>CM026207.1:6987442-7707442 GCA_014839995.1 Xenentodon cancila
CTTTATGCCATGTTCATAAGCAGTCAGTCGTTATGTGTGAATAACTCAAAGACTTGTCGAACACTCACACCAATCATTGACAATTGTAAATGGAAATGTAGAAGGCTAAACACAATATCTCCAGCTGCAAGGGGCTTTTCCCCTGAACTACAGCCAATGAAAGAGCAAAGAGTGGACAGACGTTACTGTGTAGTAGGGAATCCCATGAAGAAAGGAGCAGATCCTCTGTGCTGTTAACAAAACAGGTGTCAGACAATCCAAGCAGGTAGCTAAAAAAATATTATTTACTCGCCCCTACTCTCTACAGGACAGACAATCTGTGTCCTAATTTACTCTTTCACCAATTTTTCTTGACATTCTTTTCCAAACAAATCATTAAAAAGCTGCTTCACTGCTTAATTCTTCCCTTGGTCCATTTTCAGATAAAAAGAGCTTGTGTTTTGCACATGCTTGCGCTTAATTTCCTGCGTTTTATTTACAAAACATGCTTTGGCGATCACGTATGTGAGTGAGTTACTGTTTGTGACTGTGTAGTTGGTTACTGTTTGTGATTGGGCAGTGCGTGACTCCCGGCTGCTGATCAATCATGTAGTCTGAACACCACGATGACTTGAAAGACTCGTGACAGTGAGATGTGCAGTCTTGAGCAGCGCAGTCGTGCTGTCTGTGCAGAACGTGGCCTTACGTGTATGAGGCATTACCGTGCATGTCCGTCTCATTTCTGTGCTGTAACCAAAAGTTAAGGACTGGGGTTCAGAGTCCAGGTTCCTGTTTGTGCCCAAAACAAGTTACTGGAAGGAAATCTAATGTGAGGCTTCAGCAGTCTGTATACTGGTAATGCAATTACACTAACCGCCGCTGTTGCTTTCGGCCAGCAAGGTACCAATTTCTATGGAAATTTGGAAGAAGAATTTCATGAAAAACACCAACTTTGTTTGTTCTATTTATGGAAGTAGGTTAGGCAGTTAACCAGTACGTCCAAAAGGAATCAAAACCAAACTTGATGGGATTCCTCATTAGTCATCTCCTTCAAAGTTTACAAAAATACAGCTTAATATTTCTTACACCATTTTTTTTAAATACATATTTCATTCATTGTTACTAGTGAGCATAATGTGCAAATCATCATCGACCCGGCCCTCAGGGTCACTGCCTGATGAGAACATTGTGTCTATGAGTGTGTGGCAGACTTTTTGTCATCTTTAGATTGTTTCAAGCTGAAAGTGAACAATAAGATTTGGATTCCCGTAGGCCTTTATGTGCTCAGAGAATGTGGCGTCTGTCTTTTATTAAAAGCCTGTAATAATCTCATGAGTGAAGGATGGAATGAGGCTGTGGAAGCAGAACGGATCATCTGCAGCACATTAGGAGTTTGAGCCTGGAAGATCTTGCTCTTCTTGTTTGGAGAAACAGATTCAACGGCATCCCACTTGTAAGAGTTTACCTCTTCTCTCCATCTTGCTTGCATAACAGCAAGGTCTGTGAAAACTGAAAAAAAGGTCATATATATATATATATATATATATATATATATATATATATATATATATATATATATATATATGTATGTTTGTATAAGTCACTTTCACTTAATATGACCAAAAACAGTGTTTGTGTGTCACAACTGCAATGTTTAGTACGGTATGTACCGGTATCCGTAAAAGGTTGTTAAATGGCTTGTCTGAGTTGTTTTTTTTTTTCTTTTTGAGGTACAAGATGGTTTTGATTTACTTGTGAGTTGATAAACATTTAACAGCAACAGTAACGTTATACCTTATAAAAGGTTTACAAGCTGTTAGGAATGGTGTTAAAATTGGAAATTATGCTCGCAGATAATCAAAAGTCATTAAAGAGTCCGTGTTATGGCCACTTACAAGTTTGTGATTTCATTTTGTGGGTTTACTAGAGGAAATTTAAATATGACAACACTATAAATAACTAAAAGCGATTAAAGATTATTTGAGCATCCATGCTGAGCGCTCAGTCCGCACAGCTCACTCCGGCTCCAATCCCAATAACTCCCAATCCCTGAACTGGATTCAGTGACCTGCTACTGCTGAATGCCCATTAAAATTCCACAAAGGTTAAGCGTATTTCCCACTTTATTATCAGAGCTACCTTCTTTTCAGAACTTTTATTTACTCCATAAGCACATAAGTGGCTTTCCAAACTTTAGGAACGATTTGTTTACTGAAATTAAAGATGTGAGCAATCGGCTGGATTTCCGATCACACGTGTGCTTCTGCGTCCTCATGCCACATGCACATTCATCAACCTCAGAATAGGATTAGGATCCAGGATCCCCTTTGTTGAGAGGCGGCGACTCAACAATCAAAGCAGTCCTGCGGCGATTCTGTGGTTATTAACATCAGGAGCGAACCACTGAGTAAAAGCTGAATGTCAATTTAGAACTTACTGATCAGGAAATGTGGACGAGAGGTTCGTGCTTAAGTGAATTGATTAATAAATCAACGTGTTTGTAACGCTTTGAGTCGTTAAGGAGATGCAGATTTGTCACGGAGCCTGAAGCGGTGTCATTTCTTTCCTCCGCTCCGACCGGCGCGGTTTCAGACACCTCATTAGGAATGAGTTGCGAGGCGATGAATTTTCAAACACACTGCTGACTCCATCTCTTGGCAGGGTCATCTTGTCTGGTCCCACCAGCAGGTTGGAAACAGATGGAAGGAGTGACTGAGGAAAATGTGGACGATATCTAAACTATCACAAACACTTGTCTCCTTATCTGTCTGACAGCACGCAAAGTAAATCTGCAGCTGCACATTTTTGCAAACCCTCAAAGTGCAAAAGTTCTTAAGAAGTTCTTTCTCAGTTAATTGCTTTTTACTGTTTGGTTTTACTCCCATAAATGATGACTTTTTATGTGCATAAACTTTGTTCTTTCTTTTCTATGACTGGTTTTGTTGTTTTCATGTGTCTCTTCGTCATTATCGCTCCCCTGTTGCCCCTCTCGTCTTGGAGCTTATCCAGTGCCATGCAAACAAAGACACAACTGTTCATGCATCGTTCTGCTTTGTTGTGTGCAATTTATTGCACAAAGCAGGCAATGAAATGCATTTATATAAATTACATATGTGATACATATGTGTCACACATGAGCTTAAGCCGAGTAGAATGAGCCAAGTCATTTTTCTGCCTGTTTATTTACTGATCTGTTCTTAGTTTCCACACTCCAAATCCTGATGAATTATATAAATGTTTTTTTTTGAAAAAGCATGAACTGGTTTTCCGAGTCAAGAGCAGAAGTCACTAATCACAGCAGGCGAAAAAGTAGAACTTGAAGATACCGTGAAAGCACTTCGGTGCTGAAATGTTCTGGTCAAGGTTCCAGAGAGGTTAAATATCTGCAGCTTTCATCCTGGAGTTCTGGAGCATGTGGACCCTGGAACGCAAACGTTGTCATGATGGGACACAAATATCTTTACCCCCCAAAAAATACACGTTTTTTTAATGATAATGTGTGAAAATGTATGAAACGTGACTGTACGCCTATGCATCACAACCTCAGATCTGCCAAGTCAACCGGTGTGTTGACAGAGCTCACAGCGTGAATCCTCATTAAGTCGCAGCAGTTAAGTTCTTCGGTGCACAAGAACGCAGCCACACCTGCATCATGATGGTTCGGATTTGGCGCAGAAACTGTTTTATCAATGCAGAGCTCTAAGGTGGTGCAAGTGTTTTGCAAACCCTGCTGCATGAAGCTTTAACTAAAGAAGAAAAACCCCCAAAACGATGTATTTACTGTGAAAATGTCAGATTTTAACGTAATACAATTAAATTTTAATTTTCGACAGTTTTCTTTCAACGCAAATGTACAAACAGACTACAAATTTGACTCAAAGCAGCACTATTCACGAGCAAATACTGAATGTTTTTACCAAAAACGTCATTTATTTCTTTGTTTACAATAATCGGTGTATTTCCATACTGCTCGAAGGCCCAACAAGTGTGTTTGCAGGTGCTGAGGTCTGGCTTTTGAGGGTCAAATCAGATACTGGGTGACAGAGCAATCTGTGTGAGCTCAAAGTCAAACCTCCAGCATTCCTCGTTCTGGTGCAGACCACCCAGAAAGACCCCCACACCGCTCTCTGACGCTGCCCCTCACTTCTTCCTCCTCTCACCCAACTCTCCCTCCTGTCTCTGGTTACAGTCGCTGGTTTCTAAAAGAAAATGTCACAAAAAAGGAACTTGAACTTCAAAAGGCGACTAATCTGAAGTAGCCCGAGTTAATCGTGTGCATCTGTTCCTCGTCCGCGAGGCTTCTGACCCGCTGGAGGCTCATTCTGCCCAAGCAGCAAACAGCAAACACTAACCCCACAGACTCATGAAATTATTACCACTTAGTGCTGGGGACAAAGCAGCTCTCTGGTAAATGTTGACAAAGCCACATGGAGAGACAGAATGTCATTTGGAGGCTTTGGGGGGCTCCAGAAATCTCATTTTATGAGACTTTTACTCGGCTGATGTCGTGAACTCAGAGCTGTGCTAATCCCAATTCAGACGCTTGAAACAACCACGGTCGTTTCTTCGAGGGGTTGAATCAACGCAAGGATTTTTATTTTGATTAAACAACCTGTACTTTTGAAAAGGACATCTTTAAAACATGTCGCTGGAACCACTCAGATATGTTTACTTTCAAGAGGATCAGAGACGTTTTATGAAATTTAAATCTCACGACAGCTGTGGAAGTGATAGCACTTAATATATTTTGTTTTACTTGACTTTTAAAAAGATCTGAAATACATTTTTTTGTTTTTCTTTTTTTTTTTTTTAAACCGCTCCTCTGGATATCTGGGCCGACGCAGCTGTGTGCTGATGCTGGGAGCATCGAAACTATTTAAACACTTTCTCAAGTAAGTTATCGTCATCTGACTCGGAGGATCATGTGATATGTCTGAAAAAGACCAGCTGCACACAGCGAGCGTTGAGGACAGGTTTTCGCTTTGTCATTCGGTGTTCACAACAACCTTCGGTAACGCATGAATCTTGTCGCAACTTGTCGATGTGGGATACTTTTATCTAATTCCTGTGCAAAACACTCGTCCTTTGCTTTTCTTTTCCCACTTTTTCTTGGTCAGGTTTATAAAGAGCCAGTGTTATTAGGCAACGTGGGACACAAATTGGTAACAACCAAACGTGTACACAATGTGGGAATATTTCATTTTGCACTCACAATTAAAACCAAGTGATTGGCCTGCACGAATCAAACGAAAATGTGGGTTTTTTTTAGACTTATTATCCGATGAGCTTTCAGCAGCTGCACATGGAGAAATCCACAGGAGTTCTCTCATCATGACTTGATTGGAAAACCCACAGTGGAATGTACACAAAGACCTGGACTGCATCCATAGGTTTCCTCAAGCGTGCTTTTTAAGCCTCTTTTTCATCTTAATGCACAGCTCCGTGTTGGTAGAAACTGATGCTGCCCAAGGCCTCCTAATCCAGAAATGGCAGATGGGCAGAACAAACAGGCCTGTAAGCTGTGGCGGGTATTTTATTAAACGACTTAGCTCTTTAGGCCCCCAAATGCCCCTTCCTTTTATCACTCTGGGTTTCCTGTTTTAGCTTAATCTCGAGTTTCCAAAATCACTGAAATTGAGCCGGTTGCTGCTTCTCTTTTGGTTTTTGCTCATTTCGTCATGTTGCCCCCACGTGTATGAAATCCGTCCCGCTGCCGCGCTACGTACGTGGTCTACACTAATCCACTTGTTGTCAAAGCGTCAGACCCCGGTTCACATAAGGGCACGACCCCGTTCTGGCCTCACATGTGATTGGCTCTACAGTGTGTCCATCAAAATAAAGTGCAGCCCCTGCCTGAAGGGATTCGTATCAGGGCGGCTGAAGTTTGGACTCAGATCCGGTCATTCGGAAGCTACACATCGTAAAACTTCACATCTGTGGTGACTAACTCATTTTGGAGCCGGAGCCCCTAGTGGTCATTCGATTGACTGCCATTTCTCTTCCTCTGAATTCAACTCCAAAAACCGGACGCTGCCTCACATCTGCAGACGGCCAGTTGCTTTAACTTTTAGTTGAAACATGAATAACTTTACCCATTTTTACTCAGTCTTTCCTCTGTCACTTTTGACCAAACACATACAAATGAACCAGATGTATTTTTACTCTGAGAACCTCATCGTTGGCATGGTAAGTAACCTTTGTTTGACTCATTGATGCTCTTTTACATGCTCCACACATCGTCTTGAACCCTTGACTTATTATAAAGTCATAATGTGTGGGTAAACGCTGGACAAACCCCAGAAGAACAACATGCATGTCAGACTGAATTAAAGGAGCTGTGCAGAAAGTGAAGACGTTGGTGCAGCCCTAACAACACTTAAAGAGTTGGGACACGCAGAAAAGTCTTGCATTGTGTATGTTAACATTTAAGGGGAAAGAAAGGATCACGGCATCTGTCAGATTTTTTTCTTGATGTTTCTTGTGTTGGTACAGCAGTGCAGAGTTGTGCAACATCGGCGAACAGCGCGACGGTTTCTGGTTGGACCCTGCTGGGAGGCTGTGGCCTTTCTGTGTGGGTTGTGCATGCTCTCTGCACTAACCGCTTCTCCCGACCACTGTCAGGTGGGAAAGTTTCCATTCCCCGCTTGACCCTTGGCATTAAACAGCGAAAGCTGACAAACATCACCCTGACTGTCATCGACTCTTTAAGATTAAAGACTCAAAACTGAATATAAGTTATCTTGATGTCACCAGATGTTCGTCTGCTTTTGTGGATCCACTTGTCAGCAATCACAGCTCATGACACACGGGAGCCAGACGTTCATGACATCACTTAATGGCAATGTTACATGTGGGTCTCTTTGGGAGTAATGACAGACCCCCAACCAAAAAAAAAAAAAAAAAAAACCCAAAAAACTTTGCTTTTCACATTTCATCCACCTTTGCCAAGCAGATAACAACTCCAGCAACATGTGGCTGCCCTTGAAGACTACCCAAAACCACATGTGCAAATCCCCCACCCCCTCGGTTGCACACACACATGCACACACTCAAGCAACCTGGTGTCAGTTGAATCAGGCAGTTGAGGGGAAGCAAAAATCAAAGGTACAAATCTCAAAAATTAAAGGACTTGCAGGCCAGCCATTTTCCCCTCTCTCGCAGGGACGAATGCTTCTCATTAGACGGCAGCATGAATGTGAAGCAGGAACCCACAGACGCAGATTGGAGTGGGTGTTTACTGTTTACAGGCTCCACAGAAGGGAGAGCAAACAAACAAACAAATAACAATACTTAAATCACATTCGCTGATGGTCAACCCGGCTGGGACGCATGCAAACTGATATCACGAATTCAGTGGAGAGGTCGCCAAAATATGGTTAAAACTTTACTACCATTGAAAAACATGGTTTAGTTTTTTTGGTCAATCCCAACAAGAACAGAACGAGACTGTGATGAAACGGAGATGGAGTCAAACACTGCACAAGCTTACAAAACACAAAACGACAGAGACTCAAGAAAAACAAAAAAGAAATTACAAAGAGACTCAGAAAAGACCCGAAACACGTAGAAAAGACTAAATCCAGCCACACTAGAGGGACTGGAAAGACCACCCAGACTGGTCATTCCACATCTACGCGGGGTGAAAGTCTGGGCTCGGACTGAGCCACTTCAACAGAGGATTTTCTTTTTTTGAAGTCATGCGGTGATTTACTTTGATTTGCATGGGTTCATTGTCCTGCTGCATCACCGTATTTCTGCTCAACTTGTGCCGGTGGACATCCACTCTGAGGCTCCACCCAGATGATTTTACCCACATCGCCTGCTGGGTTGGTAGTGCTGAGAATTCTTCCCAAACAATTCAACCTTTGCATCATCCGTCCACAGGTTATTTTCCCAGCAGCACTACAGATTGCCAACATGTTTATTCATGGGTGTTTCTCCAGGGGTGCCACGGACAAGCGATGGACATGTGGTGGACTCATGATCGGAGATGTTTGCCAACTCCAGTCGAGTCTTCAGGGCTTTAGATGTTCCTTGTGGTTTTCATTTTTTCACCTTAATGTGGATTCTGCATTGTGCTTTTGGAGAAATAGGCTTTCAGACAAATAAAAATAAATAAATAAAAAGGTAAATAAAAACCTATCACTGACATAACGCAGTTAGAAAAACGCATGTACGCTTCCATCTGTTACTTTTAACCATAAATCGACAGTCAAACGTCTGATCCGGTGAAGTTGCGGCGAGGCGGAGATTTCCAGCCTCTTCCTCCAGCTCCTCATCGTCTGTGTCAGTGACATGATGGATGGGAAACATCAGGTCATATGTTTATATTTAAAGCACCTCAAATGTTAGGTCCATTGCCCAACACCTTTGCACATGTTTAACTTGAACATTAGTGTAGAAGGTGGTGGTGATTGATGAGCAGGAAGCGCACATTCAACGCTTTTCCACTTTCTTTCACCAGACTCTCACGTTGGCTCTCAAGCGCTTGGGTTTTATCGGGCTTGTGAATCATTCACTTCGGGAGGCGTTTAATCATCCGACGTCCTTTGACCTTTCAGAAGGCCTGTCAAACAGCCAACAGGGCCGTGTCATAGGTGTGTGTACACTGCTGGGAAAGGCATTCGCTAAGTGAGTGTGTGTGTAGACGAGGCAGCTTTGTATCCTGTTTGCATTCACATCCCCCAATCCAATAATCTGTCACCGGGTTTCAGTCGGATACAAGTCCGGCTAATGTCCTCCTGCTTCCAGCTTTCGTCGACCTAAATGGCTTTAACTTTGGCTTTAGTGTCTCATAGGTGTGTAAACATTAAATATCACCTCTCCTGAGAGCGTCACACCCAGTTTTAGCCGCTTGTAATGCCGTCGTCACCGTCTCCCCACCTGTTCCCGGCACCCTGCGCACATTTTAAGCTGAAACGACAACTGCAAGGCGGGCGGGGGATTGAAATCCCTCGGAGAGCGGCCCTCTGACCTTCTCCCTATGAGGTGCCTACGTCACCCCCCCCTCCAAATCCACTCTCAAACCCGTCCGTGCAGATTTTGCCTAAGCCTCCGTCTGTTCTTCAGCTGGAACTAAGACTTGGTTTGAAATCTAAGCTCGGGAACATAGAGCAAGGAAAAGTCCTTTCTTCACTTCGTGTTAAGAACTCAAAGACCCTCGTGGCTGGATGCTGATAAACGCAGCTTCAGATGTCTTTTCCCAGGAAGTACGACCGTTTAAGTGCGAGTATCTTTCTACAACTCTCCTTACATCATTACATGATGTCGGCGCTTGTTGCCAGAAAGTGAGTTCAAAACCTTTGGCTGCACCGCCGTTGACCACTTGTGATGGATCTGAGACAAAGCGTTCGCTGTAAATGGAGCAGCTCGCCGCAGATCAGAGCAGACCGAGGAGGCTGCAACAGCTGATGGAGTCATGTGTGGGGGCCTGAGAGCAGACCGGCGGAGGACGGTAACCTCCAGCTTCGATTCTGGTGACCTCTGTAGAGCAACGCCATCGCTGCTGCACTGCTTAGTTGAGCATTGCAGCTCTCAGGAATTTAAATACCTGTGAATTAAATCAGGCATTTTCTGAGAATCCCAACGTGTTTTTCACATTTTACTCTGTGAAAATTCATCGGAAGGCGGTATTTTGTCAACAACAAAGCCTGAAAATGTGTTAAACATTTGAACATACTAGGAAATATGTTATTTTGCTTTGTTGCAGAGCAAACGCTGAAGAGTTTGAGTTTGATCAGCTCTGTCAGCCCATCACATCTGTCCAGAGGCGTCACTGTGGAAACAAGGTAAATCCTTGTAGTCCACTTTTTTTTTTTAATCATTTATTACCTATAAATTGCTGCTTTAGATGTTTTCTACTCTATATGAAACAGAAGAGTTTCTTCTTTCTGGGACTCCCTGGTTGTGCATCGACGTCCTGTGGTGTGACGGCCTGGCTGAAGAAAACAGAGGCTCTTCTCACTAATCCAGACTCGCATCAAAGTCCTCCTCCACGCTCAGACACAGACAAAGAGAGGCCGAGGGGAAACCTTCAACCATTTATTCTTCCTCTACGGCAACATTAAACAAGCTAAGATTAAACAAAAGTTTACAAAAAGAGCTCTCACACAGATGGACACCTATGAAACAACCACCGATGTCTGATTTTAAACACCTGGTGAGGAAGGAGGAGCATTAGTGCCTCTCAGCTTTGATCCGACGCACCAACAGCAGCCCTCCAGTCTGCAGTAGCGGCTGCTCTCAGCGGAGACACTTAATATTCGGCTGAATGACACGTCTGCCTCACCTCGCTCTCTGCTTTGACACATATTTATGGTAATGTTGTTGAAACCGTCTAAGCTGAAGGACCTCTTGAAAGCAGCGACACACGCCTCTGAATCACAAGTAGAGCTTGAGAGCAGGCGATGAGGCCTGGAAGAACAGCAAGGGCGACTTCTCTTTCAGGATCAGTGCCCTCGTCCCCTCAACAAGAACCCACCCGATGGTGTTCAGTCCTCATCAGGGAGGTGGAGGACAGCTGGAGATGGTTTCGACTGTTCCAAAAAGTTATTTTGTGAGACAACGTTGATCATTTATCGTGTTGTGCGGGCGGGCGGGCGGGCGACACTTGACACAACACTCGCTCTAATACCAACGGTGGATAATCTCGCTCCGTCTCAGGTGCAGGGTTACACCTCCACTGGAGAGTCACTTTTACTGTTTTCTCTTTTTTGATAGCGGTGGACAGGACATGGGTACGGCTGCACTACAGCTGAATCAATGTTGAGTCTTTGACAAAACGTGATGCAGAAACAGCGCCACATACTTTGGGCCCAAGCTGAAGGACAATTAAGAGAGAAAAGGGACCGTTATTTTTCTACATCTGTTACGTCACGGGGGTGGGTAAGCCTACATGACATCGGCAACTTTCACGTCTGTGCAGGCACCAGAAGGCGTTCTCTGCAGGGAAAGCTTTGCCTAATTCCTGAAAACAAGGCACAACTACATCCTGTATGCAGTACCACAGCATCTGAGAGCCCAGGTCCATCCAGTACTGTAGGAGCATCTACTTTTCAAAAGAAATGATTTTAAAGTTTCAAATATCGTCTTGGGACTATCGTCTTTCTGAATACGAGGTTTATAGGATTTACAAATCCTTCCGCTCTGCTTTAAATTATATCTACGCAGCCTTCCAAAGTTCTGGAAGCTGAGGTATTCAGGAGGACAGAAACTGATTATTGATCAATATCAACTGCAATTTTTACGCAGGAGTGCAGAATCTTTACGAGCATGTGGAACTCCAAATGTCTAAATCTAAACAAGACTTTAATCTTAATAAGTATCGGAAAAATGAAAACGTTTCTCTAATTTGCGTAATTTTTTGCAGAAACTTCGTTACTCCGCTCATGGAGTGAATCCCGGCCACATGATGCCCTCGCACAAAGAACGCTCTGTGCAGCCTGACCTGAAACTTCACTTTAGACTCTGTTGTTTTTAATAAACTCCATCAAACATGTCAAACGAATTTCCTCTTCAGTTGGTGGATGTTAATCAAAGGGCGAGGCTCTGCTGGGTTGTGTCCGTGCTGCTCCGGTGACCCGTCTGTGGTGAACCCCGTCATGATGAAAATGTTCCACTAAGACCAAATTATAAATACTTTAATCAAATGTGGCGTACTAAAGGATTTAGGAAGAAAGGGGCCACAGATGAGAACAGATTTTAGCTGACTTTTATTTTCTAAATAATCAGATCATAGCTGCTTTTGTATTTTCAGGGTCAGGGTGATCATCCGGGGAATTTCATTAGAGTGAGACCTCCACTTTCCCTTCAGTTGGTTGCCTCGCTCGCTGAGAAAAAGGTGTATAAAGGTGAATGAGAGGAGGGGCGAGAGAGTCGAGGAGGTAAAGGCAGAAATAAAGGGATGGATTTGAGATGTGAGGAGCAAAGGATGGAAAAGGTAGGATAAAAACACGCTTTAGGAATGAGAAATGAATAGTCAGGAAAAAGTGAGGAGAGAAAGACCCAGAGGGCGGCGATGAAAAGAGAGGAAGTTGGAAAACAAGGGAGCGCAGGGAGAACAGAGGTGGAAAACGGAAACGGAAAAGAGGAGGAGAGGGGAAACGGGGACAATGGGAGGTTTGGATTTATATTCCTTTTCATTTTTCAGCATTTATAAAAGTTACCTCAGTGGACGTGAAATAAAACATTCGAATCATGATCAACGTGGAGATGTTCAACTTTAATTTAAGGAAAGTCATGAAAAAAACAAATAAAAAAACACCTCCATTTTCATGATCTCAAATGTGATTGGACAAAGAGACGCAAGCGTAAATAAAAGCATTGTTTTTAATACTCGGAGGAGAATCCTCTCAAAAACCGGTACTTCTGGCAAAGTCTACTTGGTGGTTCACACCTTCCTTCTCAGCCTCTGCTGATGTTGAGCAGCGTTTTTTATTCTTCATTGAGGAACCAAATCTGTGGCCTTTCGGGCCTTTCAGCGAGTTAAAGAACTGACTAAACTACACTGCTGAGGTGGCCACACCTCGTCTTGTTTTCCAGTGTAATGATGGCCTTCTTCATTGAGACAGAGATCTCAAAGGGTCTGTCATAACTTTGGAGCTGACTGGAATTTATTAATAAATGAGCACAAAATGAAATGAAGGCAGACGAAAAGAGAGAAGCGCTGATGAGAAGACATGAACGTGAAAAAAAACGTGCAAGTGGAACCAAAAAAAAAAAGAAAAAAGTAAAAGAGAGAGATAAGAGATGGGGGAAAGGGGTCTGGACTCCCATGAGGAGTGATGTGATGGTAATCTCCCAGCCAGAACATCTGGTCTGGACGCGATCCGGCCAAGTCTCAGTCCTGGAGATGGTCTGATAACCCCCCCGCGGCCCGCCTCTGCAGGTCAGCTCCATGCCAATCAACAAAGGCATACCTTGTCTGCGGACATGCAGGGTCACCGCTAATAAACCTGCCCGTGCGCCGTGTGACGGGAAGGGAGGAAGCAGGTCCTCCCAGAAAGGAGCTCCTGTGCTCACGGTGAAGGGCGAACCCTTCCTGCGTCCTCCCAGAGACATTCTTCACAGGTCCACCCCCGAAGATGAGCCGAGAAGCGACTGTTATTTTTCAGTGCAATTGGGTTTAATAGTGCGAGAGTGTGTTTAAACAGTGAAGTAAGTGGAGACGCTCAGTTGGAAGATCATTTATACTCTTTCCCAGGGTTTAACATGCCACAGAGATCAGATCAAGGGCATAAAAAGGTCTCAGCGATGCACCATGATCACAAAGTCTGTAAAAGCTGATGAAATTCCAGATGGTGCTCAAGAGGAGGACATCACAGGAGACTGCATGGCTCGTGAATGTCAGCAACTCTGATTAAAAGCCGTTCTGCTCACAGAGGAGGAAAAAAAACCGCCGCTTTTGTCTTTCACACCCCATTTTTCACATGTAATAGTTTGTTTTTAGTTGTTTTATTTCTCCTGGAGTGTGAACGTATATGAGACAGAGATGAGATTAATGTAATTAGTTTTTTTTTTTGTTTCGTTTTAATTAGACATCGTTCTTTTCTGGGAAGCCTGCGGCGGTGCTGGGTGGAGCCTGAGTGGAGACAGGAGGTTTGTGGTCTGGCTGATGGAACCACGCCGGTCGGGGTAATGGAAACCGGGTGTGCGCTGTACGCACATACACGTATATAAAACAAAAAAACACGCGCACACACACATCAATTCAGTCTGAAGAGGGAATATACACAGAATAAAGCCACAAAAACTTGTGCAGGCATGGATGTGAATGCACAGCCCCCACAAGACTAACACACACACACACACACACACACACACACACACACACACACACACACACACACACACACACACACACACACATCTGCATAAAAGAAAACAGCATTTTCAAATATAAACTCTCTAAATGGTGATGATTTGTGCATCTCAATGCACATGCACGCAGGCGAGCTCATGAATACATAAAAACAAATATGGACCATCTAACACACACACACACACACAAACACACACACAAGCGAGACCGAGCACACGCAGAGGCGCATGCATGAATGCACGCTCGCTGCCTGTCATTCACGCAGGAATGTGTGCGAGCACACACAGAACTCATTACAGCTGTGCACACACACTCCAACCCCCTTTACTCGGTCATCACGCATGCATACACACGCACACATATAAAATCACTTATGCGCCTGCACACACACGCGCACACTTGCCAATTCACACACACACACACACACACACACACACACACACACACACACACACACACACACACACACACACACACACACACACACACACACACACACACACAACTTGTTCTCCAGCTTCTTCAAACGCACACACACGAACACGCGCGCACACCCGCGAGCCCGGACAGGAAATGCAGAAAACAGATCTCGACTCGGCCGTCAACTGACAGCGAGGCAAGACCCGCCTTTTCCATCAAACGCTGACGTCAGTTTTCCACTAAACTGTTTCACCCCCCAAATTACCGGCGATCGCGCCCGTGCACGCCGCTGTCCGCCGTCAGGATGTCCTTCCATCAGACTATCTGGACAGACGAGGCGGTTTAGTTCATTGGTGATGCTGATGTATGGAAACTGGCGGGGTGTGAGCGCGCATACATTTCCACACAGCCAGCCGCGTGCATCTGCCTCACTGATCTCTTCTTGCTTCAACCTGAAATTGTTCTTTTTTTTTTTTTTCCTAAACAGCATCTTGAGCGGTTCCTTCAGTCCTGGACGATGGACACGAGCAGGTCACAGTGGGCAGCGGCAGGTCAATCCCCATGAACAGGGCACCATCTAGTGTTGCAGGCAGAGTATGAGAGAGAAGCCCAAGTTTTATTTTCCTTCCTACATAAAAAAACGAAATTAAAATTAAAGCACTGCTATGTTGGGCTTTTGCTGAACGGCTTCACCAACGTGCGGAGTGTAGTTTCACTTCATTTGACACTTTAAAGAGGTTTGATTAACTACAAAACGCCGAGCAAACCCGAGACCGCAGGTGGACTTCAATTATTACGATGTCTCAACAATATCATTACATTTGGGGTTCAGCAAGTGAGCACAGTTCTGCATTCAAATGAGCAGTCGTCAACTGACCGGTTCAGCTTTTGACGTCTTTAACTTTGTTTTTTTTTTTTAATTGTCAGGAGGTGCAGGTGGACCGATGGGGCCTCATTTCTCACCTCGAGCCTGTCGAAGAGGTTTCCAGAGGCATTTATATAAATAAAACAATCAAACACCGTGAGGATGAGCTATGGCCAACCTTTCTTCCTGGCGTGCAGCTTTTCAAGGCCCTGCGTCCTGCGGGTTGTCAGGTGGATGAAGTTTACGGACCGTCGCGTCCACCTGTTGCGCTCGGACCAACCATCTGCTGCGCCTCGAGTCCAGTCAGGAAGCTCGTCAGCGAGGATCAAAGGTGATGGCTGGAAACTGCTCATATGTGGGATTAGTCGTTTTAACAACCTGTTTGTTTGTCCATTGGCCTCAGGGGAGCTGAGGTTTAAAACTGAAATAAGAAACCGAATTCAAACCCGGAGGTTGGACGGGACACGCAGCGCTGGTTTGACGTCCAGGCGTTGACACTGCGTTTACAGGAACCATCTATCCGCGACCCTCGTCTGGCTTTATGAGACCAAACCCGGTTTCCCAGCAGTGCCCCCTCCCCACCTCCCCCACCTGTCCTGCAGATGTGGGAGCTGAAGCAACGGGAATTTAAAACCAGACACTTTTAGAGAACAAGTGCATCCTGTAAAGTTAATATATATATATATATATATATATATATATATATATATATATATATATATATATATATATATATATATATATATATATATATATATATACACACACACACACACACACACACATACACTTTTCACAGTTTTGAGGCAAGACCCTTGTAATCCACTGCGTTACTATTATTTTGCAACCATCACGGCTGCTCTTGAAGGCTCCCCCACGACTAACCGCACAGACGCCCGTCGTATCCGCTCGGTACGTTTTGTACCGATGGAAACGGTGGGTGAATTTTTAAACAGGTGCGGCCGGCCGGGTCTCGTTTTTTTCTTAAAACTTCAAAGTTCCGTGAGTTATGTTGGAGAAAGTTACTGGAAACGGTGACTTAAAACTCACTAAAAAAACAAAAAAAAAACAAAAAAAAAACACACCAAGCCACAATCACGCCCCTAAAGACATCTCATCAGTACCTTTGGGCATCACCTGTGTGCAGCGGTCATCGACTTGATAAAACGGTTATAGTCTTCCACAAAAAGCAAACTTTTTAACAACAATAAAACACAGCCGATGGTGTTTATTGTCAAAGTGTGGGAGTAGGACAATGTTATATGTGCATAATTCATTATTGTGTTCTCTAGCTGTGCAACAAACTAAGCTACAGTATATACAGACACCTATCATTAACTGTTGATAGCTGGATGACAGTTATACTGTATAACAGTAAATCTAGTTGACCGGTTGCTTGGGCCGGACGGTCTCTAAAAGACGATCCGCGAGAGGCCCAAGACTTTGGTATAATCTGCTTCAAATGCAAAAATGGTGACTCCGACTCTTACAGTGTAATATCAATCAATACAACTAAACACATCCATTTAAAAACATCCACATGAATATACTCAATGCAAGAAACGTAATGCAGAAAGATCTCCCCTCCTGTCCCTCCCGCCCCCCCGCATCCCCAACATCTGCAACTTTCTTTAATCTCCATAAAATCCAGTAAAGGTTAAACAAACATTTAAATGTTACATATCTCATTAAAGTAAAAGAGAATAACGTTATGAGGACCCTCAGTCTAGATAGCAACGATGCTTTGTGAAAAATAGATGTATAGTAGTGAACTAAACATTTACATGACTTTACAGGTGGAAAGGAAACATCGCTTTGACATAACTCTTTAGAATAATAATAATAATAATAATAATAATAATAATACAGTCCCACAGTCTCATGAACATGCTGTGATGTCGTTACTCACTCCGATCAGCGTCCGTGTGACTGCAGGCCACGCGGCCGTCACAGGTTCGTGTTTGTGTCAGTGTGGATACTTGGGTTTTTACGTGTCATGTACGGATGTCAGTATGTCAGTGTGAGGGCGCGTCTGCAGGCTCAACAGTCCCCGGAGTTGTGCGAGTGTGGCCCGGTCTCCATTTTCCAGTCTCTCTGGTCGGTGGCGTCCCCCTGGCCGTGCTGGGAGGCGACGGGGGACAGGGACATCTGTCTGCGGGGGTTGCCGCTGTGCATGGTGTTCCAGTGGCGCTTCAGATCCGACGCTTTGATGAAGGCTTTGTCGCAGGAACCGCAGTTGAAGGGCCGCTCGCCCCGGTGCTGCCGTTCGTGGTCTTTCAGGTGGGACTTGTGCTTGAAGGCCTTTTCGCACAGTTGGCAGGCGAAGGGCCTCTCGTTGCTGTGGACCCGCTCGTGCCGCTTCAGGTCGGGACCTCTGATGAAAGCTTTGCCGCACACCACGCAGCGGTGCGGCTTGAAGCCGGAGTGGATCTTCAGGTGCTCCTTGAGGTGGGCGGCGGTGGTGAAGGCTTTGGGGCAGTGCTCGCAGCCGTACGGACGGTTGGCGGTGAGAAGCCGCTCCTTTTTGGCGTTGTGGTCCATGGGCTTGGCCCCGGCGCTCTGGCAGGAGTTGTGGTCGCGGTGGCCGTACAGCAGGTACTCCAGCTTCATGTCGCCGGAGGTGGAGGAGCCCCAGTTGTGGCCGTGAGGGTCTTTGGCCATGTTGGTGTTGTAGTTGTGCGGCTGGGTGACGTGGGAGCCGCCGGGCCCCATGCCGTCCATCCCCTGGTCGTAAAAGCTGTTCTTCCTCACCTCCTCCATAGCTAGCTCCTTCAGGATGGCATCCTGCGCCCTCATCCCGTGGTCACCCGGAGCCTGGTTCTCGCGGGTCTTCATGTTCGTGAGCTCCCGTTTCTGGGTGCACAGGTTATCCAGGAAGTTGATCCCCAGGATCTGACCGGACGACATCATCATGTTGATGTCCTTCTTCCTCACGGCCAGCCGCGCCGTGTACATGTAGTTGAGCACCTCCTCGAAGATATCGGAGCGGATGAAGTCCAGCTCCACGATGGAGTTGTCCTCTTCGCTCTGCTTCTTGAAGAGCTTTTTGAAGTAGTTGCTACAGGCCGCCAGGACACAGCGGTGAGCCCTGAATTCGATGTTCTCCACCACCACCACCACGTCACAGTGCTCACCTTCCATCCTCTGCTGGTTCAGCATCTTCAGGAAGGTGGCTTTGTGGTCATAGTCGATATACCTCAGTAGATCAGACATGTTGCAGGTCAAATAGGAGCAACCTGAGGAGAGGGGAAACAGCATTGTCAGAAATCTCTGGATTTCAGTGCAGATCAGGAATCCTGCACGGCGGAGGGGTGGAGCTCAAAAACAACCACCAGAGCAAGTTACAACCGAGCACGGCGCCGGTAGACGAGCATCAGAAACAGAGTAAACAGACCTGTCTAAATAAACCATGCAGAAAAAAAAAAAAAAAAAAAAAAAAAAAGCTTTAGGCCCCAAAGCGAAACGAGGCGCCGTCGGAGCCAATTAATAAAAAAAAAAACAAAACCCAAACTCGAGCAAACGGGCGCTCTTTTATCAGCACGAGCAGCACGTCCGCGCAGCGGCGTGTGCGTGTCGGGTCCGGCTGCAGCAGAGGGGACCGCCGGAGCAGGATCCTCCACATCTCGCTGCGCCCAGCCATTTTGCTCCGAGCCTCCATTGGCATGTTTGCGCCCCTGCCGCCCGGACGGCGGCGCGGCGCGCGCGGACGACCGACAAACGCGGCGCCCCGCGCCGCTCCACTCGCGCACACCGAGGGGGGAATGAAAAGCGTCGTTACCTAAAGCCTGAACGGGGAGCCTGGCTTGTCACGTAAGGCAGAAGACGACGATCCAGAGCTGTCGTTTTTCCTCTTCCTCCTCTTGTTGTGACTAAGAGGCGCCACAGGAAACGGCGCATTGTTCTGCTGCCACCTACAGCACCGGAGCGGGAACTGCACCCGAGATCGCCTACGCCTGAGTCGATGACTCACTTCGGCCCGGAAAACCAAAAGCTCCACGTAATATGAGGTTAGCATCAAATATTACATAAATCCAACACAAACTCTGTAGTCATCAATTTTTATAGTTTTAACTTTAAACCTTAAAATGATAGTTATAGCAGAGAACACGTATCTGAATAGTATTATAAAAGCCATTTGTCAATTCAGGTGTATGTGTATTTAATTAAATGAAATGTGATTATTTTTAAAGTATATAAAAAAAGAAAAATTAATATAAAAATGTATTAATATATTAATGTCCAAGACTTTCCAAAACATTACATCAGCTTGCTTAAATCGTTTCAAAATACTTTTTGATTTTAAAGATTAGCTGACCTTTTTTATGAACACATCATCTATCATTCCTTTGACTAAAAACATTTAAATAATTCAACTAAATTTAATAACCCCTAATAATCTGGTTTTTATTATTTTCCTTGAACCTCAGCTATTAAGCAGAGGTGGTATCAAAAAAGATGAACAGTTTTGTCATTTGTAAACTCTTTTTTCGTCATCACTGTTACACATTCTCTTTAGATATGCACTTATTTTCTTTAACTCGCCTCATATTTATTACCTTGGGACAAAATGCTTAGCAGCTTGTCTGCCATAAACACAAAAATTATGTTTTACTTAGAAAAAAAAAAGAAAGGAAAAAATGGCCAGAATGTGAAATAAGTATTAAAAAGCGGTATTTAAGTTCTTTTACACTTCCAGGATCAAAAAACGGAGAGAGTGAGAGTTCTCAATTTACGCAGCTTTGTCACGCAGAGACGTCCCAGAGGGGCGGGGACATCGGGGGCTTCCCAGTATTCCATCTTCTCCCGAGGGAAGGCAAAAAAAACAAAACAAAACAAACAAAATTTAACTAAATGGACAACAACCCTGTTGGTTAGACTGCAGGTCCTCTTATTCATTCCAATAATCCATAATCCCACTCAAACTTCCAATAACTGCTCATTTAGTTAAGTTTTGTGTTTTAGTTAAGAAATCTAAACAGGATAGTTGTAGCTACTGGAAACTTTAGTGATTTTGCATCTGAAACTGTAAGATTAAACTAAAAAGATCTAAATATAAGCCCTAGTGCACTCTGACAAACTGACAAAGCAACTCGAGGCTGATTTGAAGTTTCCTCTCAGTTTAACTTATCGATGACAACTGAGCAAATCCACCGCGTGACATTTGACCTCACATATTTTGAGAAGGAGAACACAATAATCAACAGGTCCACTGCAGACAAGGTTTGGTACTGTGGTTATTTATTATTTTAAGAGGAAAATGGCAAATTAAGAGTAAATGCATTTGTCACTTTTATTTCACCATTCTGCGGAGAACACGGCTGAACACGAACACTAGTCAGATACACTTGAACAGATCAGGGAGGTTCACAGCTGGCATGTTCGGTGGGTTTGGCTTTGGGCCTAGGCTGAGCAGCGCTCGGCAGTCTGAGCCCGCTGCCTCGCAGTGACGCAAACCTAGAACCCGCTGCAGACGCTTTTATGTTGGAAACCATTCAAAGCCTGCACAAAGCATGTAAAAAAATAAAAAAATAAAAAATAAAAAAATCATATTGATTCTTTAGCTTTTGGCAAAATAGACCTGAAAAGGTGATATATGCAATTCATGAGAAACAATAATAAACACTGAAATGACAATAAAAAGGAGAATTAAATTCAAGTAGACAACATAACTGAACCATGACAGAGTTTGCCGTCTCAGAGGGAAGCTTGGATATGTACAGTGCTGCGCGGTGATGTGTGTAGTGGTATACCTGAAGGAAAGTCATCGTGTTGTTTAAGGAAGTGAAGCAAGACTCACTTTTGCAAAGGATGTTGGCACTTCTACAGCAAGGTTAAGTAGTGTTTGCTCTCTAACATATACGGCCTACAGCGATCTTAAGCTTCTGGAGTGATGGCTTTTTCTCATAAATAAAATGTTGCTACAATAATTATTCTTAATAATCATAAAAATGCATCAAAGTCATAAGGCAGTGAAAGCGAAACGGTCTGCTTGCTGCAAACGGGGATTCGGGGTGCAGACGGATTGAGGACCATTATGGAAATCAGACAGTTTTCGTTATGATCTGGTTTGTTTGATAATGCAACGTGGCGTCCTCATCATGCAGAGTGCATTGATGCGTATTGCAGATGATGTTTGCGACTAGCAGCGAGCTGCAGCATTCGGAGAGCAGGAGTCTTCTTCCGAGAGTCCCGACGTAGTATGTGGAGATGGGGATGTTGGGCTCATGGAGGTTGAACAGAAACAAGCCCTCGGTGGCGTTATTCCTGCAGGAGCAGAAGAGTCAGAAGTCAGTACATGCTGCATGTTTGATGACTTCGGAGGCTTGAACTGCCCAAGTGCAACCTGAGCGACGCTGGAAATGAGTCAGATGAAAAGTTAGGGCACTTTCACCCACGTGAGTCAAGTCAGAGGATGACACAGTTACAGACACAGATGAAGGAAAAAAAACAAAAAAGGGACACACACACACACACACACACACACACACACACACACACACACACACACACACACACACACACACACACACACACACACACACACACACCAGCAGGTGACAAACGACTCACCCACTGACATCTGTTTTTCCAAGTCTTGCTGTCCACTTTGAGGCTTTAAAAAGTGAATCTGTGTTCCAGCACATGATCTGGTTCACTCTGCTTCATGTGAAAGTCTCATTTATGTTTGTGAATGAGCCTCTTTGGACTGAAGGGGGAGTTAAGCTCCAAGTCCAAACCTAAACTGGAAATTAAAGCTGATAGATGGAAGTATGAAGTTCAAACTAACCAATAAAAATAAATGTTTAGAATATAGCATCAAACGGGAGTGACGGCCCCACAGGAAAAGGTTCCTGCCACATTCCCGGTGTGTGTGTTGGAACCCGAGCGTCTGCTCTGTGCTCCTGAGGAGACAAAGGAGGAGACCTCATGTAAAGGTCAGTCTGGAGCGTTGAAGGTCACCTTCCACAAATCCCTCATGCTCATAGACCTAACACACCTTTGATGGTGCGAGGGCTGCGAGCAGAGTCAACAGAGATGGACATCCACTTGTCTTTTCTTGATTTCTTTTTTAAACCTAAAATTCCTGTATAAAACTTCCTTTGGGTTGGTGCTGCTCGTCTCCTTGGATCAAAGGATGTGAAGGCTCAGCTGCCAGATACCACAGCAAACCACAAAACTGAACATTAAAAAGTTCGGGGGTGTGGCACGACGTCGGCCAGCCATCACGGTGGACGCCGACGCCGTCCATCGGTCCAACCGGTCAGACGTATTAAGAGATGTGACCAACCGCTGTTTAATGTGTCAACAGCATCTTTAAAATTCCCCATAAAAGGCTGAGTGAAGTCACTGATTAATGTTGACTGAAAGCAAGAGAAAAAAATAAAATAAATCAAGATTAAATATATATAGTTGACATCATAAAATTATTAAATGCTGTATTTTGTTGTTTATATTTAAAAAACAACACTTTTTGTTCCTGACCAATACATTTGTGGAAAAATAGTCTTGAAATTGACTTTGTGACATCACATTTGTATTTGTGGCCATTTAGATGTCAAACTGGGATTAACAGCATTTTCCAAACAATATTTTTAAATGTCGTTTTCCGACCAGACGACTTCTGCTTGCGCTTAAAGAAACCAGCAGGAACGTTAAGTGACTAAAGCTGGGTGAAGACTTTCACTGAAGCTCGCTGTAGTTGGGTTTGTTCTCAACCAGGAACCTGTTGACATTCTCTGATTTTGGCTCAAAGGCTGTGTGCATCCACAGGAGGACCAAAGCAAAACAGGGAAAACATTTAGTGTAGTGTTAAAAGTGCTATTATTCAAACACTGCCATGCTGACACATTGAACAGCACACACGCACACATGCAACTGTGGGAAAAGCTGCAGACACAAAGCAGACGTTCCCATCTGGTAGGTCACACAAGCGCAGACATGCACGCCTGCTCACCCCTCAGATCACAGCAGACGCCAGCAGAGTAACATGCTCCAGGGGCAAAAAAGGTGAACCCGGCTAAAGTTGACGGCAAGCAGCAGCTTCCACACAAAGAAAACATTTAAGTAGTTCTGGTGACATGTTCCCTCATGCAGCTTCGCACCAGCCAAAACTCACAACACAGACGGCGGACAAGCTGAGACAGAAACGGCAGCGTTTGCGTTTGTGGAAGCACTGCTGACCTAATTTTTCCACAGAGGAAAGATAAACTGAATGGAGAAGTATGTCAAATTGTTGCAGACGCAGGCATCTGAGAAAGAAAGTTTGAAGATCTCGCTGCGAAGAGCGGTCTGCCAGCGTATGAAACGGCGGCTTTTCGATAACAGGATAATCGTTTTATTAGTCGCTAGATCTGACATCCTGATTAAAGCAGATTTTGTGTCAAACAACACAAAGAAATTAAGTTTTATTCAAATGCAAAACAGCTTTGGTTTTACTCACTTCTGAAAAACAAAACGTTAAAATCAGATCAAAGCTGGTTTGTTTTCACTCTCGATCAAATTTCAGTTCAGACGCTGAGATCTGGAGGAGGAGGAGCCGGTTCAGCCGGTATTTAATCTCTCATCACTCCAGTTCTCTGCAGTGGACCAACACGATGTGGACACAACAATGTATAGAAACCCCTTCAGCAGGACTCTGCACACTATGATGGATTGTATAACACTTTTTTTTTTCATTATTCATTCTTTATCTAACAAAAGTTAAACTCCAATGAACATTTTCTGAAACGGCAAACTGCTTAGATCCAAAGCAGTGCAGTCTACGGTTGGAGTTTCTGTCCAGCAGGGGGCGATGTTGTCAAATTACAAATTGGATGAGTCTGCTAAACAGATTCAAAGTAAACGGTTTTAGACCTCGTCCTTATGAGGTCTTTGTGTACACAAACAAGCCTTTTCCTTGGAGGAGGAGGTGGGGGTGGAATGACAATAGCATGATGCATAAGCTGTTAGTGCTACAGAAGCAGAGCATTGTGGACTGCTGAGAGGAACCCAATACAAAGAAGACCAAACTAAACTAGACATCACCAGGACTGGGGTCTTGTGGTCTTACCTGGGTCAGTCCTCCCCCTCCTCTGGTGTGATCTCTGTTTCTTTATGTACCACTACTTTGGTCACTGACATGTCAGGATGCTGCTCTTTAGCCTCCTTTATGGCCTGAGCCAGGGCCTATATATGGGAGTGCAACGCCAGGCGGGACCACCAGGGGGAGACAGAGAACGGGGAAGGGCAGGAGGATGTTGGATTGTAAGTCAGTATGCCAATGGAGAAGTCACCTTTTAGTCACATTTGTCATAGTTCCAGTATTTGTTAAGCTGCATTATGAGTTAATAATGGATTTTAAAGTGTCACATGTGTGTATCACGCGGCTGCTCACAAAGTGCAACTAAAGGTCCTGGCTGCCACTGAGGTTACTGTTCAGCACTTTTTAAAAAAATATTTAATTCAAATTGACTTGAGGAACAATAATGAAGTTGGTAAAGGATGAATGGCATGAAAAGCTTAAAAGACCTCATCATGGTCGATGTCTGTGTCTCCTGTGATGACGATCCTCTTCTCGATTCTCGTCTCTGATATTCCTCCCTTTACCGTCTGACCAGCAGAAAACAGAAGCACTTAGCAGACACATCTAAAGCTTCATCAGACGCATTATTTACGCTGCATTCACAGTCTACATAGGTAAATCCACCCTCCAAGTTCAGGTTAAACTCATCGGTGGAGCCTCAGATCATAATGAAGTTGTGTTACGAGCGTCAAAACCATCTAGACTAGTCTTCAGTATTCATTTTGATCACATAAATTCATTATTTTTGTAGTAATCTATGTTAAAACACCACAACTTGACAACAAAATACAAGTATGCTGGTCAGAGAGTGGGTTAACATTTACAAGAAAAGCACCATTAAAGTTTCCGATTCCTCTGCTCAATTGAGTGCAGCATAAGAATGTCCTCGTTCTCTCCCAACTGCTAATCATTATTTTTTAATTCACCCATGCAGCAGCTGTGGAAACGTCGGAGTTTTCAAACATGAAGAGGCTAAAGTGAAAACAAATGCCCCCTGACCTTTGTGATGTGTGTGGTTGTCGTGGTGCTGGTGGTTTCCGAGGTGATAGTCTGAGCGCTCAGCAACACCCCTGGGTCTGCATCGCCATTAGTGTCAACCTGTCGATCAGAAAAGGTCTCCACATTTGCATCCTGAATAAAATTCAACGGGACATGTATAGTTTCAACATTGTTCAGCAATGATTTAAAAAAGTATGTTTTTTTTAAAATAAAAAGTAAGTGAAGTCCTTCTTAAGTTGTTGTATTGCTGCACAAACAAACAAACAAACAAACAAACAACAGATTGTTCCTGCATCTCTACAACTGCTGGACAACTCTTCACAGATCTGACTCAGGATGACCTCCAGACTGAGGTCATCATGTTTTGTCATAGTGATACCAAGTCCCCTGCAGCCACCATCACTTATAAGTTTAATATCTGAATGGATCAACAAAAAGAATTTTGAACTGCGTGATCCATGTTCACGCTACAATCAATACTTCCATATGTGTTTTTTAATAAACTTGTGCCGTTTGACATATTTCTGCACAACTGCTGTGCAGCAACGACCCCGGGAGTCGGCTGAGTTTGCATCCCCGCTCATCCAACGCCGTGGTAACTGGGTTAACGTGGGCATGTTCCTGCTCTGCAGTTCCTGCAGGTTTCTAACCACGCGTCACATCTTTAATCCACTGACGATTTCAAAGCTATATCATATTTCCTACATCTTTTAAACTCTTGATTTCTGATGTGGTTTGCATTTTTCACATCTTTTAGGTTTTTCTGGCACAACAGCCAGCTGATAAACATTTCACATCTGCATGCCCGCTCAACGAGCTGGCAAACTTCTGGTCAATGCATACGTGTATTTAGCGTCAAAAGCAAAACGATACTAAAAGAAGAGTTAATATCAGATGTAAATTAATCCGACAAGATCTGAAACAGATTATTGTTGGCAGTTTTATGAGTAATTATTATGTTGCATTTACATTTACCTCCGCAGCCTCATAGGTGATGGTTTTCGTCTCTGTGTGGATCACAGGCAGGTCTTTGGCAGCCGCCTCCACACTGTCAGCAGTCTAGTGGACACAAAAGCCAAAACAGGTACAAATAAGTGCCTGTGGAGAGGGACCAGCTTTAAAAAAAAAATCTCAGATGTCCTGTCTGAAAAGACCTACCACAGGTATTTACTCTCCACTGTATGTTTTTGTTCTTAAAAATAAACAGCCACTGATGTACATGAAATCAAATTGACACAAATACGCACCGCATGCTAATAAACCGAGCCAAAGACGGTCACTGAAGGACTTGCACTTTTAAAATGAGCATGCGGTCATGCATTACAGTCCCTAATCCAGTGAAGGAAAGACCGCCAAGGAACGCAAATCACAAGGTTTTGATCAAGTGTGCACACAACATCACATTAAAAGGACCTCTGATCTGTGTGGCTGCAAACTGTGAAGTGAGGCGGGTGAGACACAAGTCACTGCCTTTGGTGGAGTTTAGCATCTAAGACTGAGGCCGCAGGGTTTCCTCCAACTCGGATACAGCTGGAGGCGATGCAGGGGGTTCACTCAGAGTAATGATGTGTTGACTGGACGTCTGGTCATGCTTTAGGACCTTTATATCAATTTTTATTTCTTACGGTACCTTTTTAATTCATCTTCTACATCTGCCCCGTCTCCTCTGATTGGTTGGTTCCTATTCTGCCTTCTCCATTGTCTCTATGAACCCTCATTTCCACAATCTGTGATGCAAATAGGACTAACAGTGAAATTAAAACTGTTGAACTATGAACCCTGCCGCACCAAGCGACTGACCTGCAGGCAACAAGCTAAAACGACCTAAAACTGCTCAACTCTTAAGTCCGCGTGAGGCAACGAGGGAATGTCCCGAACCATCACCACTCGAGCTCCCTGCCTTTGTGCTTCCTCTGATGCGGCCGATATTTACCGTCGGCCCTGTTGATTTGACTGGCTCCAGTTCTGTTTCCGTGGCAACCGCCTCCTTCTCCTCCTCCTGATCAGCTGATGCCTATGAACGATAATGACATTGTGAATATCGTTTCTTTGGATCCCCTTGTAAACACAAATCCACACATTTCAGAGCAGTTTCACATCACACCTAGAAAAGTTCAGAGACGTTCAGAGAGAGAACAACATATTGGAAGAGAGAACATAAAAAGGAGGAGAGAGCTGCAGTCACCTTTAGAGAGGAGGAAACCCATCCCAGCGTAGACTGATGGGAAGGAAGGAAGGATAGACATAAGAAAAAAGACAAAGGTAAAGAGTGGGAAAGCATCACAGAACGGTTTAGAAAAAAAAAAAAAAAAAATAAGAGGGTGGAAAAAATTAAAGGCATGAAAGGTAAATGATTGTATGGAATACCAGTATGCAGCTTATGAAATGTGGCATGAAAATCTAGTTTTAGAACCACAGAATCCACCGGGAGCAAATTTCTGTTAATCTGCTTCTGAAAGCCATTTAGGAACAGAGAAAATATCTCGTCAGGTAGATCCATACAATGTTTTTCCCTCCCCCGTCTCGTCTCTGGGGGGTGAGGGGATTTTGGAGGATGAGTCGGGAAAAGCTGCAGTAGTGGTGCCCAGCCAGAACTATGAAGTCACCACTTTCAGGGAACTGATAACAAAACTGAAAGGAAGAAATGGTGTTGCTGAGCGTAACAGCAGAAACAAACAAGAGCCTGTCAGAGCTCCCATTTCTTTCCTTATCGGCTGTGGGAGTCAGCGGCTCAGGTGTGAGAAGCTGTTATAGCTGTCAACAAAAATAAACAAACCCAAAACAATTTGTATCAAAAAAAAAAAAAAAAAAAAAAAAAAGAAGCTGTGGGTTTAACTGCAACAAAAACCGACGGTTTGGCAAGTGTGAGAGTGACGCTGGGTGTTAAGAGGCCATTAGCCATGCACGGGGCTGGATCACACTGGTTAGACTGGTTGGACTGCTGCTGCCGGAGGGAAAGCAATGGGGACAGGCAGCGAGCGGTGGTGGAGATGTGAAGGAACGAGGCCAAAACGGAATTGTTGCTTTTAGGTTTGCATACAGTACCACTGCTAAGGACGGAGGTGAAGATTCAGAAACTGTCATTTGAGTCAGACTGGACTTTGGCTGCAGCACATCTGAAGTCTCCACCTCTTTTACTTCCTTTGCAGACACGATGATGACCTGTGACACCTCCATCTTCACCTCCTCAGAAATCCATGACGCCATTGCCTTCTTAGGAGAATCAATAGCTTTAATCTGAGTCATGTCATCAGTCGTCATTTCCATCGCTGGACTCATCATCTTGACTGCTGCAGCAGCAGGAGTGTCTTCCATGAGAGTTTCTGTCTCTTTAGACACAGACAGGATTTCAGTCTTGTCAGCTTCCAAATTCACCGGGACAAAAGGCTGCTCTTTTTCAACCAAAGCACTTGTCTCTTCGCCCTCTGTGTCTGCTTTATCCTCCCCCTCCTTCAAGATAATAAGTGTTCCTTTCTTGTCACTGATGGCCTGGGACACTTCCTGTCGCACAGCTCCAGGGCTGACCTTCACCATCGACTTCTCTGACACCTCGTCTTGGGAGTCTGGGGTTTTCTCTTGCGCCTCCTCCCTCAGAGTCCCGTCCATGAAGACGTCATCGTCCATGGTTGTTGACAAACTAATCCCATGAGGCCCCGAGGAGGTGGGCCCATCAGTAAAGAAACTATCCGCCACGTATTTCACCAGATATCCTGCCGCCTGAGGAGAGACTCGACTTATTGGAAAATGTTTATTTAGGTTAAAAGACAGAGGGTAGCATTCATCACAATAAAGGGCGGTAAATGACACGCTTCAATACTTATGTTCAAATCACAGGAACCACAGAATGAGCTGCAGAAATATGTGGCTCAAACTTTAAAGTATTTAATCTAGTTTCTCTGTACAGACAGACGTATAACCCATGAAAGACTTTCAAAACATAATGCTGTGATGTCAGATTAGTGAGACAAATGGAAATCAACGTTGGAACTTCCTTTTTGTTGCTGTATGTATATGTATATAAAGTGAGGTGTAAACAATGTCCACATACCGGTGAGATTGTAAAGTTAGAAAAGAGGAGACAACACGGAACCAGAAACATGTTTGCAGACCTGACTAACAGGAAGCTTCTTACCTCGGTTCCTTTAGGTCCCACCTCCCGTTTCGTCTCAGGTTGCAGCTCATCTTTAGTCTGCAGAGGGAAGTACATATAAAAAGGGGTTACACACGTTTGGCCTAAGAGACAACTTATATTTAGAATGAGGAAGTTACAGATCTTAAACATGGTGCTTGTATCTTAAAGCCCAACCAGAGAAACAGCGACGTGTCGTTTTAGTCAACGTGTAACGCTGTTCATTAGTCCAACATCTGCTCGTGAGATTGTGCAACACAAATAAAGATGGAAAATCTGATAACGTCACCTTCCACCACCGTCCTAAATCCATATCATAAACAGCTGGAAAGGAAACGCAGAAACAACATAAAAACAGACTTTCATCAACTTTTATTCATGCACTAAGACATTTATAAATCAAGTCCCTCTAACATGGAGCCCGACTAGTCACCTAATGATCCCAATTTTAGATCCTTCAGCATTGTCCACATTTTAATGTTGTTTTAAACTATTTTTTTCCCTCTCAGCGATGTACCCAATTTTCTCGATTCCAAATTTTTAACGATTTTTATGTCGTAATTAGTTACGGTTAAAGATTAATAGACTTTTAGACCATTTGTTATAAACCTAGCTTTCAAGTTGAGGTGCATTTCAAGGATCCCGATTTTTAGCCTTAATTTAATTTTTCATAAAGAGAAGACGTCTGCAAACTCCATCATACCTCCTCGTGAAAAATATCCCTGCAGATAAACATGGCACTGGCTCAATCGTTGTGAAGAGCAGCTTTTATTGTGAATCTGGGAGGCCGGAAAAGGTTTTGAGGGAGGGGTTCAAAAGGTGAGACCAATGCTTACGTACCAAAGGAAACAGCTTCTCAAATGGCCACTCGGTTGGAAAGTGGCAACAAGAAAACACTCTTGGTCCAAACTCATACAGAAACTCTGATATGATCAATGCACCCAGCTGTCAAACTATTTAAACCCCCTCCCTCCCCCGTCCTTGATGACGGCATGCTTCACACACATGCCATCATTCGGTCTGCTGTGGACTGCAGCTTACATCCTGTGGCTCCAGTGGCTCTATCATTGGTGCTTCATCTGCTCTGGGCGAGCGTAAAGGGGACGAAGAGAGCCTCTTCTCCCACTCTGTCAGCCCTGGCATGCTGCTGCCATCGGTTTCCAGGAAGGAGCGTTTCAGTTCACTGATGTTTGTCTGGTGCTTGACCACCTCTGGGGTAGGCTCGGTGTCCTAAAGCAACCAATGAACCGTGATACAGTAAGATGAGGGCAGGAGCAGCACAGAGGCAATGACTGCCATGCTTTATGTGCGCAACCGTAGCTTGCATATCCAGCGGGTTAATTAAAAACAAGTCAGGCAACATAAATAGTCGGTTGCATTACTGAATTTGCTTCCGTTTGTAGTTCACAGGCGCGTTTTGGAGACGGTGCAGGCTACCTGTGCAGCAGCAGGCAAATGCAACCAAAAAAAACCAAAATAAACAGCAAAATGTCCAATCACAGAGCAGCTGATGACCAAACTTGTTCTTAAATGCTTGTAATGCATTTAAGAGCAACTTAATTCAATGATAATACACATTTTCATGCATGGGTTGTGGTTTTGTGTCATTGTTTTAGTCGAGCACAACACTCCCACATCTCATTAGATGTTTACGCAGAATTATTCCAGTATTTCTGTTATACATCTTAAAATATATCTGAAAACTCACATCAAGGACCCATTCATAAATCTACAAAAGCAGCATCCAACTACTTTTTATATTTAGTTTTTTCACACCAAAAAAAGCACCTGCATGCATACTTCATTCACTGTTTTCTTACCAACCTCTAGCATCAGATTACTATGTCTGATAAAAACGTTTTCCCCTTTTACCCGTCTTATGAAACTATACTGCAGAAACAGACAAGGGGAGAGTAGTTGTAAAAAGGTAATTAGATGCTACAAATCATGTTTGACTGGAATTCCTGTTGGGAGAAAGTGGGAGCTTTGTCTACGGTATGACAAATAACATGATGGGACAAAAACATTGTATTCACAATGAAAGCCATGGATTAAAAAAAATAAAAGAAAATGTGAAATCTTACATATGATTTATGAGCATGACACAATAAAAAAATAAAAAAAAGATAAGAAAAGAAAAGAAAAGAAAAGAAAGGAAAGGAAGCAGCAACAGCCCCACAGCAGCAGTCAGTGAGGTGAATTCAGGCAGAACTGAATGGGATAGAAACAGGAAAGTTAAGGTGGAGGAATGACGGATGTTTGATTTTCAGCGCATCTGATGAGGTGTGATGCCCTGGGGCGAGCGGAGCCCAGCGTACCTGTGTCCGCGTCTCAGATTCCTCGTCTGCTTCAGACTGACGGCAAGTAAAGAGGAGAGCACAGGGACAGTCAGACGGGGTGGCAGTTAAAGTGAAGGGATGTAAAGTCAGAGAAGGAAACGAAGAGAGAATAGAGGGAACGGATTAACACAAACACAAACAAAAACGACGCAGAACCCGACCGTCTGCTGATCCCCGCCAACCAGCAGGAGTTATCCAGTCACTAACAATTCCAGGCTGTAGCAGTTTTAGACTACATGCAGGTTCCTGCATTTAAAACCTTACGAGCTTTATGCTTTTTTCTTATTTGTACACAAGTAGAAGTGGAGGAAACATATGGAGAAGGCTGTTTGTCTCCTTTAAAAACAACAAATTGCCTGTGTGTATCGTTACGAAGCCCATCAGCAGATAGGATTATCCACCAACATCACCTGGTGGCCCAGCATATAATCCAACGGCAGATATGTTTTTCCACTATGCGACAGTAGGTACAAATGTTTAGGAGCTCCCTCGTGTAGGACTGCAAACGGGCACAAACTTTCCGGAAACCTCCCATGGGAATTTGAGCTGGAGAACTCTGCCATCTTTTTCCTTATTTTTTTCCAATTAGACAACCCGATGCGAGCAAAAGCTGATCACGTGCCAATTACTTGAAAATCGAGAGTTGAATGGCTGGAAGTGAGCCGTCCACAACTTTAAAACAAAGGCATGTATAAAATGTTGGTAGTCGTTTTCATTGCAGACTTCTTTCCATCGCATGCTGCAGTAAAAAAGCTTAATGAGTGCAGCAGCAATAAATAATGGAAAAAGGCTTAGGCCAACAGTCAGGAGTATTGATGCCAGTGTAAAAGACACTGAAAAGAGGAGAAATAAGGACGAGTATTCATGTTGGGGGGGAGAAGAGACAAGAAACAAGAACAAAATGTGCAGAACACGATCAATTACATGCATAACATGCAGGACTTTAACACATTCCTTATATTTCATGGAGCTTTAAAAAGCCTTTTTTTCTTCTTTTGCATTTTTCTATGCCTGAAAAGAAAAATGTTTTCTACATGTACAAACCTCTGTGGCAGTCATCTCTCCATCAAAGGCAAAGTCAGTGTGTTCGCTGTCAGTCTGCATTTGCAGACAACACCAAAACGTCCCGAGTTGTAAGCAAGAAAAACAAGAAGGACGCAACTTGTAAAAGTTTGAAAATGCACAACAGATATTTTTCATTACCACAAATAAGAGATGAATGGAAATGCTCTGATTGTTGGAACTGTAAGCTACACGTTATCAGACAATACAAAAGACAAGGTATCAAAGACAACAGAGAGATAAAAGGCAAATGATATCATAAATAAAGAAGCAAGCAAAACAGACTCAGAGGAAGTTGAAACCATCAGTCGGTCACCTTGACATTTATCAAATGAGTTAAAATTGGAAAAAGGCTGCACCTCAGTTTATTTTCTGAAATTCATTCCTGGTAAATATGACGTTTGCCGTTCAAACTTTATACTTTGAAGCTGAGCAGTAACCTGACTTTCAGGCCCTCCCCCTCCTGTCATTGTCAACACTAGGCGGGATGCATTTAGCCGTCGGTCCGTCTGCATGGCGGCCTACGTCAAATACACCGATCCAAAGAGTGCTGCTAGAGGGAATAGCATCACATCTCGGCACTCTGCCCAGGGATCACTGAAAGCAGCCCTACACAGCATAAGCTTTCGTTTGTGCTGCTACGCTTGAGTCAGACAGCAATGCAGACTGGTTGCTTGAATACATATGGTTTGGTAGACATAGCAAGTGTCTGCATGCAGCTGGTGTTGATCACTTTATAAGCTGCAAAGACCTGGAAGTACAGTAGCAGTCAACAAAGTAGATACTGCCAAACATTTGACTGTTACTGTAGGTGATAACACCGAGATGGGTTAGGCACAAAGCTGCGTTTTAGAGAAAGATGAGGGACACTAAGAAGATAGTATTCACTGCCTTATAAACGTCATAAAAACAATCTGCAGCCAATCGGGATGGTAAATTGACAGCAATGCTACAAAGACATTTTGTGACCAATATGAGTAAAACGATCCCGATTTTTGTCTATTTGTGTCTAACCCTCTCATTGAAGTGAAGCAGCCAATCAGATATGAAATGGTGAGACTTGCAGGTTCATCTCTGTGTACTTGTGAAGCTGATGAGAATGTGTTCTACAGGATGAGAGCGTGACCGGGCAGAGATGAGGTTCTGAAAGTAGGAGACTGAGACTTTGGGACGCACATTGTCTCCAGGCTGGCTCTAAACTGGTGAAACAGTTACGGGACAGGATAATGCGTTAACCAGAATAATGGACTAATAGAGGCGGGTACTGGAACATACAGGCGTACGCACACACACACACCTCCTCTTCCTCTGAACTGTCATGGTCATGGTAGCCCTGGGCTATGGAGGCGGTCAGGGAGGCGGCCTTGGGCTCCAGGTAGCAAAGGCACAGGGCCAGTGGAAAGGAGAGAGTGAGGGCGTAGGGGACAGAGAAGGAGGTAGAGAGCAGGAAGAAGAAGATGAAGAGGAAGCAGGGGATGAGTGACGGTGATTTAATGGGGAGGAAGTTCTGCGCGCACTTGGGAAGGAAGTGCAACTCGGAAAGATCGGGAAAGGTGATGTAACCATCCTCGTCCAGGATGGAGGACAGGTCGGGCAGGTGCAGGGAGAAGGAGAAGAGCATGCCGCTGTGGCGCTTGCCCTGCTCCAGCCTTTGCTTGCGGGCTGAAAGCAGCAGCGCCTGCTCCTCCAGCAGGGCGGCTTCGCGGTCGGCACGGGCTTGCCGCCGGCGGCACCCGGAAGTGTTCTTGGCTGGACTGACCGACGAGGCCCGCTTATGAGCGTTCTCCCTGCGCCTCCGCCTCACTTTGGTTGATAAAACAGGAGATGAAGGGAGAGACAGCTCGGAGCGGAGGGGGTCGGCTGTGTACACATGAGGACAGCGCTGATGGAGGGAAATGTCAACGAAGAGATAACGTGTGTGTAAATGGAGAGAAGCGAAGGGGAAGGAGGTGAATACGTATCAGCACACACATGTATTATGTGGGGTCAAAGGAAGGACAAGAAAAAAAAAAGCTAATTAGTATAGCGCACACAAGATGAGAAGCACTTAGGCCTAGTCTACAGCAGTGAGTTAAGATGAAAGCAACTGGAGATTAAAAAAAAAAAAGTCACTGAGAATTGTATTAAAAAACAAAGATAAAATCCATTTAAAAAAGTCTTAAAGAAATGCACTGAAAACCCCTTCATCAAACCCATTTAGTGTTCAACTCAATCAAAAGCATAAACACACAAAGCCTCCGTGAGGTGATTGTAATGCATCTTCAGCAGCAGTGAAGCCGTTTACTTTACCTTTGCGTCTGGTCTGAGCGCTGTTGTGGCAGCTGGTTCTGGCATCTCAGTGGCTTCCTTCGTCACGTCCTCCTGCTCGGCTTTTTCTTCCTCCACCTTTTTCTCTGTTGTTACCGTGGTGATTATGTCTTCCTTGGCAATGACTTTGGCATCTCCATCGGCGGTGCTGTCCTTCATCAGAGTCTCGTGGTTTTCCGTAATTGGAGCTAAAACGCCGGAGGACAAAGACGCATGTAACAGACTTGGACGCGTACCATTTTTGGGGGCGGGGGTATGGGGGCGGTTCGTTCTGAATTTCTGGAAAAAATGTGCAGCTGTTTGATTCGTTTCTGCACATGGTTGTTATGATATCCATTGTAGCTCTGACACCCTTGATAACATTTAAGGTTTGCCAGCTTTCAAGAGAAAAATGTATTTTTTGGTATTAAAATAAGTAAAAGAGAGCAACAAAAGACCCATTTGTACTTAAGCGCTTTCACTTTCACAATAAATCATGTACATAATTATAAACGACACAACACTAAAAAAAATGTGCACAAACAGGGTTGTAACGTTCTCCACGGAGTAACAGGATATTGGGTGGCACTTGACCAGCACCTGCTCCTCACCTCCATCTAAGCTGCGGGACATGTTGTAGCGTTTGCTGGAGGAGCGTTCGAAGAACGGGGCCGGTCTGATGATCTGAGAGCTGGCCCTACGAGTCTGAGCCTGCGTCCTGCCGCTGTAGCGAAACTTGGAGCCGAGGGTCAGGAATTTCTTTTGGGGTGCCTCTGGAGACACGAGCCTGTAACAAGTCACAAACATGCACATTGAATTAAACCAGTAATGAAACAGAACCAAGCAAAGCACTAAAAAGCATTAAAATTCAGACTCATTTGCACGATCTCTGGGGAGCCTTCAGGCTTGCTACTCGAAACAACTCAGGATTCCAGTTTTTGCTTAAAGCAGCAACTCTGCATCAGGCTCAAACTATAAACAGCTTTGACACTGCTTCAACTTCAAGGGAAAAAAAGAAAAATAAGGTACATTAAACATAAACTGAAACGATGGCATAACTATCACTCATACAGTGGCAGCGAGTTTGACAATATGACTGACGGTTTTCCTGAATGTGATTTTATATATGAAAATAAAGGCTGAAACCTACTAGTGTAGTATCATAAAATCATTTCAGGTCCTCCCTCGAATCTTACCTGAAGAAGGTGTGATGCTCCACGCAGACCTTCCACAGCCTCTTGGCAGCACGGTGGTTTGGAAGCTTGAAACCAATTGTGCTTTCAAACTGCTCAAACTGTAAAAAGTCATAATGATATGATCAGACCGATTCATTTATTCTAACCTTTTATCCTTTAATGTTAACACGCTTCTTTAACACTAGTATCAGTGTTTAACCAAAATTATTCTTTTGTTTAGCAGCCAACTACTAGAGATACACTGAATACACTGCTGGTGACTAGAATCAATTCAATGTCCGTCTGACCAGCAAATCAAGCAGTTTCTGCTCAGTGAACATCACACCTCAGCACCGATGACACACACACACACACACACACACACACACACACACACACACACACACACACACACACACACACACACACACACACACACACACACACACACACAACTCGTACGGTAAAAATAGGCACACAGCCGACAGCTATCTTTCACTGGTAATCAGCACCGATAAAGTTAAAGTTCTGGCACCGGAGCGTCTGTCACTCTCTGTAGGAGTGGATGAGTTTAGGAAATTGAACACACCACATGAGCCCAAAATGCACAATACTGAGGCGGAGATGCTATCAGACGTCGCAGGCAGAACTTTTTCCATTTTGTTGTGTGGCAGTCACATGTACACGTGCACATGCACGTGCACACAGCTAAAACGGTAGTTCTTTTTCCAGGTCAAGTCTGATTCCTCGGTTTCTAATTATCTATTTTAATTTTGCAAAGCCTTTTATTTTAACTTGAAAGTGAGTGATTTTGTTTTAACAAAATGAGTTATTCAATGAATAAAATAAAAAAACAAAAGAATTGCAGTTTCACAGAGCAAAGACCCAGTAAGTTTTGTAGAAAACAAAAACTATTTGTGGTCAATACTTTTAACAAATGTTTGTTCACTTAAACACAAAAACAAGCACACAAACAAAAAACGGTCCAGTTTTAAATACATTAAAGTTTAAAGTTCAGGTAAATTAAAGTACTAGTCACTGTTTTTTTGGGATAAATAAATAAATAAATAAATAAAAGTTCTACACAAATTGAAAAAATGAATTCATCATCATCATTCATTATTGACATTTGCATTTCTTCAAGTTGTTACCTCGCCAGGCCGGATTTTGATGTAAAAGTTGTTCCTCTTGTAGGAGATCTTGAGGATTTTGGGCCACGCAAATCTGTTGATCCGCAACCTGTCTCTGTAGATGAGGAGGCCACTGGCACAAACTCCCAGCATGATTTCCACTCCCTCAGAGTCCTGTAAACAGAACACACCAAGCAGGTGAGGGACAACAGAAGGTTGTTTAGACAAGTTTACACCATGTGTTCGTGTAATTGTTGATAGAGAAATTCACCAACCACAACATTGTTCCCTATTGTGGTCTTCAAAATATAAACTCTAAGGGATATAAAAGGAATTGTTCAGGCGCCAGTGCACAGCAGGACAAAGTAGAAATGTAAGAAAAGGTTTGTGATGACGTTAAGAGGGACGAGCAGGCAGGCAGAGAATGGATTCAGGCATGTGCTTCTCCGATCACCTCGACGCACACAGTGGTGATGCTGAATAAAGATCAAAAGGAGCGCTGGCTGGCAAAAGCAACAGTCAAGTTTTTGGAAAATGGCGAATGAGGCGTAAAATGATGATCTTCACTGAACAAAGCATGAAATGAGCAGGTTCAACCAATGACAACGTTTTTAAACAGGGATAGGGGCGATTCAAAGCAGGAACAACCAGTCTCACGTTGGAAATGGGACGACGTTGAAAGTGGTTCTGTTTAACCATGCACAAGAAGAAAACACGCACGCTTACACTCACTCAGGTACTACAAGCGCATGGAAAGCAGCCTCTTACCTCTCCCTCAGCCGGAGCCAAGCTTTCATAGAGATTCCCTACCAACTTTGCATTTAATGAGAGAGGAGAGAAGACAAAAGAAGGAGGCTCTTCTATATGTACATATTTCTCTTGTGCATCACAACTATGACTCACAGAAGTAACACTGAGCACGAATGCCTCTTCGGTTTGATCAAAGCTGCTTCCTCATCTCTCATCTCGTCCATTCTGATCTACATCTGTGAGGGTAATATCCTCCCCACTGCTCTGTCGGTCCACCCGCCCCACTGCTCTTTGATGATGACAGCTCTCCAGATGCATTTGATGCCGGTGGAACAGAAATGGCGACAAAAGTCAAGCTGGGCTCCAAACCCTCCCCCGCCGAACCCAGAGACAGCAGGGTTACGTCAGTCAGTGAGCAGCGGTGGCATGTTAAACCGGGGCATTGCTGGGGCAGCCATGATGTTTGTAAAGCGGCGGAGGTGTGGTGGGAAGCATCGCTAGTGACTGCATGAGTGAAATACGTTCATGTGAGACTTCATTTTAAGGATGCAGTAGGCACATGCACATCTTAATACGTGCATAATTATTAAGACGGTAGTGGACAGCCATTGTTACAACTGCAAATGTACAAAAACCTTGTTTTCTTTTTAAATTAATACATTTGTAATTTGTTTTTTTCTTCCATGGAACGTCTTTATGAGAGTACTCAAAGGAAACCTTTCAAAACACACAAATGTTTTCATTTTTGCACTTTTTTTCCCTAATGACCCAATTCCCTACCCAATATGGTGTAAAAAAAAAAAAAAAAAAAAAAAAAGAAAACAAAAAAAAAAGAAAACACCACCTAGGTCATCAACTAGTTCTGTGGCCATCTGGTCGTCTGAAAATCTCTTTAAACCACTTAAAATTAGTTTCCAGGAAATGCATATAATGAATTTCTTATCCCAGGTCTATGAAGGACCTTTTCCTAAAATCCTCTTTTCTTGCGGTCATAAGGTAAACCAGGAATCTTCACTTTAACAGCTCTGATACAGTTGAATTTTTAACCGTTCTGATTTATTGTGTGAACATGATAACCTCATTTAAATTAAGTAACATGAGAGTATAACCCAACAAGAGCCAAATAAAGCCTTCCGAGTCCTGCGTTGTGGTGCACTTCTACATGGTTTCTTTTTTTTGGAAATCTGCTTGTTCGTCCTGGTCCGTATGATAACGTGAGGCTGCGACCACCCGCTTTTAGACACGACGACGGTGTCTCTGTCCTCCTGTAACACCTCTAAAGCTGTATTTTTATTTTGCGCTGCTTTTTAAAACAGCTGTTTGAGATTCTGGTTTGGTTACTCATGTAGTCATGTTTAAAAAAAAAAAAAAAAAAAGTCGAACTTCTGCCAACTCTAAAAATAATCATCTTGCCCTCACTAGATCTTAAAAGTATATAAATACAGCTTCAAATGAACAACCCATGACACATTACACCATGTCTTTATTTAACAAAAACTAAGGAAGAAAGCAGAAGAATTTCACTTCTCAAGAGCTTGTCCACCACCGTTTCAAGCATCAACTCGGAGTAATAGTTGTCTACGTGAAATTATCAAGCTCTCACATCGGTAGAGGAATTTTGTTGCCTATTCTTCACAACGGCGCTTCAGTTCATTGAGGTTTGCAGGCAGTTGTTTATGCACATCTCTCCCAAGGTCCCACCAACAGCATTTAAAAAGCTTAGACTTGATAGGTGATTTTTTTTTTTTTTTTGTTTCACATGAATGTAAATATTACAGAAACCCAGTAAAAAAGTGTAACTTCATAAACTGAAGCTTTATGTCCATTCCTGGGCAAGAAATGGTACATAAAAAGAACGCAACATGCTATTTTTACACATTGGGTTTCAGAATAGACTTGATTTACAAACACATATGAGATCTCAGGGCGCTGCTGGAGGTCATCAGTGAGAAGATGACCACGTTTTAAACTTTTAAACTTTTAGTTCAGTAACGCAGCTCTGGTGTCACCACAACAGCTGCGTTTCCATCGCTCTCTATTTGTGCAAAAACCTAAATATCGAAAAAGAAAAGCTGCAATGGAAACAGCTCTAATTGAAAAAAAAACAAAAAACAAAACAAAACAAACTCTTACGAAACACTTTATTGCAACACACTGTGAAAAAAATGTGTAATAAAAATGTGCACGTCTCTGGCAGCACTGGAAGTGACGTAGCTGCTCAATCTAAATCATCAAAATCTAGTTTCCAGCCGTATTTGGCTTCAATATGATGAATTTATGCTATGACACTTAATCATTACGCAATACTGCATTACATAACTGTTTTGCCTTTGAATAATCATTTTAATTATCATCCGCTGCCTTCATCATTTATTTTCTCAACATCAGTAGCAGCAATCGGAATAGTTTGTGAAAAATGTTTTTGTCCATGTTCTTTAAAGTTGAGATTTTCTTTTTCTTTGTTTTAAAGCAATCTCACAGGCCAAGATACGAAAAGTTACAAGAATTAAAAAAAAACAAAAAAAAACACGTTCAATGGAAACGCCAACCCCCAGCAACTTTATCAGAAATTCAAAGATTCGATTTTCTTTTCCCAAAAGCGTAATGGAAACGTGACTAATTTCTAAAGGCACAAGGTCCTAAAGGTTTATTCTACATCTTCCTCAAATGTGACCATACCGTGTGAAAAATGACGACACTCCTAAACTCTATTTATTTTACCACTTAGCCTAGACGCCGCGCATATAGAGATTAGATACATTATCTTGAACCGGTGACTCTCAGTAATAATAGATAAGCGTGGGTTTTTAAGTTCGTCCTGACTCATTACCTTAGCATGATGGAGGTCCACACCGTACATGGACAGCTTCTTGGCGTTTTCCAGAAAGTGTAACTCCGCGTCAGCTGGTGTCATCCCCCTGATCAGACAAGTCACACGTATACTAGTCACGAACAGACAGATTTCCTTTTGCATTCATTATAAATTTTACATGCAACATCTGACATGTATAATTGAAAAGGCGCACTAAGACGAATGACAGCCAGATTCATTTACATAGGTCTCTGCACGTACAGACATATTTAAGGTCAGACTTTGCAGAAACTAACTTGTAAGTCTTGTGGAGTTCCATGACCTTCTCCTCTAGTTCTTTGGTCTGGTTTGGTGCCAAGCGCAGCTCGTTGATGTAGTCGCTGCCCAGCTCCTCGGGGTCGTAGTCTCCGAGCTCCGACTGGACCGTGTACGAGCCCAGAACCGTGTAGGTGGCAAAGGAGCAGGGCAGGCGACCTGAAACCACATCATCTCTCAGCTGTAAACACAGGTAGTACCTGTGTGAGGGGGAAAACACAACATTTATTTTTCCAAAAATACATCTTAACTGCATGATTCCTTATTTTCCTTATTAAAACTGCAGTTTCTGGTTGAGAAAAATCAGACATGCTTTTCAATGATTTTTTTTTTTTTTTTTTAAAGCAACTTTAATTAAGCACTTGCTCACCTTGTGATGTCTTCAGTCAGCTGTGAGGGATCTGGAGGGTAAAACTTCACATTGAAAGCAAAGTTCCATGGACCATCTGAGATATAGACAGAACAAGGAATTGTCAAAACTAGGAATGTGCAACTGTACTCATGGCCTACAACACTTCCTTTAGTGGATCACTGAACTTACTCCTGATCTGCTTCTTCAAGTCCTTGGAAGGGTCCAACCAATTCTGCAGACAATCGTAAAAGAAAAGGCGTTAATCTTAGCATGTTCAGCAGAGTCAATTTCTTAATATCGTCTTGAAAAAGGGACTTTACAGTAATTTATTCAATTTTAGCTTTATCTTATTTGCCATTTTGTGTTTTCGTTTTGTTTTTTATATAAATTCTCCATGTTATGAGCGGATTACACAATTTCTTCCCTAATTACCTTTTGATTCTCCACATCTCTGTATGTGATGCCGAAGTAGTCCTTCTCCAATAGGTTGAGGTGTTCACAGACTTTATCAAAGAGCACCTGACCCTTGGTCCGTTTCTGTGTGAGAGGAAGCAAAAACATGTATTGAATGCAGTCTTGAGAACAATTAATCATTATAAGAAAGGACTGCATAGTTCATAGATTCATTTCTGATTCAAAAGGTCCATTTTTAAAACTCATTACAGATTCTGTTTGGGGCGTTTTATTCATGGTTTTGCCTTTTTACTCTTGCACAGTCGCCGATTTCTGCAGCTCATCTGCCTCATCACCTGGTTTGTCAAGTATTGAAAACTGTACTCTTCAGAAAAGCAGAAGTTTAAGAGATAGTTTTCCCTTTTTATTGTTTGTGCTTTACTGAAACAGAAGTGCCTAAAGGAATCAGAGAAGCTGATAAATGTAGCAACAATAATTGTACTTTGACTGACTGGATGTCAACAACGAAACATTTAATAGAATATACAATGAACTAATGAACTGGTAGCTGAATATATTTGGAAAAACGGCACAAATTACTAAAGGCATCTGGAATCAATTTAGTGAATTATTGAAATGATCAACTCAAAAAGAAGATTTTTGTTTAAGTCAGGAATTATTAAACTCTTGACAACTTTAAAAACATAAAACCTCACAAAAAAAGAAAGCAGTATTCAGCCTCCCCTGCTGCAGACACATAACTATCTTGAGATGGTCGAGTTAAAATTAACTCAAACCATCTTGCTGTAAAACAATAGCATGAGAGCACAATTTCACATACAATGCCCGCACATTATTGATCACATTATGCCACTGCCAGAGTGTGTCCCATCTGCAAGGACAAACTGTCGGGGTATTGAAGTCACAATCCACTGCCTTTGTCGATTCCCTCTGTGTAAATCCTTTTGGGGTAAAAACACCAGTTAGTTCCTCAGCTCAAGGTGAAGACTGACTCTGTAGATGCTTTACAGCATTTGATTTGCAGCCCTGAGCGCCAGGCTTCATGAGCCGACCTTCTGTCCCCTACATGATAAGGCTGGTCTTCAGGGGATCAATCGGGGTCATTGCAGGGTTGCAGATGCCTCCTTCCTGTGAAAGGCCAAAACCAGCTCCTCAGGTTTGAAGAGGCTAAAACCTTTGTCGTCAATTATTGTAGCAGCAGGAGTTACAACACGCCTATCCATCTGTTACACTTGCATCCAGGCAGAGCGATACACATACAGTATGCTCGTCACACTCCCTGCAAGGATGTGACTGGCAGTCAAGTCTTTTGACACATACTTCACAGTTGTACGAGTCCATCTGCAGCTGAGGCTCGAGAGAATTTAGGACTTAAAGGCCACCAGTTTGCTTCCTGGCCAGCAGGAGACGTTGCCCCACTCCAGTCGCAGTCACAGCTGACAGCCCCTTAAGCAAGGCAAAGTCCATAATTGCTCCACAGGTGCCGTCTTCCCTTTTTTCTAGTGCGTCTTTAAAATCCTCTACGCATGTGGCGCGTTTACAACTTCTGACAGGTCTAAGGAAGATTTCAAATTCCTATGTGCATGCACGCACTCAAACACAAAAAAAAAAAAAAAAAAAAAAAACACTAGAAAATTAAGATTCTTCACATAAAATAACCAAATCATCTTTTAAATGAAAAAGTCTTTGATATTAGTACAGGATTTTGACACAGACACGGAGCCATTGGCTGCCGAGTTAATCCTAGTCCAACATCTCTGAGGGAATTAGCACGATCATGTCGGATGACTGCTTGGCTGTGACGGTCGCTTCTCAACACGGCATTTAAATCTGGCTTTGCTGACACAAACAAAAAGGCTGTAATGTGCAAAACCTTATGGATCAGGCAAAAAGTTGTCGAACAGATAAGAATATGGCGACCAGGGTAAATAAACAGCTGACTGATAAGGTTACCAGCACTCCGTCTTCCCAGCAGGGATGGTTAGAGAGAGGAAAATTACAGTAAATTGATCCCAAATCAAACAAGGAACGTCAGCACTGATCAGTTTCAGGATACTCTCGTCTAAATTTAGAGTAAACAACAGTGTTTGTGACACAGAGTGTGAAGATTAGTGTTTATTATGTAAGGACCGGGAACTGACGCTTAGCAAGCTTTAAAAGGTAACAAGTCATTATTCGTTTTCAAATAAGTTTTATTGAGTTTAGCAGGAAAAACCAAAAGGCCCGGGGGGATAAAAATGTCAGGTCTTGACATCCTGGACTAATTTCAAATAGGACTGCGAAGTTGCAGACTGCAACCAACTAAATGGTCCAGACCTCACCCTCCTCTTTCTAGCCGGCCTTTAAAAAAATATGGAGAGGTCCTCTCATCTCTGAAGCCAGAGTTTGGTTCGTTAACTCCGGGATACTGTACAAACATGGCACCATAAAACTGCAGATTACAGGGATGAGATGAGGTCCCACATCATTAGTGCTTCTAAAAGGAAAGTATTATCTTAATTGAGTAGTTCATATTGAATGGGGAGCTATTATGTTTTTTTTTCTTCTTCAAGAGTTGAATGTGAAAGTTTGGTTTGTGGGGCATCTACCAGACCATAAAAACATGTTATTAAATCACTCAGCCTATGCCGAGTATGCTGCCCCAGTCAGGACAAACGGGAGAAATTAAGCTGTTGCCTGGCTGCACAGCACTGAGTGAAGATCCACAAAATTTTTCTCTTTGCCAACAACAGTTACAAAAAAATATAATAAAATGCTGTATTACGTTAACAGATGACCAAAGAGCCCTTTTACTGGAACTAAGGGTCCAAGCCCAGCTCCTGAAAAACAACCCCACACCATAATTCCCCCTCCACCAAACTTTACACTTGGAACAATGCAGTCAGACAAGTACAGTTGTCCTGGCAACCGCCAAACCTAGACTCGTCATTCAGATTGGCAGATGAAGAAGCGCCATTCGTCACTCCAGAGAAGGCGTCTCCACTGCTTTAGAGTCCGGTGGCGGTGTGCTTTACACCACTGCATCCGACGCTTTGCATTGCACTTGGTGATGTATAGCTTGGATGGAGCTGTTCGACCATAGAAACCCATCCATGAAGGTCTCTGTGCACTGTTCTTGACCTAATCTGAAGGCCACATGAAGTTTGGAGGTCTGTAGTGATTGACTCTGCAGAAAGTTGGTGACCTTTTCGCACCTCTTCAGGCTCCGTCAGTTTACGAAGCCTACACTTTCGTGTCTGAATTAGCGTTGTTCCCAAACACTTCCATGTTCTTATAATACAGCTGACGGATGACTGTGGAATATTTAGGAATGAGGAAATTTCACGACTGGATTTTCTGCACAGGTGGCACCCTATCACAGTTCCACGCTGGACTTCACTGAGCTCCTGAGAGTGACCCATTCTTTCACAAATAGTTGCAAAAACAGTCTGCATGTCTAAGTGCTTGATTTTATACACCTGTGGCCATGGAAGTGATGGGACCACCTGATTCCAATTATTTAGATGGGTGAGCGAATACTTTTGGCAATATAGTGTAAAAAAAGAAAAATATATATAATTGTGGAAGTTGTGTTCCTGTAAGAAATTAGTGAGATTCTCAACATTTTCTCCAATTAAACCCATCACCTAATAAAAACCTCAGACAAGGACGATGAAAACATTTTTCTTACAAAACTACAAACATAGTGACAAGTCTGGGTAAAATTTGTAAATTGTAATATAAAACAAAAGGCAGACGAAACAGTAAATGTTAATTTTCAAATTATACTAGGTAACAACTGAATTTTCTCCATTAATTTTCTCTTAATTGCCTTTTTTTTTTTTTTTTTTAATTACAAGGATTATAATAATCTGGGAATAGCAGTTTAATGCACATGCTGTAGAACATACAGGCTGTAACTAGTACTCTGGGAGCTTCAGGTGCAGCTACAGGTTACTTTACTCCAAGCAAACATTCATATTTCTGGATGGATGACAATTCTTTCAGTTATTCAGCATTTTCCTTGTTTCTTCTACCTCACGTCCTCACTAACGCTCATTAATCCAAGACCAGTTCTAGGTATTCTTCATAATGGGTGTCGGTGTTGAGATTTAAGGCACCAGCCAAAGCTTAATTTAGTACTCAAGAGATTAGTAAACAGATGGGACGTTGTGATTGAATACAACATTTTCCATTAGCCGATATTCCACCCAAACACTCACATACAGTTGCAACAAATTAATAGAAATAATTAATATTAATTGTACAATAACATCCTACAGAGTTTCACTATGTTCAGTTAATTCAGGAGATTAACAAATAATTAAAGTAGGTTTTTTGGGTTTTCAACAAAGCAAATTTGATCACAGTGTCCTGAGAAAACATTTGAGTGAGATTTGGTCTGGTGCTATGCCACGTGTTTAATGGTTTAAAAGGATTGTTTCTTTGTTATAGTAAAGTTTATTAAATGTTGATTCAGAAATGTCTTGGTCTGTTTCAAGAGAAAGAAGTTCTAATAAACTTCTCCTAATTCCAATTTCCTGATCATGTAAAAAAACTACACAAAACAAAAAAGCCACAGTGGGACATCTGACACTGATTGCTCCCAACAAATGCTCCCATTTCACGGTCAGGATCCATCACCTCACCACTGCCTCCAGAGCAGTTGGCTAATCCCTCGATCCAAACCCCTGGTGGGGAGGAATCTGCTTAAAGGAGCTTTGCAGAGAAGGGTCGGCTTCAGCCTGAGTCTCTCCGCTTTGAGACAAAACTCAAAGGAAGAAAACGTGAACGAGTAAAAGGAACGTTCCTGAATTTAAACTACAGGCCTGCTATTAGATGGTAAGAAGCCTAATTTAGTAAGAACAGCATTTATGTTTGCTGTAAATTGGCAATTAATGATAGTACTTGGCTTCTGCTTTTATAGAACTGGAACAGTACTTAGATATTTATGACAAAATAGGATGCAGACTTGACTGCCGAGCATAGAAACTCTGTCATAAAATAGGTTTAAAAAAAGAAGAAAAAAAAAAGTTATGGTCACATTTTTGCCACGTTAGACACAGACCTGATATATCAGCTGGTGTAACGTCCACGGGCTCAATAAGCCGTCACCATGTTGGCCACATAGTAACCATCCTTATTAAAACATCAGTCTCCCTTTAAACGCGACCCTGCAGTAGACTACAGTACACGGCATCGTTGAGCCACCCGCAGCGACTCACCTCCACCTCGACTGTGTAGTCGGAGCCGTCCAGCAGAGCGATCTTACACTGCATCATCTTCACCTTCTTGATTCCTTTTAAAGGAGATCTGGACAGACGACTGGTGGACGACCTGTGGGACACCTGATCCTCTCCCTGCTGCTCCTGACAGAAAAACAACAAACGTTACTTAGCAGCAATCAGAATAATACATTTATTTGCCCCATAGCTCCAGTTTGCCACGTCGGTGATGAAATATGCCAATTTAGCCATTTATTCTTTCAGAATTAAAGTATACATAAACCAGACGCATTTTTCTTATACCCACTGCGCGTTCCCCCTTTGTGTACCTCAAAGTAGCAGTCTTTGAGAAAACCACTAGTTCTGTCACATTCCTAAACCTAAAAATAGGGACTGGGAGCCTGACTTAATGTAATCGAGTCCCACTGGGAAGAATTCGGAGTGTACCACCATTTTGTCTTAAATACAGAAAATCCAATTTTCCACTTCACCGAAAACAAAGCCCTTCCTGACTGACTTTATCCTGAAAAAAGAAGCCTGGAGCTTTGAGGCATTTTTCCTTTTTACTCACAGAAAGGATTTAATGTTTTACCTGCTGTCATTTCTTATCTTGCTCCTGAGGTTATATCAATCACAGTGCTACTACTGTACAGAGCCGACGGTGACTCCAACCACAGGCTGGAGAAAATTACAGTTGCCCTCAGTCCACAGAAGCTCAACCGAGCGTACAATTCAGATGTGATGAAGTTAATGTTGCCAAGTAATACAAAAAGATGCATTTCAAACATTTTCCTGATGATTCATGACTGACAAAACCCGACACTCCACATGTAAACAAATCGAGACACAATCGACTGATTCCACTTCACTTGTGCGTGCATATATGTGCGCCCTTCTGGAAAAGTGTGTATCACAGGAAAGACTGACGGCGCTGCGTCAGTGCTGCAAGCGGCCTGGGTTTTGTTTCTACCAAATTACGCAGCACTGACAGCAGCAGAGCCTCATCAATCAGAGGCTGTTTAAGGGGCTATGATAGTTTGGATGCTGGTATGGATCAGGTTAAAGAGAGCAACCAAGTCATGAAAAGAAGGAAGTAAAAAAAAAAATTAAAAAAAAACCTTTTTGGTCTTTTGGTGCAGTTTATGTGCCAACTTTGACCCCTTGATGGTAAAGCTTAGTATTCATGAATAACTTAATATTCTGGTACCATCAGTACAACTAAGACTGGTGTCCATGTGAAAGGTTAAGATTGACTTTAAAATTACACTCTGGGCTGTACATCATTAAGATGTGGAGCATTGAGTCTAATTTAAAAGTACAAACATATGGACAACTATAATGTTTTCCAAGTTTAGTAGTCCATATGTTTTGAAAGAAAGAAAGCACAAACAGATCATCATTTAAAGCTCTGTTGTGCCTAAATGCAGCCTAAAGCATGTTTTTGTCTATAAAAAAGGGGTGTCAGTTGCCTGCAACAAGCGTGTTTGTGTTTACTCTCAGCTGCCATGACATGCGTCACCCGGTGTGTCGAGAAGTACAATTTATGCAGAAGCACAAAGATTTCCAAACGGAACAGAACTTGTAGGGAAAGGTTGCTGAAAAAATTAAAAAAAAAAGATGAGAAGTTTGCCTGCCTGCATGCCCGCCCCCAAAAAAGTGGAAACCAATAATGCGACTTTTTATGTCGTACGGCTGTATAATGTATAATTACCACATCTAGCAGCAAAATGAAATCTGTGGCTGGTCAAAGAGCTTCGTCACACTACCCATGATGTCACGCATGGCATCGATGTAAGCACATGTAAGAGCTATTTTATTAGACTTCTTATGTCTTGATCTAATGTGCTTTCAAGAAATAAAAACATTAAAAAAAAAAAAAAAATGTTTAAAAAAAGTACACAAGGGCCATTTGTTTTGACCCATGGTGACATTTATAGAAATAATCCTGTAAATCTAACCCTGGGATGGGATAAAAATATTATATGACTTTGGTTTCTTCAGTAGAAGACATAAAGCAAGAACATGTGGCACTTAATGTTAACACATGTAATTCATTTAAGTGTCCATGAAGCTGCCTGGGAACTAATGATCTACCACCTCATCCCGATTCTGCTGCCCTCTCATTATGGTCATACGTACACTCATGCTCCATTTCCTCTCCTCTCCTCTTCTTCACACCACCCATTTTCAAACTTTGTTAACATCATGATAACATCCTGCTGGATCAGTGGGGCTGATGAACAGAATGGTGCGTTAATAATTTGTTCAAGATAAAAACTGTGCCTTGTGGCACAAATTTTCTGACTCCAAAGGCTCAAAAACGCCAAAGAGAAAAAGTGTGACCAGGCAAAGCTGGTGAAAACGGTTTCCTTCCGGGAACTACATGAAGAGAATAAGTAGGAATCTTCCAGACACCGTCCCTGTGTTGGAAATTGAATCTACAGATAGATTAGCTGTAAGCCCAGATGGCTGTTCAGGCCAGAATCCACAGAGAAGCACTTAGTGTTCAGATATCATCAGAAGCTGCCTCGGCTTCCTTAAAGGATAAAGTAGACAGGCTCCAGGTTACAGTACTGGTCAAGACAGATTTCACTTGCTTATATAAACACGAAACTTTGTTTTTCCACTTTCCAAATGTCTGGAGATGGAGAATCAGTACAAACATGTCAGGTTTACATCAAATGTAACAAAAACAAAATCAATAAATTCAGCTGTTCATGGGCTACAATTTTTCTTTTCTTACAAAACAGAACATTCTTGGCAGTTCAGAGTCAGCTTTCCTTAGATTTACAACAGTAAAATTTCATACATGTTTGAAATCATCAACCAATGAAAGCAGTGAAGTTTTACTTCCAACCACCTACTTTTCCAACTTTGGTTTACTTATCCTTCCCACAGCTGCGTGGCGGCACGCCAGTCAGTAGAATCGAAGCCGTAAATGAAAACATCCACAGGGCATCGGTGGCTCAGCTGTCTGAGGCTGAAGGCCCTCATTGCAGTCGGCCCAAAACTGTGGCCCTTCGCTGCAAACCGTCCCCGTCTCAGCCCACTTGTTTTTTTAAAAACTATTTTACTAATAAAACATCTAAAAAGAGGAAATTAAAATCTCTACTCTTTATTGAAGGTCTTTCAATCTGTGTCTCTCTTCATTTCTGAAATAAAAGCATTTAAGACTGAAGGGAAAAACAAGTTTACATGCGAACAAAAGGATCAGATGCAGGATTGTTACAATGGAGGACAGTGAAGTCATGTCGTCACCACTTTCACCCACCGCCTTCATTTCCATTTCACACACAAAGACACGATTCACTCAGCAGAAAGATGAATTGTGTGAAATGTTTTTCCAGATTTGAGTTTTTACAACTGCAAAACCACCCACGTCTTTCACTTTAAACATAACAGTTGTAAATGTAATTAGGTAACTGACTGCATATCGTAAAAGAAGAATTATGATTTGCATCAGACTCCCAGGTCCAGGTGTCAGAGCGGGAACGAGTCCTGTCGAGGAGGCTGACCTGCTCTTTCTTGGCCGGGGTGCTGTGTCCGGCAGCGGCTGGAAGCTTCTCCGGGTGGTTCTGGGGAGACGTCGGTTCGCCTGCTGCGTTTGCTTTCTCGGCCACCGGCTCCTTGCTCTCCTGCGGCTGCTTTGCCTCCGAGTCTGCGCCTGATTCAGTTGTCATGGTAAATAACCTTGGAATGGAGGGAAAAAGAGGGTAAGGAAAATAACTGCATGAGTCAGCTTACTGCACAAAACAGATGTAGCGTTGCTTTTCAGTCCACATTTCTGACGCAAATATTGTTTAATAGCAGAGCAATTAAAAAAAAAAAAAAAAAAGTCTTGTTTTAAAAACACTGTCTGCTGCAATAAATTACACTTTTCCAGATTAATTTGTTTTTAAAATGTTACAAAATTGTGAAAAACCTCAACCTCATGTATTCTTCTGAAGGTGTCATAAAAATAAGAAAAAAAGGAAACAAAGTTCCAATCATTGAAAGTTTATGATTGAATAATAACTAAATTACTGATCAGTTATGAAAATATTGTTTACCTATTTTTCTGTCAATGGATTGATTAAATAAACCACCTCTGTCGCACCTTTACACTCTACATACGGGTCAGGCTCATTTAAAAAAAAAAAAAAAAAAAAAAAAAAAAAAAAAACCATCTCAGTTCAATTATTTATTTTACTGACTTTTGAGTAATTTGCTTATAGAAGAAAACTAAAAGATAAAATGTAATAAGTGACTAAATTTTGGTAATTCATCAAAAGCCTTGGAGATGTCTCCCCATGGAAACTGATCAATGATAGTTGTAGAAGGACTCAGAAAGAATTAAAAAAAAAAAAGTTATTAATAATGACGTCATCAGTATTCATCACTTGACTTTTGAAACACTGCAACCGCACAAGACTTTTGTTTCATTTCCCTTTTTAAAAACAGCCGATTTCCTTCAATGCTTAATATGATTTAACTCAAAGCACAAAACGACAAACAAATGTATAACAGTATTAGGACATACTGGTGTCCTTCCTGATACAGCCTTCCCAAGTATCCGGTTTTCTGACAGTCCCTCTTGGTCTGGCTTTTAACCTCTTTTTCCAATGGGAGCAATGTCAGGCTCAACACATGATGGAGCTGGGGATTGATCCAGAGACGTCCTGATCACAGGTAACCAAGTCTACACCACAGCCATCCCTCAACCATGCCTCTACATTGGCTTTATTACTTGACAAAACAAAAACATCTGCAGATGCCATGCAGCACGTTTACCCGTGACTATGTGTGTCCAAACCTGAAACTGAAACTATAAATTTGATAACGACCTAGTCATGCTCAAAGACCCTGCTGAACATGTGTTATTTAATATTTGATTGTCTAAATAAACATTACATTACAGAGGCTGTAACTAATGACAAATGTGCATTTTTTCAGATAATTATTGCAATAGTTGAAATGGGATGAAATTTTACTGGGTTAAGAGCATAATTTTTCAGCAGATAAATTAAATAACAACCATAAAACCATCCTCTTCCTCTCCATCATCGCAGGGTGTTTACACACAAGAACCCAAAGTACCAGACTACCTCACTGCACATCTTTCATAGCTTGACTTTCTCCTTGTTTGAATAACATCACCAGCAACTGTTTTAGACAGCAGAGTGAAAACATCTTCAGACTAGTTTTCACAAACTGTACAGACAGATCTCACTGGGGGACCACGTGCTGGCCGAACCCACAGGCTTAGATACTGGGATGTTGAGTTTGGAGGGTGTGCAAGTGTGTGTTTGTGTGTGTGGGACACCACACTGGGTCTCTGCTGAGGTCTGTAGTACAGATGCCTGTCATTCTGCTGCTGGGCTGTTTCTCCCTCAGCTCTATTTATAGAGATGTGTTTACCGCGTGGTGGGAGGATCTGTGACTTTTCTGGGATAGCAGCCTCCAGATCAACAACACTGCAGAAAGAGGGGGTCCCTACAAATCTTTACACTGTGACCCCCAACATCTGTCGCACTGTGAAAACCACAGGCAGGAACATTGCAGGGTTTTATTAACAGCAAGAGTCCATAATTTCATGACATCATACTTCTTTGTTCTTTTTAGACTCTGGGACATATAAATTTAAAATACTTCTGGCATAAAAAGGGACCTATTGATTAAGGATTAGCACTTATTTTCATAAAATATGTTCAGAATGGAAAACATAAGAACAACTCTCTAAAGGCCATCGGATGATTCATCTTTGCTGGTGTGCAGCTGGTTTGAATTCAGTGGAATTATTAAAAACATAATTACAGCAAAAACGCCAACTCAACTGTTGCCAAGTTAAAAAAAAAAAAAAAAAAAAAACACACTCCAGTACAATAAGTTGTCAGAAGGATCAACGTAATGCTGACTCAAAGCAGCAATAAATATGGACTCAAAAGAGAAGCGAGGAGCACAGGTTTGAATGTCCAAGGGTCAACAGGCGCAACGTGCTGATTAAACTCTTCTCAACTTTAGGCGTTATAAAAATGCAATAAAGATTAGTGATTCCAGATTACAAGTCAGGACAACATCGATGTGGATTAATCAATTAAGTCACAAGAGCCACATTCCAACCCTGGCTTTCATGAAAACATGTTATCAAAGTAAAAGGTAAGCCTTTTAAAAAATATTTCTAAAGGTGAACACAAGCTAAAATTCTGTCCAAAAAACAAAAAAACAAAAAACGATTTTAGTGTCATTTGCGGCAGAGTTGAGGATCAGTTAACAGCTGACGGAAAATGGCTGCAACTTTTGCATCTGTTAACCTCATATGAAACAGGAACTATGGACTGAGGGGAGGAAAGTAGCATCTTAGCACCATAGAAACTAGGGAAGAATACATTCAGTCACTGGTGACAGGCACTCTTCACAGGCCCATACAACGGCAATAACAGTGGGCTTGTGTGTAGCCTTCATCATGGACTGGCACATACATTATGCATTCAGAAAACTGTATTCACATCTCATTTAATGCCTTGGCTTACAGATAATATACTGATGACAGCTCCAATACAGCCTTGTTTTACTGTGTTAAAGACTCAGCGAACTGACAAAGGCGGAGTTTTTCTAATCATACGTGGTCATTTAGAAAATAAAAGGAGACTCAACTGCTCAAGTTTCTCCCTAAGAAGGTCTAAGAAGGCAAATCTCAATCATCTTGATACATTACTGAATATTACAATGATGTGAAAATATTTTAATAATTCCCAAAGCGAGATTACAATGGTGAAACATACATTACCAAGAAAAAGCAAAAACAATCATCATAAGACAACCAGTTGGAAAGTGAGAGGTGCAGTAGAGATGGGAGTTATAACTAAAAGGCTGAAAATATCCACAAGTCAAATGTGTTTATTCATGTTTTCTTGGTCGAGAAGGCTGAAGACGTATGTTCATAGCCCAGTCATAGCCCATCTGAAAATGAATTGGGAACACCTTTATGTTCTCATCAACCACAATCGTACAGAAAACTGTAACTAAAGGTAAACTATCAAAACCTTTCCAAATAAAGCAACGCTATAGAGTTTCTTTAAAGTTAAAATCTCAGTCTGAATTTCATTTGAAGGAATATTTGACTTTTGTGTACCTATCCCTACAATCAACATTTATTGCAACAACTGTGTATCACTTTTTGACACGATGTTCCCACAAATGAGGATAAAACAGCTCATGGGGCAACAGCTGTCATCATGACAGAGGCGATTAAAGAAACTCAATAAAATAATGAGATGAGAAAAAGAAGAGACTGAGCAAAAGACCGAACAAAAAATGTCAGTCAGTCAATAGAAGAGACCTAACCTCGACACCAATAAGAGGGCCCCCTGAGCTCTAAATGACTGGTTTCAAACCTTTGAGATTTAAAAGTCATAATAGTTTGATTGCACACAGAAGATTTCAGAAATCAACGAAGCATTGCCTGATGGGTAGGCCAACCACATCTGACACACATTTGTCAGTTGATCTCATATAGGAAAATGCCACCTTGAGCAACCAACGTTAACAACTCATTAAAACAAAAGCGACCTGCAGAGGCCTACAACATGCCAACGTTTGACACCTAAGAGTCATCTGAAATCTGGTAATCTTTAGGACATACAAATGTAAAACTCCTCACTTCCTCATCCATTGGAGTTTTCTCAACCGGGTTCAATAAATTGTTGGTATTTGAGAGCAAGACAAACAAAGCACGGTTTGTGCTGAATAAAAGCTGTGTTTATGGATAAATAGCTTGCAGTGAGAGGGGCTTGAGTTGGTTTATGAGTGCATTGAAGTACCAGCTATGGTTTCTCAATCCATACAAGAAGTTTTATATACATTTGTTGCATCAATAAAAGAGGAAAATGACACCACCATAACTGAAAGATAAATGAAAAAACATTACATTATTGGCCACTGACACTAAATGCTGGTTTGATGCATGTAAATCTCCATTTTAAAAATGTCCATTTGTGATTGGCCACACACACACACACACACACACACACACACACACACACACACACACACACACACACACACGGAGACCGCCATCTGTGCTGGGTGCCATTAGCCAGAGTACATCACAGCTGGGCCCATCTCTGCCACTCCTGTCCCACCACGGGGCTCATGGAGGTTACATGGAAGGGAATAGTTGTCGTATTTTTGACGTGTCAAGACCTCTTCCAAGCAGGCCTGCCATCTATGATGAGAACCCCCTGCATGGCTGCAGGGCCGACAGCTGTCAGAGCTACTGTTACAGAACACCATGTGGCTGGTTTAGCCTCCCAAATGAGAAACAACTAGGGAGGGGTTACAGACCCCCAAATTCTTCTTTAAATATGAACACAGATATTTTGTTTTGATTATGACCTTCTGTATTGGTAACAGTAATTTCCCAATATCTGTTATCGTTTGGATTCCTCTGGCTGTGAAGCACATAGAAAATATCCAGAGTATCAATCATAAATGCTGGCTTAATGAAAAAACATTAAAATCACCAGATGAATCAAAACCAACTGACTGAACCTTTAAAAACATGTCTGAAAATGCCTCCTATTATCCTTCCAGAAAAGATAAAACTATAAAGACAGGAGCAAGCAGAATAAGTGTCCTGCACGTCAAAGGGCTGACAGGTGACAACGATGCGATGCACAGCATCAATAGGAATATTTTCTTTTTAAATATGACCTGAGACTCAAGATTTGCAGTTGATAAAAATAATGTGATCGACTCAGCTGACCAGCCACTTGTAAAAAACTGATTTTCGTCGTTGATAGAGAAGTCATAGGGCAAGCATAAAAGGCTCTTTAATAATGTTCATATTTCCCCAGCCTGACACTTTAGTCATGCCTCAATAAATTCAATGTAGACACACAATCCAGGTCTGTTTTCTATAGTGGGCTGAGCTTTAAACATTTTCTTGCTACAGCACACAGCAAACTGAGCATGAAAGCAGTTCAACCTCTTGTGTTTCATTGTAGAGTGACAGTCCATTAAAACCCTTCAGCAAAGCCCACGTCCAGGCTAAAAATGATTTCAAAGTGAGTCAGCAAAGCACCAAAAATGTATTGCTTGTTCAATAAATGCAAAAAAAAAAAAAAAAAAAAAAAAAAGACGAGTACTTGATTAACTAAGCCACTCAAACTACTTAGTGCTAAGAATGTGGACAGTCTGAAAACAGCTCAAATCAAAAATATTTACAAGTTTGTTTCAGCTTTTCCAGAAACTTTGCATACAGTGCATTTCTTAATGTTTTCCTGAACACTCAGACTGATTTAACAGTCTGCGGCAGACTTTGGGGAAGGGAGTCTGGTCACATGAAGGTGACTATAACCAGAGCATTTTTGCTGAGGCAGCCATAAATCTCGTCTGCTTGCCTTGCTGCGTTTACATTCTTTGCATTACTTTCTTTTGCAGCAAGCCACACAAGGATCCGAGCAGCCAGACAAGGTAACGAGACTGAGCATCACAGTGAACACATGTCTGCCTGAGACCAGCAGCAGTTTTGTACCACCAATCACATCAAAGTGTCTGATGGGATGAGGCGAACATTGCGGTCCGTAACTTCTTCAACTCATTTGACAAAGGAAATTTCCTGTCGATGTAATAGCTTAAAATTAAATCTTCATACATTAATGATAAGATAATGACCTCTTATACAGCAACTGGGACTGGCCAGGAGGCATTAAAGTATTTCATGAGATTAGCTGGACGTAATCTGCAAATCAGCTGTGACCTCATTGCTAATAATGTCTACCGGCAAAAACAATGAAGGGTTAAAACAACTTTGAGGTAGTTTACCTCACCTGTGCTAAGCAGATAAAACACGCCATCTTTATGCTCATTAGGTAGTACTCACACCAAACTCCAAAATGAATAGTTAAACATCATAATTAGGAACTGGTTAATAACATATAATGACCAAACGTCTTGCCTCTGCACCAACATCTGCTTCAGCTGTGAACATGAACTGAACTGTGCAGCACATCTTCTGGATCAACATAAGACCGTATATAAAGGATGGACATCACCTGGCATCAGACTTGAAGTCGATGTTTAAATGCCTTAAATTGTAATACCACTAATAATTGCCAAGCGCTGGATCCAAAACATCCCTGATGCTCATAGGCTCCTATCCAGAAAGCATAAACTTCTCGGAGGAAATACTACCTTTTTACCACAAGTCATTATGGTACCATCAGCTGGATGTGTTCCTTATGATCAGTGTGCATGTGACTGCTTTCTTTTAAGTATGCACATAACTAAACAGACGTTGGACCTGAAAGATTAATTTTAGCTCCACCAAAACCAACATGGGACTGGCTAAACATTAATGTCAAGAACTCAAAAAGACAGTTCTCACACCGATGGTGAAGAAACCATGGCAACAACCATACCTTATATTTATGCACTTTTACAGGACTACATCATCTAAGGTACAATTTGTTTCACAGCTGTGATACTTGTGCATGTAAGAACATTCATGGAATTTATAAGCAAAACATTTGCACATAATCACAGATGATGGCTTTTTATTTCAACAAGAAAAGGAAAACCGTGAAAGGCCGGCGTTAGCCTTTATGTGACTTTAGTAGTTCAGTGAGTAGCGATATGCTTATGGTGTTAACCTTCTCCAAGTTCTCCTTAAAATATATTTATGGACTGTTTGCGTCATTTACTTTCTTTCGTTCTTGTTTCAGAAACGCATGCCACAATATTCTCACTACGGTGATGAATCAAAATCTTATTTTGCAGGAAGCTCCTTTAAGTCTCCAGAGTAGATTTGTTTTTCCTTTTAAAAACAAAACAATACATTTCGTAGTATCACATTTATCCTCTGTGGTGTCCTATGTTAAGTTGTTTTTGCTGTTTACTAAAGGAGGCGTTTCCCTGTCTGGATGAAGGATCTTTGGAAAGAGCTAGAAAGAAAAAATGGATAAATTGAGGAGATTTCCTCGTTTGTTTTTTACCCCACTATGTTGCTATAGAGCTTAGTCTTTCCAACAGATGTAAAAAATGTGGGCAAAGGACAACTATTGCCCCAACTTATGATTAACCCCCCCACCCACCATCCCACCCACCCACAAACACACATCCACAGAGCAAACTAAAGCTGTGACCAGAGGTGCATCTTTGGTGAACAAACCTTGAATCCTTTCAAAGCAAGGCCCACATTTGTCCGTTTCTGCGACAGCATCTTAATCAAATTGCCAAGTCAGACCCCTGCCTTTGCACGCCGAGCCTAGGGGGATGTAAGGATGCTAAAAGAGGATCCAGACCGTGTCATCCCGGCCCTAACCACGCCTACCGCACTGCAGATCAAAAGACACCCAACTATGTCGTCCTAACCTGTGATAATCTAACATTTTAATCCCCCAACTGTCTGCAAATGAAGCTGTGCTGGGGAGTGACTCAGCGCAGTCCTGTAGCGATGTATACAGAGGCGGATTAAAGCATCCGTGTCGTTTCATTTTCCTCTTTTCTTTCCACTTTCTGCCTCGAAACCAGAGCGTGCTAGCCAGCCTCACCTTTGAAACGTATCACCGAGCCTCGACTTGAAGCAACAAAACAACAACTGCTGCGAGCAGCCAGTTCAGCGAGTCAACACCAATAAAAACACATTTAACCGCTGTATTTGTACACCAAGCGAACCACGAAGCACAACTAAAGCCCGGTAAAAGAAAACGCTCGTGACCCGTGTTTTGGACACGGTTAGCCACGTCCACTCGACTTTTTTTTTTTTTTAACCGTTAGTCTGAATACGAGCAGGAGAGTATTTTTACGTTAATCGTGTGTGTGTGTGTGTGTCACACGATAAAAAAAAAAAAAAAACATGGCAAAAGAAGATGTTTAAAAAAAAAGAGAAAGACCCCGAGGATTGTACAAACCAGGAAGCGAGTGCGTCTCCGGAGAAAGCGTCAGAGTAAGAGGTTCATTACCGGACAGCCTGTCCTCGTTCAGCGGCGGAGGCGACTCGCATTCGTAGTGGGCTTCTTCTGTTTCCTGACAGCGGTGCTGCTCTGCTGCAGTTCCCCTCTACACCAGCCTATCACGCTGCTCTGTGCAGCTGAGAGCAGAATTGTGGGATATCAGGACAACCGGGGCATTATTTTACCCCCCACCCCACCCCACCCACACTCCCCCCCCCACTCCCACTCACACCAGCGCGCGCTCCCATATGCATGCACAGGGCTGAGCAATTAAGGGCACGAGGTCTGCTGCCTTAGTGAGGAAAGACAGCTCCAGTCATGCATATTTAAGAAAATGTGATTGAGTTAAGACTGAGTCAGTGTGGAATGTAACAGAATAGATTATTCAAGTGATTAGTTAAAATATCGATTAACTTAGTTCGGTAATTGACCACACCTTACACGCGTGTTATCGGTAGTATCACCCAATGGGTTTACATGAAGTAGAGTATTTAAAATCCTGACTGCTTTTTAACCACTCCGAAATTCAATCAAGCACATGTCATTGTGCTTGATTGAGACGTGTCCCAGAAGTGACCGTGACAGCTCCACGACACAGCGTATCCTTCTTAGTTGTAAAATGCTTGAATGAAAAAAAAAAGAAAAAAGAAATATGAGCTATATGTGTTTAAGCCAAGCGCCAACTTTCTAACTTCGGAGTCGAGGCTCATGTGAATAAAGAGTTGTTGTTAGTTGGTTGCAGTTCCTCGACTGGCCGCTAAGCGGCTAAAAAGCTCTGTTGACTCACTCGTTAAAATGTCCAACTTCAGAGCAGAAATAAATATATTTACAGCCTGGTTCAAAATACAGTTTTTGTGTTTTTGCCCCATATCAGGAGAGTTTATATAAAGCAATCAATCTTTTGCCAATGTGATTGATTGATAGTCATCATTTGCGTCCGCAAAACACGATGGCCATTTTTGACTTGGTTGTTGAGTCAACATGTTAAACGGTATATATATGGCTGTAAACGTTTGCCGGCAGCGCTGCAGATATTGCGGCAGGGTTCGGCTACGGAGCTGGAAGCAAAAAACTTTGATTGACGTGTGGTGGGCGTTTTCCCATCAGCTTCTAGAGCAAAGAAAAAAGGCTTCTTAACTGGTCTTCAGTAACCAATGGGTCACTTGAACTAATGCTTCGTCAATTATTTTCCAGTCTATGGTTTAAACAGCAGACTACTGCCTGTGTGAGGTGCTGCATAAAGCCCACCTTGACCAGCCCGACCGCGACTGGTTTTGTACGTTCTGTACCAGTGAAAATTGTTATAAATTGGAGGAGTTTAGTGCCAATTTCATGAGAAAACCTTTGCAAAGGGAATCTACATGGCTGTTCAAGCTTTCTTAACACTCCAGCTATAATAAAACTAAATTGTAGAAATTGCATATGACCTCTCTAAAGCTGAACAAATGTCAATTCAGCTATTGACTGACAAATAACAACACAGTGGTTAAAAATAATTATCTAGCAAATAACAAAAAATAACCAATCATTTGCAAGAACCAGTTACTTTTGTTACCGGAGAACTGATGAAGTGAAGATTCGGAGACCCCAAAAGAAAATAAAACCTACTCTCCTGCCGTCTTTTTTCAGTTTTTGGGGTATTCGAACAGCTTCGTCATATTTTAGGGGGATATTTTGCATCTATTACTCTGCAGCCACACCTTCTCTCCAAGAAAGCTTGGACGAGCTTCTAAAATACGCAGAGTAACTGGATTAAACTAGAAAAAACAGTGAACGAGGTTGCATTGACCAAATACAAAACAATAATATATTTTGAAGTAAATATATAAGTTAATATTAATCCAGTAACACAATATAACAGTTACAGGAGTTTTTTTTAGTCCCACAATGAGAATGTTCACTTTTTAAAAATATATTGTCAGCAAATTATGGAGCTAGTTCTTCTGAACAATAAAGGACATTTATTGTGTAGTTTGTTCATTTTTACTAGAACTGAACAGAGTAGAAACCAGAAACCAGAGCACAACTCCACAAAGCCATCTGTTGCTCTCCTCTTCATATGTTCTGATACTAACATAAGAGCGAGTTTTTAATTTGAGTCTGGGTTCCTCCCTCGGAGGATTTGTGGCTTTTGCCTCCTCCTGGCTCACAGTGGGAGCTCAGCCTCTTAATTGGCATTTACTTAAACTAATTGCTTTCATACATTACACAAATCTATACATGTATAAAAACATTACTACTCTGAATATTTCCCTTTTGCAGTAACATACGAATCCCTTAAATGACAGTGACACAGATTTTGAGACACAGCTTTCTGTTTTCTCATTACAACAGAGAAATAAAGGCGAGTTTGCTACAGTATTTACAAGTGTAGCGTCACAAAATGGCATCTTTACAAACAAAATCCAGCATAGAGTTCAATGTTTGAAGCTGCAGCGGCTTAACAACTGATGCAACACAATATCCCCGTAACCCTCGACTCAGGGAGGAGAAATAATAGCTGCAGGAGGTTGTCTAAATGAACTCAGACAATGTGGATATGTTTGTCTGCAGATCTGTTTTTACACACACCCATAGCTCATTGCTTTGCCACTATTTTTAATAATATTAGGTACAAGTCATGTAAGTCTTTCAAATCTGCAAGCAGAATTCTTTCACTTTCCTCTTCATTTCTTGTTTTTTAAATCACTCAAATTAGCGGTGAACATCCCCAAAACATTACCACAAAGATGCTCTTTGGGAGGTATCTGCAGCAACAAGTGACAAAAATGTGCTATATTTTTGTCAATCAGCCAATCAACAGTTGCATAGATTCAGAACAGGTGGAGTCTGATGCAGTACAGTCAGGACCCCACAGATGATCTCTGACATTCCTCACGAGGGCCCATCTAGCCATTTGGGTTGAGGCTTCTGTTCAATAAACAATCTTAAAATGCAAATCTGTTCAAAATAAAGGTTCATTTGAATTTCTATGGTCTCTTTACACCACATATACAGTAAAAAGAAACACTAACCACTGTATTATATCCAGCAAACTTGGTACTATTGACCCACCTCCTTCATTACCTTTGACCTTTGAGGGTAAGAAGCGACTCCTGAGACCCCCTTTGGGTCGCTCCATGGTGAAGCTGATGTCATGGTCTTATATAATGTGATGCAAACAACATCCCTTTTTCTTTTGGTTCCTACAGGCAAGTGAAAGGTCCAGAAATAAATTCTCGAAAGAATAAATAAAGGCATTTGTTAAGCCTGGTTAAGTCAGACAACCTTTAATTGTTATAGTTTGGTGACATTACTTTAAAAATGGATATCAGACGACCATTTGAAGTCCCTTTTGTTTTATCTGGGGTGCTTCTACAATAGCTTTGCACCCAGCATACCTCCAAACAGTATGTAATCACTGTAGAGCAATAAATAAAGGTGTCTTCTGAAAAACATCAGGGTCTTCTGATTGGTTGGATTTCTGCAGACCTTTCAAGACTTTCATCAGGCTGTTTTTCAGACGTATCCATAGTCCAGTTTAGTGCAAAAGTGTAATGTAAACACTTTTTTTGCATTTGCACGTCTCCAGTATTACTGGATTCGACGTAGTGACCAGACCATATGAACATTTGAATGATTGACCTCTGCCTTTGTCTTCTGTTGACTATTGTCGCAACAGCATCAGGCGCATTCATTTGTCCAAAAGTACAAATGTTTCCGTTCGCCTTCTTCAAAGTCGAGAGCTTCCTCTTCTTTTCTTTAAAAAGAAGTCTCACATGATGACGTTTCACCAGAATTACACTCCCCAAAGCACTTAATGAAACCAGTTGATATGAAAAGAGTTAAAAATGTGTTGCTGAAAAGTAAGATGCTGTACTTTATCTATGTGGTGTTTTCGCCGAAGCGAGTCACAGACATTTCATTAAGACCACAGGAAACTCTGGCAACTAGTTACAAAGGCCACATGTCAGAATAAAGTTATACCCAGTCTATTTCTTCTTTGTACGTGTAGTGACTCACAAATAAGTGCGACTGCTCAGTCTTCAAAAGAGAGCTTGGTCAGCAGAATGATTACTAACATACAAGACAGACGGCATGTGATCTCTGGACTCAGCTTAGCTTGTGTGGCTGCTTAACTCTTCACTTTTTTCTGCTGTGTAGAGAGAATAAGTTCCTGTGCTGCTCATCTTCTCTATAACTTTAACCCTGAACTTTTGAAACCTTGGCTTTTGTCAGAGTCTTTTTAAGAATTGGCAATACTAGAAAATATCAGGTTGCATGCTGCACGTCTGCTTCCTCAGCAATTGTTTTGCAATTAAAATGAACAATATAAAAACTTAAAAATGTAAAATGTGCAAGTATTAAAATATAATTAATCATATTTTGGAGAAAAAAACATTTTCCTCAGATTCTACACTGCAAATCTCTGAACTTGTTAAACTTATGAACCTCATTAGAGAAATCTAATTTCCAGTTCTGTGACCAAAACAAGGCAGCTGGCACCTCAGCGAAACAATCATATGGCAGCATGTCCCCTACAGTACCTAGTAAATCACCCATGTGATCCAATTTAGAGGAAAAGAAAAGGCCAGGCTAGGCTAGGATTGTCTGCCATCCCTCGGGTCTGCAGGAAAATAATTACTACTGTAAAGGGAACCGTGCCAGAATCAGATTTCTGTTTTCTCTCTTGGGTTTTGAAACACAAAGAGCCACCATAAGAAAAGACTAAAGAGTGTTATCAACACTGCATTTACACTAACTTGTGTCAGTCAGATAAAGGCTGACAATCCCGTCACAAAAAGCTCATTTGTATGCATTAGAGCCATCTGAGGCTTCATTATCATTGTGTTAATTGCAGCTGCGAATCACACTTTGAACTGAGTGAACTCAAAATGATTTGGGCTCCAACTCTGCTTTTAACGGTACCTCTAACTGGCAAAAGCCATTATCCCCCGCTGCCCAGCTCTACTCAGCTGTAAACACTTTCACTCCTTAAGGGCTGCAGGTCAGCAAGCATATGTGCCAAATTAGAGCCTGATTTCGACACCCCAGACTGGGCCAAAGCTCCCAAATCAACCCCCTACCTTCAGCAAAGTCATCACGCCACATCCCTTTTAGAAAAGTCTTTTTAACATTGGCGCTCTTTCATGTAGATCCAAGGGCACATTGTGTTGCAGATTAATGTGGAAAGGAATTAACATGATGATGGGCGCTCCCTCTTGAATTTCCTCATGTAGGAAGCACATCTTATCTGGAGGAATCATAAATGAGATGTGTATTTCTAACCTTTGGAAAGCTGGGGGCTAATGATTTTGTCCTTCAGGTGACTGTGGATGAGTACATGAAGCACGTTGAGTGGATGGAAAGAGAGCAAAAAATAAAACTGATTAATTAAGAGTATTTCAGCAGGTCTTTCCTATGAATCCAGTACTGACCAGACAGTTTGGTGAAAGTCAAAAAAGAGGGACCTTGTATGAACTTAACCAGGGCAACCCAGACGTCCCTCTCCCCACCCACTTCACCCATCCATCTGGGGTGATTCCAAGGTGTTCCCTGGACAGCTGAGAGACATAGTCCCTCCAGCATGTCCTGGGTCTTCCTTGGGGTCTCCTCCCAGTGGGACTCCCTCACCAGGGAGCTATCCAGGAGACATCCTCACCAGATACCCGAGCCACCTCATCTGGCTCCCCTCGATATGGAGAAGCAGTGGCTCCTCCGCACTCCGACTGAATTTAAAATCATCAATCGACATAACATACGTGATTTTGGACTGTGAGAAGAAGCGGGAGTACCCAGAGAAAACCCACACCAGCAGGAGGAGAACATGCAGCCTCCACACAGAAAGACTCCTGCCAGCCTCGCTGTGAGCCATGACTGCTCACCACTAAGACACTGTGCATGTTCATCTGATTGGCAAATTCACCTTCATTTAATATATGCAAGTGTTAATGAATCACAACAGCAAGTTACACGACGTCACACTTAAGATGTCAAATTGGTTCAACTCGTATAAACAAAAATAAAACACAACAAGCCAATAAAAACAAGCCCAAAAATGCACACATCAGGACTTTGGATATTTTGTTTGTTTGGTTGGTTATTTCAAACATTTAGTATAAAATATACATTCTGGCCATGTTTTTATCACAAGAATCCAGAACTTCCAAGTCCCAAAATGTCCCATTTATTATTTACATTTACATCGCAGCTTCACGGTGCAAGTATAGCACAAAGAAAATCATTGACTAAAATTTTGAACTAGTCTTCAAATTCAACAAATAACAGTTTTCAATGTTTCATTCATCAACAATAAAGGAGTTAAACGATGGTTAGAATCTGTGTAAAGGACTGAAGGTTCACGTTTATTTTTTTTAACCAATACAAGAAAGACTTTTTGGTTAAAAAAAAGAGCTCAACGTCCCATCTGGAAGGAAGCTGAAACACTACGGTCTCTCCACTATAAATACCCCGTGCCTGTCAAGACAGAGGCCCAGGGGCTGCATTTTTAATAAGTACGAGACGGCTGCATTTCACTTTCAAGTGTTCCAGCAGCGCTGTGAGATAACAATCCTCCCAACAAGCTTATCACGCCGCTGTACCAGATTGAGTCATACATGTTATCACTTCCAGTCCCTGAAGACAACACCAGCACACTCACGTGTCAATTACATCCCTCTTCAACTGCCAGTGACGTACTACTGTAAACCTGAAGGCAGAAAAAAGGTCTACAAAAAAAAGAAAAAAAAAATCAACTGTAGAAAAAGGTTTGCAGATTTTCAGTGCTTCTTCAGTTTGATCAACAGTCCCAAACTTTAAACGATGCTCCATTAAAAGCGATAAAAGTTTTTTTCTTAATGAAATATACATTTTTTATTTCATTTGAAAGCATATTTGATTAGTTTGAGGAAGTGTCATCTAGATTTTTTAGTTTTCCATTTGTACCATCTGCAAAAATCAACCCAAATATGGCTGGACTCCCATCCCATCCCAACGAGGAAACGAGCTCACCGGGACGGGATAATGATAACCAAATAATGATGATGTCAAATATGAACTAACTATTCATTTTAACCTTTGACTGCTTGCTTCTGAGTCTTACTCGTGAGGCTTCCATAGTCTTCGCTGTTTCCACATACAGCACTAAGTCGGCGCACCAGAGAGGGGCGGGGAAAACGGCGTTCTCTCCTGCAGTACAATACAAGTGCTATTGATCATGAGCTAAACTGACAGTGCAGCATCAATGTGAATTCCTCACATAAATAGTTCGAGACAGGCTTTATATCCAGCTAAATGACGTCAAAACAACAGCAACAAATCTCTCCTGTAGAGCCCCCAAAAGCCTCGAAGCCTGACGAGAATTATTTTTTCTTTGAGCCGCAAAAATGAGATGTTATCTTGTTATTTATTCCTGTATAAAGTTCAGATTTGTCTAACAGACAGTAAGAAATTAACCAGCATCTATATAGATAGGAATGCATCCACTTATTCTAGGAAAAGGGCACAGAGTTCAAAAGATGATCTCTGACGGATTAAGCGATCGTACCATATGAGATCTTTAAGGCCTGCTAGCTCATATAAGATATTTACTGCATTCCAAATCAAAATTATGGGGATTCCCGTTTGCTTGCCAGTAATTACAGCCTCCCTGTGTTGCAGTTGACCAGCTTGAAAAAAAGAAACGGGAAAAAAAAACAAGAAAGAACAATAGCCACCAACTACATTTAAGTACTCTTATTCATACTGGAGCTCTTATCATATAATTTACAGCATGTATGAAAATGTTTACTGGCAAGTGTGTCGAGGAAAAAGTTCCCTTTTGATTTTACAGGGTAGTTTTTCCTGAGTATAAAGCCCACTCACATGGTGTAAGACAAGAGCATCTTGGAAACATCTTGGAAATAACACCTATTCAAATCCATCTTAAAAGCCCTACAGTTGATAACAACTGTAATCTGCAGAAGACCAAATTAGTCGTATTATGTGGGCGATGACTGGGTTACGTTTTTAAACGTTTTATGTCTTGTGAGAGGTTTTAAACACGAGGGACTCTGGAAAAGTGGGAAGCTACATAACTGTATGCACAAAGCAGATTGTACCCGGTAGATTTTTTTAATCACCATTAATCAAAGGGAGAATTAGCAGAGATAGTGAGGGTTGCATTGCAAAAGTCATTATAACCCTGTTCAGACCTGGCGTTAAAAGGTGTGACCACTTTCCAGGACGGACTCAGATCTGATCTTTTCATTTGAAAACTAAAGTCATCATGGCCTCATTATTATTCTAATCTGCATGTAGTCTTCTGCACTATGCGTTTAGTGTGAACATAAATAGATTAAATAGAAATGCTTATTTGCATATAGAGCAGGAAGGTCAGATCAAATCACCCGAGACATACTTGAGAACACATTTTAATGCCAGGTGTGAACACATGCGGTAAGTGCTGGCAACTTGTGATCAGCACTTAGCACTTAGCAATCTCGTGATTTCTCACGGCACATGCCAAAGCCAGGTCTGGGCAGGACCAGCGTGAAAGAGATGCTTGTGGTAAAGAGTCTGCAGTATTTATCAGCTCCACCACCACAGGGGGTGTTGACTCTCATTTTACATTAAAACAGTCAGTCATTCTATTTTAAAAGGGGGCATATTAAAAAAACAAACAAATTTATCAGTATTCGAGAGCACATAATTAGATATCTGAAGTGATTACCAACGCATGTTACCCGGTTGAGACGCCACAGACCCAGATCGGACAAACACTACCCAACCTCCCAGTCTTTACATCCATCTGACCTTCATCACTGCATCAGCTGTGGGTAGCGCAAAGCCGAAAAACAAAATTCAAAAGATGCGCATCCTGTGAAAGAGGGAATAATGGGGAGTGGAGCGGTCCGCTGCAGTCCCCGAAACCGTCTGCTATGAACTGATCTGTAAAGACATGCTTAAAAAAAAAACCCAACCCTTTAGTAACAAGTCCCCGTAGTTTTTGACTACAAGTGTGCTGCAGGACATTTCATTTCAGACCTCAAGAGACTGTATCAAATTTAGAGAGAAATGCAATGATACGTCTCCAGTGAGATTTGAGGAGGCTCTGACAGCTGTGGTGTGTACAAAGCAATGTGTTTGCTCTGGGTGCAGGAGCATTTGTGTGTGGCTTTGACAGTTACAACTAAACTGGAGTAAAAATTATCATTAACACTATTCAAAATTTCTTATCTCTGGGAATCCACCGCTATTAAGTTTTAACTCGCCACACAGAAACATACATACAATTATTATATCATCTGGCTGCACATTTTTCACATGCCTGGACAATATCCAGAGAATCCGGCCTGGTGGACACACTTGTGCAAGACAGCAGAAGATTATTCAAGTAAGACAAGTAGTAAGTACAAGAAGTTCCCCAGATCAGCAGGAGTGGAGACCAAAAGTAATCTCGCAGTCTTTTTTCCTTCTCTCGTATCAAGAAAGGACAAGGTTTCTGACTTGAACACCGTATCTGTATATAGCAGAAAAAAACCCAAAGCGTTAACAGTCATGATCTGTGATCGCGGCTGTTTTTTTAATGGACATCAATACGTGTACTTTGACGTTTCTGCAATACTGAGACAAGCAGAAAAGATCCAGCAGCTGTCATGAACGCTCGCTCTCGGTGAACTCCCAGGACCTGCTCCGTGACCATATAAGTCCAACGGCAACATTTTTTGCACTTTGTCACTGGAAGCTGTGCATGGTAAAGTCTGTGCAGAGTCCAGGGCATGCGATGCAGATGTTTCTGTTTTCTCACACCAAAATCCTCAATCGTTGGGACTCTATGGCTTATCTAAAATGAATATTGAATGATGAAGCACTACTTCCCCAGCATGAAACAAATGAATTTTACATGTATGACTTTCTTAGAGCTACTCAAACAATCTCCAGTGTCAGCAAAAAGGACCGAACACACTCCGAAAGATCACGGCAAGCCCCATGGACTTTGTCCATCATTATCTGTCATCCTGCATGCTCATCATTTAACTTCATAAACCTGGCAAAATAACTTGGCTGTAAAATTCACCATGCGGGCCCGTAACGTGCAATGTCCCATGTTAAAATAATGAATGTGAACTTCATAGTCTGTGAAAGATAAAACTAAAACACAGAGCTCTTTGTCTTTTCATCCATTCACATTTTTATTCAAATAAAGGGGAATCTCCATGGGAACACATGCCGTGACGACTTCCCACTTTCAAACTGCTTGTGCCCAGCATAGATTTGTATTTTTCTCCCCCTTTAAACCAGTTGTGTGTTTAAAAGTGCATGATTACCAATGAAACCAAGTTGTGCTTTCTCAGCAGTTATAAGAAGAAGTGAGATGAGATGCTTTTTTCAGGAAATAAACGCTGACCAGAGTTTAAGGATGTAATTGAGCAAAATCAGCACATTTAAATACACTTCACTTCAAAGTGTTACATCACAAGCCGAATTGCCAAGGGATTTGTTTGGTATTTTTAACATCCGCAGCATAATTTAACTTCTGAACAGCAGCTAAACCAAAGATGACACTTTAACCAAATTCAAATGACTGGCCGTCACCATTACTCTGTATAAATATAAAAAAGTAAAAAAAAAAAAAAAGAAAAAAGAAAAGCTTACTTAAGAGGCTGCCTCTGTGAGTATAACTGTACTGAAAACGTTTTCAATATTTTGTTACTACTCTTTTTTTTGTCACATTTCTTAGTTTAGTGGGTGAACACATGAACTCACCATTTAACAGTCCATGTCACCAGGAACCGCGCAGGTCATATTTTGGTGGAAATCCCGGTGGTTAACACGGAAAGACAAATGAATAACAAAACAGAATATTATTTTTTTGTACACTTATTTTGTTATACTTTTATTATTACACTGTCTCTATGTCAAAATAATTTTAATGCCACCAAAACAGCTTGTGTAGTTAAGGTATTTTACAACTTCTGAGAAAATGAAAGGAAAAAGAAAGCAAAAGTGAAATTTCTGGTTTTTTTTTTGTTGTTTGTTTTTTTTCTTTTACCTGAGGAGAGAAACAAACCGCAGCTGTCACCAGGTTGAGTGGCCGGAGGGACCGTGAATCCCGACGTGAGGCTGGTCTGCGTGAAAAGGACCAGACACCTGGGGACTCCTCTGAAGTCCGTAGCTTCCTAGAGACGGAGCCAGCAAGCCCCGCCCCCTCTACCTGGAATAAAAACACCCAGCGCCACCTACTGGGTGGCCTGCAGCAGAGACGAGGAGGGGCGTGTACGATAACCGTCTTTATGTCACATGACCACTAGGTGGCCAGGTTAGACAGCTCAATGATGACTTTCTTTGCACAAGCAGTAATTAATTAATATGATCAAATTATACTGCAAACAGCCACTTGACTTGCACTCACTTAAATGCAGTTGGTCCAATAAAAGTATTATGAGTAAAATAAAAGAAAGCCAAAAGGCTCATCTCAATGTGTTATTTTATGCTGTTAAAAAAACAATAACATTTTTATCTTGTCGTTAATCAGGATAAAGATGAATACATGTTTAACAGATTGTTGAATAGATTTAACAAAATGCAGTGGTTTAAATATATAGTCAAGTCTATATTTAATTAAATACTAGAATGGCAATAAATCAAATATTGAAAATTTTACTTTTTCTGAAATTATTATTGGTAATTTTGAAGTTGATGCCTACAACGCAATACAAAATGTTGAGACAGGGATCACCGCAAATCATCATCTTTCTTTCAACAACACTCTTTAAAGGTTTGGGGACGTTTGTTGCATTTCTGAAAGTGAACATTTTGCCATTTTCAACAGTTTTCCAATATTTGGTGCCATTATACACCATGTTTACAACAGGTGACACTGTGGACCGCCCTTTTTTTTTATCGTTATCGTTGGGATTTAAACAGATAACAAGTATATAACAAGTATATAGCAAGGATAATAATATATATATATATATATATATATATATATATATATATATATATATATATATATATATATATATATATATATATATATAGTATGTGTGTGCATGTATATGTGTAGAATAATGGTTTTTCCCCTCTTTTTCTCTTCTGTACGTGTCTGCAGGCCAGAGGTTCCAGAGCTGGATGCTGATCTGCAGTCCCACCTTCTGACCACCTCAGTGTCTGCCGTCTTCATCTTTTTATATATTCATCATTCACCCACTGTTTAAATAATAATTGCTCTGGCTCTCTGGAAAGCACCTAGAGACAAATTGTATTGTGCCAGACACTATATAATTAAAAAATTGAATTGAACTGAATTGAAAACCAAGTGAAAAATTGTACAAAGACAAAGAAAAAAAATGCATGTTCCGGTATAAACGGCATAAATCCTGTTTTTTTTCAAATGATCAAACTGATTTGCAGTCAGCCCACCTTGCTTCAGACAAAGAAGATGTGGGAGTGTTTGACAGCACTCTCCAGCGCCATCGATGGCCCCCTGATTTACAGACACAACCTCACACTTTAACCTGCAACCATTTTGAATCAGCAGAATCTTCTGTGCTTCAAATTTCACTAATAATACAATGCAGGCGATAACATGAACTATTGCTCTACAGCTCAGAGTACAAAATCATTTGCTGCGTCATCACTCACAGTTCAACTTGATTCATTTTTTTTTAAATTTATTTAAAATTTCCATGTCATAAGTAAAGAGTATTTGGAGCAAACAACCTGTTCTGCATTGAGTCTAATACCACACAAGGACACTCACTTGACCCGACAGAGATGTTACAGTCAGATTTATTCAACCACGTATGTTTTAAACAAACACCTGTGCACATGTAGGGAAGACCTTGTCCTCGAGGTCTCAGTCCTAAACCAAACTTCTACCTGAGATTCAGTTCAGTTCACCTAACCACGTGGTATTCACAGAACTATGAAGAGCAACGACTCTAGACTATTTATTTTTCTGTGGCATTTGTTAACGCTACAGTACAACACGTCGGACGACAATTCTCAGTGAGAGTTTTGGCAGTTGTACAAGCTACAGTATTTGCCCTCCTCCTGTACAAAACACATGATAAAACTCATCACACTGGATTTTCTAGTCTTTTCCTTTTATTTTTTAAACAAATCTTTACCAAAACTCCCTTCAAGTCTTTAGTATTGCTCCTGCTACATTGAAAATATAGAAAAGTTACATCTGAATATTGAGCAGTGGATGTGGTTTATTTATAAAGAGCGTTGCTCTGGAGCGTTCATGGCTATGCTTCAATAGTCCTTAGTTGCTTGCTCTTTGTGGTTCCTTTCCTCTTTCATGACCAGCCAGTCAGCCAGACCGATCTCAGAAGAAGGTACGAAGCAAAGAACAAGCCGTCAGAGTTTAAAGAGGCTCTTCAGCTAAAAAAGAAAAATCTAGGATTCTGTCGAGGTGCTGGGTGTCACCAGATCTTCCTCTCCCTGAGCTCCTTCCTCTGCTGCTGCTGCCTCTGTTGCTGCTGCTTCCTGTTCTGTTGCCACTGAAGAAGTGTGCGTGTCAGGGGCTTCGAACGACTCGCCCCCCAGATCAGTCAGTTTGATGTAGCCCTTGCTGTTAGAGCGCTCCAGACGGGGGCAGCTGAAACGCCTGGCTCTGTCACCTTGACGACCCCCCGACACTGTAAGGCTGCAGCGGCGTGCGAGCCTTGGGTGATCTGTGAGGGAGTGGAGTGACATATTTGACCCCATTGCCGTATTAACAGGTACTTGGGGGAACAGCTGAGCCTGCGACACCTCCTGTTGATTAACTGTCTCTGTGGTTATGTCCTCGTGGCTCAGAGGGGGAGGCGGGGGGCACATGATCACCGCTTCCCTCTGCTTACCACCCATCTCGTCGGTCTGTCTGCTGCTCGTCTGTCCTTCCTCAGTGAGGCTTTCAGTGGCAGCCTCACAAACCACCCCTTCCTCTGAGCATGCCTCTGCCCCGGCTCTCTCAGACTCTTCCACTTCACAGTTGTTGAGTTTGATCACAGGGAGAGTGAAAGCATTCACAGAGGAGGTTACAATGGAGGTGGTCTCCCACTGCCGGGGCTGAGGGGCCTGCTCACTGCTATTGCTGTAGTCTTTGTAGATGCTGTAGACGGTGTCCGTGAAGGTCTGGACATCTCTGGACCAGCTACGTGGCCTGCTGGCCAATGAGGAACGTCTGAATACTTCATCTGAATCTGACTCCCCTTTCAAATTGAGTCCAGTGGAAGGCCAGGAGCTGCGGGTGAGCATCCCACTTGCTGGGAATGAAGCCGATGAGTCCTCGGCACTCCTGGACTGGGAATAGTTCACCAGGCCGTTTAGAGGCGAGTATTCCTTCGACCGGATGCTGTGTAGATCTATGACCGTGGAGTAGATATCTCTCAGGTTAATGATTTTCGTTTTCTTGTCTCGGTTTTCGTGAAGGACGGCATTAGCGCAGATGAAGAGAAAAATGCCAATTCCCATTACCAGAGGGCCAAAGACTTTCAGATTGTCTGAGTACAGGTAGTTATCCAGGAAGTCACAGAGGAAGCCGCAGCGAGGGGAGGGTTCAGGGACACTGCTGTTAGAGCGGCTGTGGTTGAATGCATTTGCTTGGCCAGAGGAAAACTTATCAAGGGTAAAGTTGGTGGACACAGGTGGACTTTTGGAGAAGTTCATCCTGCTGCTGTGGGATGCTCCAGTTCTTCGTCGTTCCTGGTACTCCTGCTGGCTCTGGCTGGGCCAGTAGCCCAGTACAGCCATGGAAATCCCAACCATGAGAACCACGACACCAACAGCAGCCACCAAACCAGCCGGAGAGCACAGATTAAGTTTCCCCTTCACCACTACCACATCGTTCTTCTTTTTTTTCTTGGATTTCCGCTTCCGTTTGTTTTCCGCCCGGTTTTTGGATCGGAGGGAATCCTGGCGCCTGTTCATGCGCAGCAGGCCGCCGGTGGCTATCATGGTGCCGACTGGACAGCAGGCTTTTCACTCAGTCTGTGAGAACACAAAACAGAGAGGAGGGTTTTCACAGGAGGCAAACTAACAGATTCCACTGAACATGTCACCCACAGTAAAACAGCTCCATTTAACATTTTTGGACACCAACAAATCGTTTCATCTCATCATATCTGAGCAAAAACAAACCAGTATTACTTCCAACTCACCAAGCCACAATTTAACCAAGAAGTTTCACCTATCTAAAGACAGAGCGAGCACCAAAAACATTAGATTTATTCAGGATTGTCTGAAGCTATGAAATTGTATTTTCCACATGTATCCCTCATTAAAGGCTAAATCACATTCCTCACAGGCGCCAGGTTCACTCTAACAAATATTGTGTTGTAACTGGATTAGTTGAAAATCCCATTGATAATAAGCACTCTGCACCCTAAAACACAGTGTTAATCAAAATTACGAAGGTATTAAAGGAATAACACAACGTTTTTGGGATGATTCAGATCCGTCTTGTCTATGTGTATCTCATCAATTCTATACAACTGTTATTTCAGTCAGACAATTCTCGCAGTGTAGAAGCCTAAGGCTTCCTCAATGATGAAACACTTGAACTTTGGTTTTTAGAGGCCAATCTAATAAATCCCTACTGCAAAGGACAACACGTTCATTGCTTTGACGGAAGAAGAAATGCGACTAAAAGACAAAATAACTAAATCACATGTTACAGTGCTGATGTACACTGATTTTACCAAATGTAGTCTGCAGTATGTGAGCACTAGTGTCTAGTGCCACTAATGTCTAATTCTTGGAACATATTTTAATGTACAATGGATCATCTACGTATCATATTGTGTCTCGTAATGCAGGGCAGGACTACAATGGAGGCAGGTCACAGCGATCATGTGATTGGTTATGCCCTGGCATAAATGTCTATCAACCAGTATGCAGTACATATTTCATACTGCATAGTTTGCACAGTACACAATGTGAAGTTAAAAAAAAAAAACAGCCCGTGTCTTTTTAAAAAAAAAATCTTAAGCACATTAAAGGTAGAGTAAGTGATACTACACAAAACTAAAACAAAACATATTTTGTCACATTTGGTGAAAATCTCCCCACCATCTACTACCTGCCCATTTTATGAGTACAAGGTAAAAAAAAAAAGAAAGAAAGAAAACCTCTGTAAACTGGAAACAGCATGAAAGCAGTCTAACCCCGAAACCAAAACAAACATGCTCCGGGGAATATTTCTGGGAGAGCACCTGGAGGGAGAGGGCGGAGCTGGCTCTCCCTGTTCAAATATCAATAGATGTAACATCGTCCACAAATTGCTTAGCCTACCTTTAAATGAACAACACAAGATTTTATTTTTTTATGGTTTTACCGCTACTAGTTTTGAGTTATATAAGCTTCGGAGGCAGTAAGGCTACATGTTTACACTAGAGTTGGTCTGACAGCTGACAGGCATTCAGATGAGGAGCTCAGTGATGTCAACATCCATTAACGTATACACCGTCCTATGTCAGTTTCGTACATGTCACTAAACTTCAGCGCAGTCCTGGGGCTACTTTTCAAATTCGCCAGACTTACTTTTTCTGAAATAGAGAACAAACATGCTGTGTTCTTTGCACACAGTGAGCTACAGCTGAAGGTTGAGAGTCAGGTGAGACCCCTGTGAGAGGACCTCATTTGTTGCCTGGTAACCCCTAACCACCTTTTAAGCAGCTTATCATTAGTTAATGATCAGAAAGAAACCAAGAAAGAGCTTGATGTTGCTTGCCAGACATGGGTTACCAGGGCCCCACCATGGAGATAATGCTTACGAGTGAGGGAAGGATGGAGATCAGTGGGTGGATTTATGCAACATCCATATTAGAGTGGACGATGAAATAGTCTGATGTGGTGAAGAGATAGTTGAGCCAACAGGCAAGACTCTGCGTGTTCCACAGGTGAGGGTAGGATCTATGTTTCTGCCCTCACGTCTGGACTTGAGATTGTGAATACGAACAGCTGAAATGAGTTTCCTCAGCAGGATGGCTGGACTCTTCCTTAGAAACAGGGTGAGAGGCTCAGGCACCGAGCAAGGACTCTGCTGCTCTAGATGTGGAAGCGCAGTTCAAGCATCTGGCTATTCTGCCACCCGGGGAGTTTTTTCAGCCATGTCCAACTAGAAGAAGGCCCAGAGGCAGACCCAGAACACGCTGGAGAGAAGTTATTTCTTGGTTGGCCTGGGATCACAGAAGCTGGAGGACGTGGCTGGCCAGAACAGAGAGCACTGCCACGTGACCTGAACCTGGAAGACGTTCACTTCAAGGTATGCTTAAGTGCTTTACTAAATTTGGACACAAAAGGAATAATAATACAAAAAAAACCATATCATATTTATTGAGGGATTATTTGAACAACATCTCACTACAACTGTCTGTGTATTTATTTAAAGTTCACAAGAACATCAATATTAGTAATGACTCAGTTCACAAGTTATGAATGTGTCATTTTTATCTCTTTCCTGCTCACCAGTTGGTTTAGAGTTCATGAGCCACTAATAAAGAAAGCAATCAGTGTGATTGATTCAGATATTCATAAAACAAACAAAAAAACAAAAACAAAAACAATCTGCATTACCTTCTGAGTCATCAGTCACCCAGTATGATGTCTTGTAAGTCACTGCAAGTCCATATAATCATTACGAACTGGTTAAGCTTCAGCTTTGGCTATATTTATCATAAAGAGTGGCCTGTGTTTCTTTCTCATCATTTTGGTATTACCATCTAAATGTCTAACAGAGGCAACGGTAGTATTGTCTGTTCTCTTCTGAGCCAACAGCAGTATAGAAATGATAGATAGATAGATAGATAGATAGATAGATAGATAGATAGATAGATAGATAGATAGATAGATAGATAGATAGATAGATAGATAGATAGATAGATAGATAGATAGATAGATAGATAGATAGATAGATAGATAGATAGATAGATAGATAGATAGATGCACCTGGTAAATATGCACTTCTGAAAGCAACATTTGTCACTTTAATGTCTGATTGTACTTTTCTGCATTAATGTTGCCATGGTGGAGGTGCAAATGAGCTTTGCCAAGGACAGTCAGGATGGTTCTTTTCCTCTTTGCTCTGAGCACATGGCGCTCATTTCTTCCAAAAACAATCTGCAATACTGATTTATCTGACCGTGATGCATCCTTGCACTGTCCGACGGCTCATCTCAGATGGCTCCAGAGATGCTGCCTCTGAAAAATGTTCACATAATGCTGCTTTTGTGTCAGAAGAGTTTTGTGTATCGTGTTTGGATATAGCCAAATGTTATGAAGATTGACAAAGGTTTTCCACACCAATCCCCTGCCCCTGAGATACATCGACTATTGCTGGGTATGCCCCGTAGAAAGAGAAGTATACAAATCCCTTCCAGTATTTCTCTGAGGAACATCTTCTTTCAACATTTCAATGTTTTTCTCACACATTTGTTGTAAAAAGGCAGATTCTACACCCATCTCTGCTCCTCCGAGACGCAGCCTTTCATGAACAGTTTTTGTACCCGTTTATCATTGCAATCACCTGTTGACATCATCTCTTTGAATTAACATCATAATGTTTTCTTCTAGATCCTAGAACAAGTACAAAATTGTCCTCATGCCCTATCTTTTAATGTGTTATACGCATGAAATGCAAATGTTGATGCAAATTAACATATGCAATTAAGCTGATGAGAAAAAAAAAGAATGTGATGCTTTATCGACCATTTCCATTTGTTTTATAAACTGTATTATTATCAAATCTCTAAGAGGAATAAAACAGTAACAATGATAGTGATCACAAGGGATGAGGGGGGTTTATTGGCCATGTATTGCCCAGGGGGTTGCTCTCAGTTTTATCCAGCGCCGTATCAGAGATTATTCAACAGATAGAACGTACTTTTGCACTAAACCTTCTCCAAGCACATTAGTGCACAGAATAACAGAGACAAATACCCACATTGTAAGCAGAGAATATAAGTGCCATTTATCTTGTTGCATCCTGGTGTGTCATCACCACATGAAAGCGTAATATGTCCAGACAAGAAGCCAGCAGGCATGCTGTCTCCTCCTCGCTCTGGCTGCCTTTCTCTTCCTGACTGGCTGTTCCCTCACCCATTTACACCACCAACCGTCCCCTTCCTGGTTTGCACCCAAATCCATCAACCAGCACAGATATGCTTCAAGATGACAGCATCATTCAAATTCAGCACATTGCACAGGTAAAACAGCAACTATTAACCACTCAATTACACACCATGATGGCTTCAGCTATTTGAAGTTTGCATTTCATTTATTTATTTGTTGCTTTTTTTTATTATTCACTTCAGACTAGACGATGCTGTTAAAGCTTTTGACCAAAGAAGAAGCAAAGACACCCTGAATGGGGGCCACAGGGGGATCGGCTCCACCTTAAATGAATATTCTGGAGTTAAAAACAATCCTGTGCCCATTATTCGATGGCATTGGGTGTAAACTTTCAACAGGGTCCAAAACATTGTGAATTGAAGCAGTTTTGAGTGAGAATTGAGTATGTATTTGCAGCAAAATGGCAATTGGCATTAGTCTTTGGGGCAATCAACCTAAATCAAAATAAACTGCTTTTAAACCTCTGACAAGACTAAAAAAAATCATTCCAATTAAGTGATGTTGAGGATATGATCCCTACAGACACCCTGAAGTCATTTGAACTTTGTAAGTGTACATAAAATGTTAAAAAGGACTGCATCTACTTTGGGTCGCTGTCACCTTGTTATAAATCTACAAATCTATAAAACTACCAATGTTGAGCAAACTGCTGTTAATATCCAAAAGCAGGAGAGTTTATGGCCTCAAAACAAAAACCGATAACGTTTTATTCACTAACAATGGTTACAACTCCTTATTATCTAAAAATACACTGATAGTTGTTGAAACTATCTGGATGTTCCTGTAAATCCGAAACTAGGTGGATGCAGTTCAAATAGCTGGTGGCACGTGTGAAATAAAAAAGCCCAAGGGCACTAAAGCTTACAGAAGAAGAAGGTTATAGTGCAGCGAAACGAAAACTGGAGACTAGCCAATATCCCAAAGAATGACGGCCAACGTGATGTGGAGTTCGTTAAGGGGGGTTTTATTTACGTGTGAAGAAACATTTACCCACCACCGTCACTCAGTTCAAGTATGACAAACATTCAATTAACACTGGCTTATATTTATACTCAGAACTCCGAATAAAAGAATCCCAAGTTGAAAGTTTCAACTGGAACGCCAACCTTCAGTTGGAATTTGGAAAGTTAGAGACTTTTCTGTTTACGCCAGGTCTGTATTATTTTCTTTACTTGTGTCAGTGGAATATATTTCCACCCTGTATGTGCCAAATATTGGGTACAACTTTGCTTTGATTTAGTTTTGCTTGAATGGCTCGCTGCGGCAACGACTAAGTTTGACTTTTGGAAAGACTCACTTTCTGACGCTGTGTTTGTGACGATATTCCAATTTCTGATTTCTGACTTCCAAGGTAAAAAGAAAGCACCATATGAAGCAGTTAGTAAACAGTAACCGATTATTTTGTATTTGCACAGTAAAAAAAAAAAAAAAGCAAAATAGCTATAGAGTTTTTATTAAAGTTTTTTTTTAAACTACAGAAAGTGTTTGAACAAGATGTGATTACAGGGTAAATGTATACACATTTTACCTGAGAAGTGAGCAAGGAGGATGTATAAATACTTACCTCCTTACTTAGAAAAATCCAAGATTCGCCATTACAACATAATTACAAACAGCTGCAGATCATTTACAGCCACATGAGGTTAAGCTTTCTCTCTCCCACCTTGATTGTGCTGTTGCTGGATATTTAATTTAACTAATTTCACCTAATTGCGCTTGACTTATGGTTTTGTTTCCCAATTAACTTCTTCCACAATTCTGTTTTCAAAGCAGAAACTCAAAGTGTTTACGCTTGTTGTGTTGCTTTCCTAGCAGCTTTAAAAACAATCACGATAAAGGACCCGAAATCTCTTTATGATTGCAGTTATTACACGCATTTCCACAGAAAGTGGAACATAGAGTTCTGCACCTGAGCTTCAACAAACATCACACCGGTACTCAGCTGCTGTTTATAGCAACTTTCTCTATATATCACATCCAATAAGCACTCAAATGGCTCCTGGGCGAGAGCAAGTCAACCTGCACTAAAACTGATAAGGCGTGGGTAGACCTCCGTCTATGTTTGGAGGGAGCAGGGCAAAGCAACGTGGAGGTGGGTGTGGACAAGTCGGATTGTGTCTCTGTCCGTGGTGCTGAGCAGGAAGCTGCCTTTCCCTCTTCTTCCTGCTACGAGCTGCACGTCTGGGAGGATGGGGAAGAGGTTTGATAACGCTCAGCTCGTCCAAGCTGCGGGGGCGCATATATTTTTTTGCGCAGTGTTGCATGAGTAATCGTCTGTTGACATTACGGCGCATCTGTTTCCCTTCTGCTGGAAAATCCCGCGAAGGAAAACACAAGCCGCCGCGGAGCTGGAGGCGTCCCTGAAATTGTCCAGAGCCACAGCGACAGCTCAAAGACTAACATTTTTTTTTCTTTTTTGAGGGGGGTGGCTCACAAGGTGAAGACACATGACAAACACATCCATGCCTCTCACGGCCTGATGAAGCCCATGTCTCTGCAAATACTACTGCAACTCGGAGCTGTGTGGTAGTATGGCCCCACTGTCTAAATCATTCATGTAAATATATGTTTTCCCCCCGAATTTCCTAGAAATAAGTATCCAACGACAACGCCACGGGCACAAAAAGTTGACCAGGATGAAAAGATCCACGTTTACGTGTTCTATATGCACGACAAAAACCGAGAAAACCATTGCACGAAAAAAGTAAATTGATTCCAGCGCGAAGGGCTTGAAGTCCAACGCCCTCCTGACACCAAAACTCATGTCCATCGATTTATTCCGCGTGAAAAGGATATTATCAAACTAAAATGTCGCGCAATCGAAAGACTTCCGAAACCTGGTTCCACTTGGACACAATGCAATAGCTGGCGACTGTTAAAACGGGCGCCCGGGTAGTCAGCTGGAGGTAAAAGCGCAGCAGAAACTGCTGGGAAAACAGATAGATGCAAAGAAGGTAAGAAATGAAATCACAAAACAGCGCGTTTTTCTTACCAATAATTGTGGCTTGACAATCGAGCATCTTCAAAGGCGCGCTCCTTGCTCAGATGTGCATGCTGTGGTGCGCCACACTGGTGCCGAGGATGGAAAAGTGGTTTCCAGATGAACGCGGATTCACAATAGAGCCGGCAGGGGCGGGCCAACCGCATTTCTATGGCTGGTGATTATTGGGCAACGTAGGAAAAGAACATGAAAATGAATGCTTCGTGTTCCAAATATATGCATTTTTAAACCAGATCCCTATCTAAATGCAAGAGTCTACTATCTTCAATTAGCTTCTTTTGGCAACCTAAAACCTTTATATAACATTTTTTTTTTTTTTTTTTTTACAAAAATGCAAGGTCTGGGTTTTCTGTGCAGATGCACATTTCTAATGAATGTGTAAAAAGCCCAGTGCAATGCATGAATAAATCAACACTTACAGTTCTGCATTCCTAACTGCACCCTGTAAGGTCAGAGAAAGGCATATTTAAATACCTCAGATTTATCATTTCTTACATAACCTTCCTCCTCATCCATTACTTTTCCTCCTGGGCTATATTGCTGTAATTGCTTGCATGGCAGCCTAAGTCCCTGCACAGATGTGAAACTAGAGACAGTGGCAGCAGCTTTACACTGGACAGGAGTGATCACAAAGCTCAGTGCTGATGCTCCAGAGTTTGCTGGGAATTTATGACCCAGAAATGCGTTTTGTTTATGGAATACATTAATGGGAGGACCAGAGAAAACTCCAGCCTGCATGCCGCAGTCAGAGTCAAAGTATACTTGGAAAATAATCCAGGAGTTTTTAAAGGGCTTTCTTTAATCCTCAATATTACCCAATAGAACGAAGGTCTGGAGGTCTGGAGCAGCTTTCAGTAAGCGTTTGCAATTTAGGAAGATACAGTGAAGCACAAAAGATGTCTATGTGCTTCTGTCACAGACTTATAATGTCTTAAAACCCTGTTACTGCATACAAATGTGCCAAAAGACGGTTCCAAGATATCCAATGGAGTCAGACCGCAGCTGTCATTACTACATGAAATGAGTCTGCAAAATAAAATTAAATCCATATACTATCTGACTGAACACTCCAGCTGGTGTAACATTTGGAGGTGCAGACAGACACCTCACCAGACTGTCTAAGCATATCCTTATCTTACTCACTTTAAATAACTGGAAGAGATACTCAGTGCCCAAAAATGCAACATTCCTTGTATTTTTTAATCTTAATATTATTCCAAACAAATTTCAAAGCATGCGTAGTCATCACCCAGAATCATATTTGCCTATTATCTACTTGTGAATCCCTTAATAACATCTCATATTCAAGTGATTACTCATCTCCTCAACAACTCTTGATTCCAGTCAGTGGTTATCACTGGAAAGTGAAGTTAAGTCTGTCACATTTTATCCTTTCCTTGTATTTTTACAGGAATATATATGCATTTTTTACTTTTTATAGATGGCACAGTGTAAATAGGAGATATGAGGAAAGAAAGAGACAAAAGAAATGACCATACATTCACTGTACTTCAAATGAAGTTTGGCTTCTTGTCACCAGCCAGCAAAGGCTAGAAACTTCCCATCGGCTCCCTAGAATGGGTCTGAGTTGACATTTATCTCTGTGCTTTGGGCCTCGTCTGGTTGACTTAATCACTTCAAAATATCAAACATGTTAGTCTTTGCAAAACGTAAGGCTGCAGAGGGATACCAAGGTTAATTCTTATGAGCACTTATGGAAATCCTTTCATGTGTGACCTATATCCTTGTTTTTTTTTAATGTTTTTATTTTCTTTATACACCACAATGACAGTTCAGACATTACGTTTTAATTTATGACTGACCGTTTAGGAATTACAGGCATTTTAAGAAAAATACCCAATTTTTAAAGGGATCAGAAATATTTGGACATTGGTCAGGTGTGGTCCAGTCCCTCGTTACTTTAAGGCAAATTAATCAGATAAAAGGCATGTGAATATCAAGATATCCCCCGATAATTAAATCCACCTAGAGAGAAATAATAAATTAGGGGCAGTTTCTCTGGTATAAAGAAAGGAAAACTGGAATATTTAAGTGATTGAAAAGAAGTGCAAGCAAAAGGGAAAAAGTGAGATGAGATGAGCTTTTTGTTTGTCTGCTCACTTTTGCTTTCAGAGGAAAGTTCCCAGCGATGCTGTAGCAGAAATCTAACAACTGAATTTGTTTGTCAGTGATAATATCTCCTCTGGCGCAGTTCTCCTGCCTGGTCCATGGTGTGATGTGCACACCTCTATCCAGGCTCCAATGCATCTGCTCTTATACTCTTTTCTGATGCTTATCAAAACAGCACAGATCACCCCTCTTCCACATCCAGGCATCTCTGGAGACTGCACACCAGAGTGAAGCTGGCACATAACATAATGTCAAAAATAGTTCTACTGATTCTCCAGCTGAAACCTGACCAGCTTTGTTACTGTATCTGCACAGTAACAGCACAGAGGATCACGTTCACTTTGTCCTTTGACTTCCTTTCCTTCTCTGTGCAGTACGCTGGTTAGAAGCTACAAGGTCCATCTGAAGCAGTTTCAAGAGCTGGAGTTTATAGCTGGGACTTCAAAATGCTAATTGGGAACCTGGAACAGGGGCTCAGAGAGAGATCAAGTCCCTACAGGAGATGCTGTCATCATAACTGCCTAGGTTGTTGCAGCAGTTGGAGGGCTTGACGGAAGGAAGGTTAAAAGCTTTACTTCCTTTCAAGGCCGCAGAGATGACGGCACAGTTGCTGGGAGAGATGATTGCTCATCAGTTAAGCTGAAAGTGGAGCAAGGATCTGCCTTTGGTCTTGTTAGATGTGCAATCAGTACCTAATGAATAAAGATGGCATAACTCACCTTCTCTAAGAAGATTTTCCAAGAAGACAAAAGCAGTTTGTTAGTGTGTCCATCATATAGCAAAGTCCTCAGGGGGAGGTGACAACCTGGTGGGGCGTCTATTCTATTGTACTGGTTTATGATAAATTTGCTCTAGTAAATTTACATGATCTTTTAGCTATAGTGTTTTTTTTCCCCATGTACCCTGCCTGTTGTTTTCTGATTAATGGGAAGGAAACACCCAAAGCAAACAAAGCAAACTGTTATATTATGTTGCACCATGGGATCTCCAAAAGTGCAGTCCTCATAAATCACATCCAAGACTCCTACAGCAACCATCATCTGCACCACTGTCTGCTTGGGCACTGTTGGGAGAAGACGCTCTTTTTGACGAACGAGCATTAGGGTCCATCTGCAGCTTCTGGTTGTGGTTAATGAGATGCGTGACAGAGCAGCGACTGATGGAGGTCATGGAGACATATGGGCATTTCTGGTCCCTCCGTTGCTATGTTCGGCATCCATGTGTCTCTGACATCGTGTGGAGGGCTGAAAATGGAATGAGATGGGTCATCTGCAGCAAGCAGATGACCTGGTAGTTGGGTTACGGGAGAGAAAGGATGGGGAGAGTGGGAGAGGAATGCACCAGGTGATCACTTTCTCCCAGCAGGTAGCCAGTCCCCACCAGTGGCCTTGTTTCCTTTTCACAGTATAATAAGTGGCTGATGAATGGGCTTGGAAGGACCTAAACCCTATATGGGAATTCATAAAAAAAAAAACAAAGCAAAAAGAGGCAATATGTTCTTGGAATGAAACAGAATATGAACATCTCAGATCTAAAATATGCCAAAGTTTGCACAGAAAGCATTGCTTCTTTCTGTAAATATGCAGATGAGGTTCTTAATAACGCAGCGCTGAGCAGCAGAGTGTGCATCACCCCAAGAAAAGAGCCATCATGATCCTCAACATCAAAAACTGCAGCATCAATGAACCCTGCAGGCTGAGTGGCTGCTAACACAACTGCTTTTACCTGTTTGGCTGCATTTCCACAATTTGCGGCGCAGCAAGGCAGTTGCTCAATCAGGACAAATCCTCGGGGCTTGTAAGACGCGAGCTTCATGAGATCAGTGAGAAAACCTTCTTTGATCTCCCATCCTCGATAATATAGGTCATCTCTTCTGGGGGAAAACAACAAAGACCAAATGAGGCGGAAAATATCATTCAACCCACCTCTGTGGAGCAAGAAAGCAAATAGCCTCTCGAATGGAGTCCACAAGCAGAACTGTAGCCCTGCACGCCTATTTTTAGAGCCTTGCTCTACGGCATTCTTAACACAAAGGCCTACCATCGTTTTTGCAGATGAGAGAAAAGGGAATTTCTGAAATGTGAAATATTACATCTCCCATTTACCATATACTGCCTGTATGTGTAGCCTTTTCAGACTGGGTATCCATGGCAACTGCTTTGTAATACCTCGCAAAACACCTTAGAAGAGGTTTCTTTTTATCTGGGCCAGAGGACTGATAGAAGCAGCAGAGAATCAAATGTGATCACAGATCAAATGACAGCTGATAGGTCGTATGTTGGACATTGTTTCAGTTAGCATCGTTTAAAAAACAAACAAAAAAAAAGGTTTCCCTCGCAAAAAGGAAATGGATGCAGGGCATGATGAAATGATGCTCACCCACAGAGACCAGAGGATACCTTGTCAGATTCATTGCAAACTGCTTTCGTTGCAGACTTTAAGATTGCAATTGCAGGAGCTTGTGAAAAAAAAGAAAGAAAGACAACTATCACTTTATGTGCTTCAGTGCGACATGCTGGCACTAACATATACTGTACAGGAGCATGTTCCCGGGTCCTAGACGAAGAGTCCAGTCATGTGGAATGCAGCAGGCGTGTGTCTGATGGGAGGGGAGCATGCAGCCAGCTGGGTCTTCTGCAGTGATGAGCCAGAACCCATGCCAGGAGCTGACAGGACCAATGAAGGAAGAGACCGGGCCTCATCCATGCATGCTAATCAGCTTGTCGGAAGAGCCTGGGTCGGGGCCATCTGCAGGGGGTTCATCGCTATGGATACAGCAGCAGTCACACAATATTACCTGAGCAGGTAAACCAAGTGGAAGGAATGTGGTGTTTTTTTGGCCTTGGCTGCACGAGGCTCTGTGACCTTCAGTTGCGTCATTGCTGCTCATATCTGTCAGAAACTGCAGAGCGAGAAGGCAAGACACTTTTGCTTTGACAAGATTCCTAACGGCGAGCACTGCTTATTTATGAAGAAATGAAAACGGAATATTTCACACTGCTCCTCTGAAACAAGGGGGGTGGAAAACATCAGCACGTTGTCTGGAAATAAAAAGAGTGAAAAAAAGACAAGAGTGACTCGAACATCTTTTCAGCACAATTCTGTAAATGTTTTCGGGTTCATGTAGAGTTTTTCTTTTTCTCAACACAGCTCCTGCCTCCGTTTTCTGTTTTGTGACACGTATGGTGGAGCCTCGTTGTTGCATCAGGTGATTTTGGAAACTGGACTGTGTGATTGGAGACCAACAAGCTCCCCAAAGGGTTTTTTTTTCCTACGATAAGCTCTTTAATAATTTTTAAAGGCTTAAATGAGTCACCAGAGTGAGTGACACAATCATCAAGGGATGATAGATAGATGTAATTGCAGGGATAAAGGACTTAATTGTGTGTGTGTGTGTGTGTTTGTGTTTACTAGACTAGAATATACTGTCATTTTGCATGATTTATTATCTAGACAAATAATTTAATTATTGAATGCACAATGCAGTCTGTCTCAGTGCATATTAATCACTTATCTTTAACACAACATTCCCAGCTGTGTAGCAACTGCCAGAAAACATATTTCCAATCCAAAGGGCTTCATCTCGTGGTCGACCTAACACAACCACTTTTGACTGCTTTTATCTGGAGCATCTTTGAGGTAATTCGTCCTTTCATATGCTAATGTTTTAATCAGCATGTCCCAGAGAACCAGCAGGGATTGGACTCATTTGTGTTATCTGGTAAATTAACCTTTACCGCTGCAAAGCCAGCTGAAAATCCCAACTGTTCGAGCATATTCACGGGGTAGTCATTTTTCTTTTTCCCAAAGAGATGACCAACGATATATAAATGTGGGTGAATTTGGACAAACGATCCAGGCGCAACTGGACTGATCTGGTTCAATAAATAATGGGTAAAATAATAAAGCAAAGGGCTCATTAAGAGATTCAGCTTACATTTAACCCAACTGGAGACCCGATCTGTGTATTAACTTCACTTCGTCCTTGAGACTCAAATACCCACAACCAGCTCTGTCATTCAATTTCCTTATTGAAAAGGTAACTTTAAATGAAAATTGTTAAAAAGTCACAGTGTGAAGGTAACACCTTCTGTTTGAGAATAATTTTCTAACTGCAGAGATTCAATGAACTTCACATGAAAGCAAAGACTCTTTGATTTCCTGTTGATTCAAGTACTTGCCTACACCACTCCGATTTAAAGTTCCATAGACATCTGTTGATGTTTAGGATGTTTGTGAGTCAGTGATGATGGTAAATATACCAAAGCTGGCTTCCTTGTGGCTCTGTTATTGGTCTGAAGTGCACCAGCTCCTGAGGGAAATATGTGTCTCGCTAAAGAGTCAACCACTTTCATTAGCTGGTCGTTAATAGTGTCAGCCTGCAGCTTAGTGTTTATCTGTTAATATAAAAAGCATTTCTAAGATCTTTGTGGTGTGTTTTGAAAGCATGTGGACATCCTTACACTAACAAAAAGTTTATATATATCTCATGAGTATATGTTTTAATGCGAAACACTCAGATCCTTAAAGAGCCACTGACCCCCCCCCCCCCCCCCCCCCCCCCCAAAAAAAAAACCCAACAACAAACAAACAAACAAATAAACAAAAAAACAAACAAACTGCGAGGGCTTGTAATTCCACCTTATTCCACTAGAGGTGATATAAGTCATTGTAGTGCTTGCTTCAAATGAAATAGACAAAGTTACTGTGGCTGCGGGGTAGCACCTCAATCACGTGGTTGGCGTTTGGGCGGTACATCCATCTCACTTCCACAGACGCTCATGCAGAACTTAGATTCATTGCAGTTCCTCAACTGACCACTAGAGGCTGGCTCCAAAAGCGAGTCAGCCTCCACTGACTCTAACGTTAAAATGTCCAACTGTAGAGCAGAAATAAACATATTTACAGCCTGGTTCAAAAAAACATTTCGGTCTCAATCGTTTGATTTCACACCCATTACAATTCTGAAGGGGGTGATTTTTTTTTTTTTTGACCACACCAGTTAACGACATACTGCGCTCAGCGGAGCAACCAGGCGCTTTCATGAACCCAGGAAGGGTTGGAAGTCATTGGAAGTCAACATATTAAACGGTATATTCTGCTGTAAACATGTGACAGCAGCTCTGCAGATATTTCAGTGGGGTTTGGCTGAAGGAGCTAACTTTGACTGACATATGGCTGGCGTGTTCCCGTTGGCTTGCTGAGCAACATGGCTGATGGCCTCATAAGAGGAAAAACGGGCTTCAGAAACCAATGGGTCACATGACCTAATGCTTTGTCCATTGTTTTATACAGTCTATGGTACCACCTGCACAAAACTTGTAGATTAAGCATGGAGACTGTTTGGGGGGCAGTTTGGTGAACAGTCCCATCTGTACTCAACTTACCAACATGTTGCTGAACCTTCTCCAACCACCCATCTGCACGTTCTCCCATCAAATAAAACATCCACAGTTGAGGCCAAAGAATGAATAAAAACAAGAAAAGAAAAAACACTAAATGAGGGTAAACAATGACACTTCTTTTCACCAATGGAAAGAACTCTTAGCAAATAATGGAAAGAAATATGATGCAGGACTGGTGCCAATTTATTCTAGATTGGTATCTACAACCCCTGCTGCAAACACAGAATGTGCCTTGTTGGGTGATATTTGGGAGGAAGAAGAGGAGGTGTGGTTGCTGTGTACTTTATTGCATAGCGTGCCTTTAACGTTGGAGCACAAAGCAAAATTTTCAAATGTTACAGATGATGCGGTCAAATAAAAGCAAAATCAGACTCAGCATCTGTTTGATTTGACCTTCAGGATGATAAAAGGGCCTACAGCAGGTGACCTTAGAGATGAGGTTACACAGGCCGTTACAAGACGCCTAAGTACAGTTTGAAGTTGTATTAGGAATCAGCAGGTATTGCAGAGAAATGAGATCTGGTTCAGACAGATGGAAATGGTTCTTTTTTATGTTTGTGGGCTCTGGCAGTCAACTGTGCTCAGTCTAGAGGCTTTTTTAAAGCAGGGAGATGAGTAAGGAGGGAGTTGTAAGGAAGTGAGTAGTGGTGCAACCAACAAGAGGCAAAAGCAGAACGGCTCTCGGGAGGGAAACCAGTCGATTCTCCATCACGCTGACTCTGACGGAAATACCACACAAATAAATATACCCTTCAAAGAAATACCCTACAAGTTTCACCCATCTGTCATCCATCAATACCAAAGATCTAATTCTCTGAAAGGTCCAATCGTTTAAACTTTGTGCTGGGTGCAGAAACAACATTTTTAAAGCTGAGCTACTGCAGTTTTGACAAAATGATGTGATTAAATTAGAAATCCAGAATAAAAATATAATGAAGCGTATGTAGCTATACATTTGATTTTGCATTTGTTAAATTCAAATATACTGTTATGTGAAATATGTTTTGGAGTGCAGGAAGACCTTCTTTTGACATCAAGACAACATTTGCGTTCAAGCAGTGATCAAGCAGATGGCTTACAAGAGTCAGGTTCTTTAAGTAGACGTTTGGCAAGTCTGCAAGACTGCATGTTGGGAAAACAGTCCCCAGAATTGAATCATCACTTTCCTCTGCCTGTGAATCACAGTCGGATCACTGGAGTGTGGCAGGACAGTGATTGATCGAGTGATTCGCTTTGCCAGGGTAGAACGTAAAACTTGCTCATTTGTTCTGCTTCACATTTGCTTTATGTCAACACACATCACATCCTGCCTGAACCTCTAAAGACAGTCTATGATCAGTTTGTTGTTGTGATTGTTCATGTTTTACCTGTAGTTGTAATTATTCTTACGGACTAATACAGCAAGGTAAACTGATCTGATCTAGAAATATTTCAAAACGATATTCAAAATCAGAGACTCTACATCCTCTGGTTAAAGAGGTCACCGTTAATGCCTAACAAAACCAGCCCGTTTTGGAGCATTCAGGTGGAATAATTTGCAGGGAAGGTCTTGCTTATGGACCAGCATGGTGATGTGGTGGTTTTACTGTTGACTAAGCAAAAAGCTTCCTGGTTTGAGTATCGGTTGAGGTATTTCTAAGTGCAGTTTCCATGTTCTCCCTGCTCCTGTGAGAGTTTTCTTTCGTCCAGCATCCCACAGTCCAAAAACATGAATGTTCAATTCCAAGTTGACTCAAGATTATAGTTTGACAGTTAAGTGTGATTTATGGCTTCACGTAGCACTTCGTAGGGCAGTTCAGTTATGTCGTGGTTGGCATTTATGCTTGTTTGCTGTAGTTTGTGTTGCTCTGTAATTATAGCACCAAACAAATTACAGGTTCTGCTCTGCAGCCCTGAAGCCTGCAGGGGTGAACATTGACTGTATAAGAAGATCTGGACTTGACCTGGTACCTCGTAACACTTCTGGGGAGGAGCACTTCAGGCTATGGTGGACGTTACGATGTAGGGATCCTTATCTACGGTGGATGTACATCCTCAGTCTGAAGAATAAACACGAACCACGGGGTGCAACCTCTGTTTGTACCCCGCCCCTTGGCCACTCATGCCTTGGATGGGCCCCACCCCAAAGAACAGGATGAAGCAGGCATACAAATGAAAGGATGATCTAACTTATTTCAGCAAGACTCCTTACCTTCTGCATGTATTACAAAAATGATTTCCTCATAGCAAAAGAATTTGGGTCCTAATCTGGCGTCCCTGCTGCCCCGCACGTTTGGACAAGTTACAAGATATCAGAACAATGTCTGTGTCAATGTCAATTTCTGCTCAAAACCAGATTGTCCCTACTGAAAATGTTTGATATGTTAAAAATATTTGACGGTAAACACCAAACTGTTATGAGGCCCAAACCGAGTGCTGAAACTGCTGGAATTTGTTTTAAAATAACCTTAAACCCACCACAGGGCCACACAGAGACACATGAGATATACAGCAGTGCAGATACACAACTACTCCTACTGTCAACGTGGACTCTGAACACAAGTTTAACAATGAAAAATACCTAATATCAAGCCTCTGTTCAGTTCGGATGTTCCTGGCTGCCTTAGTTGTCAGATGGATATACCGTGCAGCACCAGGAGCCTCTCTGGGCAACGTCATTTTATAGTCTGCAAGTTACACACATCAGCTCCTCTCGACAGTAGTGCATTACAACGCTCACCTCAACATTTTATGACATGAAATGCACTTCATCAGTGATCGGCTCAGCTGCAGTATTTCTTCCACTGATGACAGACTGGCCCGAAGCAGCGACTCTGCTCCATTAGGAAGGAGGAATCCAGGAAACCAACTGCCACCGAGGGACAAGGAAGAGCAACATCAGAACGAGAACTAAAATGCAGCACCGTAAAGGCAGAGTGGCTGAATGGTCAACCTTCCTCCAAAGCCTGGAATTAAAATAATAAAACTCCAGATACAGACTGTACATTTGATCATGGAAGGTGTCAGTTTTTGCACTGCAGCTGCTGCTGATGGCTGGATGTGCATGCACGGGAAGATCGCATGGCGGGTACAGAAAACAGCTGTCCACACGGTGTGGAGGCATCAACAGCCTGAGCCAACGGTTCCTGGTATTTCGTCTCTGGAGATGAATGTTGCTGCTGAGTTTTCATGTCTGTCGTGTCAACTGTAGGCAGACCTATGACTCCTTGACTGACAGCAACGTTATTTTCATTTACAAAAGATTGACAGTGTGACTCCCACGAACAAACAATACTGTTGTGCATTTCTCTGGACCAAACACACAAGATGAGGTGGCTTCATTATTATTAAATATTTAAAGGTGCAGACAAGGGGGATGTTTGCAGATCTAAGCTCAGCAGTACTTTGCATTTCTAATGACAGAGATGAGAGTGGTATTTTTCTTTGAATTGTTTCCCAAGATTTTAAAGTACCTTTCTAAACTTCTCCCTAACGAGTGCCTCCAGTACTGAGGTCAGACAACACAAAGATCAATCAAACCATTTTTTAATCACATAAAGCACGATACAATGTACTTATACAGCTCAGCAAACAAATAGAAAACAGAGCTCAAGTTTAAAGGTAGGGTACGCAATTCTATGTCTTCGCTAAACTATAACACTTTTTACACAGTCTGAAAACAAGGATAAACAGTGTTCCAGCCAATCACCTACAGGGGAAAGATTCATGCGCGTACACATGAACTGGGGCAGGAGATTGAGGCTTTAGAGAGTTCATGATGGGTCATGTTTTCTCTGGGAACTCTGGAAGGAGGATGTTTCGTTGATTTGTTTTAAATATCAATGGATGCAATGTCATCCAGAAACCCTTTACTCCACCTTTAAACTAAGACTATTGGTCCCTATAGAAAACACTGTTTCAACACCCACCAGCCAAGTGAGCTCTGTCAAAAGATGAGGATGAAGCGTGCTGTGTAAGACCAGCACTAGTGTCCGGCTGCCGCGGTCCACAGACGAAGGGCTGACGACACCACATCAAGGATCAAGACTCTGAAAATAAAGTGAAAAACTTCACTGGAATCTTGGAAACGTGGTCTTTACTTCATTCTTATTGGATAATACCTGCTGAGTCTACTTGCTGTGAAGATGCCAGTGACCCTGATCCCTCAAGTCATTCCTATGATACGACCTTGTCTGAACAGCCACGACTCACAAAATGCTCCACCAGGTGTTCAACTGACACAAAACACCCAAAACAGCTATATTTGAATGAAAAAATAAATTTACTAACACGTGTACTAAATAAAACAACATGACTTAGATATGCCTAAATGCGCCAAAATGTGCCAGTTTGGTGTGAGAAAACTCCATCCACGGCAGTCGTGGCAGGCAGCATGCAGTTGATAAACAAGCACTCGAAGAAGCAGCACTGGGTCTGAAAGGGGGTCAGTGAGGCCAAACGTGAGTCACTGTCTGAGGCTCCCACATGGCAAGGACGATCAAGAGAAGCGTGGCAGTGTCTCATGGACACACGAGTCTGTACCAGCGAAAGATCTGTGATGGAAAACAAATGGGATGCAACGCTGATAAAGTCACTTTGCTGTGTTGAAGCAGCTATGTGACCGGGAAGGAGAGAAATGTCATGATCACGCTCCCACAGCAGTCTATTGTTTTACCAGGTCATCTTGGGTTGTACTTTCAAAGCAATGAGGAGATGAAAAAGTATCACCCTCAATCTCAAGGTGAAGAGGAAAAATGATGAGAAATGTTTTCCGGTAAACCATTAATCTATCAGACTATATTGTATTTTGATTCCTGTGCACATAGTTATGGTGTCTAACTCTCTAAAATTGATACTGGAGTGCTCTGTGTTGATCAAACCCTTGAAAAATTGAGTATTTCTTCATTAACTGGATAGGATCAAATAATCTCGGCAGCTCACCAGAGGGTGATGGCGTAGGATATGTTATGCACAGCTGTAATAAACAGAATAATGCTGACCAGAAATAAATGCAGGATGTAGGAACACCTAGTGGTGCAAATTACAAACTGCAACTGATTGAGTTTCGCCGCCTCACTTACCCTCCAATGTAGCCTAGAAGTCTTGATGTACCGAGTCTGATAGATCAGACCCACATCTAGAATGATGTAGGGTCTGAAAACCATCCAAGGGTGGCACCAGCGGTTGCCTGTCAAACTCTAATCTGGATGTAAACAGTGTAGATAGCTGCAGTGGTTTTTTCAGCTTTCGTACCTACAGTTAAAGTGCATTTGCTTTTTTACCTACAGGCAACCATTTAGCTGGTACTGGTAGGTGAAAGGGACTTGGCGAAACCCCACCGGTGGTTGCTGCGTTCCTGCTGAGCGCCCTGATGGAGGACCGAGTGGAAGACGCGAAATGATGTGAGCATTCGGCACTGCAACTTTAACAATCTCCAACTAAAGTGAGATTCAGAGTAACCAATGCCAGCTACAACCCAGCAGTCCTGAATCCTGGATGTTGCAGAGGAAATGGCCAGACCTGTTGGCCACCGAGGTCGTCTGTGACAATCTCGTAGGGATTGTGCTGGATGAAGCCCATCCAATTTACAAATGTTAAGTGAAATCTGGTTTATTGCTCTAACAAACTATAGTAAGATATTCAAGAAATAATCTCAACGAGAACGTTGTGCTACACATGGTCCTCGATGTGAAAGATACTGGCCGGTGATTCTCAAATTCTGATGCAAACGTGGCAATGATTAGTGGATTCCATTTTTATTACGCTGGCGCCTCTCGCGCTCCAAACTCACGACTCACTCTCCCGTTGACTTGTTTTCTTCACTCTACATACAGTATGTTACCTTGTTTGCTGCTGTGATTGGTCGTAGCGATAAGCAGCCGCTGGTGCCGCTTGGATCGGGAGGCCCTGCGGGTTGTTTTCAGAGCCCACATCTTTCTGGATGTGCGTCTGATCTATCGGGCTACCTCCAGAATGCTGATGACGTCACAGAGGCTTGCTGCATCAGGAAACACTTGAGCCACATCTGCTTGTTTTCAGCATTAGTTATGTTACCAGACCCCCCCCACCCCCCCACCCCCCGCCCTCCCAGTTTAAGCTCGTTTCTATGCATACCCATAATTCCCCAGCTCTGTCTCAGAAAGACAACTGACTTTTATCAAAAGACTGATTCTACAGTAACTGTGATACAAAATCATTTTTTATTCATATAATTGCTTGTTATGAAACAGTTTATTTATATCTCCATGAGTCACATAGCTACATTATCTTTCATTTGTAAAAGGTTCTTCTCCACATCGTCACGCTGTTTTCAGACGGGCATTTGATACACTATCGATTACAGCAGATACCAACTGGAATCTGGAAATGCTTCCATCTGAAGTGGTTCAGCGTCTCATTACTACGACCGCACACATCCACTCACTTTAATACAAAGTGAGTCAGCCAGCGAGTCCACTCCAGGTTCTCTTACGCTGCATATCTCTCTGACATCCACCATCTCCCTGTACCTCCTAATTAGCACCCGATGAGCACATGTGAGCTCAGCTCCGCTCTAGATCTCTGCAAAGATACACTATCTTGACATCTACCATCTCCCCCTCCAGCTCCCTTTGTCTGCTCACCATGTTGCGAGCAATGAGTGCAAGCAAGCTCGGCTCAATACAATGTGTTGGAAGATAAAGGAACTGACTCCCTGCCATGCCGAATCTATCCTGAACGCTAATACAGCACCATGGCAACGGATGAAGACGTGCAGGCCTCTCTGGGTGGGGGCACCACTGGTTCACTCATCTTTGCTGCTAGACTGACTGGCAGGAAAGCGCCACAGGGCTGCTATGGCAACAGACTGATCATAAGCAGTGGGGTAGGGGGGTGAAGAGGCATCAGCTACCACGGCAACATGGGAGCCAAGTCATCAGTGTCCCTCTGAGTTGCAGGAAATCAGATTGACTTCAAGGAGGACTTGACCTCGGGCACGTTCCCCGTGTTGTTTTTTTGTTTTTACTGACATGATGGAGACGGATGCTTCAGTTTCTGTGTATGCACACGTCTGTGGATGTATTTGTCTGCAACCTGCTTACTAAACGAAGCAGCGATATGCTGGTAAAAACACCAAAGTGGGCTAACCACTTGTAGGCTGAGACTGAGGTCACAACTCCTAAAATATGCAGCTACAATCAAATATGAATGTCTGCATCCAGGACTGTTTGCATGCATAACCACTAACCGTGAATACTAATGGTACCAGGAGATACAGAGACCTGACACTGCAATCACATCAAACTATCAGGTGCAACAGCAGCAGCGTCTGGAAAGCAGAGGCATCTCATCGCTCCGGCCAGCATTCAATCTGCATGAAAATGGAGAAAATATGACATATTGATTTGCCTCAGACGTGAGAGCTCAACAAGGGGCCTTTTTGTACGTTGATCTGGTCTGCTGAATGATTGATTACTTGCTGCCCCATTGCAAAGGCTCAACGACAGAACTGCAATCGAAAGAAAACCTGGAAAATTATTGGATGTCAGTTAAAACAGCTAAAACAGCTGCTGCCTCATTCGCCGAAAGAATAATGTAGAAGCCAGTTTGATTTTAAAATGTTTTCAAATCACAGCCAAAGTTTTTCATTTGGCCAAATTTAAATCATTGTCAGTGGTAGGTTACATTTTCTCTGGGAGGTTTCTCTCTGTTGTTGTCTCTCAAAATATTACGGAACATAATGGACAGTCCAAAGAGGATAAATGAGGAGGCTGTCCTCTTCTGCTCTTTCAGAGAGTTACAGTCAAGTTGTGACAAAGGAGGAGGAGTGGATGACGAAGAGATGAAAGCGGGGAGAGGCATGGAGAGAGAAAACGGGAATAATCTGGTCCCTGCAGATGGAAACCGGCTGTTGTGTCCCAGTTGCTGCAGCTACCCTTTGACCTGTTGGTGAATTTTTTACTAGGGTGGGTTTGTTGGTGTGTATTGCATAAAAATCTGCTGTGATGCACGTGGGAAAGCTGGTGGCCAGTTTGCCAGCATTTCAACAAGCATTTTGATTATGCAAAAACAGAGCAGTTACCACTATTTAATCAAGATTGTACACTGATTGATTTCCATTGATTCATTATAATCACACCCCATCGTGACTTAATGTGAAAAAAAAAACATGGCCATAAATTCAGTATTCATACACAGAGTGCAGGAAAATTACATATCCAATCCCATATAGCAATAATATCTTGGTGCACATGTCAGGTAATATTTTGTTTATGACATGCTTATTCAACAAATAATTCCGCTTATTCATTTTTTTTAATTCTAAATTCCTTCTTTTTTCTTATTGAAAGTCGTTGCGGAGTGAGGATTTTGATGTGTGACTTATTTTGGGATTGAATGTGAGGTCTGACTTCTCTCCATGAGCTTTCGTTGACTTGAGCTGACGTCCACCTCAGTGTTTGTGGCTCAACGCTGCCATCTGCTGCACCATCAAAGTAATAACGGCAAACAATTATTTACGGCGGCCATGCTCTCGACATACATGTAGTAAATCTCATGCTATTGCTCTGAATCTACTCTTTACTCGTAATCTATTTGTGATCTTTTAAACATCATTGTCTTTTTTTATTTAGTCACTGTTTATTTATTTTTTTTTTTACTTATCACATGTATGATTGTCTTTCAACAGCGGAGTCCTCTTCTGTCTTTGACCTTGGCTCAAACAGTGACGGATGGTGTGATCTGACACTTAAGGACATTGACTTTGGAGCTGCTCATAAAGACATTTTGCTTTCTATCCAGAAGATTTCGTCAGTTGGGTCAGTCATCAGTTTTCCTCTTACGGCCACATCCAGGGAGGTTGGCTGCAGTTTGCACCTGTAGTCATGGGAACATCAAGGTGTGAGAAGCTCTTTTAGGTTTACTTTTGACGTGTTCGTCTAGAACTTTATCTCTGATCCCCTTCAACAACTCTGTCCTTTACTTTCTCTGGTTCATGTTCAGCTCGATACCAAACAGCCGTGTGATGACTTTTCACCCTTTAAGACTGATTGAAGACACCCGTGATGTTAATTACACAACACACTGTTTAAATTATTTTCAATCATTTCTAGAGGTGCCAGCTAATTTGTAAGTGCCAGTTTCATTAATATTGTTTTTTGTTTTATTATCTTCAAGTAATTTCATTGCCCATCGTGGGTTTCTTTCTTAAACCAACACCTCATATAAACCACGGTTGTTTTGTCTCCCTTTTCTTCTCTCTGTTGCTCAGTGTCATTTTAAAGTTTCATGCTCAGTTTTTCATCATTTGGATTTCTATTTGGACTTGGTTTTGCAGCCCTTTTGGTTTGTTTAATAAATATTTTCTTTAACCTTGACTGCCGCCTGCCTACTAATATGTGTTTGCATCTTCTGTAATTAAAAACGTAGACAATTATCTGATAATCTAAGCAACAAATGTCAGTAAAAAGAAAATGTGTTTTTTAGGATTTAAGTTCCCTTGAATGGCGGGTTAAGTTTAAGTCAAGTCATTTTATGAGATAGTTGTATTTGCATTCCAGTCATTTCTTCTATGAATGATTCAAACCACTGTCTTGTTGCTGCATAAATTACTGTGCTTCTAAGTTTGTGATTTGTGCCTCTGGACTCAACATCTGCTGTGGACTCTCAGCAGCTCTCATCCAGGCTCAGCAGCAGGAGCGGTTCCCAGTCTCCTCCATCTCACTCCAATACGCCAGCCCCCCCCCGGGCTTCACAAATGAACACAGGAATAATTCACCTGATATAAAATATGAAGCCCTCTCTGGTGCCACAGCGCCTGTAGCTCCGACCAGCTGGAACAATCTGTAATGGGAAAAGATGAGACCTGGAGCTTCCATGTAGACTTGCCAAAGACTTTTTTTTTCCTCTTCCATTTTATGACAAAAAGTCTTCAAGGCATTGATATAACCCGCAGAGGCTAACAGGCGACGACAGAGCAAATAAAACTCAAATATCGCATACTTTAGAAATTTGGACTATGTTTTATTTTTTAATAAAAAGGAATCTGCAGCAGAAGAAGGAGATAAACATGGAAATGATGTTTGTTTTCAGAGATTATGAGTCACTTATTTGCTGTCCCAGTCAAGGCTGCGTAAGTGGGGCTCATAACAGAAGAATTATCAAGAGATGCGTGTCTGCATAATGCATGCGCAGTTATAAAAGCTTACTTCAAAGGAGAAGAGTTTGGAAAGTAGAATAGAGTCAAACAGAAAGCACCACGGACTGACCTCTGGTGGCTGAACATGTTGAATCTGTCGCAGCTCTGCGGGACAACGGACAGAAATCTCAGGTGGCACTTCTGCATCACTGCAGGAAGAAAGAGACTTCAAAGAAAGACACAATCTTCATCCAACCACATCCCACGGCTTCCATCTGTCTGCGAGCCAGCCAGTCCAGTCAAAGCTTCGTTGTGCTGCTTTGATGGACAGCTATTATGTGGAGCGGTAACATTATTTTACATGAGCCGCTTTCTTTTACTTCAGCCCACATTAGTGTGAGACAAACAGCTTTTTGGGTTACAGCTGTTTCAAAACCTGCTGTTTATACTGTTGTTTCAGACCATTTTGACATGTTTCTAATGTACAAAATCAGTAAAGGGTAAGATAATACTTATGAAAAAAGAACATATCTTCATTTCTTTGCAGAGAGTTCAAAATATTTCATGTTTCTTTCTCTTTTCCCCTCCTCACCTTAATTTGCTACTATACATCTATTTATGCAGTTAAAGTCTGCATGACCACAAATACGGTGCAGGGACAATTTAGTTTAAGCAGCAAGGTGAAAGGAAACTGTTTATTGTAATGATACGTTTTTAACAAGAATAGTGTCGCTGTCCTGTCTGATAACAACGATCAGATTCAAAGTGGATTTAAATCCACACTGCTAAGAAAGGACTGCAGTTCACTAGTGATGTCAAATCAGGGATTAGAGTCCTGTTGAATTTTGCACTTACTGCTCAGATTTGGATCCGGTGACACCTTCGGACATCACGACAGGGTACAAACAGAAATCCTGCCGGGGAAACAGGAACTTATTCTCTTTAAGTATAAATAAAGATTTCTAAATATCAGGCCCAGATCTATTTGGAGCTTAAGAAAGTTTTTTATGTTTTTGCCCTAATAAACCACCACAACAAATTTGAAATAAAATAACCAAGATGTGATCAAAGTGTGGACTTTCAATTGAAGTGGTTTCACATAAATATGACACTTGCTGTTTAGGACGTTTCATTTGATTGAAAAGAGGTTAAATGGCCAGACGAGCTCCATTCCCTCTTTACTTCAGGACAAAAGAAGCAGATTAAAGGTCTGGAGTTCATATCGGGCATTGAGTTGACATTTGGCAACTGTTTCACAGGAGTTCAGGGAGATCCCGCTGCAAGTGAAGAGGCCATCATTAGCCTGAAGAAAGAAAGACGATAAAAGGAAAAACCTTAGGTGTGTCCAAAACAACAGTTAACATCATCAGAAGTCAAGATTACTGTGCAGAAGGTAGGTATATAATCGTCAATATCTACCATCAGGGAGACCTTTATGAATCTGAATACAGAGTTGAAGGCAAGGTTCAAACCACTGGTAACATTCACAAACATCCCCTAACCGGGACACTTAAAGTTTAATGATGCAAAGAAAAGAAGACAGACGTTTTTCCTGGTGAAAATAAAATAACAACCTCACTTCTCATGACGTTATGATTTCTATGAATGACTGTGAAATCGAATCAGCTGCTTTCTGAAACAGTTTTGACATGAAGAGACTACATGTGTCAAGACTGCAGATAAGATATGTAATTGAATTAGAAAATTAGAAAATTAAGCTTCAGGATAATCAATTTAGAGTGACAGACCAACCTACATCCAGCCAGGTTATTGGTTTGATATTTATTTATAATAAAAATCATCAGTTTACAGCTGGGTTACGCTGCAAAAATAGGCCCTGTAGAAATAAGCTTAATAGATGGTAAATCATGTCAAAATTGTCTGATTTAAGCAATTTTAAGCATTGTCTTTGCCAATGCGGTAAGAAATATTTTCCTATCCAGAATTGACTAGAATAGAAAACTAGAAGTAAGAACTGTGTGTGTTAGCACAGCTGGCTTTGAATCTACCACAGCTCAGGTGTCTTTTGGGGTTCCACAGGGCTCAGTTTTAGGACCACTCTTGTTTTCCTTGTACTTGCTTCCTTTAGGGTCCATTTTGAGAAAGCATGGCATATCCCTTCATCTATTTGCTGATGACAGTCACACTTAAGGAATTACGCTTTCTCTATTATTCCACTGTCCTGTCTCCAAGACACTGAGGAATGGTTGGCCCTAAGCTTCTTGAATTTTAATGAAGAGACTTTAGTAGCCCCTTCCCACTCAATTTGACTAGCTTTTTAAAGTCAACCGTTTCTAACTAGGGGTTTAAATTGGACAGCAAACTAGACAATTTTAACTTCAGTGGTAAAGTCAAGCTTTTTTTAAATCTTCGTTAACATGCCAAAGCGAAACCATTTTTTACCAGCTCCAATTTTTGAGTCAGTAATTACGAGGCCGAATTGCTGTAACTCACTTTATCTTGGTGTCAGCCTTCTCTCTCAGGTCTCCAACTTGTCCAAAATGCATCCGCCCATCTCCTGGTTGGAGCGCGTGAGAGAGACCACATTACACCAATTTTAGCATCTCAGCATTTTAAATCCTTAAATGGTCCTGCTTTTATTGTCCTCCTTGTTTTATGTTTCTAATTTTCTTAAAACAAGGCTTCTGATACAAATGACCGCGTGATTAACGGAGTTGTGTAGACCTAAATGACAAGCCGATGATGGCCATTAATTAGAATCAGGTGTGTTGAAGCAGGAAAACGTCTAAAACTTGCAGGACACCGGCCCTCGAGGACCAGAACTGAAGAGCCCCGTTTTAAAAGTTTACCTGCTTCAACACACCTGGTTCGCATTATTGGTGTATCAACAGCTTTGGTCATCAAAGTCTGCACAAGTCAACACACCCTGATACAAATAACTATGCTGTTAACAGACTTGTGCAGACTTTGATGACCAAAGCTGTTGATACACCAATAATGCGAATCAGGTGTGTTGAAGCAGGGAAACATCTAAAACCTGCCCTCAAGGACTGGAAATGCCCAAACGTGGCTTTTCGAGCTTAATAGTTTCAATATAAAAGAGCAGAAAAACTACTGTTAAATCATTTTAAATGAGCGTCATGTTCCCTTTACTTCTTGGTCAAGGATCCCAGAGTATGGTGGTTTGTCAGGGTTTACGTTTAGACCTGCTTGATTAAACTATAAGAAAAAGTAACTGGTTAATGGGCACATCTTATAGGAGGTATACAAAGACAACATTAAAGCCTTTGAAGTGCAAAACCTAACCTGAAGCTGTTGCAGGTGCCAGCATCTGAACAACTCCATACAACTTTGAAGGTTATAAATTTACACAACTAAAAGTGCTCTGCTCCAAGAAATTAGGTTAAACATTTCTATTAAAATTGCAGCAGCGGCTGAAGTTCCTCATCTCTCCAAGAGATGCTCCTCTAGCATCACACTTCCCAAAATTCAGACAAGAGGCACAGACACAGAAGATAATCCAATGTTTATATTGTAGTTACATTTATATAGCTCTTCTTTTCTTACAATGGATTTTTCTCTGTTATACAAGATGAAAAAAAAAAAAAAGCACACAATACAGTGAACAAACCAAACCTATAGAACATATGATTGTCACTTACTGCGAGTCACAAAAAAGTACATACCGTGAATAAATAATCTACAGAAATATGTACAATATGCACAACAAGAATTCAATGGAAGTGCAAATAAAGCTTTGGATCCCTGTACAGAAAATAAGGTATGCAGACGTAGACCGAGCCAGCTGTCCCCAACAAGAAGCAGTAGTCATCGAGAAGTCATAAATTTACAGGACATTTAGTAACATTTAAGCTTTGACCTCCTGCATTTAGTGGCATTTAATAGTGAGCTGAACAAAACAGAAATCAGAGCGTAAAGTAGAAACATTACAGTATGTACAGCACAATCCATGGAAATCTGCTCGCTGTCCGGTGAGCATCAAGGCAACAACCACGGGACAACAGGCAGCTGGGAGAAACAGACAGAGAGAATGGGATCCAGAGAGGAGGAGACTCACTGCGGAGTAAAAGAAAATCACTCATTGTGCTCTCGGTGGCTTCCTTCGCCAGCACTGACAGAAACAGTTGAACGCTGTACAACTCTACAAGCTTTCCCGTCTACGCCGCGAAGAACAAGGAGGAGGAGAGCTGGTCAAAAGGAGACGCACGCATGGTCGGGTATGTACCTCGCTCCTGCTGAGTCGCACACTGTTTTTAAGCATAATGCACACACGTGAGCTGCAGTGGTCTAAAAGTCCCAAACATGTCATTTCTGTTGGCTGCGGCAGCTCCGCATTACCCAGAGTTCAAGTACTCCAGCGCCACCTCGTAGCAAAACTTGTACTGGTCCTGGAAGATATGAGAGGAAACACACACAAACGTTACGGAGATGTGAAGTCTGTGTCCACTTCAACATGTTAGGAGGAAAAAAAACAAACTACCTGTGCATTTACACAGGTACATCCCAGGATGCACAGCTCTCTTAGTTGTTTCCTGGCTTCAACACACCTGATTTAAATGAATGGCTCATCATCATCATCATGTGTTGATGCAGAGAAACATCTAAAACCTGCAGGGACGTGGCCCTCGAGGACTGGAGTTCAACATCCCTGCATTATGGGATGCTTTAAAAGCCAATCTATGAGAAAAATACCACTTCTAACCACAGGAGGGCATTTAGAGCCGCGTTGAGGGGTCAGAGGTGGTGTCGCTGCGTGGCTTTAAAAGTGAGCGAAGGGTCAATTGATCTTAAATAGAGAAAGTGAAAGTTTGTTGAGTTGTTGTTGACCCTCGATCCAGACAAAAACTACTAATGCAATTAAACCAGTGTCGCTGCAAATGTCTGCATGTCCAAGACTGAGGAACATACTGCCACGTCCCTCCACCATGTGTTAAACGCAAGATATCTCGCATGTTTTATTTGTTGTAGTTATTTTTTTCAAAGGGGTTTTTAAAGGGTTAAAATCCTGAATACTATTTTATATTTGATAGTTTCTCAAAGAGCTGAAGCGGTTAATAAAGTTTATGTTGAATAAAATAAAGTCGCTGTCTGGAAATTAGGGCGATTCACAAGGGGTTAAGCAGACGCCAACACACGGCTCGCTCTTCCACCTAAATACTAAAAAATAATAACGGATAAAAAAAAAAACAGTTGACCTGAGTCTGAGTGCCCTTCATTTGAATTCTTCTCTGTTGCCTTGACAAGCGGCTGACGGGATTGTACGTCTGCACACACAACCTTCACATTTATTTGTATCAATAAATTCATTAACGTCTTTCAGACTTTTTTTCCAGTGGAAACAGCACAAGAGCAACATTTGTGCTTTTCTTAAGGTTATGTGGGCCAATTCTCACGCAGCATGAAGGACACAAGGGAACTTCTCATGAATCCACTGAGACCTGAGGCGGCCTGCTGATTATTATTTGAAAAGTTAAGAATTTATGAAGAACTCAACAATATTTTCAACTGTAACAAATGTTGAAAATAAAAAAAGTCCATGTCAGCCTCGGGAGCACTTAGAAACTTTTTAATATTTCAAACCTCGGCTTGAAATAATAACATACCCCGTCGTTCATCAGTTTGGGAAAAGTTGGAAAAACGAGGACCTAAAAAGTCATTTTAGACGTTTTATTTCTTTTTGTTTACTCCGATTTTTCAAGGATGCTGAAGTGGTCCCCTTCAGCAGCTCTAAGCCAGCCATCTTTGAAAAACTCCCTCATGGTCATCAGTGATAAAATAAATAAAAACCATTAAGCAATGTTTTCAATTACCAGCAGGTCCACCATGTTGGGTTTGTTGTTCCTCAGTGTTTTGACTGCGTGGAAAACGTCCACGGAGCGCTGGTGCTGAAGCATCTCACACACGATGCTGATGGCACAGAATGTCCCGCTGCGACCGCCGCCGTTCCTGCAGTGGAGACAAAGTAAGAATCAGTCTTACAAGATTAACTAGAATTCAAGGAGAGTTATATGAGTTTCTGTGTTGGTACAAACAGCCCGCAGCAGGACTTGGAGGTTTTGGTTGCAGTAACGGTCTCCTGTCAGTAGGTGGAGATGTTTCATTTTTAATGCCGGCACAGACTCTGCTGCACTGAGGTTCGAGAGGACTTACAGACAGTGCACCACAGTGCGTCCCTCGCCGCCGTCGTACTCCTCCTGCCACTTGTCCACCTGTCGAATGAGCTTGAGGAAGGAGCGCTTGGACATAGGCGTGTCTCTGTACATGGGCCATCCGAGGAACTGGAACTGCTGCACCATCCGGTAGCCGTCCTGGGGCTGGAGAGCAAGGACAAAAGCGGTTATCCCACGTTATCACAAACATGGAGTAAAGGGGGTTTATCATGGATGCAATTAGAGTCCGAAGGTGCGAGGTGGAGGTGGAGCCTGGCTGAGGCCGAACACAGGTGGATGAAGAGCACAAAGAGTCACTCAGGGGACTGTGGAGATATGACAGGCTGATGGATGAGCACAGTCGCTACTGGAGACAGACAGTTAAGCAATCTCCAACACAGGCACTGAGAGGTATCGATCAATAACACTTGTCAGCGATCATGTGTGATTAGACGGTGTTGAGCTTAACATGCAGCCAATGCCTCTGCCGGCCAGAGGACACTACAGCACGTTAATACGCAGAATAAGTATTGACAACAGACTGTCAGGATAAAGAGCTTATGCAGGCGACTGTGAGTGATGCCAGCAAGGGTCACCACCGTTCCTGCGTTCCGAGGTCTCCTAGACCATAGACGCTTAAGTTAAAGGATCAGTGCATCCAAATGACATTAACGCAGGTGCTTTTCAATACTGATGGCTGGGTTTCATGTTTTGCTCTGTTGCGATGTGAAATACTTAACAATTTAATCTCTTCTTTGCCTTTTAAAAGTATTTGAAAGCTCAAAAAAATGTATTGCATACAGCTCAAAAGTCACTTGCACACAAATACATTGACATCAGACATAAGGATTGATTTTTTTCTTAGAGTTTCAAGCCAAAAAACAAAAAAACAAAAATAGAAACCACTGATCCAGGGCGTTTATGTCTTATGTGACTTTAAAATAAGACTTCTTTTCCCAGATTTTGATGCTCTCCACTGATCTTTGGGCATCTATGTCATTACTTAAAAACAACAACAAAAAAACAAAACAACAACTGTCCCTTGTCCAGTGGTTATATAATACTTGAACATATATCCCTTTTTTCCTACTGTATGTATTCATATAAACTGATGAGAAACTTCTCTTTGAGCAGGTGACAATTTCATATGTTGTAGGAAAAGATTGCGGCAATCACACCTCAGTCCAATCACTGGTGCACCGATGTGAAAAGAATGAGTCTACCTTTGCACAGCTTGAGCCGACAGACCGGCTGGCCTGTGAGTGGCATGTGCGAAGTGCACAGGCACAAAGAGAAATTGGCTGTTTTGATCACCAGAGGGACGACAAACAAGTTGCATGAGTTTAAACAAAAATGGGCAGCAGAGCAGAAAGACTGCAGGTCAGCCTGCTCACGTCATAACCGCTTATTAAGCGTGTCCCTCCCTCGTCGCCATACCCGAGCTGCGTTGTAGATCCGAAATATTCTGCTGATGATGTCCTCCTCCAAGTCTGCAGAGACAAACTCCACTTGGATGGGCCCGTGGCGGTGTACTCCGTTTTCTGGCCAGTACTGTGGACACAACTAAACAGAACAGGCACACGCACACCCAATCAAACACATTCACACACACACACACATGCAGGCAAAGCGACACACACACAAAGATTCATTAGTTTTCAGATCCAAACTATACTCCTGTAGCCATTGGTACTGATTCTAACTCGTTCTATGTGTTCCAGGGGTTCGAGACACACTAAAAGACAGTGAACTGATTGATTGTGAAGCGTTTCCTTTAAAAACCACTCCATGAGGTAATTCCACTTCTGACCACTTGGGGGCATGGAGCTCCGCTACGTCGACAAAAAAACCCACGAACAATACTGTGTTAATGAGTGGCGACGGTCCGTCGCGTCTTGTAAAACCACCGTTGTGTCCTATGTGAAAGACTGACGCATAAACGTTAACTATGCTGCCCCCTGTTGTTCAGAAGTGGTATTGCTTTATGGGATGGCTACTATAAACCAAACAGCTTTTCAACTGGGCTACATTCAGTGACAAATAGATTTAACCCCTGTTTACTGTCAGATTCAAACTGGTTTGTTTTTTTTTAAATTTGTGTTTTATTTTTTTTTAAAGATTTTTTTTAGATTGAAAAAAATTAAAATAAAAGGAAGATAAGTCTATTGCTTTGTGGATGAATCGTTCACTGCCATAATTTGATTGTGTGCGTTGTTCCCATTTTCTTTTCATACCTGGGCTCATCGTCTAGTCAGATAAATTCAGTTTAAACTTTAAATACCCATGAACAGTACAAAAAGTGATATTAGTAATCGTTTGGCCACTGCAACTCTCCGTGTTTATGCTTGATTGTGTGCTACCGGAGGCAGAAAAAGGGTCAGATGTTATTCTTTTAATTTGGCTGCTGATAACAGACAAACTGGGATTTAAAAGTCAAAGATCACAAATCATCGGAGTAAAGGTAATCCATTTGTTAGTGTGGACACTCAAGGTCACATTGGCCACTGATGGCGCCGGGCCCGGGACTGGGCGGGACCATATTTGGTTGCTTTTTTTTTTTCCAACATCTGAGCTAGAGCTGCAAAATAAGGCATTTTTCCTTCTAAATTTGCATCATAGTGTAGATGGACAAAGGCAGGGTACTTAAAAATGTGTGTATATATATATATATATATATATAGAGAGAGAGAGAGATAGACCTGAGAGTGTATATATTTCTCTTATGTCAATTATTTCAAAGTGCCATCCATTTATTAATGTAGAATAGCAATAACTGATAACTGTATCGAATCAAAAGCATCAAGAAGCTTGTACTGATAGCGTTACTGACTGTTCTGATCCTGGAGATGAAAAGTGTACCGACATAAAGCTCCTGAGGACAACTTCAAAAGAGCAGTGAAATCTCCCGTGTTCCTGCTCGTCAGATGAGAAAGCCCAGTTAAGAACGTGCACCTGTGGAGTTCACCGGCAGCTTCAGCTCCAAATCAGAGCAGTGGAAGCGAACACGCAGATGGACAGATTCCACTCTGACAGACGTTCCTTCGCGCGGCGTCACACAGCCACGAGCAAACAAGTGGAAAAAAAGAAGAAGAGGGAAACCTCTATTCCAGAAGAACGCAAATAACAGGCCTAAAAACCCATAATGTAGATGGGCGTACAAATATACACTCTCTGTCTTTCTCTCACACGCAGAAGAAAAAAAACCATATGCACCCTATACGGCAGCTTAAGCACCACTTTGGAGATTCCTTTTAGAGCCTGACAAAACCTGTCAAATTCTACAGATGCAAAAACAAAGATGTTGATGGAGAAGATGGTGAGCCTCCACCTCCCTGCCTCCTTTTACACCTCCCCCTCCTTCACTTTGTACCTGTGCTGCTTTCGTGGCTGCCTGATGGGCTGGCTACAGTGAGAATATCGAATGAAAGGCCTTTTCTATCCAGTGAATCAGTCAGTCAGCCGGTGATTCACCTAGGGAAAGGGGATTTGGATGGGGAGAGCGACCTGGTTTCAGGCTTTGATCCCCGAGTGATATGACAGAACCTCAGGCTGAGGGAATCAGGACTGTCTCCACTGTCACGGCGTCATTTTCTGCAGCAGCTCCCTCATTTCAAACATAAGCTGAATTCCAAAACATTTATGATGTTTCTGACAGTGAAGAAAACCAGTCTGAGCGCACGTATCAGGTCGGGTTTACCTGAGCCGGGTCCACGTCATTGAGCATCACTATGGACGTGCAGTGGTAGTCCAGCACCAATCTCCAGAAGTCTTTCACTGTGTTCGGCAACGGGTGCTGGGTCACGATGAATGCAGAGGGCTGCTTGTAACTCTGCGGGAGGAGGAGACAAAGAAAGAGCTGAAATCCTGAAGCTAGACCGACTATTATATGGCTGTAAATTTACTCAGAATGAATGTGCTCCTAAAAACGACCTCCATCCTCTGACCTGTCTCGCACCAACTTGTTTTTCTAATGGAAGGTCCATGTCTATAGAGATTTTATTGGTGCTGTGCACTTTTAATGTGGCTTCTGGCTTCTGATGGTTGACTGAGTCAATCTTTTGTCTGAAAGGTCGCCGGCTGAAATCCAGGCAAGGGCCCAAACAGTCCATCACACAACGTGCCGCGTCAAGGTGTTCTTTGTGACATCCTGTGTCAGTTAATCTTACACTTTCAAACTGCTATACATCCCATCGTTCGGCCTGCATTTTACTTTCCGCTCAATATTGCAGGGCCAAGTTTGTACAGAAAGTTTTCAACGTGTTATGTTTCAAAAGAGCTGAAGTCATGTTAAGCATTCAGGTCAGAATGCTGACATTTAAAAGGACAAAATGTACTAAGACAAGATGGAAATCCTAATATCTAATATTCCTGAAGCTCACCGGCACAATATCGCTGCTCTTTTGTCTCTCTCTTTTGTGTATTAGGCAGCAGGGTACTTTGACTTTGACTTTTAACAGCCAGTCTGCTTAGATAACTGTGTTAGACAAGAACAGCAAAATGTGGGAAAGTCTTGGTTCACACAGAGGGGAACACCTGGAACCCCCCCCCCCCCCCCCCCCCCCTCCTTGTGACTCAGTGTCAATTTACTAATTTAGACCTGCGCTGATGCGGTTACAAAGAATAACGGGGATGTGCAGCTTCAAACACACTGCACCTCCGCTGTTTTTCTGTCTCTTACATCCATGAGTGCGGCGTTGATGTAATTGGAGCTCTCCCCGTCGATGGTGATCAGGAAGGGCAGGCAGCGGTCCGGAGGCAGGACGTCCATGCACCGGTTCTTCTCGTGGTTCCGAGGCAGCAGGGCGATGCTGCAGTCCTCCACCCGCAGCGTTGGAGTCACCATGTTCAGAGTCTGCCGGGTTGACACACATCACCATGCTGTCATACAGACTCTGCAAGGTTTGCACTTGGTCTTGAGTGTGCTAATTATCTCCCACTATGGTAATTAACAATGCAATTCTTTAATCAGTTACATTAGCGATCGCTCCGACTCCCCTGATGCGACTGTGATGAAACTTGGGAGGGATGACGCAGCTCACACGCCGCTGATTAGCCCAAAAAGCGGTTCTCCTATTACAGATTAATGAAATGGAATATATTTGGCGCTGACTGACCCAGAGGGGGACCGCGCCGTTCACCGAGTCACAACATGTTTACTGCTGTTTTATCCGACGTTTGAGACGATGGATGTTATCAGATTCATCATGTCTGATGAAATAAGTCCTCACCCTGAACTCCTCCTTGATGGGGCTGGAGTTGGTCTGCGGGTCCAGGCGGTTCATGTCGTAGTAGACGGAGCGGAGCTGGCTGGCGGGGATGGTGGTGTCACCACAAAGACATGCCTCCAGAATGGCGTCATGGATGAAGACATACTGCTCCTGAAAAAACAGCATCCTCATTGCGGATCTATCAAACGTCTTAGACCACTAAATACAAATGTTTTGTTTTCACCTGCAACGACAAGCCGTTTCTGCTCGAAGCATTCGCTGACCTTTACTTGACTTTATCATGTTTTTTACTTTATCCCTTTGGCGGTTTTTTTTTATGACTAATATTTGTCATTGTCTGTGTTCAAAGGTTACATTGCATATTTTATTTTTTTTTCCCGAAAGGCTGATTTAGTTCTCTTATAAATCTCAGAATTTAATGAAATTTTCAAAAAGGTCTGGAATCGAGTATTTTCTTAAATTAATTGACATTTGCTGATTTTTTTTTTAAACTGTTAAATCGACTCTCTCCGCCCAGAGTTTTCAGATCCAATCATAACTATTCCCATAAACCTCGACTGATGTCTTAGTCACAAAAACAAACCAAAAAACTTCTCATTGTCCTGAATGCCACACGGGCTGCAGCGGGAAATCGCTGCACATTCCCTCCTCAAGTCGCTCAGTCAAGCGGTGGAGATGGTGACACGGCTTGAAGCTTGATGTAAATCTATTCGGAAATGACATTTTCAGCTGACACTTCCTTGTCACTTTGTACCAAAATCTGCACACGTGCACAAGGGTCACTGATTTACAGATTCAAACCAAGACATGTGTTGCCAGTTGTTATTTGTCTTGTGAAGAATATGAACTGTTGACCCGAGAGTTTGCGGGTCTTCTGCAGGTCCACCGTCAATCAAGCTGCAGGTCTTATCTGAGCTCATAAACTATAAACAACAAGAAATTTTGTTTACATGGCCAAATTAAACCGTGTTAAATGGCTGGTGACTGGCTGTGGGCCGAGGAGCTGTGCCAACGGGCCTGAACACCTGCGAGGGAAAACGGTGCACTTTGAAGGTCACTGAACTTCAGGAGAATGACTCAACATTTGGTCCCCGGTTGCTCAAAACCAAATTCCGACGTCAGTGATGAAACATTTGCCCATTAAATCCAATGACGCTTGTGATTTAAAGGGAATCATGGGGAAATGATGCATTCAGCGACACTATGGACACCTCCAGATGGCCGGCGTTCAGGAAAAGTCCTTCGGTTGTTCACACAGGAGTAAACCTGGCTCATCCAGGAATGTTTTCAGCTGGCAATACCAGCTAAGTCATCTGTTACAAGTCTTTAAACCCTTTTATTACAGCAGGCATTTCCAAGCATTTGTGATTAGCGCCCTGGGAAATAGATCAGGTGTGTGCTTTAATAAGGGAAGCTTGGTAAGAAATCATCTTTAAAAACCTGTGGAATAAACTCCAGCGACATGCCTCTAAAGCAGACCAACACAAGCAGAGCAACCGCTTCACAGAGGTAATTAACACATGACTGCTTGGTTACATACAGAAAGACACTGCTGGTTGAAGTACGTGACATTTGCACTGATACTTGAAAATGAATAACAGCAAAAAGATAAATAAATAAAATTAAACTATTATGCTGCATTCTTACAGATAATTGGAGTCATCAGTCACTGGGAAAATAGTTAGAAGCTTCACCTTGATCACCAGAGCGGCACAGTTACTGACTAATATGCAATGACTCATTCATCGTAAAAATAACACACAGTTTTAGTGGAAGCGCTGCCTTTTCTATTAATTCTGAGCCCTTGTTTTGGAGTAACAGAGGACTGGAGATTATGGTGAGACTTATTGGGAGATTCGACTTAATCTCCACTCTTCCACGTTGCCCTGATGAGTCTTTGCAGACAGGCCCGGCGTCAGAGCGTGAGAACCGGTTCCCCGTACCTCAGTCTGGACCATGTTGACCCTCCGTGAGCGCAGCTCCCTCACACAGTTGTAAATGTCCACCACGCCCTCCCGCTCTGCCATGTCCAGCATGATGTCGATGACGATGAAGCAGCCCGTCCGACCGGCTCCGGCGCTGCAGACAGGCACACGCATCACACGTCTCAATGGTGATGGTTTAAACATGTACGTTTAAATATTCTGAAATTATTTAGCAGACAATATTGTCATTAGTTGTCCATTAAGGTTACACATATATGTGGTTATACTATAAGCGCCAATTAACACATATTAGAAAGTGGGCACATAAAGAAAATACTCTATGTTATGACTTACAAATCCTTTAAACCTTATTTTTTTATAATACAATGGTTTACAGACAACATATTAAACTTATGAAACTAAGACATTATGTTATGAGTCTTCAAAGCTTAATGATAGACTCATGATAGACTCAAAAGCACCTGGCTACGATTTACCCACTTAAATCCTGTAAAACCCCTGAGGGGGGTCCTTGGCATTGCCCAGATGATTCTCCCCTTCCTGCTATTTTGCTCCATTTTTGTGAAATAAATTAAAGCATTGTGAAAAATTACATTTGGTTGTATGAGGCTGTATTTTCTTAATACTAAAACCCACTATGATCACATGATTTTTAGTTTGAAAAACAAACAATAGGATAAAAAAACTAAGTCTGGGACAAGTCTGAGAACCAGTAATGAAGGGTTAACGGACAGCTTTACAAGTCCAGACATCTACATGAAACAAAAAACTATATCGACAGGTATGTAGAGAGCAGAAATCAGAGTGTTCAGTTCCAGCGCACACCCACCTGCAGTGAACCACCATGGGTCCGGCATTGCTCAGGGTCTTGGACTTGACTCTCCTAATGAAGCCCAGCAGGCCCGTGGCGTGATAGGGCACGCCGTGGTCCGGCCAGCCCGTGAAGTGGAACTGCCGAATCTCCCGGATCTCGTGTGCCCCTCTCTGAGGAACAGAGTCATCATGTTAAATACACAGAGCACAGCAGACAGCTGAGCAGATGTGCCAGAATGTGTACAGACAATGTTGGAGGCCCCCTCTAAAGCAAATACAGAGTTGAATTGAATAGACACAGTACAAGGAGGGTTGATTGAAGTTTCCATTATCTAACAGAAAACAGGATGCTCAAGGTGAGTGTAGCCTTGTTTCTTTACCATTTATTTCTCATGTTTTGTGCTTCCAGGGACGAAGGAGTATACCATATTGAACATTTATTATCTTCCCACTATTGTTGTACACAAAAAAAAGCCCTTCTACACTTTTAGAAAGCAGAAATGTAACTTTAATCTCTGCATGCCAGAAATAAATGGGTTATAAAATAATCAGAGTATAGAGCAAAGCTTCAAAAGTGATGGTAACCTAAATTCGTGTTTGTTCATCAACATTAATTAACCGACAGCTGAGGAGAGCTAATGGTTTGAAACGATTCCCACTGGAAAACCACTTCTTCCACAGCAATACTGTTGAGGGATTGTGTGGTGCCGTGAACTGCATTGGATCTGATTACCTGCTTATATCCACTCTGAAAAACTCACTTCTCAAAGTTACAGCCTGTGTAACACTAAATCATTCTGGCATGCTTTATATAATTCAGGAGGTGCAACATGTTTTAAAGAAAATCTGAACAATCTTGTGTATGTGTGGGGTTGATCTTTTCACTTTTTCTTTCATGCCCAATTATTCTGCAGTGCGGAAGAGCTGCATGCATTTATAGGTTTATAGGTCTGCATAGCAGCTATGCACGTAGGCTACGTATGGTTCCTACGTCGACTCTGGTGTTTATCCAGCTCCAACTACAGTAGTCGATGCTCATGCGAAACTATGATTCATTGCAGTTTCTCGACTGGCCGCAAGAAGCTGGCTCCAAAAGCGAGTCAGTCTCCACGGAACAGAAAGAACAGAAAACACATTCACAACTTGGTTCACAATACCATTTTGTTTAGGTACTATGCCAGGCTTTTTACAAACCCAGCGTCGGCTAAATGTGACAGTATATTCTGCTGTAAACAGTTCTGCACAGTTCTGGAGATGTTTCAGCAAGGATCTGCTGAAGGAGCTGGTAGGCAAAGCTAACTTTGATTGACATACAGTGGGCGTTTTGTTTTCTGCAGCGCCGAAGCTCACGGTGCCGAGTGCAAACTAAGTATAAATACAAGTTTACGCGAGTTGATAAATGTTCAGTATTGGTTCTTTTACAGACACTTCAGCAAACTATCGCTTTACCCGACTTAAAAACGACAAAGAAATAGCAGCAGGAAATTTGAAAACAGTTGAAAGAAAATCGAGCAATCAAGTTTCTTGTGATGCTCGTCGACTCTTTTGGACAAAGGTGCACGTCAGGCCATGTTGTACCCTGCGCCATTGGGTTCATACTTAGGTAGTTATGGCGTAGCGTTGATGCACAAGCATAAATCAGGCTTTAAGCACAAATAAACACCCGTTTCCCTGACCAAAGTGCAGTACAACATCAAAAGAAGTTACTATGAACAGAAATGCAAAACAAATGCAACAAAAAATGCAAACAAAGATAGTTAAATTGAACAAAAACGCATCAAGTAACATACAGGGTTGCACGTATGACAACAGGTAAAAAGGGCTGTAAAAGCCAGTGCATGCACATGAGTTTTGAGTCAATGTTTTAAAAAACAGAGATGGAGTGAGGCAACGGGGCTCTGTTTCCTTTCTGATTCAGTTGTGAGCACATATTATTAGGCTTTCTCCACAGATCTGAGACATCTCAGGCTGGCAGGTGAAGATGAATTACATTGGTGATATACGTTGTGGCCTGGCCAGTAAGATACTTAAAAATCAATAGGTGAACTTTACAATGAACTCTAAAATGGCCTGGGAGCCAATGCAAAGCGATCAGGGCTGGTGTGTGTTGACACAATCTAGTTCCAGTCTGCAGTCCTGCCGCTGCATTTTCGACCATCTGCAAGTGTGTTAGTAGACAGTGAGGGAGTTCAGTGTCAAGAGATACAATAATCCAAGCGCAATGTAATAAGAGCATGAATGAGCATGAATTGTTTCCAGGTCATGAAATGACAGAAAGGTTTTAAGGCCTCTAAATACCACACATGTTTACAGTCATATAAGAACATTACATCTTGCATTGTATGACTCGCATCTCCTTAATCTTGGGTACAACATCAAGAACTGTACGTGGCTTACAAAGATGAAAGATGATACCTTCCTACTCACATATATGCCTTGGCAGATTATTTATTTATTTTTTGATTATATGATGTGGTGGAAGCAGATATAAACAAAACATAACTGGTCTCAACATGAATCCCTGTGGGACTCCACAGTTAACAAAATATGCTGTTGAACAGATACTGAGAAGGTGTTATTCAATAGAACAGGACCTTACATTTTATATATAAAAGCATTAAAACTGACTAACTTTGTGATTAAAGTTTGCACAAAGCTAAGAAAAGAAATCAGCACCAACTAATGGACTGAGAGAAAGAAGTAACATTTAACACGTTCAGTGGCATTTTTCCACAGCCTTCACTTGCTGTTAATACAATAAATTGTTTTTTATTAAATATGTAGCACCATCAGCAATAAAGGCACTTTAAAACACAATCTTAACCGGAGCAGCTTAACAATCACTCTCAATGGACTCACGACCAACTGGACATGTATAATATCTTCAACTGAGCCACTAAGTAGCAAACTGACAATACGAATGTATTTGTATTTTCAGTTATGAAAGAGTCCTTTACCTTCTCCACAGCAAAGGTGCGGATGACGTACTCCGACAGCAGCTCGGTCTCGATCAGGGTTACCTTGATGTCTCTGTAGATCTCGGTGTCATCGGGCCAGTACTTGCAACACTTCACCTGAGAGCGAGAACACACTGTTTTACACCAAAACCTCTATTCATTTAGATTCACACTGCACCCACTCACGCTTGAATTTTCGCACCAGCTGATTTATCAATTTTCACCAATAAAGATAACTGTCAAATAACATTATCTTCCACTTGCCACCTGATATTTCAGTTTCTGAATCTTTTCCTTTAAATCAAAATGAGATTTGCTCCATATTAGTTTCAGCTCCTGCTCAGGGATCTGCTGCAAATGGATATCTCATGTATCAATGGAGAGTTCATTTGCACATTATTGCCTTTTTCATTCTCACATTGATAAGGTGGATCATGCACAAAGCTGGAGCAGAACGGGATAAGCGTGAAGAGGCTGTGAGAATCGCCACCTTCAAATTTTGACCAACAGTGTGGAGAAATAGGACAAAAACTGAAAAAAAGAAAAATAGTGTGCTATAATTTTATATGGGTGTTATAATGACAATCGAGTAATGACATGAAATAATAAACCTCGAACTGTTTAAAACAGATTTCCCAGCAGAAATCTAAAACACCCTACTGGAAACATTGTATTAGGTATCATAAGAGCACAATATTACCTCCTTCGCTCACTTTCCCCTCCCAGTTCAATTAAACTGTTAATACTAGTGGAGTAAGGCTGGTAATAGAGATTGAGATCACGGAGGTATATCAGAGAATGATAATTTTTGATGAGGGATAAATGCGACATCAGCCACAAGTAGATTCAATTTTCGTTTCTGGCATCTATGCGCTGATTAGGAATGAAATGAGATTTTGGTTTGTGGAATGACACAGACTGAGGGGGGACTGTCAGGGCCCTCTCTCCGACACCCCTGATGACTAATCCCTGATGACAATCACAAATCCACCGTCCACTTCCAGCTAGATTGAATTAGGCAAAAGCCATTACCTTATTAGATCACTCTGACTCAGACGCCTGGTTTGCAGGGAATTAGCCTTTGGGCTAAAACATGCCAGCGTGGACACAGATGTTCTTTTGTGTGGGCACACTTACAGGCAAGTGTGACTGTGTGTACACAGCTATTCACCTCATATGGATAAAGTGAACGGAAAAAGGAACATCGCCTCATCGCACACATCGGCACACTTAACTTCCAAAATCAAATCACTCATACATCAAAGTGCGCCCAGCGCCGCCCCTGCATGGGAAGCCGGTGGGACAGAGGTGCTTGTCTGTGTGCGTGCCAGGATTTCCCAGAGTTCATCAGCGACTGTGCCAAGCAGATGGCCCACTGTGACATGGCGGAGTGATTTTATGGGGCCCTCTGTGGAGCCACCGTCGCTGCGACCAACTACGCCTGCCACCCGCCATTGGACAAGGATCATATAACAGACGGTTCGGGGGGTTGGAGGCTGGGACGACACCGCGGCTAAGCAGGTGTGGAGAAGATGTTGGGCGGGGTGGGTTCGGCTCAGCTACTGTGGAAGAAAAGCTTAATGAGGTATCTAGAGATGGGCCCATGAATCATTATGAGCTCTGTTGCATTTACCTAAAATGCACATCAGCAAATTCAAGGTGTGCATGCCTTTAAGGGCCTTTCAGTGCAAATGCATTCAAGATTTTTAGAGAACATCCCCTGACAGTCAAGCATTATGCCATATGCTAAGACGCTCGTTTTTCTCCTGATTATAATCTGACCAGAAAGAACTGAAGTGTGAGTTAAGTGGAAACATTTAGAGTTAAGGTTTGGTTCTGAGTAAGGCCACATGTTGTGATGAACAAAGAAAAAGTGCCAAAACCTCTGAAATTAGTTTGAACGTTATTAACTGTCCTTGTTACTTCATAACCGTTCCTATTTATCTAAAGAGGACAACATAAAGAGATGTTTCTGCTCCGAGGAACCTTGTAGGAGTTGCCAGCTTCAGCAGAGTCTAATACTCCAGTTACAGAGTTACTCAGATGAAACAGTAGTCCGTCGCCTGGATGCCTCTCCGGTAATGAAGGCCATCAATCTCTTCCTCCTCAATTCTCACTGATAGGATGGAAGGAAAAAGAGCTGGCAGCACTCGAGTCCCACACCTTACTTACGAAGTCAGCGTCCCCACGCCCACAAAAGACAGAAACATCTGGGCACTTATGTTCAAACACAATAAAAGTTGCCTCAGCCTGCCTCTAAATACTATCAAGCTGTCAGTCGACCGGGAGTAAGGTTAATTTATTGGAGATATGTGGCAATTATTACCCACCCTGCCCACTTCCACCAGGTTGGTCACCATGACGATCGCTGCCGTGTTCTCCTGCCAGACCATCCGCCAGAAGTCGAAGACAGTCTCCTGCATTGGGCCTTGGAAAGACAGAAAGAAAAGTAATTCAGATTTGGTAACAGTTAGTTCCTCCAAAACCATTTCATCTTGAAATTTGATGGAATTCTGGTCAGTTTGCCAAGTTTTTCCAAAGAAAACCCTTTCAAAAGTTGACTTTGTGCATAAGGGACCTTCAGAACGCCACACTGACGGCAGCACACTTTTGTCATCAGCACAGCATGCAACAGTAAGATCTCTTTTTTCATTTTTGTGGGTGTAGTGGCCTTCATTGTAAGTACCTGGACAGGAAGTGGGGGCCGAGAGAGGGGAAAGCCACGCAGCAAAGTCTCACAGGTTAGGAGTTGAAGGAGCTACATGAGGACTGTAGCCTCCCTAAACGTGGCAGTCAAACTCCCCACAATGAGTCTGTTTGAGGACTAAAAGGGCCACACCAAAAACCCAACATGAACGTCCCTTTTAACCTGTTCAAATCGTTCTCATATGATTACAGTGCAGAACTTAAAAATTTAGTAAAACAAGAGGGGAAAATGTAATTACTCATCGGAGAGGAGGCTAAGCTGCGTCTGTGTGTGCACGTGTGTGTATGGCAAAGCGCAAAGTAATTACCGCTACATCTCATCTCAACCTTTCCACCAAACTGGAACCAAATGTGTCTGGTGTACATCAGAATAAATGAGCAGAGAGCCATTAAATGCCTCCAATACTTAAAACTTCACTGCGCAATAGAATTGTGGGTTGGAATTAATTATTAATCTGGTTAGTTTTAATCAAACACCATGTGGAAAAAAAATTACTTCTGACAAATTAATTAGTGAATGCAAATCTCAAGGACTGTGCATTCTCCTGTGTTGGCCCAAATTACCTGGAGACATAATGAATTATGCAGAAACACGGTCCAAGAGACATCATGACACACATGCACATAGTTGTGCCTTTCTAGTCACATATGTAATAAGCATAGTTCACAAGTTTAAATGCCTTAACTGTTGAATACTTAGGTCGCGCACCATCATTTGGAAGTAGCACGATTTATGATTTTAAAACTCGGGCCAGGTTCTGCTTCTGACAGGTGACAGTTAGGAAACAAAGATAATGCAAGTAAAGCATCTTAAGTGCAGGAGACACAAAAACCACCAACAGGAGCAACACAAACGGCCTTCAGAGGTGTTGAGGTGGCCATCAAAACAACATTTTGTTATTGAGATATATTAAAAAACTACTCATCAATAAGAAGAACTTCTTCAAGCTGTATAAAACTTACTTTAGCATTAAACCTAAAAGCAAATATATTGGTTTGTTAGATTAGTCTTAGTGACAGGAAAATACATTATTTTTGGTTAAATCATATGCTCCTTGGTAAAGTCATGAAATTAGACAAATAAAACCATGTACAACAACATGCGACATACTACACGTGTTTGAGCAAAAACTCAGCCAATATGCAGAGGAAGTGCATGAAAATCCAAGTACAGCCCATGATTACACAGCGTGTAGAACTGCCTTGAGCAGCAGCGGCTTGAATAATTATTTTCTGCATGGCATCATCAGTCTGTACGACGTTGCTTCAGTTCATTGAAGCTTGCAGGTATTTGTTCATGCATAGGTTCTTGGTCCGTCTGTAGCATTTAAATCAGGGGACAGGATCTGGGCTTTTATTGGGTCATTGCAACATCATGATTCTTTTCTTTTGTCAGACACTCTGCTGCAGATTACTGGCTTGCTTGGTGCAGGCTTTAGTTTGGACAGATGACCTCAGAAGTAACTCCACAGGACCTGGAGTTCATGGTCAACTCAGTAACTGCACGATGTTTAAATCCTGTAGATGCAAAACAAGCCCAATCCATCACTACCGCCGTGCTCGACAGTTGGCACGAGGTGTTTGTGCTGACGTTTGGTTTTGTGACCACATGGCAACATGCATTTAGGACCAACCACCTCTACCGGGCTCTTGTCTGTCCAAAGGACGTTGCTCCTTGTAGCTTGTTCAGCCACACTGCCATGTCCTTTCAATTGAGAAGAGACTTTTCTTGAACCGCTCCAAACATACTACACTCGTTTGCTCTGTATCTCAGGCCTATAGAGTCTGAGATGGAGGTCCTGGGTTTTTATGCAGTTTCTTTGAGAATCAAAGAAAACTTGACCTTGAAATGAACTTGATGAGGTATTAATTCACGGGAAGATTGGCATGTGTCTTCAATGTTGTCCACGTTCTCGCTGTATTATAAATGACCTTATAGCCCTTCCCAATTGCTTCTTTAAGATCACTGCGCATGTATTTTCCTCACTGGTACGTCTGAATGCTCTAAACCAGCAAGTTACAAAGACCTCAGTTTTTATAGAGGTGCTCACATCTTTCTGATGATCGTTTAATCAAGTACATTTTATTAGCAGTACCTGACTGCAACTTCCCATGGAAGCGGTCACAGTGTACTTAGATTTTCATCTATTGCTTCTGCATTTTGGTTCAATGTTGTTAAATTAATAATGACAAGGTTAATATGTAATGTGATGTGTTCATTTGAGGTTTTATAATATCTAATTTTAAGACTCTGTAAGGACAAGATGATTTTTTTTTTTTTATTATGTCCCGATCTATAAAACCTTTCAGTTACAAATGTTCAAATTACTTTCCTTTCCACGTGAGTATATAATAAAACTGAAAGAAAAAGAAATAAGTATGAGTGGATGTGTGTATGGGTAAATGAGAAAAAGGAAAGAAATTAAAGGGCAGCTCAGAAATTAAGTCAGCTTTGGGAGATCTGCATGGTAAACATGGGAAAAAAAGGGCTTTGGTCTAAATAAAATAAATATATAAACAAGGGCCTGACACTCAGGTCCATCCTTAACACAGGCGCGATTGATCCAAGCCATGTTTGATGCCCTTTCTGGGGTGTCAGCCTCTAAATATAGAACCGGTTTCAAATTCTTACAACGCTGGAGTGGAATTTGCAAGAAAAATACATCTTAATTCATTTTTCAAATCACGGTATCATGGTTCTAATGTGAGACTACTAATATCGTTTTTCTGCTGCCAATACAGGCATGCCATGAGTTTGCTTCTCTCGCTGGAAAACAAGGGCATTTTTCACAGAATCGCAGCTCATAGTCAATAAGTTTCATTTGTATTCTCTCCATCCTGCTGCTCTGCATTCAGTGGCATGCCTTGGATTTAACTGTAGGACCTCAGACTCCGATCCAGTTACTTCAGTCTCCCTGAAAACTACCCAACCTGACTGAACCACCCACTCTGCTGCCTCCTACACTTGTCCCTGAAGGAGGCTACACACTGCTAAGAAGTTTGAGAGAGGGAAACTGAAAAGCAGGACAGCTGGTGTGTAGGACTTCAGTAACACAATAACACTTGGCATTGTATGGCAAATCGACAAACAGGAGGCTCCTGCCAAGCTTCAGCCATTCAAATTATGTTTCCATATGCATCCAGAGAAGGAGAATTGGTAAGATAATGTTGCTGGGCAGAAGTGAACTTGATGACAATCATGAGGAAGGGACTAAGTCACTCTGGCTTACATAAATAGGCACATAAGATCAAAATGTTCTCAAACACAAACATTTGGACGACTCTCTTGTGGACATTTTGAATAAGTGATACTATGAGGAAAGTTGGATTATTGTCAAGCTTATTATTTTTGGTTTGTTCCCCTGGGAATTTTATAATAGTTTAAAAACTTAAAGTTGTCTATTTCCCGTGGCAAGTTGACAGGCATCATGACAGTTTGCAACTGAGGAACTCCTGCAATACTGAAATGTGGGAGAATGGGCAGAGAAAGGTAGAAGAAACGTGACTGGAACGCGTGTCGACCGGAACCCCGCGACAAGATCACGAATGGAGTGCAGTTAAAAAATAAATACATAAATGTGTCTTATGGTTCTTGAGAAGAGAAAGTCGATACGCCTTCATTAAAATGCCCTGACAGGTGGGGGCGGGGCACGTGCATGGCACAATGTGCATGCCGAAGGCAAAATTTTTTATTATTTTAATCATTTATATCTAATCATTAATTAATTTTCCTGTAGTAATAATAGTAATAACAATAATAATAAAGAAGTCACGTATTATTAATGTAAAAAGGTGCAGTTAAAATGGTTCAGTCTGCAGGTCTGCTGCCACACATGGTGGCATGCAGACAACTGCGGGAACAAAAGCTGTAAAAGGGCCAGGAAAGTTTGTGCTCTGCTCCAGATGACCTTTTAAGAGACCAAAATAACCAGAAAATAAAAACATGACTACTTATATCAACAAGAACAACTAGAAATAATGTATGAAGGTCTGCGCCTTGTAGAGCCCTGGTGCCCTAACCCATGTAGAGCCCTGGTGCCCTAACCCTCGTAGAACCCTGGTACCCTAACCCATGTAGAGCCCTGGTGCCCTAACCCTTGTAGAGCCCTGGTACCCTAACCTTTGTAGAGCCCTGGTGCCCTAACCCTTGTAGAGCCCTGGTACCCTAACCCATGTAGAGCCCTGGTACCCTAACCCTCGTAGAGCCCTGGTACCCTAACCCTTGTAGAGCCCTGGTACCCTAACCCTCGTAGAGCCCTGGTACCCTAACCCTCGTACAGCCCTGGTGCCCTAACCCTTGTAGAGCCCTGGTGCCCTAACCCTCGTAGAGCCCTGGTGCCCTAACCCTCGTAGAGCCCTGGTACCCTAACCCTCGTAGAGCCCTGGTACCCTAACCCTCGTAGAGCCCTGGTGCCCTAACCCTTGTAGAGCCCTGGTGCCCTAACCCTTGTAGAGCCCTGGTGCCCTAACCCTCGTAGAGCCCTGGTACCCTAACCCTCGTAGAGCCCTGGTGCCCTAACCCTTGTAGAGCCCTGGTGCCCTAACCCTTGTAGAGCCCTGGTACCCTAACCCTTGTAGAGCCCTGGTGCCCTAACCCTTGTAGAGCCCTGGTACCCTAACCCTTGTAGAGCCCTGGTGCCCTAACCCTTGTAGAGCCCTGGTACCCTAACCCTTGTAGAGCCCTGGTGCCCTAACCCTTGTAGAGCCCTGGTGCCCTAACCCTTGTAGAGCCCTGGTACCCTAACCCTTGTAGAGCCCTGGTGCCCTAACCCTTGTAGAGCCCTGGTGCCCTAACCCTTGTAGAGCCCTGGTGCCCTAACCCGTTCAACTGATCAGCAGCCTGTAACTTTTATCTGAATGAGCACAGTTCAAGTAGATTTTACTCCGTGATGTTTTGACAACACGAGTTTAAGATAATTATAATTTCATAAACTCTTGTTATTGCAAGTTATTATTACTCACACTTTTGTTTTACCGGTTTCATTTAGGAAATAATGATGATTACATTTTTTGTTAAATGAAAAATTAAAAAAAAGAATGAGAAGAAAAAATCATCTTGAAAACGTGTCCTGATGCAGACAGATGCTCTTGATAACAAACTTTTATGGATGGAGTGCTCGCACTCGGAGTGATGTAGCCACAGTTTACGAGAGACAGAGAGAGAGAAGGAGAGAGAGAGAGACAGAGAGAGACAGAGACAGAGAGACGCAGACAAAAAAACAGAGAGAGAGGAGAGAGAGAGAGAGAAACAGAGAGAGAGAGAGAGAGAAGGAGAGAGAGAGACAGAGAGAGAGAGAGAGACAGAGAGAGAGAGAGAAGGAGAGAGAGAGACAGAGAGAGAGACAGAGAGAGAGAGAGAAGGAGAGAGAGAGACAGAGAGAGAGAGAGAGAGACAGAGAGAGAGAAGGAGAGAGAGAGAGACAGAGAGAGACAGAGACAGAGAGACACAGACAAAAAAACAGAGAGAGGAGAGAGAGAGAGAGAGAAACAGAGAGAGAGAGAGAAGGAGAGAGAGAGACAGAGAGAGAGAGAGAGACAGAGAGAGAGAGAGAAGGAGAGAGAGAGACAGAGAGACAGAGAGAGAGAGACAGACAGAGACAGACAGAGAGAGATGAGAGAGAGAGACAGAGAGAGAGAGAAAAGGAGAGAGGGAGGGAGGGAGGGAGGGAGGGAGGGAGAGGGCTTGCTTGAGAAACTAAAAGACGAAAGTGTTTGTAGTACAATGTTTGTTGAGCCTAGTTGGAGAAGTTCGGAGGAGGCACTTCAGAGGAGAAGAACACCAGCAGGAGCTTCACTTCCAGCTGTCAGAGAGCTAATGCTGCTGCAGCTGATGCGGCGTTGTGGGACTCGTCTGCTCCTCCTCAGAAGCACAGAATGTGACAGCTGCAGAAATCCCACAGCCAGGTACGCCGAAAAACTCCTCATCAACATATCCACACACACACAAACACACAGGCTATGTCCCCCCGCTCGCCTATTAATATTACATGCAACACACTTTGGCATAATGTACACTCACTTATCATTGATTTGCTCCCTCTCTCTCTCTTTTTCCATCCCCTACCTTTTCCTCCACGCACAACCCCCCCGTGCTGGGCTTTGAGACGTTAACCTGTAAATAATAAAACTTTTGTGCTCCTGGTGACATTTGCTGTCTGTGTGAGAGGCAGAGCAGAGACGACTGGAGGGGAAGGCTTGATGAAACTGAAACCCTTTTGCACATCATAAATATTTTCCACATCACCAGGAGGATGCAGCTAGTTGTCGGAGACGCTTGCACCCCTGTGTCGGTGTAAATTCCCGATCTTCGTGAGGAAGTGGCTCCAGTCGGATCAGTGTTAAAACATAAAAATGGACAGAGGGGAACATGCATAAACCTCGGTCTGCTAACTAGGTGGTGCTGGAGAATTATTGAGAGACATTTGAATTGCTGCAGCACATAAATAAATAAATAAATAAATAAAATAAAAAAATCTCTGGATGACCAGCATAGTGGGGAGCAGGGTTCGGCTGATGAGGCTTTTATGGAGTGACAGCTGTTCTACCTGCTGCTGTCACCTTGACAGAGCAAAGGGAGTCATCAGTAATCCCCAAACTAATGAGTACCGCTGTAGTTTATCTCCACCTGTCTGCCACATAAAGCACAGCCAAAACGCCTCCACCACCAATTTATGACAAAGATTTTCCAGCCTATCTAGCACTCTTGCAGGCCTGGTGGCTCTTTGAGCCGCTTGCTGGTCCCGGTGGAGTGGAGGTGTCACTTACTGAAAAACTTTGCTTGGGGAAGAGGTGAGACTACTTCTTCATTTTTCAACGAGTGTGCCAATGCCCAGGCGCTCTTTTCAGCTGCTACAGTATGCAGTTTGTTTGACTGAGAGAGACAGGTTTGTGTCTGGCTCTCCTATCATCTCTGGCTGCTCTTTGCTTCGGTGTCAGCGGGCTGAGCTTTCCTTCCTGTCAGTCTGCCGGAGCTGATGATGAATTATAAAAAGGGCCCGCTCTCCTGGAGAATACAGATGTTTTCACACGTGCACACAAACGCACACACACGCCTTGACTGTCGTGCACTGGATGGCTCTGGATAGTGAAAAGCCTTATTGTGCACGCGATGGAAAACAAGGACTTATTATGCAAGCTCAATGACAAAACAGGGATTAATTAACATGAATGGAAACACGTTCATCTTCTGTTTGGATTATTTCACAGCTGATCTGCATTTGCATATTCATATTAAATATGGAATAGTTTTAATGATTATAGGACACTTGTAGAAGCAAATAATCCAGCGGAAATGATTTCAGAGCAGGAAGCACCTGTTAAAGCTCCTACTGAACGGAGAGTGTCGGTACTTGACAGGCAGCTTTGTTTCGAGTGTTTGACTTTGCAGTCAATGCGAAGCAGTTCATACCAGGTGCCGCGCGTGCGGGCGGGCGCACGAGCCAAGCGGTCGAGCTGCCTGATTGATATGCCATCTTCTTCTGAAGTAAGAGCAAACAGAGGGTGGTTTTAATTGAGACGCGGAGGAAGAGAGGAAACGCACTAATAAACAGGTAATTATGCAACTCCCAGCTCCGCTAAAGCAGACTGTGAATCTATTAAGGCCTCTTGAAGAAAAAAACAAAAACAAAACAAAACAAAAAACCCCCGCCTCTTTCATTTCCCCCCTACACTTGTTTTATTTATTTATTTAGAAAATATAAACTAAAATCTGTGCGTATGCAGCAGCAGCCTCGTGGAGTGGGAGTGAGGCTCTCAGTGCAAAATTCATAACAATTAACCATCAATCAGATTTCACCTCTGGGGTCAACGTAAGTGCTCCTCACTCCGCAAATCTGCCGGTCAGATTAACGCAGTGACAAAATGTGCCAGTACATGTCAGCTAATCCATTTATTTATTCAGCGTAGTCCCAGACTGTCTGATTAATCGCTCCCACACCGCCGATGGAGGGAAGGAGACGGAGAGAGGGAGAGAGGGAGAGAGGGAGAGAGGGAGAGAGGGAGAGAGGGAGAGGGAGAGAGGGAGAGAGAAGGAGAGGGAGAGAGAGAGAGAGGGAGAGAGGGAGAGAGGGAGAGAGGGAGAGAGGGAGAGAGGGAGAGAGGGAGAGAGGGAGCGGGCTGCTCTGCTTCTTCACCGGTAAATGTGTTAAGTGTGTGTGTGCATGTGTGCATCCAGCGGAACCAGATTCCCCAAACACACACACAAGTACACTCACACACACACACACACACACACACACACACACACACACACACACACACACACACACACACACACACACACACACACACACAACGACTTGCTGAGCATCAAAGAGCAGTTTGCAGCAGCATATGTAAACAACGATGGGGACGCTCAGATACGTTGGTGAACAGCTGCACACATCAGTCCGCTCCAAATAAACAGACAGCATTAAGTTCTCACCACCCGTACACCCCAAAATCAAAGAGCAATGGCATTCGGTTTTGTTTCTTTTTACATAAATGTTACTCTTACCCTGAGTGGCGATGTAGTGATTCGGCCTGTGGTAGCCCTGCGAACAGAGAAGAGAATGTGAGAGTCGATTTACCTTTCATCCAACTCCTCAAACACCAGCTGTTATGAGGTGATTTGTCTCAGAAAATACGTTTTCTTTGATATTTAGTCAGATTCCTGCCGGTGGAGGTTGAGCCGTGCAGGTTAACTCAGGTTATTTCACAAAAATACACCTGAAACCAAAACACAAGACGTTTAAGGAACACACAATCCCAGTTCTCGGCGGTCTGTGTTTCGATTCACCTAATTTTGTTTCGACATCTGCCTGAGCAAGTGAAAACGAAAAGTGAAACACTTGTGACGGGCTCCGTCTGAGATGCTCTACATGCAGCACACCGCTGGAGAAAGCAGTCAAAGTGCTGATAATCCCCAAGATACAACTAACAACACCAATCTTCACACAAAAAAAGGAAAAAAAAAAGCCCCCTGTCTTACGGATTACGCTAATCCCTTCAAGTTTTATTTGTCCAACGCCTTGTCTTCTCTCCAGAGACATGAGGCAGGAAACAAAACATTAGGACTTAAAGGCTCTTCCTCGGCCCAGCCTCCACTTGGTTGCCCCCCCACCCCTCCACCCCCACCCCCACAACCACCCCTGCTGCTCTGCTTATCTCACTCATTTTCAATTTAACGTGGACTGTGATTAACGCTCCTCCAATGAAAGGAGCAAGACACAAAGGATATTTTCCTCTCTTCCTCCCATCCACAGGGCTCCTTCAGCTATTCAACTCTCCTTCATTTTTAATGACTTCTTTATCTCTGGACTAAGTAGGAGATTTGTTTGTGCTTTCATGTAAGTTCTGTCAAGTAAAGTGGAGGCCCAGTACACAGTTGGATTACTGGAGGGGAGACAGAGGGAAGGAGGAGCCCTGACAGGGTCTGTCAGGTGAGTGGGTAGCTTCTATAGATGAGCTTGTGGCTTTTTGTAAACCACGTTTGCACATGCAGGCATTAATAGATGTCAATACTGAAACCGCTGAAACAAAAGCCCTTATTTCCTGAGGTGTGTAAATTAATGAGGAGTTAAAACTAAGCAGCGATCTTTGTGTTTTGTTGCATTGATTATTATGATCGCTTACATTTATTCTTCCCTGTCTTAAAATATGGAGCAGTGTTTTTTTTTTTTCATGTAGGCACAAACTGGTATTTTCCAAATCCAATATCACCACATTGCACCACTTGTGCAAATCCTGCCCGTAAACACCATCACCTGTGGACTGTGTCTGTATATACTGCTCATTTGCTCTGCCGAACACATCTTAGAGTAAACAGAGACTTGATGCTGCCGCCGCGATGGTTGATGATGTGCGTTGGTTTTTAGTTTGCAGTCTGGAAAATGTAAAACCTTTACAAAGGAGAAGAGAAAGGCCAGATTACGGAAGGATTAAAGGCGAAGAAAGAAGCTGCCCTGAAGACTCCAAGCTGAAGGGAGCTCAACCGCCTCACTATTAGAGCATCAGTCGTTTTTAATGACAATTTCAACCATATATTTTAATTCATAGAATTTTGGCAGTTATTATAAATAAATACAACAACATCAGTGACGTGATTAAGGCCTTAAAGTGGAATTCTGTTATCTTAGGATTGGTATCATAAGAAAGGGCAACATTTCTTAAACTTACATTTTGTGCTTGTATGTCTTTCAGTTATTATTATTATTATTGTTTCCTTACATACTTTGTGTTTTACCAAGTGAAATGATGGACGTACCGACTAAGAAGTTGACGCTGATTTGTTTAAAACACAGAGTCACAAAAAAAAGGTTGTGGACATCTGTGCACAAAAACTCTTTAGAAATGACGGCTTTAACCGACACTGAACTGGTTTACTGTTTTCTGTCTAACGATTTTTATGAGAACTGCCGCTATGCAAATTAAGGATGCGTCAATCAATCGTTTGCAATGGGCATTGGCACTGATGTTGTCCAAATAACCAGACCGGACTTGGATGAAGGGAAGATATTCCTGTTGGTGTCAATAAATTACCCTCACCTAACCTGACTTCAGTTCTGTGTGTAATGCTCCTCACATCAAGTGACAAGGAAAACGAGTCAATTTCCATGACTAATGTTAAAATTCCCATGTTCCCATGTTAAAATGTCCAACTTTAGAGCAGAAATGAATATATCTACAGCCTGGTTCAGAAAGCCGTTTTGGTGTCCATCGTTTGATTTCATATCCGTGACACCTCTAATGGAGGTGGAGTTTTTTGTACCGCGCCAGGAGAGTTTATAGCAACCATCCATTTGTAGGAACCCAGCATCAGGTAAACACGAGTCGAGTCAAGACGTTAAAACGGTTTATCCCGCTGTGAAGGTCTGACGGCAGCTCTGCAGATACTTCGGCGCGGTTCGGCTGAAGGAGCTGGGAGTGAAGCAACTGTGATTGACATGCAGTGGTCGTTGAGCATCACGCTGAGAATGGGCTTCAAAACCGGTCTGCGGATACCAATGTCATCACGCAAATGCATCGGACCTCAGCAGAACTATATATATATATATATATATATATATATATATATATATATATATATATATATATATATATAGATATATAGATATATATATAAATATATATATATAGATATATATAGATATATATATATATATATATATATATATATATATATATATATATATATATATATAAATATATATATATATAAATATCCACACATACATACACACACATCAGGGTACAAATTCCCTGCAGGACATCACTGCATCCAGACGCATTCACACACACACACACACACACACACACCACACACACACACACACGTACACACCATACACACATGTACACCCACACACCCACACCCACACACACACGCACACACACACCCACACACACACACACACTGACAGAACCCTGCAGTCAACCCTGTTTTACATTACCTCCTAAATGTTTATGAAAATATAAGTATCAGCGGCAGAGAAGGGAGACATACCCGCTCTGCTTACTCGTGCACAACTCCAAATAATCGGAAGTATAATACTGTACAATAACAAACACTGTGGGAAATGTTCTACACATAAGAGTTTATTGGCAGGACACGCTTTTAGATGGGTTAAAAAGCCTTCTGAAGAGCAAAAACATCATTACCCATCTGCCTGCATTTCGACTAAGTACTTTTCCAATGAATCTGGCAGAGCAGCAGAAATACTTTTTAATCAGGGCCCTCTTCAGTGTGCGTATATTCTTATCTCCTAATGGGGCTTTCTCTCGGCTGCACGAGTCTCCTCCGCAGTGCCCCCCTCTTGCAGTATAATGGGCCATAAACTGAATAGTGGGAAAGGTAAATAATTTAAGCCTCCTGCATTTGCAGTGGCACACCTTGCATTATGAATTTATGTTTGAGGGCGTAACAAGAGATTACAAATTACCACATTAGAGGGGCGGGGGAAGAGAGGATGGGAGACAGGGAGAGTTCTCTCCTGAGCAGAGAACCACTTAGAGAGTCGGCCCATTACCGATGGAGCGGAAGCATCTGCTTAAGGAGCCCGGTGAGCTGCTGCGATTGGTCACACCCTGCTACTAACGCTGCTATTAACAGCAAATCAGGTCAGATCAGGAGCATCTATATTGTGTGAGCTAAGTGAGTCAGATCTGTTTTCACCCAGAGCCGTGCCTCGCACCAATTATTAATGACTTTTAAGGCACTGCAGAGGCATGCCAAGTCACTCCCTTACACGTAAAGAGCTGTGCTGGAAGTACATTTCTGAACCTCTGGAAGCACACTGACCTCCGCATATTATTTGGTCCACTAGTGTCCTTGTTGAGAGTTTTTTAGAAGTAAAGAGCTCTCTTATCTCACAAACAAGTGAAGCAGTCTTTGCATGTGTCTATGTTTTCCGCTTTCCACAACAACTGCCCCCCCACCCCACCGGCTCTTCTTCAAACTCCTTGTTTGCTGGAGATCTGAGGAGGTACAGAAGCTTGCAGAAGTTTGGATGTGCACTTCACAGCTACCAATAGACCTCTTGTGACGTAAAGTGGCAAATTGCATCTCTTAAACAGGTCACTACTCAAAGCAGCGCTGCGATCTTTAAAAACTGTCAACAGCAGACGCCAGCTATATGTTCAAATTTTAAAGGCTGTTTAGATCTACATATTTCCTCATCACCACTATCAGACTTCTAAACAGTCTGTTAATTATTAGTGCTCCCCAGCAGAAGCAAGGATGAGAGTAGAAACATGTCATTATGTTGTAAAAATGTCTAAGAGGGACATAAGGATAGATGGCTGGGCGCACAAATAAGCAAACCTTTACGGAAACCAGTTTGTATTAATTTACGGTGGTTTCTCGAAACCACAACCTTGCTTTTACTAAGTGTTATTAGTGGTGCCAACCCGACCATACCTCAGGTCTGAAGTAATGCTTCATTCTCAGTTCCAAACGAGACCAGAGAGGCATGCCAAGCAGTGAGTTGGCATGCCTCTACAGTGTCGAAAAGTTCTCTTCTGTCCACTAGTAGGTATATATATATTCAATTTCACAAGGACATCAAGCTCGAACAGATTATAAATATGAAATTCTTTGACAAGCTGACCCATCCCTCACACTGAGTAACATCCCTGAATGATAAATGGGTCTACAGCAGAGACCCAAAACCAAAAATCGGTCTTCAGTGCAGGAGTTCTCGGTCTGTTGGACTGAAGTAGGGACTTGTTCAGGATGGTCAGTAGGACTGTTCGGTGTGTTTTTTTTCCTCCCAGGGTCAGACTTTCTGAGGTAACCGATGCTGAATATTCAGCGTTCATGTGACGCCTTGTGCCAAAGCACGAGGCCACAAAGACCCCACGTCTCCATTCATCTCCTTCTCCACTAATGTGGAAATCAAGTAAAAGTTTTTTTTTTTTTTTTTTTAATTTTCAAAACATTTTCTGTGCTTTGTTTCTGTTTGTGATATTTAATATGATGTATTCCTCTTTTATAACAACAAAAATAATAATGATCAGCTTGAGGAACATTTTTAGGTTCTAAATATGTATTTAAAGCTGAAGTCTGTTTCCTCTGCGGGCTAGTTTGACTTTTCTCTCTCCAATGCTGACGTCTTCTGGTCTTTATTCCTCTTTATGTCTCCAATGAACAGTGATCCAGCTGGGTTCTAAAGTTGAATAAAAAGGCAAAGTGTCTGCGAATGACTCTTTCTGTTTCTGTGTGCATCTTTGCATGTTTGCGTGTGATGGACAGGCAGTGGGGGCTGCACTGTCCCTCGGGGCTCCCCCCAAGACCACGGCACCAGCGCCCTCTCTCCCTCTTCGAGAGGAAGCACGGTGACCTTTGCGTTGGTGGCGCTGGCTGGTGTGTGTACTTACATCAACGTAATTTGCATTAATGTAATCGGAGCTCTGTTCCCCCTCCAGGGCCTGCAGCCTGACACGGGAGTGATCATCTGGAAGAGAAGCAGAGAGGAAGAAACCAGCGCTGAATTAATCATATTAACGAGGGCAGCGAGAGAATGTGGCAGAGAAGAGGGACAGGGAGGCGGATGGTTAAAAAGCAAAACAGAGTAAAATAATATGAAGAGAAGGAAGCAGGTGACGGAGCTCTTAAAGGCACATTGAGACACGCACCACGCAGTCCGAGACGTTGCAGGTGTCAGTTTGAAACTAAAAAGTCGAGGTATAAGTCATTATCTCTTGAACCCCTCATGTAAAACCATGTGAACAGTTAATAAGATCATTATGTGACAACAGCTAAGCAAGCAAACCTGCTGATTTTAGAAAGAATAAAAGAAATTTGACCAAATGTTGTAATGCCATTTATTTTGCATGTTAAAGTCACATGATTAAACTTACTTTAGGGTTTGAGATGTAAAATTTACCATCCAATCAGTATTAATTGGCTAATTTGCATCACAACACAGACTAAAAGGACAAAATATGAATAGTAGGAATTAAATGTGACCTCAAAATCAAACTTTTTTTTTTTTTTAACATTACCTAAGCTCATATATTATGTGCCATCCCATCCTGCACGGCATATTTCTCATAACGGAATAGACATTTCCGGAGGAATATAAAAGCAGATTGGAAAAGGTCAAAGCCGCTCTTGTTGGCTGATAATAAAACTCTGTTTGAGCAGCTTATAGTCACCCAGTCGCAAGCTTGGCCAATAAATCAGCCAGAAGAATGGGAACGGCACACGGAAATTCATGAGAGCCGAGGAAGTGCTTTGTACACACATGCGATGATATTCCCATATCGGTTCTTCATGCGGTTCTCGTCCTTCTTGGCGGAGTCCCATGGCGCAGACTGTCCTTCAAAAAAGCTCTGAAAAAAAAAAAGAAAAAAGGGAAAACAGAGAACAGAGAGAAAGAGATGAAATATGGAGTCATATGTGAGCACTCTACATGATAACCAGGCAAAAAGAAAAAAATAGTTTTCCTCTTTTAGTTCGACAACAAAAGAAAAGGAGGGAACATAGACAAAGAGAGAGGAACATTCACATCATTATCAGACATGAAACACAGGGAGGGGAGGGGGGGGATCCCGGGGAGTTGTGTCAAACAGCGAGTGCCATTAGGGCCGAGGCAGCGGGTGTCACACTCAAAGCTCTCCCCCTGCGCCGCTCTTCCGGGCGGAGCAGCCGCAGCGGCTGCCTGTCTGCCTCATCTGGAGGACTCAATCAGCTCGTCGCAGGGAAAAAAAAATAAAGCCCGCTCACCGTCTACAGATCAAAACTGCTCTGCTCAGATTACCCTCATGAAATATTTATCATCTCTCGCTGGGGAGATTTCCATTCTGATGGCACACCAGGCACAATTAAGCCAAATTATGAAAATACATCTCCGCTGCCAGTCCACCGCTGTTCAGCAGGGGTGGGTGGGGTTGACTCCGCGCAGGCTGGCCTGGACAAAGCATGTTATTATTTTGTCTTTGATATTAAGCTAATGCACTTTTGAAAAGTCAGCCAGTGCATCACCAAGGAAGGGGCAAAGAAGAATTTAGGAGCGGATGCGAGAGGTTAAAGAGTTCCTTTTTACTTTGCAGTGGGAAGCAGTGGATTCAATCATCACTCATCTCAGACGTGATGGTTTCATTCATCTCAGTACTATGTCAGGCAGCAGGCCGTTTATCTAGCATAAAAAGGCCTTTCAGACACCACACAAGGACATACTCCTGTATAAAGTCTTAAAGATTAGTGATTTCACCGCGAAACAGCTTTAATATGCTAAAAATAAACCCCCATCTTTCCAGTCACGACGGACACATGTCTCAGAGATGGATTAAACAGGCATTTTCTCTCTTGGCAGTGAATGTACAAGCCGCTCCGTCATCCTGAAGGATGCAGGTCCAGCAGTCAGCATCTGAAGACAAACGCTCCCGACGCTGAGATGCGATATCTCGAAAATGTAAAAACAGCTCTCTCTTGTACTATAGTTGTATTCAACAAGAATTTAGAGCAGATAACGTTGACTTTGAAAGAGACAGAAATTACATGGAGGCTAGAAGTAGGGATAATTGGCCGCATGAAATTAGGCAAAGAGAGAAAAACAAGAGGCTCTGCGTGTAAATACTATTCAGTGGATATGGTATGCGATGCATTTTGCTTCGTTGCATCTGCAGGTAGTTTTTCATCATCCTCAAATTACTCCCACTGGCAAAATTCCAGCTTAGTGTGTTTTTAATTACAGGCCGAACTTCTGCTCTGCAGTCCCAGCACAGTTTGTCTCCTAAGCGCTTTCTTTGTTTGCAACCACTTAGCTGTAGGTTAAAGGAACAATACAGTCGCTGCATACATTGATTACGGCAAACGTACACAAAGTAAAGCGACAACAGGATGCTTAAACGACAGCACACACAATGGGAAAGGGGGGAAAAAAAAGGAATAAAAACGGATGAAAATGCACTAATGCAAAGGTGTTCAGGGAGTTGCTTCTGTATCAATTACTGAGGAAGAAAAGGAGACTCATTAAAACTGATTTCATTTGTGGTTGGAGCTTATAAAAGTTCCAGATTCTCACGGTTGGCTAGGAGCTACTCATTTCTGTTCACATGAAGCAAATCGAAGACGAGTGCATTACGATGACAACATGGCAGGTTTGACGCAGCTGAAGCTTTTCTGCTGCCCGTTTTCCCACTCAGACTGTGTGCCAACGTGCAGGACATTTTGGACATGCAGATACTTTCTCACGGCTCGGAGATGGCGTTTAAAAAGGCTTTACAAAGTATAAAACAACAGGTTTTGCAAAGTGTTAAGTGTTTTATTGACATTTCCAGTCACTTGGTCATATAGTCTTGATTTTGTAAATTATATTTCATTTTATTTGGTTTCCAAATTACTGAAATAGGTAGTTTCACAGATTTCATCATCCAAACACTGTCAAACACTTTACATAGCATCTGTTGGTAAATGCCCTTTTCAGATTGAATCACAAATGTGATCTCGTCCTCTTAACAGGGCCTTAAAGTAGCCAGCAACCACTACTGATCTATCAAGGTCAGATTATTATCTTAAACAAATGGAACAAAAACTCACAAATAACCAAAAGTGTTGGCTTACCTCGTTTATCTGATCCAAAGTTAACGTACAGAATAACAAGAAGCATGGGTCAGAGAGAGATATAGTACAGTGTAAGTCAACAGGTTTAGATGTGCACTAGGCTCCAATCTCATTATCTATTGTATATATATATGTGTGTGTATGTGTGTGTGTGTGTGTGTGTATGTACATATATATAAATGGTTAAAAAGGGCATTAACCTTAACACAGATTGGTATACACAGCAGCAGAATACAACATACAAACGATCGCTCTAACCAAGTGAGAACGGGCTCCGTCACACTTCACCAGCACAACACTCCCCCCTCTTTTTTTTTTTTTTTTTTTTTTTTTTTGCAACAGCCCTTTGTTTGCTGTGACATCCCTCATGACTATCTGCTTTGCTCCCCATGCAACGCTGGCTGCATGAACCGTGAACCCAAAAACACCTTTATGAGCACCGGATTAGGCCTGAAGGGCAGCAGCTCCAGGCATTTTTCCCCCTAAAGTGATCAAGATGCTGCAGCTACGTTTCTGTGGCTGGGACATGAGCAAAGTTAATTAATGATGGATCTGGCCCACATGCGGCAGCTAAAGGGTTAGACGAGGAGCAGGAAAAGAAGAGTAAAGGGAGTTGCAGATAAGAATATGTTTGAATTTTAAGGCATATTACAGAATTAAAACAGCTCTCGGTCTATCATAAGATGGTAAGGAGTGTAACCTTTCATTAGGGACCAAAAAGACATAAATCAAAGCACTTTTGAGTTTGAAGAGAATGTGTGCTCTTTTAAGTCTCTAAGAAGACTCAAAAATGTAATTCCACTCAAATGATAAACCAAAATAAGTTTAACTGCGTAAGTGTACAAAACTGTATAAAAGCGACAACGCAGGCATGTCTGTTGGGTCTTGTCATAAGTCAAACACTGATGTTGCACAAACTGCTGTCAATTGATGCTAAAGGAAGAGAGTTCATGGCCTCCGCTTCTAACACTTGCCTATTGTGTGAGAAGCAGAGGCCACAAACCTCCTTTTGTATCTATCGACAGGACTTTGTGCATCAAAGGTCATCCTGTACAGACATAACTTCACCAACTGGGCCAGTACAGTCATTTTTGCTCACTTTTTGTAAACATACAAAGTTAAAATTACCTTATTTTGTCTGTAGGGGCCCTATTCACCCCATTACTTAAATAATATAATATTTTTAGGGACATAAAATAGCATTTTATTCTGACAGGGCTATTGTCTAAGGTGCTGACATTAATTGCCATTTTGCTGTGAAAACCTGTGCCGGACTCCCTCAGAACTGATTCGATTCAAATCAAACTGGTCCCTAACTAAAGTTTACACACCTTACCGTTTAGCAATAGACCTAGAGTTGTTTTAACTCCAGAATGTTTCTTCAATAAGGAAGGAAAATATGCTGGAAATGTGCTGCTTAAACAAAGGAACAGGCTGAGAATTGATAAGTGTGAAAACAAATTATGTGACACTGAAAAAGGACATGATGATGTCAGAGTGAAGAGATGCAGATAAGATACTAAGAAAAGTTTGCAGCATCAGGGGAAGTGGCGGGTGGATGCTGTGGAGGACAACGAGGATGGCTGCAGCGCCGCAAAACCTCCTCCAGCTTTATGCACTAATAAGGAGAAAATGAGACTGCAGGTCTTCCAGGGAAAATGATTTGCTTTGATACTCTTAAGAAAGCGGAATGCTGCCATCACAGCAGCCTAATCAGTCCTGATTCAGGGAAAGATGGGATGTGGGCTCATACACACATCTAACTGTTCCTCACATCTTTATTGGGGTGGCACTTTTGCCTTTCACGTTGGCCTACAGCTGAGTCTCCAAGGAGAACAGGGGGAACAGCACTTGACACAAACACACTCGTAAAATGCACATCGGTGCAAACGCCAAGGGACAGATGAACAGCAAAACAAATCACAACGTAAACACGCAGAGGCAGGGTGCATTAACAATTTATGATAAAAGTGCATCCTAGGAGAAAGAAAAGAGTTGTGCTGTGCAAAACAGAGAGAAATGGGCAGGACAAGAGACAAGGGGACCAAACACTGCGACGCAGACGAGGCCTGATAGTGGACTCCAATCAAGACCGGAGATGTCACAAGTCTGTCACCAGCATGACAGCTGGGCCGCGTCCTACCTCGTACTCCTCCTTGAAGCCGTAGCCCTCGGCGCACTTCATCTGGGTGATGTGCTGGAGGAGGTCGGCCACGCGGATCGCCGGGTGCAGCTGGCCAGTCTGGTACGGCACATCAACGGGCTCCCGCTTCCTCAGGGAGTGGGTGTGAGACTGCACCAGGCTGCTGGTGTCGCTGCCCATGTTCTGACTCTCGTCTGTGGGACATAAAATCAAAAACAGAGGAGAGCACGTCAGGATGGAGATGTCTCATCTGAACGCGCACCGTCAGGCACCAGCATCATGTCGTAAGATAACTCTTGGTGACAGAAGGCTTGAAGCAGTAAATGGCAGTGGCTTTTTGAAGGTTTATTGTCATATAAAGCCGGGCTAAGTAGCTTAGGTGTTGTTGCTCTTCAGTGCGGCTCATATCTCAAAAGCAACTGAGAACCTCATAAGCAGATGCCCCCTTTTTTTTCCACATTTACTGTTCAGCATTATGTCACCAGCTTCAAAACTGATAAACAACTCTCAGCTCGTAATCTGTTTGTTATGGATGGTCACAACAACACAACATCATTGAGTAATAGGATGAGTCATGTGGTGGGAAGGTTCAGGTCCATCTGTCTCAGTGTGGCTGGAAAATATCGCACCGTATAGCCGTTTAGGAGGAATTAATTATTTTTGGTGTGTGAAGTACTTCTGAGTTCTACCTGCAGCTCGGGGCGGCCATGGCGCTCTCAGTTCAGAGAATCAGAGTGGATGTATCGTGACGCGAGGCTAGGAGAACGGCTTTTCAGAGCAAAGGCCAAAGAGGAGTGAATTTTCGCCGTCTCAACACAAATCAAACAAACAAACCAAGAAAAAATTCATGGCAGATTGGGTGAAAGCTCCACTGCATGTTTGTACACGCCGTCGCAGGCGGAGCGCAGGTGTTTTGCGGTAAAGTATATGTACTGACTAAACCTAATAACTGGTTTAAATGTGACATGGTGTAAATATTCTATCTAATCTGACATTTACTCAAGCTTCTATGAAATTCATAAGTTGTTTTAGTTGGATGAAAATCAATTCCTCTATGATTGTGTAAACCGAGAGCGCAGTGTTTGCTCTTTACTGCAAATAAATCCCTAACAACTTATGAATACTTTACACAACCTACATGCAAAAAAAAACAACAAACAAAAGAATAACTGAAACATCCCTTGAACACAAGGCCCTTTAAGGAACATTCTTACATTCATTTAATATGGCTACTGTCAGAATAAAATATGTCAGTCGCCGTCAACTGTGAGAAACAGCACAGGTCAATCGGTAAAAAAGTCCTCATGAAGATTCTGCAAAACATCAAGACTACTTCGTTTACTGGCAGCACAGGATGCTGGTTTTGGGCTGTGGCTCGTATTGCAAAAAAGGCTCCGGTGCAGCTCTTTCACACTGCAACCCAGTCACCGGCAGACACGAGGCTCAGATGCTGTGAGGAGCCAGCGGACGATGGAGGGTGTGTCCAGAAACATGAGGACGAGGAGGAGGATGTGAGGGGGGTGTGGCGGGCCACAGTGAGCATGTTGCAGCAGGCACCGTCAGAAGCATCACACAGACACAGCGTGGATTCAAACCCTGCCTCCCCCCCCCCCCCCCCACACACACACACACACACAAAAAAACACTTCCCCAAATCATGTAACTTAAGATAGAAAATCAGACCTAAGAAAGAAAGAACCCAGGAGGGAAGCGGAGATGGGAGGAGAATGCATGGTGTGATGCTGCCATGGGGGGGGCCGTATGTATTTGGACCATGCTAAGCTAATGGTGGCTTGGTGGCACGGTGGTACGGAGGGTGGTGAGATGCTAACATGTCCACTTGTCATGCAGTAAAAATGTCGTAATGCCCATGTCAGAAGCAGCCAATCAGTGTTGGCTTGCTGTCTGAGTAAACACCGCCTCCTTCCCCCAACCCAGGGCCCACTTGGGAAAACTTACCATTAATGGGCACTTTTTAGATAGCAGATAGATAAGAGGTTACGTATGTAAAGAGAAAGAGAGGACAAGAGACAGGAGAGAGGGGATAAGCAACAATACAGCATGAGAACCTGTTACAGTTGAGTACTTTTAGAGCTACGCTACAGGGCAAGATCACATGCCATCTCAGTTCAACCGCCTAGGTAGAAAGCCTAGTCGTGGGGTGGGGGGTGGGGATGTGGAGTGGGTGGATGGATGGGGCAATTTCAACAGTGCAAGACAAAAGTAAAAAAGAAAAACAAAACAAGGGAGTCATGGATCTCAAGGGAGAAAAAAGTAATGCAATTCTGACTGTGGTAACAAGCTGTCATATTTGAAATATGTTAATTTATTACTGTGTTTTCAAACATTTAGAATTTCTTCCTGAATTTGCTGTAATTATATTTGCATGTGATAATCATTATTATTAGTATTTTGAGAAGGCTGCGCAGTGCTGCTGAAAACATCCCCGGTCCTGTCTGATCTACCCGGGTTTGATCGTTAGTGTCAGCTGACGGGGCGCTGCCACGACTGAACGTGTCTCAGCCCCGGCATGTGACCTTTTCTGGCTGCTGTAATTTCATGTTAATTGTTTCACGCTTCATTAACTGTGGAACTAACATAAGCAGCTGTCCCGGGAAGAGTGATGAAAGTCGCCGCGTTCGTTTGCGCCGATGTGGGGGAGAAAAAAAAAAACCCAAAACAACAACAACAACAAATAAACAGAAAGCTGCAAGTTGTGTATTTAAAAGTGCAGCTCTGGTGCTTGTGGTGAGGCTGGAGTGGAGTCGTTTACGGCGCCTTTCTTCCGTGGCCGTGAGTGTTTAATTACTACACTACCAGTGCCCCACTTAGCAGCAACATTATGTGCTCCGCCAGTAGAAAAGCCCCTGCTGCACTTTCAGCCGCTCTGAATTTTCAGCAAAGGGCAGTAATAATTAAAAGAGGTACAAAATGCTTTTTGTAATTCTGTTTCTGCGCCGAACAAGATGTATAAACAATGTCAAAAACAAAACCAAAGCAAGTAGGTCAGTAGCAGTTAGCCAAAGGCGGGGGGAGCGACATTAAAAAGAATAATAGAAAAGGTTGTTGTTTTGGAGGGGGGGGGGGGGTTCAATGTGTAGTGAGGAGAGGGGGAGGGAGGGGAGGGAGGGCAGCACAACTAATGCTAGACTTTAGTTTTTAGTCTTGAGACGGAACGCATCCTGTTTCAGGAATTTTCGAGAGAGAGCTTTTTTGTGTCTCCCTCTCGCTCGGTTTGTTGTGTCTCAGTGCAGCTGCTTTAGCTTCAACATGCTCTGTCCCTGGTAGCCGGGGCAACCGGCCCGCATCCCCCCAGCACCAGGTGCCCCCCCCCACACCCACACCCATATTCACTCCCCCGCATCCAGTCCACATGTCTGTCCATGCATATGAGAGGTCAAACACGTAAGTGACATCACACGCACGACACGCAATGCGGATGGGATGGAGTGAAGGCAGCCTCAGCCCAGGAGAGTCCCTCGTTGGACGGGGAGGGAGAGACGGGGGAGGGAGGGGTGGAGGAGAGGGGAAAGCAGCAGGCAGGTATGAAGGTGAGGAAGCCATCTTCAGTAAAAACAATTATTATTTAAAAAAACAAAAGCCATCAAAATTAAAATAAAAACACAAGTCTCAGTGAACTTCTCAAACAGCCGTCTTATGAATGTAAAACACTTTAATTTCTCGCTCTTTAGCAACATTTAATTAAAAGAAACAATGAGAAAAGAAAATTTGTCTCACCTAAGATGGCAGTTGGCACAAAGGGATCTGCTCAAACCCCAAAACAAGTGCAGAAGTTGGAGGAGGAAGAAAGTGGCAGTAAATTAAAGAGGCAAATACAATTCACAAAAACATAATCAAAACAAAATAATGGATCATTTTGTTGTTTTTTCCAAGCAGCAAAACGAGAACTGCATCATATTTTCTGGAAAAGCTAATTATACAGTAAGTTTAGTTGATTATAAATGTTGCTGCCCTTTACTCCGTCTAATCAATGGGCTGTGAAGTGATTATATAAGACACCCAATTATGAATATTATTTGGAGGAAAATGAAGCTATAATTGAACAGATAAAATCCATCTTGGTGAAGTGCTATAAAAACATAGCCAGACATGTAGCAGGGTATAAACCCGTCTGAACTTAATTTATCTGCTTTCTCATTTGTGAAATTGTTTTCTAATTTTGAAAGCACATTTAAAATCTGTTGGTAAATTCATATCAGACATTACAGTATTAGTTTGTAAATGACTCAAACAGGAGGCCTAACCGGGAATTTTAAACTCATTAGGAATTGCTTAAAACTATTTTCTCTTATTAATCTGTAGTGACACTAAATGTTTCCTTCTTTCGTTAGCTGGATATGTTTGAGTCTTCATGTTGCACAGGAAGTGCTTCTTTGCTGCCATTCAGGTTTGATGAGAGAAAAGCATGTTTACCTGGGTAGTACGAGTTGGCGGGGATGGATGAACTGAGCGTGTTGGCCTTTGGCAGCGTGAAGGAGGAAGGTGACGATCCAGCTACAGATGGAAGAGCGAGCACAGCCTCAGTAGTCTGGCATTGTCAGGGGAGGCAAAGTCATGCACAACCTACTATGTAAACTTTAGAAAAAAAAACAACTGTTACTTTTCTGAATGATGCGATTTGTAAAGGATGATCAGAAATGTTCTCACTTAGCTTTTAACATACGCTACTGCAAGAAAAAAAAAATCCTTTCTGCTTTATAGTGGTGGCCTCTGATATGTCAGAGACCTTGAAGGAAATAAACATACTGCACTGGTCGTGTCGGACGCCACAGACGGTAGGTGAGCCGACAAAATGTACTTGACCATCTGAGATCTCAATGTTTTTTTAAATTACTTTTATTTGGTAGCTTTAACAAGTCATGACTGCTTAAAAACGTGCACATTGTTCTTTCTCTCTGCACAAACTGACGTGTACAGCAGGTCTCATTTTGCCAATCGATCAAAGCAAAAGCCTGACAGGAAGACACTTTACATACAGCAATGAAACCTTGAACAGTCCCTCGCTCGGTTCAGGTTTATAGGTGCTGCACAGAAGATCAATAGCTGCACCTGAGCCCGAAGACATCCTCGCTGCATGTTTATTTTGTTGTGCACTCCACATGTTTAAACAAAAATCCATTCATGCTTTTCATTACTGATACTCTCATTCTTAAATGTTCTTTTTTGCTTTTTACATAAATAATGTCCCCTTTCTCCTGTATAATTCACAGCCCCGATTATCGAATAGGGACTAGTATAAAATATGTCTCTTTTAAAGTGCAATATTCAAATAAATGTTTGGATCATAAAAATAAATGAATGGTTTTCAAGAAAAAAAAGATACTATCCCAACTCATTACAGGCGAGAGGCAGGTGCACCATCACTGTCGCCAGTCCATCACAGGGCCACATACAAGGACAGACAACTGTGTACGCTCACACCTACGGGCAATTTAGTATTATCAATCTAGTATGCATGTTTTTGGACTGTGGGAGGAAGCCGGAGTACCCGGAGAGAACCCACGCAAATGCGGGGAGAACATGCAAACTCTACACAGAAAGACTCCCGGCTGGGAATCGAACCAGGAACCACCGTGCCGCCCGATATTGATGATATTAGTATAATCTTAATGCACAGGGTAAAGTGCCACTACAGCCTTCAAGATAAATGCAATGCTAAAAAAAAGAGCATTGCTTTCTGAAATCAACTAAATGAATGCATTTCACTTCTACCTGTTAAAGCGTTATTTTAAATCATAATTTTTTTTATTTATCCATTAATTTATGTGGTGTTTTAATGTCTCTGTAAAGCACTTTGATCACCTTGTTGTTGAATTGTGCTATACAAATAAAAACTTGCCTTCCTATTATGTAAAGAGGTAGAGAAATGCGTTGGCTGGTGTTGGTTTTCCTCCCTGGACTGTCGTCTTCCCCCCCTGAACCATTAACAGACCTGCCAAGCCAAGCAGGGTTTAGGTAATGAGTGCAATATGCTCAGGACTATAACCTGTCAGTCATGACGTGTTGAGCCCAAACGACACTGCTGATGGTAATGTAAAAGTCGTGGACGCGGAGAGGGCTCAACATTGACAGGAAGACTCAGAAGTAATGCATTTAAATGCACCGGCAGACAGAGGGCCAGATTCAAACATCTACTCCAACAGACAGTTAATCAAGGTCAAAGCATCTTTGGGGCTCAGACCCTGCAGGGGTGCACAGACAGAGGCTGCTGCAGATTTTTAATCTGATGGCTCTGAGTTGGATTATAACAGGTCAAGCCCTGGATGCAGACTTAGCTGAGCTGCCCATCAATAAAGTATTAGGTTTAACATAGGACAGAGAAAATTAATGGGTTATCACACTATTTGTGTCCTCCATAACTCATACACAAATCGGCACGAAGTCGACGACCTCATGACAGACTTGCTGAAGCGCTAATGTTTACTGATAAGCTTTGAGGTCTGGTTTGGGATTTCGAGATGTCTTGATTATTGATCCGGATACCAGATCTCCTTCAGACTGTTAACAAGCACTAACGACACAGTTACAACAGCTGACGAACCGTAATACTCTAGTAAAATAAGCGCATCGCAGATTTTAAGTTGACTTTTAGTTAACTGAACAAAAATTAACAAAAGAAATGAAAGTAATTTAAAAGGGAATGTGTAAATAGGATGGAAGAAGCCCATGAGGATTTGTTAGAGAGAATAAAGTTATAATTCAAGGGAATAAAAAAGACTATCTAAAAAAATCATATCAAAGTCTTTTATGCCAAATTAAATGTAAATTATGTTCATCTGTTGAAAAAAGAGAAAGAAAAGCATTTCATCTTATAAAGGCACTAGTAACAACAACAGGAAACTTTTCAAAGCTACAAGTAAAAAAAAAGAGAAATAGACTAAATCACTGGTACAGACTGAATCATATTTCATTTAGAAGAAGGAAACAAGTGTGAAATAAAAGAAATATTGAGGGAGTTCATTAAAAATGCATTTTGACGATTAATTTATGCAACTGGATGGGATGAACGATAAAAAGTACAATATTAAGAGTACAAAGTCAAGATTTTTGTTTCCTGCAGGTCAGTTGTCGTTTTATAGCAGTTGTTGTTTTGTTTATTTTGTCTATTTTGGGCATTTCTTCTGAGCATGTTGCCCTCAAAATCATTTTCTACACGGCTTACTTTTCAGTCTTACTATGGTAAATATCTTTCTCTTGCATCCAAGTTTCCCCCCTCGCCAAACGGAATCTGCTGCTTCCGCCCTGCCTGGTGTGCATGACTGAACGACGATGCAGGTGCATCGGCCCACTTCGGCCGTCTTACCTCGGCCGTTGAGGTTCAGGTTGAGGTTGAGGTTACACTCGCTGCGGCCGTTGAGCGTGAGGGCGCACTCGCTGCGCGTGTTCAGCGTGTGGTTGTGCGTGTCCATAAAGGACAGCGCTTCGTCACAGTTGGTACCCTGCTCCGTGTAGCTCTTGTCCATGGAGTTGACCATCACCGTCATCTCCTGGCGGGTGCTGTTCAGTGTCTCCTTTCGCTTCTTGGCCAATTTCCTTCATGGAAGGAAAAACAAATTAAACAAACAATCAGTCAAAAATCAGCGATCCCAATGCTTGAGTTGATCTGATCTGAAGCCGGCAGCAGTGACTCATCAACCTAATGAGACGGCCGAGCTAATGAACCCTCAGTTTCAGCCACATTAGGTTTTATTAGGCAGCAGATGCCTTTTCAAGCAGACAAATCCAAGCCCTTGAGGAGGAGGAAAGGTGTGACAGTCTAACCCAGATACATCAGCAGCCCTGATGATTTAAAATTAGCTTTCATATTTTAGAGTGGAAGAATTAGAGTTGTGAACACTGAAATGTCAACCTGCTTTTATTGACCTACTTCAAGCCGATGTGTTGGAGCATACAAGAAATCTGTCCTTGATCAAACACCATGAAAGTACAGTGTTCAGATGAAACGCACCCACAGCAGAAGCACACACAGACACAACCAGCAAACTTCTGAAAAAGCCCTAAAGCACTTTCTTATTGACTACTAAAGAAATATATATTAAGAGCCAATAATTTGCTAATTGTCTTCCTGTCTGAGGTTCTGCATGATCAAGTGTGAACATTCATTACTCGAGTACTGTTGGACTTCAAGGGCTTGTTCTGGGCCTTTTGTATCTATTTGTATTGCTGTGTTCACGCCGGCACTCAAAAAATGATTCTATTGATCACGTTAAATAGCTAAATAGTCCTTATATTGATTATTTAAAAAAACAATTGACATAATCCAAACATAAACATCATTTTATTCATTTCTTTGGCTGCCAATAAAATTGTATATAAATATTTGGCAAAAAATCTGGAAATTCTTAAAAAAAAAAACCAACAAAAGCTTCTGAGAGGAAACTTGCAAATTTGCAAGAAATATAAATCTCAAAAACAAGCGGAGAAGTGGTGGGATTGCGACTTATTTTTTCTTGGAAATATGTGAGTTTAAAACTTCAAAGATTCAGAGCGTATGAACCGAAATGGCCTCTTCTTTGATTTTTATCTCTACCTTCTAACCATTCAACCTAGCCGTCCTTGAAAGTCATTTATGTTTGTCCTTTTTTTCCCCTCATGATTCATTTTATGTCCATGTGTTTGGGAGCAAAGAAGGAGCCACGACATCGCACGGTTTTGTTTAAGTTTGCCAACATGTGTCCCATGTACAGCATTTCTAATGACAAACTCTGATCTAGTTTGAAAGAAATTCCACCAGCCAACCACGTACGCGTTTTGAAACCACATAACCGTGACCACATAACGCTAGTACAGTCTGTAATTTCAAAAATGGCCGTGGACTTAGCCGATTCGTCAACCTGTAAAATACGAGTAGCATTAGAGCGGGTTATACTCTTTGAATCTCACATGACCTCAAAACCTTCAGGTAAACTCGTAATCCCATAGATCCAGCTGAGCAGACAGCTCTTGGAAACATGTTGCTTCTGAAACGCTCTCAGAGGGACCAGAGGTCCCGCTGAGGACTGAACATAACCACTGCCCGGTTGGATCATGGCGCTTCTGCTGCTGGTGGGACCCAGGACTTAGTCCGACTTTAAAACAAACACTTCAAGACTTAAAAAAAAAAGTCTTGAAAAAAGTCTATTGAGCGCTGACTAGTTTTCTTTCCCTCTGATTGTGCTGAAATGTGCTGATATCTTAACCTCTGACATCCTGGAGGAAGAAGTTGTTAAAAGGAATGAATTTCTCATTTCCGATAAATAATGCAGCACACCAGTACCCCGGTCAGCTAACTTTGTTATGGTTTTACATATTTTAGACTAAAAAACCAAAAAACAAACGAGCCAAGCAGTTTGTGTGGGAACATACAGCAGCAACAGCCGTATCTGAAGTGTGTCATCGCTCCATGGCCAGAGGAGGAGAGAGCGGGATAAAAATTAACTATGGCAGCGCTCACACTGATCCTTACACTTTGTTCGTCTCTGCATGGCCCCTCTCACTATTTGAACTGGAGTCTTGCACACGGACAACTGCTGTCTAATGATGCACTCCTGCTGCTTTGTTTTCTCAAATCTCTTCTGTTTATTCAATTTTGACGCTGCCTCTTGCCATATGGCAACAGGCTCCCGCTGCACTCAAACAGTCATTTGCTGTGAAGGCCGCGACGTGAGGCTAATGGCGGATCGGTTCTTCAGAAAGCAAAGAGACAAATTACTGACATTTTTGTATGCCGGACCCACTTTTCGTCTTTAATCTGCAATTAGAAGCTGGGAACAAAATGGCAATGTTGTCTCTTTTTATCCATTATAGCTTCATAAAGTAGTAAGGAATAAAAACGGGAGGGCAGCTGTGCATACCCCAGGCAATATGAAGACTGATTCAGCACTCTGTGCACTTTTGTTAAAGACTATTAAGAACCACCACAATCCAGGTTTTAATACTCTATCACTGCTCTCATTTCTTCATCTACAAAGACTTGGATTTCCGGTTTCCTGGCTTGTGTGACAGTTGAAGCGAGAGCTTTTAAGATAAATGAGGCTGCACAGACACTAGTGCCAAAAAAGTAAGGATTGCACCAGCAACACTGAGATGTTTGCAAAGCACAGTGGGTGTTAGATGAAGATTAATTGGCATGCTATTCTCTACTCATTTGTAAGAAGGGAAAATATAATGATAGATGACTATAATGCAGAGTTTGATATGCTGAGCGAGACTGGAAGAAGAAGTGCGCAGTAGAGTGTTTGTGCATGTTGATGAATGTGGCCATTTATATTATCCCTTGATACTCAGTCTAAAAGCTGTTCATATAAGATTTAAACAATAAATTTACAGGAGTGATTCCTTGCAGCGATGCCTGAGAAGAAGATCAGTTTTTTAGCATTAACAATGCATACTGTATGAGGGTGATGAAACAGATGACAGAGACACATGTAAAAGTGAAGACTGAGCAAATACTCCAGGTAACTATTATTAGCCGACCCTCATTAGAGACTGTATGCTGCTCGGTACACGACAAGCATGGTATAGGCAGGATCCAGGCAAGCAAAGCTCTTAACTCAGTAAGTTCAGCTACAAAAGGAAAAAAAGAAAAAGAGGAAGTTGCATGTGTTGTATGTCAGAATGCCACAATGTCTTTTTGGTGGGAGGCAACGCCGCTGTAACTTCTAAGAAAGAAATCTTTGAAAACCTAAATCTCAGCATGGTGGGCCTCATTTCAGCACCACAGCAACCTAAACCTCGTGGCATTGTGACAAACACAGATTCATTAGGGGAGTCACAAACACCATCAGTGGCGTAAATGTGTTTTATTCGATAAATATCCAGCTGGGAGGGGAAACAGAAGCATCTTTGATTAACCCAGTGAAGGCATTTCTCTGGGTTTTTTCTTTTTTGCTGCTGTTGCACTAAACAATGTTTCAAGCCCCTATCTATCTTTAAATCCGTGTTTCATCAGGCCATCTAGCAGAAGCTTTGGCCTGAATTAAAAATGATTATCTGATGACTATATAAATAAAATGCTTCATGAACGCTTCATTTCAATTAAAAAAAGTTAAATGAATGTGTCTTTATGTTGTATTTTGTCAGAGAATAGTGATGTCTTTTAATTCTAAGAAAGCGAGCAACAGCACAAGGATAGTATTACATGTACATGTTGATGCGTTGACGCCGTACCACGGTGGTTTTAGACAACTGGAGGCTGTAGACAACCAACCATGCTTTTTGACTGGCAGGTTTCTTCTCTGATGCTTCAGAACTGTCTTTACTTTTACTTGTTCGATTTATTTATTTATTTTTACAAAAAGCAAAGCAAAGCATCCAACCCATAATTTAATAAATCAGTGAATGACATCACTGGTTTGAAAAAGCACAAATGTGCATGTTTTGGATCCAGGAATTGACACTACTATGCTTTGATTTCCATTTCCATTCCATGTTTATCAATTCTGGATGAAAATCTTAAACTAAAGTGTTACAGCAATAAAGTTTCTCTTTTGGTATTAAATAAACACCTCAAACTTTTAAAGGGCACAGCTGGAGAGTAAAGGCAGGATGAAGAAGGGCTCTCCTGTGAATCTTTATACCACAATTGCTGTGTGAACGTGGCAAATGACTCCACCAACGCTCCATCACTCGCCTGCAGGTCTTCACCTGATCCAACACAAATGCTGAGATTACTGCTGAACTAATTCATCCAGAGATGAGGAAAATAAAAGCCCTGGTCCTGACAGTATCGGTGTCGGCTTCTGAAAAACTGCTGTGCAGCTGGCAGACATATCTCACTCGTCAGCTGCACAAGGTCCTCCGTCTCTGCAAGAGTCCCTGGTCATGCAGACCTTTGAGAAGCCTTTGAGAAACACTTTGTTGGACACTGTACATCTGGAGGAGACCAACTCATTAGCTCGTCTTCTTTTAATTGATTTCTCCTCTGCTTGTAACTGCAACCAGCCACACATTTTAGCAGACTGACTCAGGAACATTTACATTGACGTTGGCCTGATCTGCTGGCTGGTGGAGTTTTTAACAATGACTTCCCAGCGGGTGATAGTTATAAAGGTTTGATCAGATGCCCCTTTTCTTCAACTGGATCTCCTCAGGGCTGGGCCCTGTCACCTCTTTTATTTGTTTTATATACCAACAAATGCGGCAGACGCCACATGATCACATTTGCAGATGATTCTGTTTTTGCATCCCTCCTCAGCAGTGATGAACGTGGGTCTGTTCCTAGTATTTGTATTCAATGCTGTGAAACAATTATTTTTTTTTTTTTAAATGTGTATTGATTTAAAGAAACCCATCAGACTCATCTTTCTTGTCATACTGAAGGATCAGGCTGTTGAAGTAGTGCAGTAGTACAAATATCTCTGTAATCAACAGCAAACTGTGTTTTGAGACCCAGGTAGATGTGGTGTGCAAGAAAGCACACAAACATTTACATTTTTAAAATAAACTACAGTTTTAAATGACGACAGCACTTTTAAGAGAATGTATTATTATTGTTTTATTTTCTTCTATTTCCTGGCATGGGTCATTTTCTATAAAACTGAGAAATCATCTGCAGGGTGTTAAGATTTGCAGCAAACTCCATGAACTGAACAAGGTCAGACAATTGAAGAAAGCCAGAGTCGTACTGGCTGATCCGAGCCATCCTTAGTGGAGTGATTTTAACATGCTGCCTTCAAGTCACAGATACAGTTTACGGAAGTGCTGAACAAGAAGTTTAAAAACTTCATTTCTTCCTGCTGCAATCAGACTGCGGAATAATGCTCTTTAACGTTTACTTTTTTTTAAAATAGTTGTTGTAGTATTTATTTATTTGCATTTTTTTCTGATGTATGTGTGTACAACTGGCTTTGAGCAGATAACAAAGATATGCTGAACTTTGAAGCTTGAACAGATCGGAAGAAGATGTACAACTCATGTGTATAATAATAAACAGTGATAACATTCTCAACTAGATAAATGCACGGTGGTCTTAGGTTTCAAGGTTTTTGTTCTTCATGTACCCATGCTCCAGATCTCCACTAAAGATGCTTTCACAGCCCTTTCTGCAGACGCTGTGCTGTTCAGATTACATGACTCACTCTCTTGTAATTGCATATATGATCTGACAGTGACTGCCACCCAGAAGACCGCCAAACCATACTTAACCAATAAAATACATATGGGTAATGAGAGAGTAACCAAACTCAAAACAGGAGTCGATTGTTTGAAAACGGTTTGAGGGGAGAAACAAATGGTGCAAGATGTTTGTGTGATGATTCATTCAGAATAAGAGAGAAAGATGCCACGAATAAAGGAACAGATAGACAAACACTGACGGTGGGGAATATCTGTGCAACGGGAGAGTTTAAGATGGGTTTCAAAAAAAGAAAAAAAAATATTTAGCATCCTAGATATCTGTCGAGTGTCTGAAACGGCTCGGCGGGGAGTTGGAAGCATCTTTGAGTTTCTCAGACGTAATGAGTGACTGCTGACGGCGACTGCAGACCACTTCAGCCGTCATCAAACAATCCGATCTCATTGTTTTATGTCTAATCTTGCAAACGAACAAATATGCAACATACTTTATTGTATTAATGAAGAAAATAATGCATGTTGATGCGTTGTTGAAAAAAAGGCACCAATACTATAAGCATTCATTTAAATTGCTTTTAAATGCTGCATCTTTAGATTAATATGTTAAGATTTAATTCAATAATAGCTATCTGTATTGTATATAATCCAAAGACTATATATATAGATAATTCCAGTTTAAGTTATAAATTGTGATGTACTATATGCTGGGCAACCTCTTTATTCCTGTAACTGTGCTGAAAAAACTAAATGTAATACATAAAAACTATTGTAGTTGAAACCTGCTTTATCAGTCTATTAACAGGTGATTTGCTGCTCATGTTGTCTTCTGGGTGGTTAATTATGTTTTCTGGTGCCGAAGCCATTATTTGTTGTATAAAGAATTACACAGTAACTTTCCTCTGAGCTTGATATCAAGAATATGACTGAATTGAGACAACTTAACTCAGATGCTATAAATAGTAATAATGCAACCAGCAGAGAGACAAATGATTCAATTTTAACCATATTTCGAAAATAATCCCTGGTTATAATTTAGATCCCTCTCATTATTTCTTATATTTTCACCCAAAACACACCGGTAATCTTGGTCACGCTTGTGCTCACACAAAGACCTGTTTTAAAGTCATCTTTTCCATCGCTGAAACGACTCTGGGTTTATGTCATTCCACTACTCTTTCAGGTGGAGTCCACATGAAAGTGGCACAACACCTCAAAATGAACCGTTGACACCAGAACCTCCCTTGCTTGACTTCTCCTTGGCCTGCTCGAGGTGCTCGCTGTCTTCCCTCCTCATAAGCATGCAGCACATGTAGGTGTAAAACTCTGCCAGGCTTGTACCAATTAACGGGATTCTTGTTCAATGTTCGACTAAGATATAATGAAGGTGTTTGCCCCGAGCACTTTGTGTTTTACATTTTACATTAAGTAGGTCTCTCTCCTTGACACAGAGTGCAATGGGACTCATTATGAAAAATGATAAAGAATTGAGATAATTCAAATATAAATATGCACTTTCATTTTTTTTTTTTATCAAAAAAAGAAAACAATGTAGTTATGGAGGATTTGTGGAAATGCTCCAAATGCCAATTGAATTAGACCTCCTTTATCATGCTAAATGTTTGATTTAATCGTAGCAGAAACCATAGCCCTTTTCTATTGTTCAAAATGTTATTTTATTTTAGTAAAATCACTGCTATGACTCATAACAGCAGTTAAAAAATGAAAAAACAGATTTTTGCAGCATCGACTTCTCTGTATATATTTAAAATAATAGTGGTCATAATCCTGTTTGTCTGATATCTTCTTTAATATTTGTCTTTGCTGTGTATCATTTACAAATCAAATACTGACATAATCAGATTATGCTCAACTAGTCTCACCTGTATTCTGCCAGGTTGTGCTGTGTTAATGGCGCAGGAGGTAGGATGGTGCACCCGTTCACTTCACGGCTGCACGATACAGCCGAGGGGCAAATGACAAACAACACATGGTGCAGTGGGGGTTAAACGAGTCCTGTGGGGACTGGCATTAGGGAAAGGGTAACGGGCTGTGAGGGTGGCTGCAAACTCTGTGCAGATGCTGAAATCAGTCTGTTCCCAGGGACACTGAGACAACTGTAGCTTGTAATTCATCAGGTGAAATTACATACAGCCATACATTTATGCATAATTAGGGGTGTTTTGTTTTTCTGGACACCTTACGTCTGTGGCGTCAAATAGTTAGCTGTTATTTTAACTACTTAGCACCCTCTTTACACTTTATTCACAGGCCCGAGGTCAAGAACTTCCAGCATAATCATTCTTATTTTAAAGATAATAAGGCCCGTAGTGCAGGTAACTGTACTTAGAGACCGCTGCGACCGTTTTTGGTTGGCTTGAACAGGTTTGTGGGTAACGCTTGGCAATGCAGACTAAAGCTGCCCCTGGTTGAAGGATGTTCGCCAGGGCTAAACCGGAGGACGCCAGCTGGACTGCCTCTGGCTCACGGGTTTCTACGTCTTACAGCAGGTGGGTCTCCCTTTGCACAAGAGATTGTGTGAAGGGATTTGGATTCCCCGGGGTTGTAAAAAAAATCTTAACTATGAACAGTATAGTACATAAATGAGTAATCAAAATGTATTATTTTGTTATTTTAATGTTATATGTGCATCTTTCTTTAATTGTAGTTTGTATAGTTCAGAAATGTAACTTGATCGTGTATATTAAAGGCAGAACATCCTAATTACTCTGAAGAAATTTACAATCAGATCACATTCCTGAAACTGTGGGGAACACAAGGTAAGCCAGACATATCAGTCAAAAAGTGGCACAAAAAGTGTGTTTTTATTTAACTTCCTTGCTGTTTGATGGATGAATCTAGCTCTCATAGGAATAAAGATCCAATCACAACCCCTGGCCTATGCCAATTGATCTCTCTCTTGTCCCCAGCAGCTGCATGCAAAGCAGCCAGTATGGCCACCTGATTAAAGAACGGTCATATATTTGATCACACATGTAACTGCATTCCTAATGAGCACTTTGACTGATGTTGTGTTAGGTGCTGGGCCTCACAGCCACCTCTGGCATTATACCTAAAGTGCATATTTTTGGCAACGGTAGGATGTTCTCATGCCTTTAAAAGACTTTGATGAATGCACGAGGGCATTAATGGGATCCATCAATCATAGAGGTGTTGTAAGCTTGTGGCTGACATCCAGGCTCCTCATCAGAACAGCAGACGACTTCAGCAAACGTTGCTGAAGAGAATGTATAAAAAGGTAATATGCAATTAATCTGACTGTAAACTTGGTGTACATGCGACACGTTGTACTTGTGAGTGACTCAGTATGGACAATCTAATGAGAAGGAGGGTAACGCCATGGATTAAAAGACCAAACACCCTTCCTATCAAGGTGCAAATCATAGTTCATCTTAATAAGCACCATGTGTCTGCACTTGTCCATCACTTGCATTCATCTGTTCCACTGTTGTTATATTAGGGATTCCTACAATTATGATGCCAAGGTCAAACTTTGTATGTTTCTATTACGTTTATCTTACAGAGTCAAGTATTTTATTGGACTGTATTAGGTATTTGTAAGAGTCGAACACTATCTTACAACGTTTCTGTGATGGGAGGTGACTGGCAGGTGAGGCCATTAGCCAGGTTGGGTCAAATCATCGCACAGCAGCGGGAACATGGGATTCGTTATGATTTTAAAAGAGACTTATGTAATACCGAGTTCATTGGTGGTATCAGCATCATGCGGTGGGTTTTTATTGACAGTCGTTCTAGTGACTTAGTTAAAACAAACAGGTTGACGAAAACTTGGACATGGTTGTGTGTTTCCATATGGCAATAAGAGTAACAGACACATATTACTTCTTATGTAAGTCTACAATAAGTTTGTACACTTCTGAGGGAAAAAATAAAATAAAAAATGTATGCGGTGTGTGGATGATTCACAGAGCAAATGAAAAAAACATAAACAAAACAGTTGGTGAAGAAAAATCAAAGAAAGTCAACATTATTTACCAGTGAATGTTCTTTTAAAATAATGCCATCCGCCTTCCAGCTAATCCTTAATAAAATTCTCAAATAAGCTTCTTTCCAAATAAGATGATAGTGCTTTTGTAGATTTGATATCAGTTGAAGTTGGAGAAGTGAGAGCCATTTGTTACCAGAAGGTAAATAATTCATTTTTAACTGGAGAGGCGGTCCAGTGGGAGCGGCACCAAACAACACATTTACAGCAATTTAAAAATTTTTTTTATTTTTCAACAATATTATAATTTTGGCAGGAAGTTCTATCTTTTTCAAAGATTTTTGACAAATAACATAAAACTCCTGTGAAAGCCAAGCCAGGTAACTGAAACCTTACAGCAAGCATGCCCTCAGCTGTAAGAATCCCGACGAGCCAGATACATTATCTAAAGATTCAAACCTCTTACACCCTTGGAAGAACAACATCTCCCTGTACATTTTCATAGTCCTAAGAGCTTGTTTGCAGTTCCTTCTTTTTTAAACAAATGCCTTCAGACTCCATCATCTATTTATATTCTCTTTTATAAATTTTCATCAAATCAGGACAACATATGTATGCATGCAACAATAAGGTTAAAAAAAAAAAAAAACAGCAGTTTTTATTTGACTGGCAATCAATCCTTTCCTGCTTAGTTTGGCCATTATGAGCGCTCAGCTTTGAAGACGCCACTCCGCTAAGTCATTGGGGCTTTGTATTCCAGACAGCTGTGATCTAACATGAGTGACACACCGAGCATTCAGAGTAGTATTATCTCCAGGTGTATTCTGAGATGTTCTTTGATGTGAGGCAGCCTCCATTCTTCTCTCTGATCACAGCCATCGCAAGACAGATTAGTCGGCATCCATCACAAAGACTGTATAGAGGGAGCCTAAGAGCTACAGCAGGGAAGGCAGAGCTGCAGAATAAGCTTCTTTACCATTCTGTGGCGTGATGTGGAATCATCCGTTATATTAAGAGCAAGTAAAGAAGTGCAGCGGCTATTGTTTTATGATGTTGAAGAGATCAAAATAGAAAAGAGGACATTCTGTGATCACATCAGCTTGTTGCAAAGATCTTGTCAGCTCAAGACAGAACTCCACCATCACCATAGAATCAATGGGAATGGACGTGCAAGGAACCCAGAAAACATGCTGGATAAAAAGGGGAGAAGAAGCAGGGGGGGGCTGAGATGCTTCGATGAGCAAGAGGATGAAGTAGGGTCAAAGAAATAACACAAATGATCACATGCACATGGAGTAAAATGAATCTAGGTAGCATGATTAAATCTGCTTGACCTTACAGAGTTTTTGACTGAATTTCAGCAGCTGCATTTCGCTTTGGTAAAGTATGACATATTTGGAGTAACTCATCGAAGTTCCGCGTGCAACTGAAGCACAGATGCACTGTGATAAGACACCTAAAAGAAGAAATAAAAAAGAAAAATCTAACTTTGACTAATGAACAGAGCTCAATTATTTGGAGGCAAATGAAATAATTCTCTCTTAGTTAAAATGCAGCGGTGGCTGCATTGATTTTGCTTTTTCTTTTTCAGAAGATGAGTTTGGCAGCTGTATAATCATTAAGGCAGTTTAGTTCATCATTTGATAAACAAACTTCTTAAAAGTACAGCAGAAATAACATCTGCTGCAACAGTGGAGGGTTTATTTGTGGGAGCGCAGCTACGCCTGTCTGCTTTCATCAGAAGTCAAAGCAACGTGACATACAGTATGATGTGCTCATGGTGTGGAGATGCGCTGGAGTGGCGTCTTCCATTCCTCCAGCAGAGATTACAGTTGGGCCTCCGTAATAGCTCTGGGCAGGAGGTGGATGGCATGACTCTTTGGCATGCACGGGAAACAATGTGTGGGTGAGATGCATGGCACTAACATTACACAGACTGGTTACTTACAGGTAGTAAGTGTAGGAGTGATAGGTTCTTCTGCCGAGTGGGGTGGTGGTAGGATTTAAGCAGTGGAGGAGGGGAGGGGATGGAATGAAAAGGAAAGAAAAAGTAAAAATATATTAATGTTTGAAAAAAGAAATGAACAAAATCAGATATGGTGGCACACGTGGAGGTAAACTAGTGATCGTGAGGGCAAAGGTGATCGCTTGGAGTCATGTCATGCTTTGTAAAGGGGACTCTCAGTACAGTAGAGAAAGTTTAATTAAACTGAAACTGAGCCGCTCCCCGTTTTATGGACACAACTAGAAAAATTACCATACCTGACCTCCAAGGTTGACATTTAATGAGTGGTTTGAATGTCTAAACACAACTCTGATTCCCTGTTGGTAACAGTAAATTACACAAAATTCAACTGACAAAGTCATCTCCATCTCTGGTTTGATTAAGGATAATTGAAAACAATTCCATTACTTTGTGCTGATTTTCACACCCACCCACTGATTGCTGTGCTACATAGACACCGCTGCAGCAAATGAATCTTTTATTACCAACAAGAATAAACATGGAAGAAAAAGATTACATTAAGACAAACCGACGCAGCTATGCCTCTGCTCAGCTACACTGTCCCGATTTTACTGCGCCGAAATTTACCCTTGAACTCAACACATATAGTTTAATATCAAAGGAAAGCGAACACCTGACAGATACTGACTTTCATTGGGGAATCTATCTTACTTTTTTTCTCTTCATTTGACAATCAGATATTGCAGAACACCAACTGGTATCCACCAAGGAAATCTCTGCAGAAATTGATAATGTGTTATTTCAAAGCTCACTGTGGAAAAAGGGGGGTTGATATTTGCTGAGCTTTAGCTCCCCTGATTGCTGGGATATGCACAGAAGACCTCTCCAGTATGGGGTCCAGAGCTAATGTAAACTTAGCCCCCAGCTATGCGGCCAACCTCTTTCCTTTGGAGCCTTTCATCATATTTTCTTTCTTATCTGCTCTGTGCCTCTCTCCGTGGCACAACACTCAAAAACGTTTTTCATTCCCTTTACAATGCCAGTGAAGCACTGCACATTCGTTTGAGAGTGCCGTAGAACCGGATTAATTTTTCATGGCACACTTGTGTCTCATGGCTGTAAACAGCGTTAATGGGGCGTATCAACATAATCTAATTATTTATGAACGCCATTGATAATGCTACCATTTCAGGGAGAAATATACAAAAAATGTTAAAAAGAAACTACTTCTTTTTGAGCACTCTGCATGTAAATTCAACCTCGTTGACTAATCTGACACAGTATTTCAGAGAGTAAGGGAGGAGAAGGCTTACCTTTTCTTCATTAGGAGCACCACTCCTAAGAAGATGATGACGAAGAGGAGGATACCGGCGATGACTCCCGCGATCTTCACGGTGTGGTCCGTTTGTTTCTCCGGCTCCACCGCGTCGGGTTTGTGAGTGGCTGCTCCTGAAAAACAACACAATACATAAAGGTAAAAAAAAAAAAAGAGCAGTCTTTGGACCAAATCTTCCTTTTTGTTGCCATGAACCAAGTAGCAAAGTACTAATGCATTCAGTTAATGAATACTCCGAGCTACCTGTGCAATCAAATTCAGTTTTAGCTGTAAAAGAAATAAAAAAAGCAGGTGACCCTTATTTGCTCCGAATGCTCCACCTTGAGCGCTGTCTTTAGTGGACATCAGCACTCTGTAGATTAGCTGCACTGCTGGAGATAAGTGTGCACCATCTTTACCCTTGGTTTTAAACACATTTGGGGGCAAATGGTTGCGAGGCTGTGGAAAAATGTAGGGTGCAGGGCGGGAAAGATAATGCCCAAGAAGATAAAAATGCCTGAAATAACCAAAACATTAAATATCACCCTGGGAGGAGATAGTCAATGAGAAGAGTAAATAGAGTGGGCAAAAAAGAAAAAAAGTTTGATTTAACTGCATTTGCTCCCTGGGAAGGCAATGCGGTTTAAATCACAGCTGTCCACCTGAGTGGCATCATTAATCCTTGTCACCCGAAGTCAATTTATAAGGATAAATTGTTAGGTGAAATACATCTTTTGGAGCCAGTTTCCTTCTTTCGTCAATGTTGCCATTTTCTTTCACCAATCAAAAGGTAGGTATTGACCCGGGGATGGTTGTGACACACAGAGTTTTATATATATATATATATATATATATATATATATATATATATATATATATATATATATATATATATATATATATATATATATATATATATATATATAAAACTCTGTGTGTGTGTATATATATATATATATATATATATATATATATATATATATACACACACATATATACACATATATACACATATATACACATATATGTGTGTTTTTGAGGCAGAGCAGCAGAGAACTAGTAAAGACATCAGGTCTGCAGGGACAGAGGTGATTTTTATCTCCATATATTGATTCAGGTAGAAATAACATTAAGTACAGCATTATTCTGTGTTTACAGGAGTCCCAACTGCCAAAACTAACAACTTATAATCTTAATGTTGCCAGAAAAAATAAATAAAATTTAAGAAAAATATTCATGAAAAGGGATTAGCGCCTGCCAAAAAACTCAAACACTGACTCATCATGTGACAATCGCGTCCCAGACAGGTCTTTCATCTCCACATATATGGAGAAGATAAAAGTAGAGGACCATGTCTGCATATCTATAATCAGATCAATATGACTCCATCCAAATAACAAGGGAATAAACGAAACTGAAAACATGCAACAACCCTCTCGTGAATCTTCAGTGCAGCCAGCACGACCTCAAAGGCAGAGTGAGTATGCGCAGGAAGCTACGGGTCTGACCTGTTAGTTGGTTGTCACCGGCCGCTGGGGCGATGCGGATGTAAGGGGTTGTGAGCTGAGTCACGAGTATGGCGGCTGAAAATATTCAGTGGATCCAGGACGGCATGCAGGAACAAAAAAGAGACAAAGAGAAAGACAGAGGCCACACTGAAGCTGAAAACAGCCAGCTCCCATCATCATCATGCAACAGTGAGTCAGAGAAAGACACAAAACAGAAATCAATTCAAACAGGTTAATATCTTGCGGAGTAAAATGTAGTGCTCGAAATTACATTCCTCCCTTTAATAAATTGTTCCAATGTTCCTGAGATTTTTAGAAAGAGAGATCTGAGTTCAGCTCATTGAACTGTGTGGATGCAGACATCTGGACCTGCAGGAGAGATGTATAGTGGAGCTGCATGTAAACTACACAATGTACAGGACTGTCAGGGCATGTGACAGGACCTCCCACAGCCCAGAACGAAGTGTGACTACGGCTCCCTCCGGCCTTATAAATTCTGCTCCCAGATCAATGGTGCTTAGACTTCATCACCCGTAATGTGACGAGCAGGACATTCGGGCAGCATATCTAAGTACCTACAGACCTCGGCGGGCACACAGGCTGCCTCCCACTCACGGAAAAACCCATAAAATGGATCGATACATTGACCAAAATTCATGTTAAACCATAACAGACACTTTTTCTCTTTCATATGAGATAGTGAACATGAATTCAAGAAGCTGTCGTGTTAGAAACCTTGCTAATGTTGTTAGTTTTCAGAGGTCAAATGCAACTGATGTGAGGCACTGCGTTTTTATTTTACACGTTTTGATCCAGCCCTACCTTTGGTGGCAACACGGACACAGTCGATTTTGGTTTCCTGTGCAAACAGATAAAAGAGGAATGACAGGAGAGGGAGAAGGGGTGACAGAAGAGGATCATAGGTTATTAGGAATCACATACACAAGCGTGAACACAGAAAGTTACACAAAGAGCGGCGAAGACAGCCGTCTGAGAATCCATGGTTACAGCAAAACAGTGCGGGCCAGCACCGTGCTGTCCCCCATTCATCTGTGGAGCTCAATGACTGTGACACAAAATGCAGTTAAGCGAGAGGGCCCACAGCACAGATTAGTGGTGCTGAGCTGCTGATTTGTCAGCCAACAGCAATCTGTTGGCAGCTTGCGGCTCAAGGTGGTCAGCCACTGTGGAGAAACCAGAGCCCTGTGACAAGCGACATCAACCCACCAAGCGGGGCTCCAACATGACACGTCAGGGACACTCGTGGAATATGCGGCGGAGTTTCAGCTCCAAACAACAGCCTAAAAAAGAAAAACCTTACCGAACTCGCAGTTGGCAGACAACGTTGCTGTCAACAATAGTCTAGTGAACAGCGGAAAGGACAGGGAGGCGATGAGTAATACAACACAAAAGACATGAGTGCTATGTCCCTGCGTTTGTCCCAGCCAAGCTGTGCCACGAGCAAACAACATTTAGAGGCCAAGCATATGAATGTTCACAATGCATTCCCATCTCTATAAGTTTGAAACTGCCAAGATGTCATTTTACTGTTCAGTAGACAAGATTACAAGATGTCACAATTGATTTTTTTTTATTTAAATAAAAGGGTAAACAACTTCTGGTGCGTATTTTGTCTAAAAGGCCCAAATAAATAATTCCTAATTCATCAAAAACTAATTAAAAGAGACATAGTCTTTTTTTCCCCACAAAGGTTGGCAAAATATTCTTTGATTATGTAAATAAATGACGTCTGGGACATTTTGGATGCAAATACCTGAACACAGGAGTAATCACAGAATGACCTAAAACTAAGTTATGTTACACTGGATCTTTTGAATTGGCAGTCACTTCGGAGACCCAAAGACATCCTTTCAAGCACATAAAACTTTTTTTTTCTTCTTCTAAATATGTCCTCTTTAAAGCCTGCGGCACCATCTATGGACGGTGCAGGCCTGATAAACAAGGATGCATTTAACTGCTGACTGTAAGAACCGTAAAAGTCTCCATTGCAGACACGGGTCTGAGTTTTCTGTTATAAAGACACCTCCATCCTCTGTTCAAAGACGAGTGCCATCACTGGTTCACGCTGGGAGACTCGAGAATGTGAATGCTTGAATGCTGAAAACCTGCTAATTGAATAAACTGTTATTTGTGTTTATACCTCAAAGACGTGCTGGTGTTTATAAAGGAGCCGTTTATTGTAGATTCTCATGCAGGACATTGGAAGGAAGTCGCCCCTGAGACACGGATGTCCATCAGAAACGGCAGGAACATCAGAACTGCGGTATTTGTGTGGGAGAGCATGTCACATATAAAAGCTTGGGCTACCTACTCCAACCCTGTTGTAGCCAGTTACGTCTGCAGATGCTGCTGCTGCCATGCCTGGCAGCTGTTCTTCTGTAAAAGCTGCATGGACTTGGGCTGTTACACGCTCGTGTGAGCTTTTATTGTGTAGTCAAGGAGGTCAGCGTTCTGCACCTCATTTCCTTTGAGTCGCCCGGTGAGTAAGCCTTTCATTCTCATTAAGTCCAATCTAATACGGTTTAACATATATAATTAAACATATGTGCTTAAGATGTGCTCTGACAAGGCAGTATGGGATTTTACATTAAACCTTAAATTAAAAAAGTAAGCCATTAAAAAAAAAAAAAAAAAAAAACTTTCAAAGCTTTAATTCATTTTCAAATTGGACGAGTTTGATTCTCAGTGTTTCTAGTTGATTAAATTAGGCACACAAATTAGTGGTTTTCTCAGTTATGCTCATCTAATTGAGGAACGGCCGAGTCGAGACAGTGAACAGTATATAAAGGCAGTCTGGAGGGAGTTGGACTCTCTGTGGTCATTTTGCATAGTTGCCAGAATATGAACCAACCAAAATTTCATATTTTTTATCAATATTTCCATTTCATATCCCACAGTGTGTACCTCCTTACTTTTTCTAGGGTTTGGTGTCACTAAAGGGTCATCTCAAGCGGTGCTCACAGGGAAAAAAAAAGTAGCTTCCCAGACACCAATACTAGTCTGGTGTTACACTGTAATATTTACTTTTTTGACCGTGCCATATTGAGAGTGAACTAAAGCAGAACACGGTGAAGATATTTTGGCACAAACAACTCAAAAGTATAGTATTACACTCAAACTTTTGGAGTTTTCACAAGGAATCACCAAGCGACGGATCAGCACACTCAAGAGTCTGACTGGGAGCCAGGGTGCAGCTTTGGTGCAACACCAACTGGCAGGTAATAGTAATAGTAATAATAATTTAAATAAAAACTGAGCATATACCTACCCCATTGGCTGTGCTGACAGCCTGGTAATAGATACTGTAGCTCTTCTGTGGCAGCAGAGGGGCGTTCCAGTAACCGTTGTAGGTCTTGTTGTCGCCCACAGTGAAGGGCTGGGGCGAGTGGATGCCGGCAGCCGGGAACTGAGCAGTGAAGTAGTACTGTGAATTCAGAAGCGTGGCGTTCTGGAAGTGGATGGGAACTGGGTAGCATCGCAGGATTTCTGCTGTGCCCCGTGCTCTGCGTGGACGTTCCTCCTCCACCACCACCTGGTACGCACTGCAAACATGGAACACAAACAGAATGAATCCACTCCAACGGCCACTTGGAGAATGCTATTGGAAATAAATGCAGTTTCTTTTCTTTTTTTTTTGCCAGTTTGCTGTGTGAAGAGCAGAAATGGACTCTTTCAGATCAGCAGAAACATTCATGTTGCAGAGCTCCAAGTCCCTGTGAAATCGAGTTTTTGGAAGTTATTATCATCGTTGATATGTGAGGCACAACTTTATTTATTCATTCAATTTTTAAAAAAAAATAAGCAAGAAAAACTCTCGTCTCTTGCAAGAAGACAGAAGAGCAACATACAGTGAGATTTCTGAGCAGACAAGGGACACTGGCTTTTTCATCATTCGACAACTTAAATGGTTAAGTTTTTTTTTCTTCCATTTCCTCTTGACTCAAGTCTTGTGTTTAGCTAGATCAAAACTGCAGCTCTTTCTGCCTCTGACAGAGATGACATTGTCTCTGAGCTGGCCACTTCGCTCGAGGGGGAGACTGACAGTCTTATAGAGGTTCATGTTAGTATGCCTCACACATCCACCTGTTAAATCTATTGAGTCACTGAGTGACAAAGAGTTTGCTTACAGCTGCCACAGCAAGTGATTCAGAACTAGTGTTCCATCTTCAAAACGTCAAAATGTTACGCTGCCTGTCCAAAAAAATAAAAAGAATCATCACCCACATTTAACTAAGCAAATAGGTAAGATCTGGATAATTACTGCATGGATGATTATGGTTCAGCTGGCAACAAATGTTTTAACCCTAACCGATGCAGAGAGTCTAATTTTTTAAAACCATCATGTCAGAAGATGCATCCTGTGATTGTAGAAAAGATGTTGATTTGTTTCAGAAGGGTCAATGTATTGGCATGCATCAAGCAAATAAAACATCTAAGGAGACTGGTGAAGCTACTAAATCTGGGTAAAGAACTACCCAACGCATTTTAAAAGCTGGAAGGATAGTGGGGAACCATCATCTTCAAGGAAGATTGGAAAAGAATCTTGAGTGATGGTGATCAGCAATAACTTAAAAAAAAAAAACAGCAGTAGAACTCACAGTTGTGTTTATTACTGAAGGTATCCACACGCACAGTGCAAAGGAAACTTAAGAGAACTACTCATCAATAAGGCTAATCAGAAAAAAATGTGCAATGTTCTAGGGAGCATTACGATTGGACTCTGGAGAAATAGAAGAAGGTCATGTGGTCTGATGAGTCCAGCGTGATGGGAGACTCAGGGTAAGAAGGGAGGCGGGTACAGTGGTCCACCCATCATCCCTAGGGCCCACCGTACAAGCCTGTGGGGGCAGTGCTGTGATCTGGGGCTGCTGCAGTTGGTCAGGTCCAGGTTGAGGTCAGCTGACTAGCTGAATATCCGGACCAGTTTACTCCATCAATGGATTTTCTTCTCTGATGGCACGGGGCATATTCCAAGGTGACATAGAAAGTTGTGCCTCACATATCAACGACGATAATAACTTCACATGAACCATCCTTTTCACACATGGATTTGCCACCATAGGCCTTAAACCCATTGATTATCTTTGGGATCTGCTGGACAAGACTTTGTGAAGGGGTCTGACACTCGTATGATGAATACAAAGTCCTTTGTAGGAAATGTTCATGTCTATGCAGCACTGTGTTCATATACTCAGGTGTGTTTTGTTTGTGTTGTACATCCCCAAGTACAAGCATTATTATGCAGGGAACATAAAACATGTCTAAGTTTTTCCACTGACAAAAAAAAAATTGGTGAGAAGGAAATATGTGTGCAGGAAAACACAAGTGTAGACACACAGATAAAAATGAGCTTTAGAATTCTTTTCAAATGAAGAAAGACGTCAAGGATAAAGGATGGTGTGTTCTGGCCAGAAACTCCAAGGAGGCGTAAGCAGACCAAACTAATATGTGAGCTGCATGTGGAGAGTAACATCAAAACCATTCAGCTACACCTGCTTCTAAAGGTGTTCGCCAAAACCATTCACTTCTCTTCCTCTGAGGAATCTGCAAACGTGACATAAAAACCATTTGGCAAGCTAAACCTTATTGTAATTTACATTGTATATGACAATTGTCTTAATATACAATTATCTTGTTGGTATTAACAGGTTACCAAGGCAGTAAGTGGCTTGAAACAACAAAACAATAAGACTTTTCTGCTGCCAGATTGTAGTAAAATGTGTGCAGTGTTGTGAGTGTAGATGCCAGTGGAATACAAATAAGAGAATCATACAACCTGGAGACCACAGTTGTCAGAAAACGTTAAGTGCAGAACACCTTAAATGAAAAAGAAAAAGAAAAGGCCAGCGCAAACTTTTCCAGACTAAGCTGGATATCATTAGTGCACCACGCACTTTGACTTGAAAACCACGCCCTTCAATCGACTGCATGTAGTATCACATCCTCCACGTATTTCCGGGCACAAACACACGAGGTTCACAGGTGATGCAGTAAATCGAACTCTAACAGAAAACAATGACCTGATCTCACCTCAAACATCTCCAGGAACGTGGACGGGTGCAAAAGTGAGCTACTGGTCACTGCCACCGATCATCCACGCAAACATTTTATTAAAAAAAAACAAAAAAAACTCTTGCACATTAACTAGGTTACACTTGTGCTTTTGAGACATGTTAAGATATGTTCATTTTGGCACCGCACCATTAAAATGGTGCAACTCTAAAATAAACAGGCCTTGGGAAAAGATTAAATGGGTGTCACCACACTGTCCTCTCTCATTATCCACGTGTCCCCAAAAAGGAAAGATAAACAAGATTTTCCTCAGTATTTCTATTCCTACTTTAAACTGGCTCCGAGTTCTGCATAAATAAGGCCACATTTTGAGTGAAATCAAGTGCTGTGCCAACTACTCAATGGACTTGCAGAGTGTCCTTGGGTATTCAGATGCTTCCTTTCCACGTCCTTCTGGCTCCAAAAACTCACAATGGGGATAGCCAAATATCAAACTTGAGCCTTACATTAACTAATTACCTGCAGCCATTTCAGTAGAATCACATAACTTTTGTTTGCTTACAGGGACATTTGCCTGACTGCAAAAACTCTTTTGATCAGAATACAGAATCAGAATATTGACATTAATATCTTACAAGATACTAAAGAAATTACGGACACTGTATGCGCAATGTTCTCTTCTTAAGTTTAGGCTGGGTATGAGATATTTTTATGATTTTATTTTGTTGTATTACCTGACATTTTCTGTACACAGTGAAAGTAAAAAATTAATTAGTTGCTCTTGAAATACTCATGGAAGCGCCTCTGCAGTAAAAACACTGATTTTAATCATTGAGGGACCCGAGTAAAGTCAACGGGTTGTCGGTTTGTGCGTCAAACTCTTCTTCTCTAGTCAACGGGGATTTCCCATTCGTGTGCTTTGGAGGCAGGACTGAAGAAAGGGCGTTGCACCTTTTAATTGTGCGTTTTCAAAATCTAGTTGCCCCTTAATGGTTTTTTTCCAAAATCTCCAACCCACCTTTAAATACTTATAATGCTCAACCTAAAACATGAAAATTGTACAAATTGCCAACATTTACTGAAACCTCAGATATTTATACGCATGTATGAAGATGAAATTGAGCCAACAGGAAATTATTTTCCTTACTTCAAATCAGCTTTGAAAGGGAAAAGCACACGAAGATTACATGGACACGAATTCTCCATCTGGTCTTAATGGTTAAAATAGTTGGCAATATGCTTCATTCAGCAAGTAATGATTTCGATATCCACTGCATACCTCTCTGTTTACTCATGCTCAATTTATTTTCTCAAGTGGACCATGCTACAGGGAAATGACAATGAGCAGAGCTGGGCAGCTTGTAAAAGGCTTGAACAACCCTGAACATCTCTCCTCAACCCACATTATTACAACAAGTAGGGACAAAAATATCAGCGGTCTCTTGGCCGTACTCTTAAACCATGTAGTCGCAGCACAAACAGCCCAGGAGATGATCAATTGCGCCGTGCGGTTGGTAGCAGATGATTAAGTATCCCCTTGTGTGTACAGCATATGCTCTTTAACCCTACAGTTTATCATAAGGTGCTTGCAGTGTCATTAGAAAATCCTCCTTTGCCTCGCGGTGGGTGTGTCCCAATTCCTTAGAGCTCTCCTGTTTAGCACTGGGTGGCGAGGTGATGAAATATTTAATCCTGCAGGGAGTCTGCAGGAGAAATCAGCCTTTAATTAATGTCCCCTATTGAGAGCAGATGTCAAAGGGCAAGTAGAGATGGTGCGCGGGAGCCACTTAAGTAACTGCAGAGCAGCAGCGAAATTACTGATTAGTCTGCAGGAGCCAAAACACAGATCTGATGTGAACTGTAATGGGATGATACAGTGTTTAATTTAACCTCAACGACCAGAAATAACAGATAAACATTAGGTATTCCTAACAAATGTGACTTATGCACTTATGTGCACTCATTTTTATTCTGTTACACACCGACACCTTGTATCATATCAGTATTTTATATTCCTTATCATACTGTAGACAGTGAAATAAAAACAAAAGCTCGCTTACCCCAAATGGCTCCTTATGATATGATGATGCTGTGCTGTGACTTAATGAGAGAGACAATATGAATAGAGCCGGCTTCCTTTCCTCAGGCAAGATACCAAGTGCCAACGGCTATGAGACTCCAAGGGTACGAACTCTCGTAATGTGGAAATCCAAACCTAGGCCTCTTTCCCACTGAATATTTACAACACAAAGAAACTAAATTCGAGCTCACAGGCAGTGAGGAATTTAATCCAAATGTTTTGTTCATATTTGTAATTGATTGAGACAATAATACCCACTTTACCTGTTTCACTTAAAGCATTTTTCAGGGGGAAGTTGCTGTATGATGGTATGATGTATGATGGTGTTTTATCCACCCTTTGGTTATCAAGCATACATTATTTTCGCTTCAGAAATGCCTTTGAGCAGCTGACACCTCGTCGCCTCATGCTGAGTTCACAATTTACACGATGAGTCATTTTGACAGACCAGATTCATTTAGTCATTTTGCTTGATTAAGCGTGATGTGATTGAGCAATGAAAAACAAATAATGCCTGCTGCTGATGAACCACAATGGCTCTAATAGCAGGAGCAAAAATGCTTTGTAGCTGGTGTTTATTTTGATCTAATACCAATCTGGGGAACTTCCAGACATTGGTATTCCTATTGATGATGGAATTAACATTCAGGTCATTTTGTGAAGAATCAGCAGCCGCGCCACAATGCACTCAGGTATGTAAAATAGAAAGTATACTGCTTCTCTGGTCAAATGTGTTGCATGTTTTTGGTCTTAAAATGAAATACAACTGTAGATAAACAACAAGACTTGATATATTGGTCATGTCTTGCATGAAGCAGGAGCTCCTAATTAAATGGTTTTGATTAATTGATCATCAGCATGTCTGGCGACCTCTGCAAACAGCACAAGAATTGGTAGTTTGCTGGTGTAACACAATGTCGAGGAGGAAAGACATCATTAACAATTCTAGAGCAATTGTTGCTGCCTTTCAGTCTAGGAAAGGGTTATACAATTAAATGCATTAAATACAACATGTGATTGTTATAAAAGGATGCCTTCTTCTTCACTGAACCTAAGTATTAAATAGCACATATAACATTCATTTACGCATTTATTCATTTATGGGTCTAAATACGTTTGCATGCTTTAATGTTCAGTCATGTCTTCTACACCAGTGAAACACTCATGTTTTACCTCCTGTCTCCTTAAGACCTTTCTACCAGGTCCAAACAAATCTGCTGTATTAGCTGATATTTTAACATGTCTCCATTTATTATTTGATGATTTGTTAATTGTAAAATAAGTCACTGGGCCACTTTGACAAATACATGTACGTACTGTACAGGGTATTTGACACCTACTGCCAGTGCAGCAACAAGTCCACTGATAGCAGCAGGCGGTAATATTTGACCTAATGTGAACACAAATCGTTATGAACAGCAGAATTAGCTGAGGTTTGACGCAGGTAGCAGCTACGTCAGGCTAAAGTCCGGGTAGGGGAGGTTTCTCTGACGTTTCAAGCAGCAAATCCAGCTTCCGGGGTATTCCAGTTGAAACTTCTAAACAGGAACCTGGAAATTCCATCTCCACCATGCAAATGGAAAGCACTAAAAAAATGAAACGTCTTGACTACAATCGAGGAATTTCAGAAGCAGTTAAAAATTTAGACTGAAAGTGTGAAAGACACACTCATTCTGCGTGTTTGTGCGTCAGCAGAGCAGGAACATCAAGGACCAAATACGAATCTGCACCAACCGACTATACGAAGCCCACAGAACGTCTTAAAGACAAGATATGACTGTCGACCATATGAGAGGTCACAGAATATGTCAGAGACAAGACATGCGCCTGACCACCTGTCAGGTCACAGACTGATATTTTTCATCACCGCAAGATTTTAATTCATATATGTCACTGTAATAAATTATGGTACTAACCATTAACAGAGTTTAAGACATTAATAGAAAAAAGTATTTAAAGCAAGTATTTTTTCGAGTCAGTCACTGACATCTAAATATATAAATGACCCCTTAATGATATCTGTTGTTGTGAAAAGGCTTTGCAAATATATAGATCATAGATAAAAAAAGATTCCCATGTTAAAAAAAAAAAAAAAGACACTGTACTTGATTCCAAAGTCCAGGAAATTTTCCTAGATCAGAAAACAAAGAGAAAAAGCGAGGCGAAGGGGAAAAACTCTGCCAAGAGAATGCTATAAGCTGTTCAGAGCAGTCCGTCAGAGGAGCCGGCGGGGCAGACTTGTATTCCTGCAGTAGTGCTGCAACCTGAACTGACACCAATTAGGGCTCCTCCAGGCTCGCTGTGCGATAGATTTCAGCTCTGCTGCCATGTGACGCCAACCAATTATGGCGGATTGACTCGGAATCGACTGGATTGTGACCTGAAACTCAGATTTATTTTTCATGTGGGCTGATAGGGGAGAACTGCAGGCTGTTTGAGCAGATGAGGGAAGGGGTATTGGGGAGCATTTCAATCACTGTCTGTCTCTCTCTGATGCTAATGGGTCAGCTCGAGATGTCAATGTGTGTGATTTAAGAGCAGTTGTAAGTAACACACTTCTCCTGACCCAGCATCCTTCCACCCTGCACTGTCTTCCTACTCTTTATTTTTCCCTGGTGTTCATAAAGCTGCAAAGCAAACAAATTAGAAGCTGCTATACATTACACGTGCCATTAAATTGTAACAAACATTGACTTGTGTCACGTTTAGGCACAGCTGTTAACATTTGCTGTGCTGTGATCAAAGAAAGTTGGTGCTTATTTTAGGAAGGTAGAAAAAAAAAACACTTAACTGATTTCAGGTCACGGTTAAGATAATCTGCTGCTACAGGGTAGAAATAACACCTCCTTCAACATGCCACTGAAAGTGGAGTATTTCATAGATTTTCTGTTTATATTCACGTGCGTGAGCTTGCTTAAGGCAAAGGTTATGGAAGAAAAAAAAAAAAAGACAGAAGGGTGGATTTGGTGGTGTGGATGATAAGGGAAGCATCTCAAATCATTTATTTCTGCAGAAGCATGCAAACATTTATTTTGATGTTACAGAGTGAGGAGGCGGATTCTGGCCCCCGTTGAGGGGCTACTGCAAACATTAGTTTAACGCGACATGACTGATAGACAGTTCAATAATCCTCTTAAAGAAACAGTGTAGCCTCTGGTAAAAATTGTTCCCAGCTACGCGTGTCGTCCCCAGAGATTAGAAGCAAATTCCAAGTTGGAAATGTTATACCGATTAGCAATTACACAAATGAAAAATGGACTGCTTCCTTCAGCAGTGAAAACGTCTGTCCTGATATATCCAAAATATAATTTGACTTTGGCATGACTGCAGGATGCTGAAGCGAATCAGACATTTGTCGTCTGTTACGGCTTGCTTTGTTTTTATTCGAGCCAGCGCTATCATTTGATCTTCCAGTGCAGTGTGCTCCCCTTCCTGTATTACAGCAAAACGTCTGCTGTTGGAAACTCAAATGTCTGGAGCTCTATTGCCTCCTAAACCCAATCAGCATGCGAGATTGCATTATCGAATCAAGCTCTGTGCTGCTCTGGTCTGTAGTGCAGTGGATCAGCGCTCTCCCTTGTCAAACCCTTTTCCGTAGCGGCTTTAAAACTGATTTCATAAAGTGTTCAATTTCGAAATGAGCCTCCCACTATCATACAAAAGAAAAAAAAAACAGTAGCACAAAACAAAGTCTTAAAATAGTGTGAAGTTTTATTCCTCGATCAACCAAAACTCTGGATTCGCTGTTTATGCAAAGTTTGCGACTTCATTGACCTTTTCCAGTCATTCTGGTACTAGTACATTTAAAACATATCTTTGTTTGAACTTTCACCTAGTCATGCATCTCAATCAGATTATATTATTAGAATTAACTTTGTTTACAAATTCAGATAAAAAGAACTGGTCAAACTCTTTGTGACACTGAAGGTTGGACGACTGAGAAATAGGTTGTCTGATGACCGCCGGCTGTTTCACACCACAGACTGCAATGCAGCTGTTACTCACAAAACCATGCCTGAAATTATTCACAAACTTAATATAACTTTACCTGATGAGGAATATACAAAGCAAAGCAGTCACAGCTGTGTAATCTGACTATCAAGCTACCAAAACCAGAGGAAGCCCCTTACACTACATTTATCAGTACCGGGTAGACAGCACACGCCTGCTTACCTTCACTCCTCTAAATGTAAGCTCCATAATAGAGACCTTACATTTTCAAAGGCATTAAGGGCCACTTGAGGTGGAGGGATGAAAACACCTTCAAAAGGCAGCCAGTGTCTCTTCTCGGACCAGCAACATAATCACTCCTGTTTGCTGCCCTTCCACCACCTCTTTTCTTTTGATTTTTTTTTTTTTCAAAAACAACACACTGGTCTTTACTTCCTGCAAGATTTTAGAGAAGCAGGAAGGTGGGAAAAGAGAACTCTGAACCTCTAAAGTTTAAATGAGTGCAGGCTTTGCCCTGATCAAAGCGTGTCTCAATTAATGGTGAGATGTAGTTGTGCCATCCAGCGAACTCCACTGGTAAAGTTTGTTTTAATGGATTATCTTGAGACTCATTAAACATATATGATCTATGAAACAGCGGGTCTGTATCAAAACACATTAACTTCTCAGTTTTTAATAATTAACTTGAAAAGAGTATGCCTCATTTGAAATATTTCAAATGACAGGTTTACAATTTAGGAAGCATCAGTACACATTTTCATCTCACCGCAGTCAACAGAATGAATGTCTACGTCTAAAGTCTATATTCCTACAGACAAATGTAGTTCTTATTTTCCTTTGGTGTACATGCCTATCTGTGATAAACAGAAAAGCCCAGCATGCTACTGAATGGTAACTTCAATTTAAAACACTCTCTTCATCATAATTAGATGTTTGTAATTACTCCACTGAAAGAACGGCTGCCAGAGCAAGACCATTTGAAATGTACCTGCAAGAAAATAAATACCGATTGCTGTATTTTTTCCTTCTTGGGTTTCTTGTTCTGGTGTCAGGGCATTAATCTGGGCAGCTGCAGATACGGTAAACATGAACTGACAAGCCTGGAAAAAGTCTCCAGGCTGTAATTTTTAAGACTCAGATGAGGTGATGGTGTAAAATTGAGTTTTACAGCAAACCAAAGTGTTTATAACTCCTCTTTAAACATTCTTAAGCATGAAGGAGGTAATCCACCCTTTCAGTTTCCTGGTGGCCAAAAGCACAGGCGCAACTCTTTTGTGCAGTGGTATTTAAGTTTCCATGTGAAAAATCTGGAGCCATATGCTGACACAGATATGTTTTTGTGCATTTTTTGTAGTGTAGAAATACATGAAAATAAGAAATGTTGTTTTTTCATTATGTCGAACAACCAATAAACATCCCAAGACACTGCAGGTCTCCACCCTTGACCCTCTTGTCATATTGCAACACCACATTACTTCTGTTTTTCATGCCAACCTTTGTTCTTCCTACATGCTTAGAAGAGGAGAGTGAAGTGGATTTACACTATAGGTAGGGACCCCTAAGCTGTAGCCTGACAGGAAACCCTCCAGAAAGGGAAATGTAATGGGTTGACATGGACCGCAGTGTGATTGGGTATATTGTATTTCCTTCCACGTATTTCCAATTACTACTCCTTTATCTGTGAACCTGGATATACTTCTGTAAAACTGGTGAAAGTAACTGTTATTCAACATTTACAAACTCTAAATCATCTCAAATATGCTCAAGTGGCGCCATTACCATGTACAAGGTAAATAAAGGATGTAAACAAAGGGAAAAACAGTATTGTAAATCGTAGCCCTGCACAATTGTTTTTTTTCTATAGTTTATGTTTTCTATAATTTGTCTTATGTATGATGACCTTGAGTGCCCTGAAAGGGGCCTAGAAATAAAATGTGTCTGTATCATCATCATCATCATCACCACCATCACCATCACCATCACCATCATCATCATCATCATCATCATCATCATCATCATCATCATCATCATCATCATCATCATCATCACCATCACCATCACCATCATCATCACTAAAGAACCTGCAATGCCAACTTGGATCAGTATTGGTGTTTATAGTGTATACCAGCCAGAGAATAATTGGCATTTTTTGGCAGTGTAGTTGTGAAAAAGACGTATATATCAACTTCAACTTACCTTCTAAAAGCCTAGAAAGCATCTATAAGCCATTTGTATCATCTAACAAACATTAAGTTGGCAGGTATATTAAATAAGACAAATTATAGTGTGTGGTAACAAATCATTAATAGCGCTGATGAGCTCTGACAAGAGCATTTTCATTATATGCTCGTTCGCTGAGCTCAAACAAAGATATTTGTTAAGAATACTATATCAGTTAAATGGCATAATTAATTTATTTGTCTTCTACATTTAAATTGCTAGTTTTTTTTTTATATTAATGCCTCATACTCACCAACTGCCATCAATAGCAAGTATGTATTTATTATAATGAAGAAAAACATTTTGGACTGAGTTACTGTCCAGCAAAGGAATGGTATGAGGAGCTGTAATTCCAGAAAATGAAGACATGGAAGTGCAAACTTGCTGGGGCTTCATGGCCTTCTGGCCATTTAGTAATGTTGCACTCTTCCATGTTGAAGGACAATGCAGGTGCAAACGTGGCTCACATACTATCTACACAATAGTATTGCAGCAGATATTGCAGGGATCCTTCTAAATAAAGATTCCAGGTCACGGTAGAGTTCATCCACTAAGCTAAGAATAACATGGCTTTGCAATCAATGTGTCTTTTTCGATGTACCTAAGAAATCTGTATTAGTGTAGAATCATTTCTTTTACATACAGTCTCCTCATGCCAATGTTTGGCAACGCCTGCGCATCCTCTGCAGAGCAACAATTAAAACATGTTCAATAGTAAATAATGGAGCGTTGGACAGTCAACGGCGCAGGGCCGTTCATGAACCAAAATAAGATCTTTTGCACAATCATTTCAACAGAGCAGCTGCACTCTTTCCTTAATAATATGTAATAATTATAACATCAAGTGAGCTAAAAATTCCCTCAGTCCCTGTGAAGCCTTTGGTGGCTCAGGTTGGACAGCCCGCTGCATAAAAATGCATGTAAAAGGAAGAGATCCTGAAGCTGGCCTTGGCAGCAGAGGGCTTTGTTCTTATCTTCAAAGGCTGTGCTTCGGCTTCACAGGATCAAAATCCACAAACAAATAAATCTCAGATGTGTACAGTAAGGCGCTGAATTCCCTGGCAACTTTCCTTCATGGTGGGGTATTGATAAAAAGAAGCTCTTTGATAATGTTTTGTTGTTGATGGTGGCTCCTGGGGTTCTAATGTGCTGCTTCAGTGTTTTTTGTATTGTATTTTGTGTGTGTGTGTGTGTGTGTGTGTGTGTGTGTGTGTGTGTGTGTGTGTGTATGTGTGTCTTTATTGTAAAAGCCTACCTGACGGGTGCACCTCTGCTCTGGGCAGGTTTCAGCAGTACAGTGACCGTGCTGTCTGTCTGGTTCAGAGAGGTCTCGTGGTCATAGGCCGGCATGGAGGGAGCTTCAAAAAAAAAAAAAAAAAAAAAAATCAACATCACAATCCCAACGGCGGAACGACTTCGCTCGCTGTCAAGACTGAAACATTTCTCACATACTGTAAGTTTCCATAGTAGGTGGCTGCAAGTTCTCCACATACATAAAACTGTCGATATAGACTATGCTTTGCTTTCTCCTTAAAGCAGATGGACAGGATTTACCTTTTGCATTTCTACCTGACTTCAGTCACATTACTAATACAATGTCACTTTCCCACCTTTGGACATAAAGACCTCCAGCAGCACTAAGAGGTGCGGTTCATATTTTGCAACGTTAACGTGATAACTGGCCTCGCCGTTGAACTTTCTGACCTGAAATCTTGGTGGTGAACTGGGTGATGACAGGGGGGCCATAGCCCTTGGCTGTGCTGGCGCGCAGGGTGAAGGAGTACGTAGAGCCTGGGTAGAGGCCTGTGAACATGTGGCTGGTCTCGTTGCCCAGCTTCACAACCTTCCCACTTTGGTTGGAGAGGTCCAGTTCAGGGTCAAAGGAGCTGACCGCCTTGTAGGAGATCTGCCATAGAAAGAAATTCAACATTATCTCACAGGCCTTTGGACCTGTGATTGACCTTCATTCGGCTCGAGCAGGATTTTGCATTCACACAATGAAAACATTTTGCGTTTTAGGCAGCTCAGAAAAATAAAGCATTTGCTGATTTGCTGTGTTGAGGTTTTGTATCTACTCAATGTGGGTGTTATCTCATATTTCCAGTCTCTTGCCCCTCTTTACTATCCAGTGAGGCTAAAATGCCATGAGGCAGTTTCAAAAGCTTTATATCCTTTTCGCTTCTTCACTTGCATGCTCCATCCTATTTAAGATATACATTCACAAAGGAGCCACAACAGCCTGGAAATCCGAGCTGCCAATTATGGTTATAATCAGCTTATTCCATTATTTTTATTTGAATCTATATGATTTGCATTTCACCAGTGTAACAAATAATACAAACTTCTTTGTATGAGTGAAATAAAAAAAAAAGTGATTGCTCTGTGGAATTTGGCTTTTGCACTAAAGTACTTTGCAGTCTTTGAAAGGTCTTGCTTTGGGTGTGAGCTTTTGACTCCATGTCAACAAGGTTTTATGCTTATTTCCAAAATAAGTGAGGCACAAAGGGACTATGGAGATGGGCTGTCTCATTACAGGGGTTAGATTTGACTGTAAAAGCAGTGGTACCGTATTTTCCGCACGATTAGGCGCACCTAAACGCCTTCAATCGTTTCAAAAGCTGATCATGCGCCTAATAATACAATGCGCCTTGTATATGGCCCAGTATTAAAACGCATACAGGTCTCAGTTACGGTAAGCAGCCGCGACTCGACTAGCGTTCTATTGTCAGGAAATATCACAGAGTGTGGCATCGTTTGATACAGCGATGATCTTTGTAAGAGTCAAAATCTCTGCGGAAACAGCCCAAGCAGCTAAAGCTCTAAGTTACAGTGTGATCGTTATTTTAACACTGTGATTTCCAGCGGAATTATTTCTTACATATCGTGTTAAGGAATATAAGTTAAGATTTATCTGAGAGCCAGATGCAGTCGTCAAAAGAGCCACATGTGACTCGCGAGCCATAAGTCCCCGACCCCTGATCTAATGGATGCGTTATGCATCTAATGGATGCATAACGCACCGTAACTCCAGCCTCTACTTTAGCGCCTTATGCGAAGCGTTTTATTAAAGGTGCGCCTTATGATGCGATGCGCCTTATATATGTAAAAATAATTAAAATACGTCATTTATTGAAGGTGCGCCTTTTGATGCGGTGCGTCTTTTCGTGCGCAAAATACGGTACATATTTTAAAGCCAAAGCTGATGCACGCTGATGGTTTCAAGGCGAGAGGAAATACACTAATGTATTTCCCCTCCCTTAATAAAAACAGGGAGCTCTGGAGGGAAGCATTAAGGTGAGTGTTTTTGTTAATATCCATTTTGAATAACTGTAAAGTCCCACTTTAAGAAAACGCCTCTGCTCGTAAAGGAGAACCTCCATTATAATTCCAATTAAAGAACACAAAGGGAGTTTGGAGTTTTGCATAATTTGTGTCCATCAAGTTTTGAAATGCTTCAAGGCTTTCTCATTTAGTCTTTGTCTGTGAAATGAGTTTGGATGCCAAAATCCAATATCGTAACATTTCAGGCAGAGGAGTTTGAAATGACTTGTCGACACTGGGCACACGGGCAGGTTTTTACAACCATAATGGAAATGAGAGGAAAAATGATACAAAGATATTTGAGCGAATTAATTTGGGCTGATCTAACCTGATATATTTAGCCATTTAAATTATATGGATTTGCATCTTTCTCCCCCCAGATGGAGGTAAATGCTGAATTCATGAGGCCTTTATAACTCATAAAATGGCTGTATTATCTCCAAGAGCTTTAGTTTATTAAATTCTGAAGAAAGCAACATAACTGCAAGTCAAAAGTTATGTAAAATAGTTCTCATTATGAAAAGCCGAACAATATAATCGCTTGCATATTAAATTAAGTGATTCAAAATGGCTGCAGTTTTAAGAAATAGTTCCGTTAAAGGCAAAACGAACCAGCTGTTTTTGTTTTTCTCTATATTAGTTTATTTCAAAAATAGCAGCCATTTCCCTTAAAACAACAACAACAACAAAAAAAAACCAGACAAACAAAAAAAAAACAGTACTGCCAAATCTGGCCGAAGACCCGTCAGATGCATCCATCATTTAGACCCACTTATTCCAACTCAGATACAGTTCACAGTGAATTATTTGATTATGTCAAAGGAAAGCAAGATTATGACTTATAAAAAACAACTTTGGTGGGCTGAAAGAAGCACACTGAGGGGTAAGAAGCAAAACTTGAAGAAACTTGTTACCCTGATTCAAACAAGGTGGTGTGAATATTAACAGCACTTCAGTCTAATAACACAAGTTGGTCAATGGGGATCTGCTGGGGTGTATTACAGGCTAAACATGTCAGAAAGTTAGTTTACTGCACTGTTAAGTATTTCAAAACAGAGGCAGAGAGGAGACATTTCATGCATATGCTAGCCTGCCGTTATTTTATAGAGGGAAACACATTTGCCCAAAGATAAAACAAAGATATAAAGCAAACTTGACAAAGCAGCAAATCAGACCGTGTCACTGACTGAGTGCTTTTACCTACATTATGAAAATTTCAAGACGACATCAACTGAAAGATGTTTCTCTAAAAGCAATTATCCATGCAGTAAACATGAACACCTTTATGTGCTTTGTTTTCCTGCACTCTGTTGACACCTCTAAGTGCCAAACAACTGTGCAGAAGACCTGACACTGCGCTGCACACTTAATTAAACAAGGCCTTTTTCCGCTTCTCACTTGGCTCTGTGACTTTGACTCTGTGGATTTGAAAGAAAATAGTGACCTAATGGGACAGAAGTGAACAGAGCAACCTGTATAGTAATGCCGTTTTTATTTCTTTTACCATTTCTTTGTCTTTTACATATGACAAACAGTATTGTCAGGGCTCAGTATCCCATTTGAATAAGAACAAAACAAAACAAAACAGAAATAAAAAAAAAAAACTAAATCAAGGAATAGAAGAGGGAAGATCGACAGAGGGAAATCAGCCCGTGGGAAAGGCTTGTGGATTACTTTCACCTAAAGCTGGTTAAGATCGATGTATACATATAATCTATTGTGAATCAGTGGAGAGAGTATTATTCAAGACTCAATGCAGCTCTTAGAAAAGGCTGCCAGGGTCTGTGTAAAGCCTTATGTCAACATCTGCTTGGTGCAGAATTGTGATGTCTTTAAAGTGCGCTTTAGAGATTGTATTTTCCTCTGAGGTCAACTAAATCTTAAAGGACAGAAGGCGAAAGCAGAAAACTGTTGTACTTTACAAAGGAAGAAATAAAAGGGCCTGCTTTGAACATTTTTAACCAACTGAAAGTAAAACATTTTAATTCAAAACTAACCTGCTCTGCATGTTTTCAAAGGCTCATGTCACTACTAAAATTAAATTTTGTTTTACAGTGACTTGCTGTGAAGAATACTTCACTTTGATACTTTAAAACACAAAGCTGACTCCCAGAGTCATGTTCAAACCAAAAGGGGCTAAAGAAGTGACCAGATATAATTGACAAAACTCAGTCAGCAGTCAAACATAGATGTCGTCGTATAAAGGTACAACAGTGTACTTGAACTAAAACGTACCAACACAAACCTACATATGGAAGTTTACTGACATTTAGCAGGTATACGGACAGATCTTCTGAAAGTTCGTGCTGGTGAAAACCTTCTACCATTAAATAATGCCATTTGAAGTAGTTATAAGATATAGCAAATTAAAATCATCTCTTTAACTTTGTGATTGATGCAAATGTATTGAAATGCCAGGGGAGCACATTGCAAGAACATATTGGTTGCCCGAGCATGTTATTCTTATCAAGTAAGAGGGATAAAAAGAAAGAAAGTAAAAAAAACCTCCAAAATAAGAGGAATGTTTTAGGGTCAGAAGGAGGGGGAATCTGATGCAGAAGAGGAAGGAAGAGAAGGAGAAGGAAAAAAACAAAACAACCTTTTTCAACATTATTTCACAACGTTTATTAGAAAAGTAACCGTTACTATTCATGGCAAACTGTGTTAATAAGGACATGACAGAGAAGAAAGTGTATGGCAACACTCACTGTAGCAAAAGTATTTATTCACTGTTCTCCGGTTCTACAGTACCATGACATCTGTAGGTGGGATTTCACGGTCTGAATTCCCAGCTCGTTACTCTGGATGTGAGGACAATATTGGGAGGAGCTGTGCAGTGTACAGAGTTCCCAAGCAGCCAGGAGGGTCTGCATGAAGGCGCATGGTGGTTGGAGTTCAGGCAGATTCACACTGTTGTATGTAGTTTTGAAGGCGTGTATTTATCACTGTCCATGGTCCTGAACCACAGGACACTGAGGATTTTGAATGTTATAAAGTTAAAGACTAAAATCTTATGATACCCAAGCTAAGTTTAAAGTTTAACTAATGAGCTCAGGCAGATAAACAGACCTCTTTGATCAAAGTCAAACGACCAAGCTTCAATATGTCAAACAAATTGGCGATAATCATGGCAATCTCTGTCACATTATAAGAAACAGATTTTTTTCTAAGTTAATTACCCATACCTGTCAAGAACTCTGATGTTTGCGAGTGAATGCAAATTTCCTACTCTTGATAGAATATTGAAATTTTCTGCTTGTTTTTTGTTTTTTTTTAAAGTCAGCTGATCACTAGCAGAACAAACAAATCCCAGAGGGCTTTTTTTTTTTTTTTTTTAAATGCTGCTTCATGCTACTTTACCAACATCATGAATTGGCCTAAAATGTTGTATAATGTAACTGAACATGATTTGACTATTGTATCTGGTGTTGTTTAGCCCAGTCAGCCATATCTAATCCACTGCTGCAGGACGTCCAAGAGCCACTGTTCAAAACTACCAAGATGCCTGCAGAACTACCAACAACATCCTGGATCAACACGTTTTTGCTGCAAAACTGACAACAGTCATTCACATGCATTCCTACTCAACAGCACACCTTTTATGAATGTCTGTGGTTGATCCTAATCTATTAATCCAGCGCGATAATCCACTCTGTTTACATCACATGATTCGTTTCTCTGTAGTTGTGTGCCTATCCAATGGCGTCCAGCGGGAGTTTGTACTGCTTCTGTTGGTACCTCCCCTTGAAATCAAACTTGAATCCAGAAAAGTCATATTAATTATTTGTATCAAAAAAACTAAAGAGCGGGGATGTCTGGTCAGGCAAGTTTTACATGCTAGATTGGTAGATTTATGTTAATCATAATTAATTAATGGTTAACATGGTTAGAATTATTTTTCATATTTCTCAGTTCTCAGAAAATATATTTTGATTCCTAACAGACTCCAAACCAAATGCCCCATTTCTTTAAACCAAAGTAATAAAATGAAGGATATGAAAGAACAAGTAGAACAGGCATTTTTGCATGAAAAATTATTTAAATTGTTATAAATGACAATTTCTGCCTCAAGCTTTTCTTGTAAAAAAAAAAAAAAAATCTTAATCCAATCTTAATCTTGAACAGAATGTTGAACAATATCTGTTCTTGTCTCAGACAACTGTGATGAAATGTTTTGATCCCCTTCATAAATATGATATATAAAGTCTTATTTTGTAAAGTAACCATCTAAAGCTGTCGGATAATAAGTAAGGCGACAGAATAGCAAACCACTGGAACCTTAATTTTGCAGTTTGGTACTGTAATTAAATAAGTACTTGCAATTGTTTATTGTAATCTGCAAACCTGTTTACCCAAAATTAGCCAGACATCTTAATTTAAAGCCTTATTGATGGAACTTTATACATTTTATTACAAGGGAGCATGATCTTGGATCCCTCATGATTTTATGCTTCATAGCCTGTTTCAACCACCATTCACCTCTGTTGACAATGATCAGAAAATCATTGTAGAACTGAGGCCGAAGAGGAACGCAACTGGCGCTCAGTCCCAAAACCTGGTGTTGGGCACAACAAAAAGTTTAGTCCCAACAATGGTGCTTGAAAAGAAAAGAAAATAGAACCAAGGATCATCACTGGCATGGCTGAATCATATTGATCATTTGTCTGGGAGGTCTGTTCAAAAGTAAAACAAAGTAAATCGTTTTACTTTGGGAGTTTTGTACCTCATACTGAGTGATAATCCCGTACGTCTGCGCTGGTTCTCTCCACTTCAGGATGATCTTCTCCTCATAGGCGCTGCCCTGAATGGACTCCAGAGGAATGGCTCCTGGCACTGAGGGCAAACAGCACATTTGGTGCTCAGAACTGGTGGCACAGAGGACATTCTAGGCATACATTTCTGTGATACACATTTGCTTTTTGCACCTATTTGTAATTTGATCTTTAGTCTACTGGGGAAAGTTATCGACTACATAAAACCCTTGAAAACTCAAAAAACAAAAGCAACTCAATAGATGTTTAAAATGTGTTCTCTTGTACCCTTATAGGAGCAGAAGAAATGTTCAACTTTCTTCACCGTTTAACGTTCTGAGATACTGTCACTGAAATGTGGCCCTTTAACCCCTCATGTGAATTACTTTCATTCTGGCACTGAAACAGAATGATGTAGATGTGTTTTTATTCCCCTCCCAAGATTTATCTAGAACTCAAAAACCGCTACACCCTGTCTCTACACTTTTTTCCCCTTGGGATCCTAACCACACAGATCCACGGATCCACAGACAGATAGCAAGAAGCTGTTTCCACTTTCAAGTTTCCAGCCAGAGATATCTGAGCCAGACACGACTTGCTTTTTCGTCAGCTGAGCTTGTTTGTTATCTGGCGGCCGGCGTTCCTTGAGACTTCTATAGAGTTCATTTCCTGTGTCTGCTGAGGCAACACAGAAGACCTTTCATCTTTGAAGGAGGTGCAACAGCTGTACAACACACAGCCTCACTGTCTGAATCCTGTGCACTTCTGAAAAAAAAAACATTCCCACTTTCTAAGTGGTTGCTCATCAGGTGAGAATTATTTGAACTTCTAAAACATCATAACTTTATGGCTAAGCTTGCAAATGTACACTATTTGATGGGTGTCACTACATCCCAAATTGACCTTTACAGTTACTTGTGAAGTCCCGAGTGTTGGCTGAATTCATGAGAAGTACATTTTGGGCACTAGCCCGCGTGGAAGCACAGCATTCCTTCTTGGGATATACAAACTGCAAACTGCATGAGGGGAAATTGACAATATGAGGTAGAAATTGTCAGTCACATGCTGTCAAAATCGCTGTGGGAAACATTTAGTTTTTCTTCCTTTTTCCTCAAGCACGGGCTGAAGAAGACACTCATCGTGGCTTCTGCAAAAAATAAGTCAACACATGCAGCAACCAGGAAACTTAACATAATTAAGATATCCTTGAGGAACAGGTTAGTTCCATGGCAGCTACTCAGTGGACAGGCCCTTCACCTTCGGCAAAATAATAATTAATTTGGTTAAAAATCCATGAATAAACGGCATTATAGTTGATAATGGAAAATATGAACTGACAGAGACTATATGAGTTACACTGCTCTGTACTGTACATACTGTAATTCTTTCACTCTGTTTGGTGTCACTTACCATCTTCATCAGTCTGAACCTCCAGTTCCGAGCTCTCCTTGACACCCTCTGGGTTTCGCAGCACCAGCTTGACACTGAGGTTTGTGAAGGGCGTCAGGTTGTGGATGGTGTGCTGAGGATCGCGGCTCTGGGTGTCGTAACAAACCTCCTCCCGGGTCTCCTCTTTACCGGCCACTCTGGAGCGGTATTGGACAGTCAGGTTGTAGCTGTGGCAGCGGGTCACGTTGTAGCCCAGAGGTTCCCAGCGTATGGTCACCTGCTTGGACTGGATGTCCACCACTTCCAGACGACGTGGGCCGTGCATGGGCTCTGGAAAAATGTGGAAAGGGAGAAGTGTGAGCAGACTTTACTGTATTCATTTAGGCCAAAGGAAATGTAATGTAGTTCAACATAGTCTCAGTAAAATGATGGAAGTTACTGGGATCCGTGCCAGGGCCCAGAAAGTTTCCTTGGATTAAAGAAAATTTTGTGCCGTGTTTCTTCCAACTTTTGAAAACGACATCAGCACTTTCATTCATATTGAAATACTTTTTCTTCTGTTTGGAGTTCAAATTTCCAGAAAATATTAAAAATTTTCAAAGCCACAGCCTGACACTGAGTGCTGCCAAATCCCTTAACCGTTGCTAACTTGGTCTCAGAGCAGCTGCGCATGCCAAGAATCCACAGGTCTGTTGGTGAAAACCCTCAGCAGGAGGTGCATCATCCCTTCAGAGCAAAATGTTCTGCTCCTTCTACCTCTTCCTCTGCCTTTTCCATTCTCTTTTCCATCTGGCTCAGTGGAGGTCAGCTATTAGCACCACACTGATACAGAGTCAGCGAGGCTGTCAATCCAGGTAGGAGACAACCCCCGCCGCCATCCTATCAACTCTAATCACATATATTCTGTCTCCTTCCCTTTTCTCTTTGCCTTTCTCCATTTTTTCCGTCTTTCTTCTCCTGTACCTACATCTCTTTTCTCTCCTTCCATCCTCTGTGTCCTGTCTCTGTCCATCGCTCTTTTTGCCCCCCCTCGCCCCTCAATTTCCCCTCATTCTCTTTCATTCTTCTCATCTCCTCATTCGACTTTCCCCCCATCTCTCCCCCTTTCTTTTCCTATGGGAGGAAAGCAGCCCAAGCACAAGGTAATGGGATCAATTTCCATTCCAGGTTAAATTTGCAGTCCATTTCTCTGGAACTTAACACTTTACCACCTATTAGGAAGAGCCAGGGCTCAATTTCCCCGTTCCCCAGGAGACACAGTCCAGCAATTCAGAGGCAGCCACGGCAGCCATGTTTAACATTCTGGAGGTGCATCGGGGGAAGAGACCGGACTGGAGCTGGAGCTCCAACAAGCTGTTCATTTCTACAGATTGTGTGAAAAGCATAACAAACATGCAGTAATCTGCAAACACGCTTGGCAACCTTTCAGTTTATTTCCACATAATGTTTCTTTTTTAAGAGTTCCTAAATCTAGTAGAAACCTACTAAAAAAAAAAAAAAAAAAAAAAGAAGAAGAAAAAAACAATTCAAACTGAGCCTTTCAAATATACTTCAAAGAATATGACATGCGGTTTTGTATAGTCCTGCAGCTCACAACAAGGCTAAAATGACCAGAAATTAGGTCACAGTGTGTGACACAACTGAAGCTTGTACGAGTGAGGAGGAGAGAAAAAGAGCTCCGCTTCATGAGAAGAAGATGCAATCATTCCTGCACTTTCACAGAACAGATGAAATTGCATTAGAAGGACCTGAAGGAGGTAAAGGAAGAGCTGTTGAAAACAGATTGGGGAATGGGATCTTGGTGTGCAGCGCTGCAGAGTATGAAGCATCCAAAAATGGAAGTAAATGACAACAAGAAATATCTCCCCAATAGGAAATCTGCCATGAACTTAGAAATAACTGTTACTAAAGGTCAACAAAGAGTTTCTATGCTTTACTACAATTCAAAGAGCAGGAAAAGAAAATGTATTTTGACTCAGTATTTCTATAAAGAGGCCTAATATTCTTAGGGAACCTTTCTGTAAGGCTGTGCTGAGGTCCTGTTGAATTTTACTATGTAGGTCATGTCGAAAATGCAGTACAGACCTCCTGAGATAAATAAATGTTAAAATTTGAAATGCCTTTTAAATCTCGGAGCAAGCTTGAGATCAGCTGTATCAGAGTTTTAGCTGTAAACTATATAGGAAGGTCTAACAGTGAGCCAGCTCCATAAGAGTCGGAAACTAAACCAGCTAATGTAATCGACAATATAAAGTGGTCTAGCATTTTAAATAAATCTAATGAGTTCTCAGCTGAAAAGAGATTTCACTCTGGAAGTGGGAAGAATTCCCAATGTTGGGAAAAGCCATCCAGAAAATGGAAGTTTAAACCCTTTTATTTGTGGAACTATCTGTTGGCCGCACTCAGTAGGCAACTGTTACGCTAAAAGCACAGAGAATCGCAGGGTGGCCAAGCACAGAAATCAAATTAAACCAGATGCTCTCAAAGTGACAAATGCACCAAAGTGTGAATCTCAAGCAGACGTGCACCAGCACCTGAGAGGGATTCTCATTCCTGGACTATTCAAGGAGAATGTCACACTTCGATCTCTGTGAAACATCGTAGATAATGTCCACAGCACCCCAATTCTGACCAATGAAGTGATGGCAGAATGGAAAGCACTCGTGGAAAATATAATTGTGGAGAGAAGCAGCTGATATCGAACAAAAAAGGAAAAAAAAAATGGCATAAATTGTCCACCTGGTTGTCTGTTTACATTTTTATAAGAAGGGGAGGTACACAAGGGAATTAAAGCTCTTCAGTAAGAAGCTCTTATGATTATTCTGTAGCCTTTTGACTGGCGTTTTGTGTAGAAAAGGCTAATTGTTGTTTGGTTTCACGGCTCCCTGTAGTGCATATGGCAGCTGTCTGAGGGAGGCAGTAAAACGTGAGGATCTGTGGCCGGGACCCAATCACAACTTGTAACCTTATGACTCAGAATGACATCATCTGCTTTCAGAAACAACAAGGTGCCAGGACTGTTTCATGTCGCTTTAAACAGCTGATACTGTAAACGAGTACCTCCTGTGCATAAACGGAGCGCAACACAGGCCGGAAAACCAATGACTGACATTTGATGAGACGGGCCTAATAACCCATACTACCGCGGCTGCTGGTTTACGTTTATTAACCAAGCAAAAACAGGATGAGTATGAAAAGCACACTCACAAATCACAACTTGGAATAACAGGACTATCACTGGAGACCCATACCATTTTTTTTAATAACCATTCTCTCAAGCTATCACACACCAAGGGCGACAATAGAGTGAAAGTGCTGAAAATATGACTCTAATATCTCTCCAGTATGGCAGATATTTCTTGTGGAATACAGCTGTAATAATGGCTATGAAAGCATCCCTTGGAGCAGGAAATTATTGAAGTCAATCCTATGCTGGGGCTCACAGAAAAAAAGACCATTGAGAGACAGATTGGAGTTTCATGTGGTGGACAAATTATCACCTGGCCCACGCTCGCAGATGTAACAATTTGAATTTGGTATTTACAAAGTTAGTGTTAGTGATTCCCCACCCGCTTTTTGTCATTACAGTGTGACATTTAAATACTCTTTAGAAATTAACAGCACATTATTGCCTGTTGCTAATTTGAAAAGGGTCCTGTTTACACGCCATCGCAGTTGAAATGATAACACAATTTCATAAAACACGAAACAAAAACAACAAATAACCGCATGTTGCAACCGCCTGTCCTAGACGGGGGGCTTCAAATGGTGCACTTAGCCCTCGGGTAGAGCAAAACATTAGTCCTGGATGAAAGGAAGCAAATTGAGCATGTCTGGAGCACAGCCACTTTACTGCCAGACAAGTGCGTGCCCGTGTGCGTGCGTGCGTTTGTGTATTAGTGAGGCAAGGTGTGTTTTCCAATGTGTTGCACTGCAGCGCATGTCTGGTTTCTCAGCATCTTTCTGGCTATATGTACAGAAGAACGGATTACTTATCAGATCTTCCTCAGGCTTTGCAGCAAACGAGTCATTCGGTAAAGCCAGGATCTTTATCAGATCCGCATCGATTGAGAGCAGAAAAGCCTGGTGTGGGCATAGACTTCCATCTCCCTGCTCAGCAAATAGACCCAGGAGGAGGGGAAAGGGGTGGGGGGGTGGGGTGTAGGGGTTGGGGGTGGGAAGACTACTCCCCCAATGATTAGAAACCCCCAGCAAGTCAATGTGGCTCCTGAGTTTGGTTGCCATTCCATCAAGATGAAACGGTGTTCGGGTTAAGAAGGAGGAGGGAGTGCTTGTTGTTTGGAGATGGAAAAAAGAGACATGTCTCAACGTTCACAGGGTGGCACTTACATGGTCGGATTCCTCGCCGGGGAATGTCAGCCGGGGCTTGTCACATGCAGGCGCTGTTGTTGAATGCGCCACCAAAACAACATGACAACAGCGAAGATTAAATCCTGGTTGTGGGGATGTTTTCGTGCTAAGTGTTTCCTTCCAGGCACCGAGGCCTGCCGTTGCCATCACTTTTCGCTCTCCTTTGCTTTGTGTTTCTCTCTCTGTTCTGTTTGACCTGGGTGGGCATTTGTTTGCTTCTCTCTATTACATCCGAGTGATTGTGCTGTGACCACTGAGTCAATGACATGGGTTTTACAGTTAGGAAATCATTTCCATATGCCGCCGAAGCGAGCGATAATGATAGCTTTTGATAACCAACAATCAAAGCTCCATCACCCTCCTAGAGTGCTCATCTATGCAATCCTCTGGAGGAAGAGAAAGAGAGGGGTGGGACTGGGGGGTTTAAGAGGGAGAAATGGAAGGAGTCAATGTGTGGGCGGATGGGTTGGAGACCAAAGAAAGAAAGATAAGAGACTGGAAATGCCAAGGTTTTTGTTGCCATCAAATCCAACACGTTAAATGAGGCCTTGGGGTTGAAGCGTGTGCACATGTCATAATTGATAGCACTTTAAAGCAACTGAACATGGACCTCCTGTGCTCCAGCATCACCCTCTGCACCCATTATAAAGTCAGAGACAAATGCCCACATGCTCACAACACACACACATACACAGTCATTTGCCCACACACTTTGGAGGCGTGGATAATCACAGGGATTTATTGAATAGCGGTGGTCGCTCCTCACTCTATCAAGTCCTCCTTTATAGGCTCCGTGACGAATGGGACTGCCATGGTGGGTGAGGATAAGGGGCGGAGGGGCCAACAATGCTCTGGATCAAACTGAAATCACTAAATGTGCTCTAGTGCTGGATCTGGCTCTGCTGCCACCTTGTCTGATGACCCCCCTGAAGCTGTACAGGTGGAGATGAATGGGAGAACGCTTTCCTTCTCACACAAGCAAACAGAAAGGGAGAGGGAAAGTAAGCCATGCTCTGCCAGCACAGATGATGTATGACAAGACTCAAGACTGTCAAGTCATGCCACTTCAGCGCTTGCTCATGAACATCCATGCTTCTGTATGCCGTTTTAAAAATGCCAAGCATCTCAACTGGATCAATAAAAAAAAAAAAAAAACGGAGAAAAATGATTTTGCACACATGTGTTTGTGCAGCCACAACTATACACGGGACAAACGTCTTGTTGAATGTTTTTGAGTCTTGGATGTGATGCTGGACATAACTACATCTGCTCAAGGTCACAGCTATTTGTATAGAAGTCATAGTGGAGAAACTGTTTTATTTCAACATGCAAATAACTATATTTTCTAACCATCTCGCCTGAAAAGTATTTATAGAATTGTACTTTGTATATATAATATATATACACACACACACACACACATTTATGTTAAAAGCCCCATTAACACCTTTGTACTAATATGTAATTTTATGTTTCCAAAGCTAAGAAACTGACAAACCCTTCCCAGAAAACATTAAATACTCCAAATATGCTTTAAAGTTTGTATGGACAAGCAGTTTTCTAGTCATAAGCATTGAGCTTGCTTCAATAAATCAAACCTTCTAATCCTGTAAGATTGACAAGTTGAAGTGCGTAGTTTGTGTGTTTTTTGTTTGTTGTTGTTTTTCTTTAATACCACTGAGGACATCTGGTATTTATCCATTTCTTCTAAAACATTTCACATAAAAGAAATCAAGTTAACTAAATAGACTCTCTCTCGCCCGCGCTGTCACACAGTAGAGATAGATATAGAGATAGAGAGAGATAGAGAGATAGAGAGAGATAGAGAGATAGAGAGATATATAGAGATGATAGATATGAGATAGATATATATAGAGATAGATATAGATATATATATATAGATATATATATAGTATATATATATATATATATATATATATATATATATATATATATATATATATATATATATATATATATATATATATATATATATATATATATATATATATATATATATATATATATATATATATATACACATTTATTTGTGTGTGTGTGTTTGCAGAACTATCTATTAAATTTCAAATATGCAACAGGAAGAAAAAGCCCCACTATATAGAAAAGTTTAAAATGTCAATATGAACAGCCTTCCATCACTGGCCATTTACTGGGATTAAAAGAGAAAGAAAAGTAGAAAGTGTGGGGCCAAAAGGTGAGTGAAAGTGCAAATCCACTGACCGGATGAAAACAAATGGACATCTAGTTGATGGGAAGAGCAGAGGCAGCGAAGGTGGAACTGGTTAAATCAATCTTTCATTCCGTTTCCACCAATATGTTGTGCAGTGATTGGGGTCAGAGTGACAGGTGGATTGACCTCCCACTCCGCTACCATCCGTCTTAACGCATGCACATGCCCACACACCCTTCACTACGGACAGGGCTTTGTCTTTTTGTGTTCACGTTCTCGGAGGAAACCGGGTTGTGTTTAAGGCTTACAAATGGGAAAAACAGAGGGCCTAATTTACAGACGGGGGATGAAATCTCTACATGAACGGTGGGAGGTTACCAAGGTGATTCTTCAATTTCAACATGTCGCAGATGGCCCATATGCCACTGTCATTTGTCGCCAAGAAGCTGCATGTGTCGCGCCCAACTCAGGGTGTTACTCACAGTCTAAATCAAAGTTGAAGCGCTCCACTGTGCGAAATGGTTGCTGCATTTTCTGAAGCACCTACTAACAAGATATATGAGATCTAAGATCTCACCATCTTGGTGGGGGAATATGGGGAATAAATTCCAGCCCTCCTGACAGTCATGTCCTTTAATTGAGGAGGAGACATGGAAATGTTCTTGAGTTAGAGTTATACAATCAGACTGAATGAGTGCTTGTTGGATGCCTATGAAGGGGACATCTATAATTTATTAAAAAGATGGAGAAAATCTGTGACAAAAATTACAGCAGAAAGACCATGAATAATTCAGCATGAAGAACAGAAACATTTAAAGGCCTTGAGAAGCATTTAAGTTCAAATCTAAAAGCAGCTACTAAACCTAACATTTATCACAATTTATTATTCCCTTGAAGTGTAAAGAGAAGATTATAAACAACCTGAGTTGTTAATTGGTTTTGAGGATCTTAAAAAGCACCAATACAATAAAATGCTTAGATGGTTGTATCGTATGAGCTTATTTGTTGTCACAGACTCTGCTCCATCCTGTTAAGGGAATATATAGATGAAGCAATGGAGGTGAGGGAAATAATAATAATGAAACCACTATAAATGCAACGTCTCTTATATTTCTTTTCTCCTTCCTTTCCAACAGCAGTTGTTTGAAGACACGTCCTTGAGAGGAACACAATTTGTCTTTTGCTGAGCCAATATCATCGAACACAATTCACCATTCTACCTTAGTCTGGCTGTGATAAAAAAGACTTTTATTGTGGTCTTCTATAACCTTCCTGCACACCACAAACTCAATCTACCCTGTTTTCTCTGACTGACAAAAGAACACAAATTCAATGGGCCTCAAACCAAGGCTTTCCATTCACCTTGCAATATAAAGTATATAAACCTTACAGTTCACGTGACTAGCAGCTATTGTATGTTGACAAACCAGGCCAGTGTTATCTGAAATGGTGAGGTGAATTGCCTTTTCATTCATATCTCAAGGCAACAATAGTTTTAATTAGACAGATACCTTCCAAACAATTTCCTCTCCTTTTAGACCATGAGAGATGGATCTGCTTAATTACAACCTTAGCAAACCAGCAACTATCATAAAGGATTAGATCTCACCAAGGCAGTCTGCCCTGTAGATATACAAGTAGCCATAGGAGGTGATAAAATATGAATTATGGCTCAATAACAGGTTATCACTTTGCCTTTCTTAACAGAGAGTTGGGTCTTATTACAGGAGATGATTTGCAACTTTTGTTAGAGGAAGGTTTCTTTGCCAAAACATGGTGGATTCTCTCTCATTTGGGGGTGGGGGGTGAGTTGCTGCCAAATGCAAGCATTCCTTATTAGTGTGGGGAAAATGGAGCGAGAGTTGGACAGGCAATTTGGTTTGGCACCTTGAGTAATGCAGTCACCAAGTTGGACCGTGGCTAGGAACTAAAATCACTGCAAACACAAGTGCAGGGTGGGTAGCTCGCCCTCAATGATGAGTACGAAGATCACAGATCCAAGTGGGTCCCTGTTGATCAGGATGCCTCGTGGGTGTCTTGCTTTGGTGGATTTCTGACATACCCGTCTGTAGCCCCATTAACATAGTTCCACCTCTGTAGCACCTTTATTCCACTCTGCTGTGCTGGAGATGGAACGGTGTGTGTGTGTGTGTCTGTGGCTGTACCGCCTTGGGAGGTAGTAACAAAGTCGTAATGGTAATTCGTAAAGAAAAAAAAACACACACAATGAAAAAAGAAGAAAAAAAGATTAGGTTTTTAACCACGGCGGTCAGGGAGGCAGTGGCTATGAGACAATGCGGTCAACAACCAGGCAGAAACTTAATTTTTCAGTGGCATTTTTTTCAGCGCCGCCTTTTATTCAGCACTAACTGAATATAAAAGCCACTGAGATGAGATAATAAAAACCTGTTGCTGACTGTGAAAGTAGCCCAAAAGAGCCGTCTTTAGACTGAGGCCAATGCTTTTAGACTAATGCTATGTGAGAGCATACACTAGGGAGGGAATATTGGACCTTTCTTGGATCAGCGTGAATGCGCAGCTGGAGAGCGGACGTGGAATGAAGAACTGGAAACCATGGAAAAGGAGAACATCTGGAACACCAGATGGATGGATGGATGGATGGATGGATGGATGGATGGATGGATGGATGGATGGATGGATGGATGGATGGAGGGATGGAACAGTCCAGGCTTAGATGATGGAGATAACATGGATGTAATCCAACATGAATCTACACACCATCTCTATCCCTGAACCAACATTTACGTGGCATTGATACAGTTGTATTTCTTTCGAAATGTGGTTTCAGCTGTTACACAAGCATGTCAGTAATTCTAAGTGAAGGAAAGAGGAACATATGCTTTTAGAGCATCTCCACTGGAGAATCTTGCAATAGTGCAAGTTCAATAAAGGTGAATGTTGACCTGTGAATATGCCAGAGGGAACCAGAAATTGCTCAAAAACTGTCAAATTCTTGAAAGTGAAAAAGAACTGAGGTGAATACTTTCAAACACTTTATATAACTAGTACCTAGCCTTAACTGTCCTCAAGTCGTGTCATTAAATCTTCTTGTCCATCAAACTGAATGAGTTATTTTTTAAGTATACATTGATAAAAAGGGTGCTCTTATTCTGTAGACTGCGCTTTTCAAAAGCCTTCTTGGCAGGTGGACAATAGCAGGAAATAAGGAACAACATTATCGTAATTCTGTCACACAATTAGTCATTACTTTGCAGGGTTTAAAAGCAAGCAAGGTGAAAAAAAACCTTCTTTTTTCTTTTTTTTTTTTTTTTGCGAATGCAACCAGCAGACATTTAACTGCATGATTTATATGATTCCTATGGTGGCCATCACTCATTTGAAAATGACATTTTTCCAGAGTTTTCTTTGTAATTCAAAAGCTTCAAGGTCGTAGCAGTAGTGAACTTCTCCAAAGTGAATTTGTCTGAGAATAATACAGACACAGTAAGGAGGTGTTGTTAATTTACATCATTTGTCTCATTCTATTTATAACCATGTCACTAAGATAAATCACTGTTCTCGGAGGAAAACGGTGATTCTGCTCCTTTTTCTACCATTTGTTGCAAAAAGTTGTGTCAGTCTTATCTGAACTAAAGCAGACCTGGTCTTTCACTACGTGGCCATTAATGAAACAGTGAATCTTGGTGTGGGTGAACATCAATGTGTAGCTCCTCCCTTCTCCTCATTGTAACGCCCAAGTGTTCAAGAGAGGGCTGATCACTGATTAATGCTGGGCCCCCTGTGTTTAATAGCACGCCGCATAACAGAGCGGCGAAGTGAAAACAAACAGACGAGGCAACTCCCACGTGGAAGCAGGGCACAGATGGAGAGAACTTATAGATGGAGATGTGGATTTGGCAGAAGCTGGAGTCTGAGCAGGTGTTTGGGCCCAGCATGGACATCATGTATTGCCATTTTTAAAACACACAAGAGCCAGCGAAACAACAGAGGCCAAGAGGGGGGAGAAGCTGGGACACACAGGGCAGATGTTTTTTTGGGAACTAGAAGGAAATACTTGCTCCTTTGCTGAGTGCTCCTTAAAAATTTAAATTTAAACAACTCTAAAACAAATTAATGGTTAATGGAGTTAATTTAAATACTTTAAGACTGATTCTGTATGTCACTGTTATTTGCATACATGCACCAAGTGGTCAAAATTTAAAAGAACAACTTTACTGGACTCGGTGTATGTTAACATAATGCCAATTGGGAAAGACATATGCAATGAACTTAGAGAAGAATTATTGCTGCACATCAATCTGGAAAGGGTTACAGAACTATTTCAAAACTATTTGAAATTCTAAGTTTGACAATGATAAGGATTATTGGTGAAAATCATTCAAGACAGCTGACCATCTTCACGGTGGAGTGGACAACACAGCCAATGTACTCAAAGGCCAGATCGTGCAACGCTCCAAGACGTGCAAAGATCTAGATCTCAGACCCTACAGGCCTCACTGAGCAGGTCATATGTTAAAGTAAATGACAGCACATTTCAAAGAAAACTGATCCAGTATGGTTTGACTGGAAGAATTATCAGAAGAAAGCCTGTTGTATCTAAAATAGAACACAAAAGCAGAACTGAGTCAGGCAACGCTGCATGTGAATCAACCACGAGGTGCCTCGAACAATCATCTGTGGTGAGAGTTTTAGCCCACTGCCCGGCCAGCTCCATGTTTGGCAAAAACCCAAACACACATTTTCTGCAGAAACACCTCATGCCAACTGTCAAGCACCACGGTGGAGATGTGATGATTTGGGCTTGTTTTGCAGCCACTGAGTTAGTGAATGTCTAAACCCTCAAAAACAAACATTTGTCCACAATTATGAGAAGTTATAACTGCTAAAGGTGGATCTGCAAGCCGTTGAATCACGGAGATACTTAGTATTGCCCACATGCGTTTTTTTTTTTGTTTTTTTCTGGCTCGGGTTTTGCTGGATAAATGGTGAAAAAAGTCAGATATTGTTGTTTGTCTGAACCCAGAGCGGATAAAGACACTCTTGTCCACACAGACCTTACCTACAAATCAGACTGCAGAGATGAGCTTGTTTAAGATGCGCTCGCCTTCCTTCCCTGTGTGGGCAGGAAATGGTCTCTCTGTGTGAGACAGTTTCTCTATAATGTTGCTGAAATTTCGGGCAGCATGCTGCGATCTTAGGGCACCACCTGATAATAGAGTGTTTTCCTTCAAGCAGCACTCAGAGTGTGGAGGACTCTCAATTGGTAAACAGCATCAGACAAAAACAGATTTCACATGGAATGAGGGGAGGCACACTTAATTACCCATCTCTTTTTCCAAAAACATACAAGTAAAGGGAGAAAATGATGAATGTTGAATTGTGAAATTCAACATCAACAGTCTAAAGACATGAGGATATGCAAAAGAAAATGTTAGAATCCTTCTGCAAACCCTTGAAAGTCACAAATAACCCCCAAAGCAATCACAGAGCCTTAGATAAGGCATTCTTTGTTGCTCACTGGCAGAGTAATGGAAGTGCTTCATGGGAAAGAAAGCCTTTCAAGGCTCGCTCATTCTTCCTCCTGCCTCTGAATAGAATTGGTGGCGTCCTTACATTATACACTCCCAGTTTTACAGAAGATTGAATTAAAACATCCTTTGTCATCAGAAACATTGCTCATTTTGCAAAGTGACCAAAGCGTGGCTATGAATAATTATGTGAGAGACAGTGCTCTAAAGTGGCCACAGATTTTCATTAGCGCTTCCAGACAGCAGCGCTGGGAGAGGGGGAGTGAGTCTCCGGGTCTGTCTGCATCAACAGTGATGTATCACACAGCCCTGTGAGTCCTAACCGTTCAATTAGGAGCACTGCTGAGGCCCAGCCTGTCAGTGGCAAAGACCGGCAGAGAGCTGGACAAGATCAAGAACTGCTTCCTCAAACACACTTCAGGAGGCAGGACCATCAATCACACTGACTGTGACCGGCAGGGTGGCAGAGGCGCCGAAACCCCCGCCGAAGCCGGGCCTGGCTCAGAGGGCAGCACAGGTAGGCCCATTCATCTGTGGCAACCAGACTAAAAATGTATGAGCTCATGACCTTCACAGCGGGGAGAAGGGGTTAGACCCAAGCAGAGCGAGAGGAAGAAAAAAAAAAAAAATCTCATTCCCATCAGCATTTCTCTGGACACCAAACAGCATTAGCCAAGGAAACTGCTGATCGTAGGTTTGTTTTGTCCCTCAAGTTGGCATCCTACTACAGCAGGGGAATTTAGCTGGTTAATGTTGTGAGAAGGGCAATTTGTACAATATCATGAGGCATTCCCAAAGTGTTTATGTGCACATTTAGGTTTGACTGCCTACAGAACAGCACCAATATAACAATCCATATTTAAAGCGTCATTATGCTTCACACAAGACATCAGTCTCTGCTGCTGATGCATTAAGAAGCTTACATGGCGTTTGGACTGGAAACCGAGCGCAGAAAGTAAACAGTTACAAGGTTAACCGTCTGACTGGTGGAGTGTAAAGTAAACCAAGAGTTGGTTATATTTTATTGTTAAATGTAATTCTGAAAAACTACTTTGCTCACTAATTGTTCCAGGTGCTCGATAATCAGTAATCTTACTTAAACTCCAAATGTGGGAAAAATGAGAATTTAGAGGGATTCGTCTGCTATAGAAAAATAATTACTAAGTAAACTGGCACTGATATCTGTTGGGCAATTGTGAAATCCATTTATTTACTTCAAATGAAATGAGGCTTCAGCGCAAAGGCAATGAAGCTTAACTAACAACGGAGCTCTGGCAGCTACTTATTGTATACAGGTGGAATTTAGAAAACAGTAAAACTTTTTTTTAAATCTGTTGTTTGTTACACTAAAGTAGGAACGGTATGAACTCAAATGCAAAAAGCTTAGGGTGATAATGATACTACTATTAGGAGAAAAGTCCTGAATTAAGCGCTTCAACTGCTTTGGCCACGCTTTTTAACGTTGCATCTCTCTTTTTAATCAACTGGGGCACTTTTGTTCCCCGACTCAAAGCACTGTCATTATGTTGTGACGTAAATCCACTTTGGTCTTTTTTCTTTTTTTAGGGCAGACATAGCTGCAGAGTATGTTATCCACAGTTTATCTTTGGGTTGCACCTAAACCACAAACTGAAACACTTTTAATCTTCGCACAGAGTGAACTCGACCAAAATCTCAGCGACGTAAAAGAAGTTGAACCTCCAGGCGTGCAGGGGGACCCTCTGAGGTAAAAATTGCAAACATTCCTTTGTGAACTTTCTGAAAGTTTTAGTCTGATCGGAAAGATTTAGCTTTTGTGTGTATTTATATTGCACAAAATACACATTGGAGCTGATTAGTGTGACGCAGTATCATAGCATTGTATCAATGTATCTCCACTGTCTTCTGTAAATGATTGTTGCTTACCTGCACACTTGGTTCTGGCCCTCAGAGGGGGTCCAGGAGCTCCGGTGCCTCCCTCCAGAGGTCTGGTCAGCAGAACACTGATCTCATACTCAGTATCTGGATCCAGATGGCCAATCTTGTGAGTGGTTTTGTCCACAGGCTGCAGGTCATACATGGTACCAGACACGGTGCGGTACTCCACCTCCCTGTCAATTATTGGACCGTCACCATTGATCGAGTTGGCATTTAGCTGGATCCAAAGGTAGGTGGCACCAACGGCAGTCAGCTGGGGTGGAGCAATAGGCACCGGGGGCTCTATAGAAACATTTAGATAATTACAGAGAATTAGCTTTCACAATCCATCCATCCGTTTTCGTCTCTTCTTGCTTCCTGTTCAGGGTTGGGGTAGCTGGAGATGAAGCCACCTCTCAAGCCGTTTTGACTTCAGAAGCCAATTTTATGTGTTTTTGATTGTCGGAAAGACGGGAACATCAAGATGGGGTGAAAAAAACCCAACAACAACCTTGCAACACACAAACATTTTGTTTTTAAAGAATCAACCACATTTAATTTCTCTTAAACTTCAGAATGATTTCACGAGTTCCAAAAACAAAACAAAACAAAACGAACAAAAAAACATGTCATTTAACAAGCGCCAATCAATAGCTTCAGCTTGATGAATGAAATATTTCATCATCAGCCGTACGCCAAGTGAGTCATGTAATCACAAGCTCTTTAAAAGTGATGGCAACTTCAAACAGAAGTGTTAAAAAAAACAAAAAAACAAGGCAGCCAGACCTTGGCAAACCTTGCTTGCTTTGAACAATATATTGATTTCAATCAGAGGGCTTCTATTTAAAAACCTCTGGCAATTGACAACTGCTGGAGTTGTCATTGCTCTTGTCAATTCAGATGCTGGTTTAATCTCTCAACTCATGACTGCTTTTGAATTTAGTAATTCTATTTAGAGCTAGAAAGCACTGTCGGGATAAAGTTCTCCTCACTATGTAGCAGCTTTTCAACTTAAAACAACAAAACACAATGCTACACAAAATGATTTGCTCCAACTATTGTTTAGTTTGGCTCCATCATCACCCAATTAAATTAGAATAAATCCACTCCACGGCGACCTTTCAGTATTACCCACAAAGCTCAAACGTTTCACTGGTGGCATGAAGGGAACCCACGCAATACTAGGTAAGTGGCTTTAAAGTAGGTAAATGACGCCCTTTGTTCAAAAGTTAGCAGATAATTTGAGGGTCTTTTAGAAACACCTGTGTCATCAAAACATCTCTTTTTGGCTAAAAGACCACGGGGATACAACACAACACTTTCCAGTGCCACACGCTGCTGGTTTTGGGGGGTGGAGTCAACCACCTGATTAGACGCCAACCCCGAATCTGCAGGGAGTGTTTTTTTTTTTAAAATCAGTCCTATAGCTTTGAACTTCCCACAGCATAGCTGCATCATGTGGAGCTGGTAGGAGAAGATGGAGACGTTCTACTCTGTTTGGACCCTTGATGCCACAGAGCCACAGCTCTAGCTCTGCAGAGTCACGGCAGTTGCTGAAACTGTCATTAAACTAAATAACAGGGTGGTGAGATGCCTTATTTTTTCATTTGGTAGATGCTTCAGACACATAAATGTTCTCAAGCAACGGAAAAAAAGTCACCTCTGCATATATCCCCTCTTAACATGGCTTTAAAGTGAAAACCTACTCATTACAGTTATTTATTATCAGTACTTTTAAAGTTTTAAAGAAGATTACTCTAGATATAAATTTAAAAGCTCGCCGATAGTTGAGGTGCTTTGGAGAAAGCAACAGAAACATAATTAGAATTTGTCTGCAGTAAGTTGACAGTATAAACAATGAACTGAATTAATGTTGTCTTGTCAGTTTCTGATCATAAATTACCATATAAAGAGAATTTTAAGGTTGTAGCTTGTCATGGTGAAGGGAATTGTAACTCTTCAAGTCAAACATATGACCTGAAAAAGCCCTGGGTGTTGAGCAAGAGCAGCAAAGGTTCAACCCCAAAAAAGCAATCACTTTATCTGTGGAAACTGAGAGCAGTGTTGACTCTGGTCTTATTTTCCGTCTGCGCCAGACTTTTTTGAGATGTTTATTTACTGAAGGTAAGTTTGGAAGTTTGCTCGCTCTGAACTCCACAGCAGGGGTTATATTTTATTACAGCGGGACGCAGAACATATTACAGCAGAAAATTCCGCCGTGGTCGTGATACTGAGTTTTTGCGCCGTCGTCTTCTCCAAATATGTCAAACCTCTCCATCAACATGGCAACGCTTGACCCCATTTGCAGCAGCAGAGACAGTCAACTAGTTAAGTGGTTTTAAAGGAGATAAATTATGCTGTCTTTTCAAAAGTTAGCACAGGATTCCAGGTCTTAAAGAGCAGAGATACAGTACATCACTTTCTGTTGCTACATGTTGCTGGTTTAGGGGGTGGAGCCAACCACCTGATTTGACTCCGCCTTCCTAATCTGCAGGGAGTGCGTCTTGTGAACTCGGTGCTACAGCTTTCCACGTTCAACTCGGGTCGGCATTGGGATGGTAAACTCCACGTTTAGATTACGACCCTGACGCCAACTTCCGATCTGTAACTTCCGACGATCCGCTGATAAGGCTTGTCACCAACATTGTTTTTCCCATTATGTCTTTCACAAATACAATAAAAAGGTTTAACAAAACACCAACTGTAATTTACATATTCTTTATTATCTAAAATATAATTTAATCCGAGACACTGCCAACCTGAAGCTGACTTCATCGCTGTGATATAAATACACTTTTATCAAACTCTGGGGCAAAAAAAGAAAAAGAGTACCCGGTGGCGTTTTAAATTTCCTATGAATAAGTATTTCACTAAGTCAGTATGTCATCATTAGATACTTTGTGCAAATACCAAATGAAGGAAGGGGAAATAAAATAATGTAGTAACTGGAACAATCAATTTCTGAGCCCTCTTAACAGTCATCAATTTTTATTGTTAGAAAAAGCATTTTGTTAATAAAGTTATTCTTCAGTAAAGATTCGTCTCCGTCAGACAAATGTGGTGTTTGATGACAGCCTTGAAGGTGACCTTTTCTGGGTTGTGCCACCAGTGATTTTGTAATCGTGTTTAAACTTTGTCCCATTTCTGGGAGGAGGATTCCTAAAAGACCTTTTTTACCCCGTTGATTATTTTATAGGATTTATTTATTTATTTATGTTTCATACAGATGGCCAGATTAGGAGATGTTGCAAAAACATTGACGAGATTGTTAATAATCACAAGAAATGTGTCATAGTTTCATTCATGCGTATTTATTGTTTATGTATTTTGTGTCCTTAAATTGTCCTGACACATAAAACCTTTAAATTGAAAGAGGAGGTACTACCTTTTGAACAGAACTGAAGGGCAACTAAACACATACCACAACTCTAACTCCGGAAACAATTACCTGGTTCAGCCCCCCCCAAAAAACACCTTATTCAATAAACAGCTTTGCCCGGGAGTGAAGGAACTGCTCAGGACTTTACTGTCGTCACAAACTAGAACAGTTGCACGTCCGTGCAGCAACGGCGAGAAGCCCGAATAATCACTCTAGTCACAGAATAAAGCCATTAGTCGCATGGCTGCTTCTCACAGGTCGGTGAGGGAGAGGTGCCAGGTCAAATAAGACGCAGACCGAGCTGACCAACAACATCCGGAGGCTCCTCCTCAGCAGATGGTTACCTAAAGCTGACCTCGCACCTCATGGCCCTAAACTCCCTCTAATCCAACCTTCAAGTATTTCTCTGTGACAAACATCACCTAACCAGCTTATCCAGCAGGCCGTCTCCTGTACTTAACTGCAGCGTGGTAGTCGGGGAGCCAGACAGGAAAATGAGGTGACCCAAAATCTGGGTTCAACTGCTGGCTTGTTCTGATGGGCTTTTATGCTCCGTTATATCTTAAAAGGGATTTAACTGAGTTAAGAAGCAATACACTCAGATTAATTTAAGCAAAGAAAACAGCATGGGCACACTCTAAAAGTATTTTTATAGCTGCTATAGACTAAAGTATTGTTTTAATCTTTGAAATCAGCAAATGGGAATTTGTTAATTTCCAGAAAGCTTTTTGGTCTCTGTATCTTTTAATGAGGAAAAACATATGATTTCAGTGATTACAACAATAAATGTAATTTATTTTCTCCGCTAGTAGGTACCCCAATGCATTAAAGAGCCATAATAAAAAAAAAAATAAAAGTTGGGGATAGTATAAGTCAGCAGCAAATTAAACAATAAACAACCAAATAAGCCTCACTCCAAGTGAGAAAGTGGAATGAGTCAATAATCAGGTTTTTGTGACACATTGGCAAACACTTAATGATGCATAGGACCAAGACGTCTCTATCTGCTGACTCAGTCATGACTGGTTCACGGACACAAAATTGAACCAACGTCTTGACTTATAATGAGACACGGATTACAAGAGCTCTTCGGTCATCGACATGTCCTCCTGTACGCGGTAAGTAAATGATGCCTCATGTCAAGATGTCACATCTTATGTTTGCTGGCACCACCTTAATGCACTACAGCAATAAGGATTTTGTTTAAGTATGAAAAGTTACTGCCTCACAAAAGCAGCCGCAGATTATGGTGATGAAATAATTCTGGCAGGTGCAGTAATCCTCTGTTCAACAGTCAAAAGCCGATGCATCGCATATAACAGATTACCAGTGTGAAATACAGTCAAGTCCGGGAACACTTCTGAATATTAACAACTCATCCCCTGATGTCTAAACCCCGCACGGCAGCTTCACAGCAGCGTAGCCCATGGAAAGGTCCCCAGACTGAACTCTGGGCTGGCTGGAAATGGCCGACAGCAGCGATCGTACGCAAGGGTCAGCGAGCAGCTGCTGTCGTGATGCTACGCAGACCGGCGGAGGCCTGGCGGAGGCCTGGCGGAGGCCTGGCGGAGGCCTGGCGACAGCTGCGTCTATCGTTCAGCAGCTCCTCCCTGCCACGATGCAATCTTACAAATGAATGCGCATGCTCGCGGGCCAAAAATAAATAAAAATTTCACACTGGCATGCACCTGGACACAAAGGCACAGCAAGACCCATCATACTGGGTCTAAAACATGCGTCTTCACTGCGGATCTGTAAAATGAACTGTTTTACCAATGGAAAATATTCCACAAACATCCACAAGTTGGCAGGTCACTTGTTTTGTATTCAATTTGCAATAATAAAATATAGATTTCAAAAAAGAAAGAAAAATGGAAGCCAAAACCAAGGAGTTGTTGGCTTTTTTCCATTTAAACATCATGTAGATGCTCAAATTAATCAGCTAATTTTAGATTTTAGAGCTACAGACACACACGAGTGTAAACCCGCAGCCCACATTTGCCTTTCGCCACACAGAGAGCAATAATAAGAGCTGCCACCCAGCTCTGTCGCAACATTAGTTAGACTTCGCTGTTTATAAATCTGCCTTTCATTTGCCTGTTACATCCACTGAGGCTCTCTTGTTAAGATGGAAGAGGTCCTCATTATGTTGTGTGCTTTCCTAATTGGGCTGCTGTGAGTAAAGAATTGATCTGCTCGTGATATGAGAAGAGGTGGCCAGAGGAAAATGAGGAGCCTGACTGGCTGGCCTTCGATTTTTGGTGGCTGTTCTCATTAGTGCTGACACGGCTGCAACCATCGACATCCTTGAGTTGGTAGCGTGGCCCAGAATACAATACTAGAGCTCAGCGAGGGCTCCAGGTGATTCTAACCAGGCCAAGGAAAGAGCCAGGACTTGGACAGGGAGTAATTATCATCCTTTCAAAACCGCTGGCCACACTCCAGGAGGGCTCATCAAAACGGGGAGATCGGGAAAAAGGGGCAGCACTTGGCCAATCCGTGAAGCACGCTGGAATTACAAGGCAGCGCACTTCCACATAGGCACATAAATCTGACGTGAACGCTGGCATGAAAGGGAGAAGTGATTATCTGGTATAATCAAGCATTCACTCTCCTCATGTTGAAGGAAAAGGCAGTGTATGATAATGAAGGGTGGGTTGAGGGGTGGGGAGTGACTGTAGCAGGCTCATAATCCACAGATTTGCTCCATGGTCAATCCACCAAAAACGAGTCACAGACACGGTGAATACATATTTAAGGAGGATTTACAACTCCGACACATTTCGAGGAGGGTTAGGAACGTGTTTTATGACTGGGACGATAAGAGGAGTTATCAGCTTTTTATGTCTCATAACTGTGAAAATGGCTTTTCTCTTCTCCGAATGAGTTGGGTTACGTCAAAGTCGCAGAGGTGTGAAATTTGCGTGGAATTTAAATTGTGATGAGTTACAAGATTTTACACATGCCTTACTGATTTTTAAATATTTATGACGAAGGCACTTTACACTTAACTGGTTTGTCTTGCGCTGAAATATGTCCAGTAACCCACCGAACGCAGCGATCAGCAAAAACACTGAGCGCGTGTAAGCGCAAGGATGTGCGAGTGATTGTGGGGCTGAATTTATGCACAAGTGTGGTTTTGAGTGCCTCCAGTGTGTCGGTAAATTTTCTTTGAGTACACCGCTGAAATCCACTGATACACTCGAGCAGAGAGACTTTATCTCCCTCTTACACTCTGCTGTGTCTGGGCCCAGCCATTCCTGCATGATTGACAGAGCTCGATCTGGACAGGCAGGATTAAACCTATCAATCACATAAAGCTTGGTGAGGAAAAAAAAAATGGAATAAAAAAAAAAAAAGAAAAAAGAAAGGGAAAAAAAATCAGGGCTGTAAATTCAATTGAGAGCACTGGGAGAAAATTGAGGTGAAGAAATATAGAAGGCCATTACCAGGCTATAGGGCTGTAGGAAAGAGAGGCCTTGCAGGATTTAGTTTCAGATGACTCCATAAATTCATATCAAATGACTGCAAGAGTGAAATATCACTGAGGTTACTGTAAACCCTGCTGCCTTTTGCCTTTGTGATCTTTTATGTGGGATCATGCGGAGTCAAGGACAGCCTTTACAGAGAAAGCAGTAAAGTCATATGGACAACAAATACGGCCTTAGAGGGCATTTTCGCCTAAACAGATGCAGCACTTCCTGTTTATCTCCTGTGAACTTTGATGACGGCTTTGAGGTCATGTGGATGGAAAACATCCCTCTTTTCTGGCATTGCAGTTTTCTCTAAAATACAGTAGTCTGTTTTTGTGCTTTGTCTGCTCTGGAACAAATACTTACGTTTTATGGTTAGCTCCCCATAATTGGACACTCCAACTCCTTTGTCTGAGTGGACAATGCAGCGGTAACGGCCCGAGTCGCCCTTGGTTGTGTTCTCCACATCGAAAGTGCCTATGAAGCGCCGGTTGTTCCAAGGTTTAGTGGCTTTCATTGGGGCCTCCCGTCCACCGATGCCCTGTTTGGAACAGAAACAAACACACGAGTGAGTCTCCAAAAGTGGCGAGTTTTAATAAGCAAAGTGGACTGACCTTGTGTGTGTGTGTGTGTTTCAGAAACTCTGGTTTAGTGTGGTTGATGCCCGCCGTTGTGGCTGTTTGTTTGTGTCCTGTCTTTCCCTTCAGTGTCTCATAGAAGGAATACATTTATTAGTCTGGAATGTACACACACACACACACACACACACACACACACACACACACACACACACACACACTGGGCTCTCCCCAGCTGTCACCCCTCACAGAAGGCAGATGGGGGACATTTGTTCATTAGAAATATTTCTTCATTACAGTCATCAGGGGACTTCACTTAATGTTTGTTTTCCAGCTCCTGTGCTAATGAGGACGTGTTTGTTAAAATGATGGAGTACCTGGCAGAGGACCTTTACTCAGCTTCACACTCCCACTGATCACATGTGTGACAGCGTGCTTAGCAGCAGAGCCAGCAGGGTTATGTTTGCCAGATGCACGAACTTCGCCACTCAGAACAAGGTCAATTCAAGACTGCTGCGCAGCTCAGTCGTGCCGGATATAGTACACGGTATCCACGCGGAGCCGCCATCTATATAGGTTAAGACCATACTGCGGTGATCTGAAACAACTGTAATCCCCTGCGTCCCAGCTGCAGAGGCCTGTGCAAATCCGGTGAGCAGGTGAAATCTCCACCACAAGGGCGAAATAAAACAACCAGGGAATGCTTCATATTAAAATGTTGCACAAATGCCACTTATGTTTCCTGAGAGCAAATTTTAAAGACTTTAAGGTCTTTTTTTTTTTTTTTTTTTTTTTTTTTGGGCTGGCTATGGAAGCTTGAAAAAATTAGTTAGGTTAACTGATGTGTTTTTTTTTTTGTCATCACCAAAGCCATAATGCATTTCTGTGATTCCACAGGATATTAAGTTTATTTAATAAACATTAAAGCAGCCTGTTAAAATAATAGTTTCAATTTCATTTGAAAGAATATTTGATTATTTTTAGGAGACGTCGTTTATCTCCTGCAGTCACCCATCCCTGCTATCAGCAAAAACCAACCAAAGCAAAATTTGAGTCCCGTACGAGTCCTCTTTCAGGACAGCTGCATATCACCTTACAGCACTATGTCACACAACGATGGAGCTACTTCGTGGACCTACAGTGAACGTTTTAACTTCAAAGGTACCCGTACAGGCACGGAGATCAAGTCACTTTTACAACACTAATATTTCCTTTTGTTTGGTCTCTTGCTCGGTCACTCTCACTCCCATGATGTCCACCGTACCTCTGTGACGATAACGAGGACGGGAGGCCGATAGAGCTACACGAAGCTACGACAAAAAGTTCCTATTATTTCTAGTGTTATTTACTATGATTCTTTTTCTTTGTTATATAAAGCCACTATGTAGTGGCGTGGATGATTTGTTCATAGGGGTGGTGCAGTAAAACAGTAAAAGGTAAAGAGAAAGGACTCTTTTCTGTCTGTTCAAGTCTTTCTTTGGTAATTGTCTAGTCAGCATTAAACTGAGCACTACAGCAATATGAGACGGCCTGAAATTTGTCCACACTTCATTGAAATTTTTTTTTTTAATTTTTAAATAACTTGAGTGCAGATTCTAAGGGTTCCAGGAGGACTTGCACAAATTTGTTTTCGTCCTACGTAGCCTGGGGATGGCCACGGCAGCCACCTCGATTAAGGCAACGATGGGCAACATTCCAGGGTGACGCTTCAAGAAATTCCCTTCTGTTGTCGCAGTGATGAAGACACATTGGGAATGAAGCAATTAGTACCTCACAAATCAAATTTATAAATCAAAGAAGCTCTTAGAAAGGGGAGAGAAAATGATACCAGCTCTGTGAAAAGCCTTGAAGGTTATGCCAACAGTATCAGTACCAAGTCTGACCACATGGGCACATGCAGACGGAGCTTTGGTGACTAAAAAGTCTCAGTGCATTTTTTGCAACACCACTTAGTCCCACTAGAGGTGCATTTACGCCGAGATCTAATTCGATTAACACCTGCACAGAACAACATACGAAGAATGACGAACCAGAGGGAAAATACAGATAATGAGGATAAAAAGTCAAAGAAAGCTTTCTAAAGTATGGGAACATTTTACAGCAAACAAGTGAAATCCAAACTCTGTCATACACAGCTCAGCTGTCATTTCACAACAGTATTACAAACAAATGGAGGGCATGATCCTTAATTAACTACCTAATTGAAAAATAAATGACTGATTAGCAAAGGTACTTCAGTCTCACAATCTGGTGTAGTCTCTGAGAGGCAGCACGAACAAAACGAAAGGAAAGCGTCTCTCACCTGAAGCCACAGGCGAAAATTGTCCCTCTTACGCCCATTGACGGTGCAGTGAAAAGATGCCGTCTGTCCGGCATTGACCTCTACTCCCTTTATGGTCAGGAAGTGCGGCGTGTTCACTGTGGGAAAAAATGCAAATGTTTTAATGCTAATATTACATACAGAGAGGAAAAGTTCAGCTTTTATATTTTATGAGGCTTAATTGCCATAAGTAGACTTATCTTTGCTTCTACAGCGACAAATTTACACGGTGCCCTTTTTGAAGTTCTTATGCCAAGATTTGTTAGCAAAATCAGGAAAAAATGCCCTTGAAGGCCTTGAAGTAAAGGTTTAGTGTGAAAGAAAGAAAAAAAATCGTAAATCGTAAAAATGAGGCACCAGAAAGCAATCTGGCATCTACTGAAACCATCATTCCTGCCATCTCTCTGCTGCATTCCTTCAGTGATTGAGGGCTTTTTTTAAATCAGCATTATTCTCTCTCCCTTTTGTGCTCATTATCTGTATGTTCACAGACTGGGATTGTCCAAAGAAAGTAACTTATTTAAAACATTTTTGATTAGAGCTGCTATTCTGCATAGGAAAATGGGGCAATTCAGAGGAGCGACCTTGATTTGAAACATAACCAAATCTCTGAAGACTTGGCGAAAGCTAATTCTATCACTTTCACCAGAAACGCTTTCACTTCCACTTTATATTTCATAACCTCAACGTAGCACTACGCATCCTGTTTTAACTTTTTATCTGTCAATCCATGTAGAGCCAAAAAGACAAAGTTATTTTTGTACGTCTTCCTTCGTGGTGGGTGGAGAGGAAGACCGACCCCGGTGTGACATAATCACACCTTTGAGCTAATGCAGATATCCTTATTCCACACGGTCGTATAAATAGAAAATAAATTGGCTGTGCTCTGCTGAGGAATCGCCCTCATCACTTTTCTTATCACTCAAAGAAGCCCAATTGCCACTGAGTGGATTATTGATCCACCCAGACTTACACATTTAAACACTGACCACATCGTGAGGCCTCATTGATTTGCTCAAATACATTTATATGCCGTACGTATTGCTGTATAAATCCATCTTATCGACATAACATTTGTAGAAATTCAACTGCTTTCAAATGGTTAGCAGGTCATTAGTGGCTAACAATCAGAGCGCGATACTTCAGCTATGAGGCTAGAGTAAAGTATTAATCAATTGATGAGAACCCGCGTTAGTATTGATCTAGACTTTAAAGGGCGGAGTGTGAAAACCCCTGAATATTAAGTGGAGGGGCACCATATGGGGCAACATGCCTGTCTGAACTCGAGAGACTAAACATGGGGAATACTGACGAGCACTTTTCCACTCCCCTTCCATAGCAACAGCCTATCCGGAAAGCCGAAGCAGGGAAATTGTACATGTGGCAGCGATTACATCTTCATTACCTTTGTAGTGGTTGCACATATTCAGAGAGTAGCAGGTGTTCAGGACGTACAGTACTGAATAGTCCTCAGGGATAACGGAAATATGGAATCCAGACACTAGAAGCAGCACATTATATTGTAGGTTTTGTTTTTCCATTTTCTTTCTTTTTTTTTTTCTTTTTTTTTTGGTGACATTTGTGCCATCTCTCAAAGGACAGATTTAACACAGGCTCTCCAACGTTATATCCTAAGCACACTTCAGCATGTCAGCTCTATGCTCATAAATCTTCAGGGAGCAAAGAAGGAGGAGGCTCACACTTGGACTGACTGAAGCATATTCTTTGAAGGCCTTTTGTTTGACTGGGAGGCCTTGAAAAGAACAATGATACAGGTATTTGGAAGGGTGTCACGGGAAGGACAATGACGGTTTGATGGTATTCTTTTATGGTGAATAGAAAATAGACTTACTGCATTGGTGGCCTTGGACCACGATGTCTTTGATGGCCAGCAAGCCACGTTGCCCCGAGGTTACGGCTTCAAATACAATCTGAGGAGGAGAAAGGAGACTCATAACACAGGTGATGAATGGGCGCACGTCTTCCAGAGGCACCTGAGTGTGGCTGGGCGTATGCGCAGGAAAACCCAGCTCCGGCTAACGCGTTCAGCTTCTTCGCCGGGCTGCAGCTGGTGACACAGCTGCAGGCCACCGACATTATTTCCACAATATGTCACAGCTGACAGGTGTTATGACATGCAAGTGTTAAATTAGGTTTGAGCCTCGAGCCGATTAGCACACAAGTCAGTGACAAGCGCCGAGCATGAGAGGCGTGAGGCCACAGCTAAAAGGTCAAACAAACCAAATTTCTACTTTCTCCATCTTGTAATTTGGTTTTAGCTGTTTTCATATAAATGATTTATGTCAAAATTACAATTATGAATTGAAAAGAAATACAGATGACAATATATTTAAAAAGGTGACACAGCAATGACTCTTCTCAGATCAGGGTCCAAGATTGAGTTGCTCTGGCTATTTCCAGACATATGATTAACTTTGTTTGTTGACTCCTCCTAAAGTTTTTAACCGCTACTTCTTCTTTCCATCTAGTTATTTACTAAATATTTTTGCACCAGCAAAAATTACATGGCAGGAGCTGTTTACTAGGACTTTGATGTTCAGATCAGGATGGAGACTCTGCAACTCGGAAACTTGGAAACTCGGCTGGTTTAGATTTACACATATAACAAACAAGCAACTTGTCTGTGTAAAGAAGGAGCATATTTGCAAGAAAAACATGACATCAAATAGTTAAAGAATATTCTTTGTTGGATTACTTATACTGTACTTAATTGTCTAACGAGTGACTAGTGTGAAAATGTTTTTAACCCATTAAGTCAGAGCTGAAGTAGCTCATCATTAACACTGAAAAACCTCCACTTTTGTAGAAAGTTTCTTTTATGATACGACTAAGAGAACGAAGAGACCACACGCTTGTTGCTTTATTTCACAGATTAAAAAAAAAACAAACAAACTAAATGCAACTGCACTCTGCATGACCAACTTGACCCTATTTTAAGGGCTGAGTTCTCCTGCAAACAAATGGTCCCCAGCTCAGAGGGAGGGCGTGTACCAGCAGAATGTCAGAGTTATGTGCTTCTTGGTCTGCAGTGTGATAAAAATGGAAACAGAATGCCAGCCCCTTCCCAAAGCCAGGGTGTGGTGCAGAGGCCGATTACACCGCACGCGCTACAACTACACATGTGTCGCATTCCATGAGTCCTGAAATACAAATCTGTATCATCCAGCAACTTGTATATATTAATGGATATGCCAGATGCACCGTGCCCCCATAAACACGTCCTGCTGGTAACACACGCACACACGCACACACACACACACACACACACACACACACACACACACACACACACACACACACACACACACACACACACACACACACACACACACAGACACACACATCTAGATTCCTTTTGTAGACGAGGACTGTGGAGGCAGAGGCAGTTACCATTGTCATCTGGGAGACAGCATGCCGTCAGATAGCAATGTCTAATTATTAATTTCTTTTTTTGTCTCATGAAATATGAAAGTGAATGTCTTGGGTGCCAATTATGGCCTCATTACAGGCTAATTTAATGGAAATTAAAAGGCCAACCTCTCCATATATTGCCACCAGACAAATGAACTGGCCCCCGCACTCTAATTGAAATCCTTTGTTTGTGCAAAAGACATCATTCGGCCTTCCTAACACTGTGATATAATTGATTCCAGCAACAATGATGGTGCAGCGCATAATTGGGAATGACCCACACAGTGAAAATATTCACATGGGGCAAACCTGTTGATGTCACATAATTCTCATTTGCCGGGGAGATGCAGCATGAGTCCAGCGTTCAGCGTGTACATCCCCACTCCAGCTATCCCAGTGGGACATGGATAAGTATGGCATTACAGCAGGATTGATTAGCTCTGCCATGGACTCTGTTATAATTGAGACAGATGAGTTTTATTTGGATCTCATGGACATATAGTGCACATCCTAAATAGTATGTGCATAACATATACAAATTCCACATGATTACAGTGCTTTTAAATATTATTCATCAGTTTTAGAAATGCATGACAATCTCAATTAAAAGTTCTAAGGAAAACCTGACAGAGGAGTAATTATCAAAGCCAGAAAGGCTGGAACGATGACTAAAAGCCTTACCAGTAATTAAAAAATAATTTCCATGTATCAGGTGGCTTCCCTTTGACAATTCCGTAGGTTGCTATGCAATTAAAGATGCCTATAATTAGTGCCATGTTGTTAATTAGTGACAATATCAAGCACTGGTCTCCTTTCTTGACAGATTGTTGCTAAGATCATTAGCGTCCTCACATTTACCCATGATGTCAATTTAGTTCTGGAACAATTTTAAATGCAGAGGGAGGGCTTTCCTCTGGAGTCTGACAGGCAGCAGATGCAGGGAATTTCCCCGAACACCCTGCAAAGTGTAGTGTGCTACCCTGGGTGGGAACGCTCCCGTATGCAGAGATATGTTGAAACATAACCAGGAAAACCTGTCGAAATATTCGCGCGTCCCCAAAGTTTCAGTTTGGTCTGTCAACATGAAAACAGCTGTTGATGTCGATGTAATTGCTGAAGGTAGGGAAGTAAAAAAAACTGCATTTTTGTCACCTAAAAAGAGCATCTATTACGTTTTCTGTCAGATAACATGTACACAATGGAGGCACTGACAACATTGCCAGCTTTGCATCACTATATCCCACAAGGTCACCACCCTGTTAACAGTTGGCTCTGACTATTACTGTTGTTCTAACCCTCTCCTGTCCGCGTGGCTGTCATTAAACTTCCCATGCTGCACTGAGCAGCAAGAATCTCAGCGGTATCCACTGTTAACTAAGTTATTAGACTGGCTGTGACGAGCAGGCAGGAGCACTCCTTAAAGTTGAAAAGCGGTCCAGTTGTGCCGGGCCATAATGACATTGCACACGGAGGGACCCACTCCCACTGGGAGGTTAAGGGGTCTCTCTGCATCAATTAGCATTTAGTGGTCTTGTGGAACAAGCCTGACGAAGACTAATACCCAAGCAAGTGTGAAATCACCTTGCCCCAGTCAGCAGTCATGTGCATTGGTAAGTGAAAATGAGTTTCAGAATTGGAAAAAGAGAGCCAGCTCAGATGGAAGGGAGTGGGAACAGATTACCATGGATACCGAGGCAGCCATAGAAATCAATATTCTTGGCTGTTTTGAATGGGCTATTGTGCAGTTGTTTAGACCTTCTCAAATCATGAATTTGTCTAGTTTCACCCAATATAAAATGCCTTAATGACTTTCACTAAAGTAGAAAGGCTGTTTGAAATGGGCAACCTACTTTTTTCTGTTATTATTTCTATTACAGATGTTACTATAACAGCAGCTTGAGTTTGACCATGTTTTCTAACCTGGTAGAAGTTGGGCCAGTAGGTGCTGATGGCCAGCTCCACTTGTCCCCAGGAGCGCGACGCTGGACTAGAGACATTCCAAACCGGCATCCCCATGGGACTGTTGTTTTCTTTGATATAAACATTTAGGTGACCTGGATGGCTGTTGTCTCTTCCTCCGATGTAGTACTGGAAGATGACGCAGTGCGTGTCGTTCTCCTTCAGCTGAGGCGTCAGGAGTAAAGCCTTCTGCCCCGCAAAGCGGCCCGATGTGTTCACCATCACAAAAGCTGACCCTGTAACAAGAACAGCAGGTGAGGATTATGACTGGAATGCATTTCATCCAACCTGCAGTCGACTGACTGTCATGTAAACAGATTTTCAGTTTAAAAAATAAAAGCCTGAAACCATCCACTAATTAGATCTTTTGGTCTATACAGGCACGTCTTGTAGACAAAAAAAAAAAAAAGGCTTACATTATCAACAAATAGTTGATGAGATTTAACAGAAACCAGATACAATTCTAACTAAATATAAAGTTTACAGAGAGCAAGTGAATGGCTCTTGCGAGAACATTTCAATTAGAAATCACAATCTGGCTTTTGACCTTTGATATGAAAATACAAAAATCTCTGGTCTAGTCGAAGGTTTATCATCATTACCATTCATCAAATTATCAAAAACTAGTATACAGTATACAGTAGAGAATCTAATCGCAGAAAATATTGGATATTTGAGAAGAGCATTTCCCCCAAATGACAGAGGGAAGGAAAATGATGAGAAATCAATAAACTAAGATCTATTTGCCAAGAAGGCCCCGTTTAGATTTTATCGCTTACGCTCAATATTAAAGGTTAATCTAATTCTCTACCCTCTTGCCAATAAAACACACGTGAAAAATTATTATATTGGCAAACTTTCCAAGGAGATGCAGAACACATCCTATTTGTCATCATCTGATTTAGCATGGCTTTGTAATGAGATGGCACCAACGGCATTTGAGACGCTGCCAAATAGGACTCAGTTTTAGTTAAAATACATTTTTTAGTCACCTAATGATTGGAGAGCACATAGAGATGAAACAAACAACCTTTAAGCAAAGAGCTCAATACGGCTGCAGATGAGGCAGCGCTGCATCTCTGTTGTAACACTTAGCATGTGGCTTTTCACTGAGATATGGTCTTAAAAACAGATAAATAATGTAGACTAAACCAACAGACGTAGTCAGTGAGTGTGTCAGGCAAACAGCCCCTCACAGAACCCTATTTGTTCCATCAATGACTCGAGTTGCCCACTTGTCTTGTTGTGCTGCTCTTGTAACGCTCACCAATTCCATCTGTCTCTAGCTTCGGATAATGAGTAGGGGGTTCTGTCATGTTTACACGATGACACTGGAGGAGAGGGAGCAGAGGAGGAGGAGGAGGAGGAGCAGTGAGTTGTGATGACACAAAGTCAGCCTAATCTGCTTTGTTTGTCAGGTGCAGACGGCTGTTGTTTTTTTTTTTTTTTTTTTTTAAAGTTTAACTGTTTGGGGTTATAAGGAGGTTCATAAATAAAGGAGAGCGGCACATCCATGCTGTGCTGTATTGTCTATCACATGTACGGCTTGAGTCACACATGCAAAATAGGTTGGTTTAATGTTCGGAACTGAATAATTAAAAAGTGACAGCTACAAATACCGAACAAAGTGTTGATGATTTAAGATGGATCACTTCTCTTGAGACATCCCTTGCACTGAATAAGATGTTGCAATGACCAAATTACCTTCCATACGGAACAACAGACCACCAAGGAGCAATATCCGTTTTTGTTTTTTATTTCAAACTCATAGCATCACGGAAGAGAGGGAAATTGCAGTTCAACAAATGACCACTAGGGGCTCCAAACGTAAGTCCATCTACACTAACCATAATGTTAAAATTTCCTGCTTCGTGGTAGAAATAAACCTACTTTAAAGCTTGGTTCAAGCATAGTTTTGGTCGTGATGGCTAGATTTCACATCCATTTTTGTTTTGGTTTTTTTACCTTACTTAATAGCCAAAAGTATTTAAGGTCAAACATTTCTACACAGTTAGGATAGCAGTCTCTTGTCTCAATGGCTCGATGTAAACACTCCAGCTACATAACACTTAGGAATTAAGAGAGCATCATCTCTCTTATACACACACACACACACACACACACACACACACACACACACACACACACACACACACACACACACACACACACACACACACACACACACACACATAAAAAAAATATATATACATACATACATACATACATACATACATACATACATACATACATACATACATACATACATACATACATACATACATACATACATACATACATACATACATACATACATACATACACATATTGAGTTGTAAATCCACATCCAGACAATCACATCCCTCTACACACTGATATTCACATACACATTCACACTCTACACTACATATACTACACTATACACTACATATACTACACTATACACTACATATACTACACTATACACTACATATACTACACTATACACTACATATACTACACTATACTACACTATACACTACATATACTACACTATACACTACATATACTACACTATACACTACATATACTACGCTATACACTACATATACTACACTCTACACTACGTATACTACACTCTACACTACGTATACTACACTCTACACTACGTATACTACACTCTACACTACGTATACTACACTCTACACTACATATACTACACTCTACACTACGTATACTACACTCTACACTACATATACTACACTCTACACTACATATACAAGCCAAGGGTATGGCTTCCTAATTGCATTAACCACCATGATTGGCTCCAGGTTGTCCTGGAGGCCTGGTCTGGGTGCAAAGCTTAGCTAAGCAGACATCCAAACAATATAAAAGGCTAGTTTTGCTTTTACTTATATTTCCAGTGACTCAATGATTATCACTGCTGTCACAAGGTCACTAACATCAACATGATGACTCTAGCCCTACAACACCTAATGACACACAAACAGACAGGCCCATTTAGCGTTTTATTTCCTATTCAGATTGTATAGACTTTGGTTAAAGCAGTTAACATTAACTTTTTTTTTTTTTTTAAGGAAAAAAAAACAACCATTATGGAGTTACGCCATCTGTTGTCATGTGAGCGAGGTTTGTAACGTTGGAGCAACAGAACTGAGTACAAGACAAGTGAACATATTAAATGACATGACAACAACATATCACCACTAACAACTGGGGAAACTACTTAGGAAGACAGTCTGTGTGTAGAATTACCCCCTGCTCACTATGAAGGGGAAGTCGTTGCAGAGGTAAACGAGCAAAATGAACTTCCTGACACTGCTTGCGTTATTTTTGCCAGAACTGTTCATTAACGTTGCACAGATAAAACGTAACCAGTAACCATCATGCATTGCGAGATACGCTCAGGAAACCGTATAGAGTATAACTGTTGGCACTACATGTTTTGACAGCTCTACAAAGTGGCAACAACACTATGCAGTGCACGGTATAGTTTAGGAGGGTGATTGCAGACAGCCCGGAAAATTATGTTTGCAAGTTTCTTCCTGTGAAGTGGAGTGCATAGATTATTCATATTACATATAGTAAGATTACAAACGGCTGGATACAGAAAAACTATTCTGGTGGATTTGTGGCTGAGATTATGGAGCTGCACTCATCCTAAGACAACAACATTATTTAAGCTCAAATAAGAGACAAAGATAAAATTAAATGAAAACTACAGATGTGGGTCAGGTTTAGGCCAAACATTCTTTCCAATCTGGGATCAATATTAGTGAGATTTAAATCATTTTGAGGTTAAATTATCTCAACACATCAATGCTCAAAGCTATAAATTCAACATCATAGCTTATCTGAGAAAGATTGGTGAAATTGAAACTACTTAAAAGGACATAGGCATTTCCAGGGAAAGAACCTTACTATTGTTTCCCTGTTTTAGTGCCATTAAAAAAAAAACAACACACTTTTAAACAAATTCGCTTAGCTTTTCCAATTTGTTGTATTCCCATATCATGTATAGATTGTTTCTGCAAGGCATGACCAGCCTTCTAAGAAGACGAGGACTGTTCTTCCTAAGCATTCACTGATTCATTGCCGTTTTCCCAGTTCATTTTTATATATTATGTATTTAATATATTATTGGATTCACATGTTGAAGGAGGCTGTTCGTATTTGAGGCTAGGCAGGAAGTTATGTAAGGAACAAGAAGAAAAGCAGGAGATGAGTCAACTTTGAGATACCTATTTGTCCAACCAGGTACCTTTTTATAAATGACAGCTCAGAGGTCTCCTTAATAATATTAAGCCATCTGCTCAAGTACTCAGAGCATTTCTGCTTTTCCCCAGTGGGGCTCCAGCAACCCTTGGTGTGATGCGAACCAGGAACAGTAATCACCTAATGAATAGTTCAGTTGTTACTCACGTTACAAAACAAAGATCCTGGCAACACTGCTTTCCTTGATGATTAAAATAGGCTGTTTGTTATTCATTTCAACAGTCATGTTGTGACAGTGTTGCTTGGGAGACTTATGCACAGCACTCTTCTTTGTTTGCAATTTGAGATAAAAAAATATGAGATCCCTCAGGCCATATTACTATCTTTTTAACCAGTACATGTATAAAATATTGATTAAACAATAGTGCAACGGGTAAGAAGGAATGTATTTTATAACATTTAAGACTTAATTAACAACAGAAATATAAAATATTGTCCTTCATATCAGACAGGTTGCGATACTGTACCGATGTGAATATTAAATTCCTGCTGGCAAATCTGAGACCCACAAATTGACCTGATTTGGCCCAGTGAACCCAAACACAACAAGGGAAACTTCTTTCCTCATCACTGACCACCATAAAACACAAGGAAACAGTATTTTAAGTGACAGCAAGCCTCCTCAGCATACCTTCATTGTTGCTGTCTAACAATACTGAAGACGAAGTCGGAAGCACACTGACTGTAACTAAGTTTCTGAGCTTCCAGCCTACTGACCGCATGCTCTGCAGGACCTGCAGGACCATGACAAGCTAATTAACCAGTGAGACTAAGAGCAAATTATAATGACACTCTGTTAGTGCTGCACTAATGTGCTAGTGTTGCACAAGGGTGTTTTTCTCTCCCTCTTCCTCTTCCTCTATCTCCTGTGCCTTAACAATGGCATGTTCGACACCAATTAAAAATAGAGAGCTCTCAGCACACTCTAAGCCTGTCTCTGCTACTCCGTAAAGGCCAAGGCTCGACTATTGTCTAAGGTATTCAGAGGAACAGATTTATTATTATTCCAATGTAGGCCACCTTCACCTTCCATTACAATGACAGCTGAATGTGGAGAACATGGAAACTGGTGTGAAAAATGAATGAGTAGAAGATGAAGTGTCCCTGCTGCGAATGCTGCATGCGGTACATTGAATGCTGCTATTCTTTGGAAATGAAGGCCGCATTTCTGAAATTGAAATGTGACTTTCATTGTGTGAATATTTTGGTTGATATTAACAAGGACAGCATCTCTGAATGAGATTTCCATAAAAAAAACGTTATTATATATTTCACCATGTATCATAAATACCTTCTATCCATCCTTCGATCCGTCCATTCATTCATCCATTGGTGGCAGAAGGCATGAATTAAAAAGTACCACTAAAATTGTTGAGATTTGTCTGCAGCCTGTTTGCCGACTTTGTTTCCTCTTCTTCTTATCTTTCTTTTTTTTTTTTGAATAAGGCCATTAAGTATTTTCTAGGCGGATGCTTTTAAAGCACTCAATTTCTGGAGCATTTTCTCTAAAAGGTAAAGCGCAAGCTATTAAAAAAGGCTACAGCTTTGGAAGTTGAATATGGAGGAGTATGCAATTTAACAAATGCTTTCTACTAATATAAAGTTCTTTAACTTTAACTTTAAAAATTAAGCGATTCCAAACAGAATCCGAAAGCAGAGCAATTTAGGACAGTTTAGTAAATGCATTTAAAAAAAAATATGATGGCTTTTCATGTAGTTTTATTCAAATACAGGCGGTATGAACTCATAAGACTTTGTTTTATCTTGCAAACATTATAATTGTTCGCATACATTTGCCAGACATTACATACATTTTTTTGGACAGTAAATCTCTTTGTAATGCAACTACTTGGACAATGTTACATTTATTGTTGGTATTTTTGTCTCTTTCTTTCTGCAAACCTCTCCTTTCATCTCCTTCCCCTGTTGTACAACAGTACGAGGTTGCTCCACAGCCTTTCCACGTATTCCCAACCTCATTACAGCAGGTCTGTCCAGCCCCCACACACACTTTTTCCACAGCCAGGCTTTTTACATGTGTTTTTGCATTGTTTTGTTGAATGAATTTCACACAGAGGGAAGCGCTTCCAAATAAAATCTGGTTCTCACATTCATCTGGGTAGAGTACATCGTTCCAGTGTGCGATGGTTAATCCCAGATAGAGAAGTTGACGCATCTACTGCACAGAGTTAACTTAACTTAACTTTACTTCTGACAAACGAAGCCATAAGCATCATTTGTGAACAGAAGTCTGTATTATAGCCCTTGCTTAATATAGTCCTTCATTATTGATACCTTATCATTGATATGGATTCATGAAAGATCTTTTTTTTTTATTTCACTTGTTAAAACCCATTTCACCACAAAGGAAGTAACATATATAGTATAATGTGTAATATATATAGTGAAATTCAGACTTTCAGTCCAGTTTTGTCCAGTTCAGTTTGTGTCAGGTTAGTGCAGACCACAATGGAAAAAATTCCCAATTCCAGTTCAGGTTTTACTTGAAACCTCCACAATCAAAAGAGAGATGAAGAACTCTTTTTATCGTCTTTGTCACGGTTCAGTCAGGGATCAGACATTTACAATGTTTACATGGTAGCTACTCAGAGTACCAGATAGTCAGCCAGAATCCAGGCTGATGAGTGATGTTAAGAGCTCCACAAAGCCGATGACAGCAGTCCAGTGGAGCATCAGTTCACGTCCATGCTGGATAAACCATCACCATGACAAATACAGACATATGCCGGCCGTTTTTGAAACCACATACTACAGACATGCGCTGACACTGTAGTACATGAATTTAATCTTCACTTATGTTCTCAAATGACATCACTCCATCTTCCATACCCTTGAGGTGTTTTCTGATCTAGCTTTGTAACAGACTTAGTGGGTTAATGGTATTATGATCAGAGACCACTGTGGACAAACTCCAGGGCGACAGTTCGGGCGGGTTAATCCTTTGCCCCGTCACCTTACTCAACCAGCAGAGCAGTTAGGATTTGGCCACAGCTCACATCGGTCCATATGAAGGAAAAGTTGGTTTTGACAAGAAGGTGCAATGTATGCAAAAAAAATAATCATTTAAATTGTTGAATGTCATAACAGAAAAAAACTAAAAACCACAATGACCTCAAGGTGTTCAACAGAATGAAACTCTGCTTTTGCCAAACATTTGCTATGTTTTGGGTTTCAACATTAACACAATGTGACAACTACACATCCCGATTCCCTTGTTTCCCACAGTGCGGTTTCACGTTCAGGATATGTCTCTTTCAGTAATCTTTATTAAAAGCAGGCAGTGGTTCAAGGCTCGTGAAGAAGTAGACACATAATAAACTGAGAGAAATGCTAGAATAACCCTAATAAACTATTTCTCTTTATTGTAATGTCCTAAAAAGGAGCGCCTGATTTTCCTTTAAGGCACATGATTTTACAGCAACATTTAGGGAACCGAATAAAATAACCTGCAAAGCAGTATTTTACAGAGTAATTTATAATGTACCAGTATATCTAGAGAGGCTTATGAGCCTGCATATGCACACCCCTTTATTTTAATCCTTGGTTTTATCATTTAAAAAGAAATTAAAGCCTTCCAAATTAAAGACAGTCTGATAAAATAATTAGTTCAGACAAATAAACTGCTATCTAATCCTAATCACCAAAGTCTATAGGTTGAAGGTATTTAGATTAATTATGAGTTGAGTGATGGTCTGAGCGGAGGATATAATTTGCAATAAAAACTACTGCTCATTATTTCTCCTCCATTGAGGTCATGAACTCTGTGAAAATCATTATGTGGGGGGAAATCAGAATGAAGGGGTGCTCTTTAAACCCAAACCCTCCAGGTCTCATTTGCTAATAAAATTCAGAGGTCACCACCGCAGAAAAGCAGGGCTGCCGCTTCGGAAATGTCAATGAAGACAGGGCTATTCTCACTGTCTGCTACCAATCAAAAATGCTCTTGCTGTGAGGGGTTAGGCTGTTAATGTGAACCGCCGGGGCCCCCACTCAATTTTCCAAAACTTTCCCCGTGTCTTCTGAAACATGAAAGGAGCCTGATAAAAATAACGCTGCATAAGTTCTGGCTCTCCACATGAAGGACCTGCCAGGCTTCTTTTACAGAGTCAAACAGATTCACCTAAAACCATCCATCATGCAAGACACGTTCAAGCCCCGTCACTTTAGTCAGGTGAACAACTGACCCTTATTATGTTCCCTGGCAGCATCTTTTGTTTCTGAATGTCAATCAACATCAATCCCTAATGGCTTAATATGTCATCTTAATATGCAGCCTGCTCTGCTGACACTCCGCTGGAATAAATGGGTCATATAATAGTCCATTTCCCAGATACAAACCCATTACACAAAAGACAGTTTTCATGTGAGTCACCAATCATTAGTTTCAATTTTCTATACCATGCACAGCTAAGATAAAGAAAGGATAAACTATGCAAATGTGTCCTCCATCATGGCAGCACAGGTGCCATCTTAATCCTATTTGGCATAATCAGTTACCTGTTGGCTCAGACCAACGGGCACTTTTTAGGTCCACCAATTTTCTACACGGGAAAATGCAGTCTCACATCCAAGAATTAATTCAGGTGTTTGTAATTTGCTGTTGCATTTGGTCAGCTAATAATTTAATGGACTTTCTCCTTAACCTCACGACCTTGACGACACCTCGCAGTGCGATTTCTACATATACCTTTGAATGGCGTATAAGTAATTAACTTATTTTCACAGTATGCGCCCCTTCCTTTTGCAAACGCAAATCCCATCTTTTGCTGATGTGATTTAAATTCTGATTAAATTTCTGACGTCCTTCAGTCCGTAGGTGTTCTCTCCTCTCATATTTTAAGTGCCTGGCCCTCTCATCTTTCATCTGAACAGCACATCCAGCACCATAAACAACACTTGATGTCCAGATAAAGTGGAATGACTTTATCAGTTAATTATCTCTTCAACGAAATGGTCAAAAAGGTGAACCGTTTTAATTTTAGGATTGTGTCTATTCCATATTCCAAAACTAAATACCAATTAAAAAAAAGACTGAGTCATATTTGCATTATGAAGGTATGATGAATAAAAAAAGCTTGGGAAGAAGATCAGCGTTGCCCTGTTAAGAACCTCATTCTCCCAGTCCTTTGCTATTGTCTCGGTGTCATTATCGACTAAGGATGTGCTATCAAAACAAAGAACCTGTGCAACAGTGAGACAAAAGCATTCATTCCTCTCCGACAACATATTTATAGCGGACATTAGGAATAAAACAATAAGTAATTTAGCCAGTGCCGCATTTGCTATTGTGCCTCGCAGAATAAAAAAAAACACTAATTAATCTCAGTTAGAGGACCTTCTTTCTCCTCCTCTTACCATTATCTCCCAAAATGAGTCTCAAAGGAGAAGCAGGAGAGCAGCAGTCTACTGCTGGCAACATCCATGATGCCATCAGAGTAGAGGCAGCCACTGCACCAGCTGGGGCTCACGAAAAACAGCGTCCCACTTAATGGCATCTGGACACCCCCCTACCCACCTAAAACAACAATTTTATTCATTTGTCCATCAAGTCTGCCGCACCATTTCCAAGTACTCAAGTACTTAAAAGAGACGATGATGGGGGAAAAAAGTAACTCTGTACAATTAGTATTAAAAAAAAAAAAAAAACTACTTCAAGCTCTGTTCTCCAAAGCTCAATGAGTACTGAGGCCAAAACAGATGAGGCTTGTTGGTTACAGCAGAACAGACAGTGACAGTTCTGCCGGGGGTTTCTCCAGTTGGCTAGGAAAAGGAGCACACTGGGAAGCGCCCCAGCAGACATACAGAGCCTCAGAACTGGGCTAAACCACCCAAAACAGGAGCCAAAGCATGCAATCAGCACTGCACTAAGGGATAAACAAGGCAACTCTCCATCCAGACGTAGCAATTAGACAGTGAGCACATCGTCATAAACAACCAAGAGTTTCAGGCACTGTACGTCCCTTCTTCAAGTGACCAGAGGCCCTGCTTTTTTTTTTTTTTTTTTTTAAGTAATTTCTCTGTTTTTTAGTTTGCTGATTTACATACTGGGAAGAAATTAGGCCTGCGGGGGCCTCGAGAAAATGTTTGCACCAGAAACACGACTGCTCCAAAGTCAAAACCAGGAGCAACAGTACGAAATTTAAGGGGAGTTAAAACTGAATTCAGCACGACACTTCTATGGCTTTTCATACTGCATTACTGACAGAGAAATCAATTGGTTATAAATAACAACATTATTTATTTTTATTTTGTAAATAAAGATGTCAAGTAAGTAAATCTCTCTTTCTTAAAAAAACAAAAAAAACAAACCTGTCTAATGTTTCTATTGGCTGCATTTTCAGTTATTTTATAGTTATCAGTTATTGTAGTGAAAATTAAAGGAGATATTATGTCCTTTTTCATTGGTTGACTCTGAATCCTGGTCTATGAAGGAAATGCTTGAGATCCTTTGATCAGAATAACACAGGAACAGAGAATAAAAGCACCCTCTCTCAACCACGTCACCACAGCTTTGTTCATAGCAGCTGCTTTAACGGGGTCAACAGCCTTAGACGAACCAGCTTTGAGGTACGGGCAAGTGTTGCATGATGTTGAGTTTGATGGCGATAAAGATGAAGAGGCTAGATGATTTTATTGTTATCTGGTTCTGTAATGTCACGGTTACCTAATATGTAATGTGTTTTTGTTTTGGTGGTTGCTTTAAACACCCAAATATGGTATATACTTTCATGTACAGGTGTTAACCTTTTACATTTGTGTTTCAAGGTTATGGTAAGGTTAAGATAAAGAATATTTTTAAAGTTCCTGGCTTTAAAATGAATCAAGCAGACACTATTTAGTTCTATCTGGTTTGTGTGGGGTTATTTTTTTTTTTTTTGCTCTTACAGTATTTGGTGTTTAAACATTGTTTAAAAACGTGGTGCCTCACTGACGTGACATTCCTCTCTTTGCTTTGTTTTTACCTTAAAAACAGTGTGAACAATTACCGAAAGGAATGTGCTTTTACTTTTTTCAGTCTCGGCTCACCTGCTGATTCCAAATCTTAAGTTCATCAGAAAACTGGGAATGTCGTGTCAGAGGAGGAATGTGGTCACTGACTGGACACTGGCCAACCTTTATAATGGGATGATGACAGATTCGGTCACGTCAATCACGTGACGATTTGCACATTTCACAAGCCTTTGATACATATATCTGCATACAGACAACAGCTCATGCAGAGTTCTAAGATCTGTATAAGATCTATATATATATATATATATATATATATATATATATATATATATATATATATATATATATATATATATATATATATATATATATATATATATATATATATATATATATATATATATTGCAACCTTGACTAACAACTGCACCTTCGACCCTGCAGACAGATGAGTTCAAGCACAAGGACTCTACAACAGAAATGGGCATTTAAAGCATCTGGAAAACTTAGCCAGGGCAGGACAGACTTAAAGCACAGTTTAAATCAATCACAGTGACATTGAAAACACCCCTGTTTGGACAGAAACTGCCTACACTCAATTTTAAACTGGCTTGAGGTATTATTGTGCTCTGTGCTTTGGTCTGAGCATCGGCACATCAATTCCATTTCTGTTCTGGCACAGCAGGCAGGGTAAGACTCTTCTGTGCCACCATGATAAGGTAATTTCTGTGAATACCCGTAAGTGCGAGTTGAGATTAAGACAGCAATCAGAGGTGAGATAACATTTCCCCATGTCCGGCTGTCACCTAAATGCATTTTTACCCATCAGCCCTTACTCTGCTTGCTGTAAAACAATTTTGCCCATCAAGTGCACTACATTTCACATTGCTTTCAGTGTGGCCAAAGAGAGGAGATTGCAATTTTGCACAGCAGGTTCAGTGCTCACACTGTGAACTGGAGAAAGAGCTGCAACCTGCTAATTACAGCCAATTCAAGACTCAAAGGTAAAAAAAAAAAAAAAAAATGCCTGGAGGGTGCTCGGTGTGGGAAGCACAATCAGGGACACTTCTTAACCAGACATGGGATTTTAATTAGATCTGTTATATTTAGACTATGCACCAAGTGTTAATTTGTAGGTCAAGGCTTTCCCAGATTTCATCGTAACCTTTGCCCAGCCTCCATGTGTCCCGGCATTAATCAACTGCGATGGACAAAGGAGAGACTTCCCCCTCCTCAGAAAGTAATTTCTCCTCAGCAGTTAAACACATCATCCTGATACACACACACACACACACATATAAACACAGGTTTGGGCATCGGCTGCTTAAAATTAGTGAGGGCCTGCTAATTAATTCCCCACGACTAGGTGTGTTCAAAGCAGTCTATCTGGGATGCAGCCTTTGAGAGATTAGTCATTAGATAGACGAGGAAAACAATGTTCATTAGTTTGTGATGCTAGATATGTTATAACATATTAGAAAAAAAAAAAGAAGACATTCCATTAGTCTAATTTCTAAAGTGCCATCTGCTCGGTGGCAGTGATATCCCTGCATTTCAAATCAAATGAAAAGCGATCAATGGAACATTAAGGAGACAAATTGCATGCGACAGACAAAACACACGGAAAGCAATTGAATGGATTTCAATATGTGACTGATGGATGGATGGCCCTCACCAATTAAAATGTATCTGAGTACTTTTATTCCAGTTGTTGTTTTTGTATTAATTCATGTGTATGTCTTAAAAATGTACTAAATCAGAGACTTTTGTGGACTGAATCTGGATCGACATCACACACCGATGGTAAATGGAAAGACGGTGGTACCGGAACAACACAGAGGAAAGTTGGAGCAGTGTTTTGGTTTCACGCGCTTAAGATTACCAAGTAGTGCATGCTGTAATAATAATATAAGCTGCAATCTGTATTTAATATTCTTGAACAGTAAATCTATTGACCTAGAGCCTTACATTGTATTTTAATTATAGCGTCGCAGGTTACCAATAAAAATATCTTAAATGAGCACATAACTCATCAGGCTGAAATGACCAATTGGTGATACAGATATGACTTTATACAGGGGCATGTAGAATAAGACCAATTTGTATATTTGTGTTTTTTTTTTTTTTCTTTATTAGCCTTTTTGGAATTTGGATTGGATTTTCCTGTTAGAAGACCCGGAACCTGTGAAGGAGACTAAGGTGACGCAGGGAAGTGTGTTTGGGTCCAGCATGCATCCATATTTGAGTCTGTTTTTTAAAGTTTTTCTTTCAACAGTAAATTACTCTTTGGTCTTCTTCCTTTCAGCTCACTGCTGTTCGGATAGTGACAGATGGCGCGATGAGACAGTGACATGCCTTGACCTCGTTGTTCCACTTGAATATTATGGATGTTTTCCTTCGCTCTTTGTCTCCCATCCACACGATGCCTCTGATCAAACTGGGGCTGCACCGACTCTTGCTGTCATGTCCTGGGAAGTAGGTTAATGTCCTAATGTTTACAACTATAGTTGCAGGACCATGAAGCTGCTTAGAGATAGTTTTAAAGCCTTTACCTCTAACATGATTATTTACTTATTTTCTTTCAGAGCATCTTAGACACCTTTCTCCTTTTTTTGAAGGTCCATGTTCAACGTGATGCACACATAACCAAACCACAATCTGGCAAGTTTTGCTTCCTTTAAAGTGGCTTAAATTCAAATATCCAGCTATTATACTATTTGGGTCCAGCCCTTCAGTGAACATACACTAGCCGGCAACTTTATTAGTTACACCTGGTCTCCCTAATAAAGTGGTGTTACACCAGGTGCACCGAGCTTTGAACAATTTCTATCCATTTGTGTTGGCCATTGGTACTTGTGATCTCTGTTCAGCAGCTCGGTTCTGCCAAACAAACTAAGACAAGCTCTGCCTTCTGTCACCTAGTTGCACGTGCACTTCAGTGATGACGTTAGACAGTATTAAAGGTTTCTGTGCATGTAAGTGATGTTTAAATGATGCTCAACAAGTAACCGGGGCGCCCACAATTTCCCAAGAAAGCATCAGCGACAATTCCTCACCATCCTCAATTGTTCATACAAAGCACGTTGGATCGATGCTTTCATATTCTTGGCACCAAAATCTGACTCGGCTTTCTAAATGATGCAGCAGAAATTGTGACTCATCAGGCCAGACAACTGCTGCTACTGAGGGGTTTTGTTGGTTTGACGTCATGTGCGGTACAAGATCCCTACAAGAATATCAGTACTTTGTATTGCTAAAACATCTGGAAAGATCCAAGTATCAATTATAAAACATTAGTGGCATTTTTAGGCATACCTTTAAAATACTGGACACAAAATCACTGTATATCTTCTGCTGGAGGTAGTTCAGGACAAACTCCATCTCCGTATAAGCCTAAACACTCAACCTTGAGACTGGCTGATTACATATTCGCCTGAACAAGTGGCTGAGTGGTACCAGTTAAGACTGTGAGTGTGTATGTTTTGTATTAGCTTGGATAAATGGTGCTTTGGTCAGAATTTGGAAATAAATAAATTGGGTATTTAATCTTTAACTGCTTGAAAACCATAGTTAAAATAATGTTCTTTTATCTGTGAATGTTTTTCACTGCACCCTCTGGCATGAAATAGACAAGTGTCAAATGCACTGCCTATTGCAACGATATATATCCACAATATGGTGATGGGATCCTTTCTCTTCTTCAATCAGACAGAGTCACTGTCCTTACCTGAGGGCATCCATGGATCTGATGAAGTCTTCTCTCTGATGCTGCTCTGCTCCCAGTCAAGGTCATCTTCTCGGCCTTGGCTGTACCCACACGCCGCCAGTGGCTTCTCAAAGTTACAATCGCCTGTGACAAAAGAAGGAAATTCACATGGTTATACAATTTTTTTCCATTAACTGGCTGCTCAAATGAATGAAATATAAATTAATTCCTCCTCTTTTTATTTTTTTTTTCCTCCCCAGTGGTATTCATAATGCAATATGCCAGACAATGAGACGCATTTAAGTGAGACAGAGTGAAGGATTACTGTAGTAGGCGGAGGCACAACATACATTACCATCATTAGCAACACGGCAGTCCAATTTCACAATGACAAGTATGAAGTGTCCAAACTCCATCATCGTTAGGCATTGTGTTCCCCAACTGCACCACCATCAGGCATAAATTGATTTATTTTCCTTGCTGGCCACAGAAATTTGCTGTTCATGTGCCCTTACTCCACAGAGTCACTCTAATCCTTTTTACAAGCTGCTTGCAAAATGACAGAAAGCAACCATTAGGGCCAGGCTTTAACCAGGCTTGGCGTGTGATCGATTAATACAAATACCCCTTTATTCCTCGCACCTTAAAGGCCACACACAGAATGTGAGAGTTGAGCTTTCTTCCCCCCAAAGTGCTTTTCAATCCACTAATAAATCTACAAAAAAAAAAGGAATGTCAGAACAATACGTGGCTGGGAGGAGTTCATACTGAGTAAAAACAAGAAATATACGCTGTTGTTGGTCCTTTTCAGAGAGGCCAGGAAGCTTGGACTAAATGATCTGACGTTGCTTCAGATCTGTGATTAAATGAGGTTTTTGATAACAGGTGTGCTCGTAAATTGTTTCGGTCCTTGGTAGAAGCGAATCCAAATGGTGAATCTGAAACTGTTTCCCAGCACATTGCTAATAAGTTTCTAAACACAGATGACATATGAATGTTATTGCTTGTGGGGATGTCCTTTTTGCCAGAATCCATACCGGGCCAAAACCAATATCTCATCTCTTACAAGCTCCCTCTGACATTCTGCCGCGTAAAGGCTACAAGCTGGGGTTTTTTGTTTTCCCATTTATCTCACTGCTGACATTTACAGTACATGTGCAAATGAGTAGCCAAATGAGGAGGACACCGGGATAATTATCACACAGCTCCACAGGGCAACTTGCTAATGATATATTTGTTACTTTGGCTATTTTTCTTTGAGAGGGTGGTCACGGCAACGCATGTGATTGCACAGTATCACAGGTAAAAAAATGCTGAAGTATTGTTGTAAATTGACGATCGGCGTGCCAGTGCGACTAGTCACAAATTAACTGACAGTGTCCTTTATTTTAAGTCAAATTTTACCCATGTTACTTCTAAACCTTATAACCGGCTCTGGTTCCCCTTCAGACAACAAATGCACACCAAGCCTGTTAATAACCTGCTCATTCAAACCAGGTGTGTTGGAGCTGGAAAACACCTTAAATATGCAGGCTTGTGGCCCCTGAGGACCAGATTCAAGCAACGCTGGTCTAGATAAAGACAAACTGCTATTTGTACAGTGTTCAGTGTGTCAGAAGTGGAAATAAAGAGCCGGTTGCTGCCAGCTTGGACGGGCACTGAGCCGTTCAGCATTGATGGGTTTTGTTATATCACAGACCACGACGACAGTAGACCGTAACTATGATCTCCGGCTAAATACACAGGATCTGCTGTACCGCGGATGTGGCTACTGCAAAACCGTAACGTTAGTTTGAAAAGACGAACAACTTGGACGGCAGGGGTAGGGTTGAGTGAAAGGACTCCCCGCGGCTATAGACACAAGATTCAGGACGTCCACGTCCCTGCAGATTAACAATTAATTTATACCCAAGTAAGTTGCATCAACTTTTAAAAATAAAAGGTCATTACAAGCCTCATTTGACATCTTCTGTTACCTAGAACGGTACAGTCGATTTGTTTGAGGTTGTTTTTTTGTTGGGTTTTTTTTGACAAACGATCATATTCTTTAACGTGATCCAGAATGATGTCTTCAGTGTCCGATGTGAACTTGGACGTGCTTTATTGTGGGCTGAATGTACTCCAGTGAGAACTAACAGCACTGATTCAGAAAGCATAGAGGGTTTTGAAAGCTGATTTGCATTGTGGTTGGCGACATACTCAGCTGACAAAGAATACCGAGGCAGACTGGGCTTATCCTTCACTATAGCATCACCACGAAAGAGGAAGTAAACCTCCATTTACATAATACATTAACTCTGACCCCATTCAGACCTTGCATTAAAATGTGTCTTAGGAAATCCAATCAGTTGTCCAGCGATAATTCAAGGTCTGAAAACAGTCCAAGAGGGATTCAGATCTGATCACTCAGGAAGTATCTGAAGGTGATCTGGGACATTTATGTCCACGTTTCCTTCATAGTCTGAACACAAAAGCGTCCTGGGACAGATTCAGAAGGCAACTACTAAATTACAAAGTCACGGATCACCTTTCAGTTGCTAAACGCAGCTTGTGCTTCTGTTTTTTCTTATAGTTTTTGTTTTGTTGTTTGTTTAAACGACTGGTGATTTACAGCCGTTGCTTTTGGGAGTTAAAGACTGCAACACATTTGGTGTTTGCAATGACGTCTTTGTTTATTTTCACAGAGCGGGAATGTCACATCCGACCTCTCATCTTAATTCCAGGTGTGAACGTGAAGGCCAATCGTGATCAGATTTCTCTGCGCTCCTTTTATTTAAGGTCAGATCAGAACCTTAGACATAACAAATATCCTACATTTTTACATATATAATTTACAAATACATTTCTTTTCCACCTACGGAGGTCTTGACTGTACTTGATCTGTGGTTGATAGTTTTCATAGTTTTTATTTTTCTTTGTTTCTCAGTTTGTTTGAATATTTCAGTTTAGTTTAACAAGCTCATTAGTACTTACGTTTTAAAAGACTGGTTTGTTTTAATTTAGTTTTAGTTCAGGTATTGACTTACAGGTATTGACAAAAAAAAACAAACAAAGGATGAAAGAATCCTATTAACAATGCCTTACAGTACAAAAATGCTTTATTCTTTCCTTTGAGTAACAATAAAGTACCAAACATTAAAAAAAAAGAACAAAAAGAAATCCTATTTTGCTAGTTTTGTGCTGTTCATTTTAGTTTTTCTTTTCTTTAAAAAATTCAGTATTATTTTAATTTCAGTTAACGGGACTTTTTTTTCACTGCTACTTTCAGTTTTAGTCTTATTTTTTCGCAAAGTGCAATAACTCTGATTGGGACCCCCCGGACTTCTAAGCGATGGTAATATTTTATAAATTCCTTCCAGGACCTTTAAATTCAGTTATACTGTACTCAGTACAGTACAAAACCTGCATTTGCATTTCCAGATTTTACACTCAGAGCTGTGGACTTTGCAGAATAATTGACTAAATCTTAAAATGTAAAGTAGCCATTCAAACAGCGATTACATTTCCTGCTTTCCTCACAAAATGCTCTTTTTACACAACTTCTTTTTAGCTAATAGCCTAAACTAAGCTCATTTACATGATTGAACAGCTGCTAATTGCCACTGTTTAATTGGGTAAGAGTTAATTTATCGTTCTGGGAGAGAGTTTTGTCACATATCCACCTACAGTAACGATAAACCTTCGGCCCGCATTGGAATGTTAACTGTGAAGGAGCAGTATTACAATAAACAAGCTTTTAAGGTTTTAAACCTGCAATTAGTCTCGTGAAGTAGTTTGTAGGCCAAAAGCACAATGCTCCCCTCCACTTCCACGTAGTCACTCTCCAATATTCTAGACTTATGAAAGCAAAGCTGGAAAAAATTATGTTCTTCATGCTCATTCAGCTCGCTCTCAAGTAATAAAAATGTCTTTGTTGGCAAGATGCAACTTGGAGAACATCAAAATGAATGTTTGGCTGCAGAGCTGGAAAGACTGGCTCCACTCCATCAATATTTAGACTCAACATTTTCAGCACTTTTTGCCCTGTGCCACCTGCCTTCCTTTCTCAGTATGGTGGAGTTCAAACAGACCCAAAGAGGTGGCTTTTTAGTGGTGTTTGATATTCAAATAGAGGGCAAGGAGTGAGATGCATTTCGAGTCAGTGGAAGAAGTGAGAGAATTTCTAACTCTGTAGAAGAGAAAAGGCCTTCAAAAAGAATATGCAAAAGGCTGATTCCAATGCTTGCTTAATTTTTTAAAAGGGTTTAATTCTTCTTCTTTTTTTTTTTTTTTTAAATGTCAATGTGTAATAATAAATCAGGAAAATGAAGGGAATACAGACTCAGTTTGAAACTTTATCCCCTTCAAAGACATCGTTAACAGTTTCATGGTATTAATGAGTCTCATTATTAAGTACATTTGAATAAAGAAAAAAAAAACATTAAAACTTCGCCTCTTTTGACTGCATACATATTCAGATGGAGAAATATGAGATAAACAAAATATATCATTTGTCTGGTACTCATTTTATGCTTTTGAACAAAGACAGTAATCTGATGTTTTGGCGATATAGGATGCCTGAAGTCGAGGCAACGACAAATAAAAGACCAGAAGTGACGAAACATGATGGTGAACCAAGTCACACTGTATGTTCTGATTCATTCCATATTTGAAATCAGTGGGTGGTACTAACGCACGCAAACTTTTCTGAGTGACAATAGTGAAGAAAGGGTGCCATTAAGACAGCGTAACTGGGTGTGAAAAAACAATAAATCAATATGCACTGCTTTGATCATTACACAGTGGGCTTGATGTCAGCATTGGAAAGTTCTCCAATAACGCCTGCAACCTTTTATTGACCTGCCATCCAACTGTTCTGTGCAGCGGTAAACAAAAAAGCATCATGTACCTGCAGAGATTATGTGGCATCAAAAGCACTATTAAAATGTGTTGAATTCGCCTTCAGGATTGCCATAAATCAAAACAAAATATATCACAAATAACATGTTTCATGTCACCAAAACAAACAAGAGCTTCTGAGTCATGAGAGATGGAACAAACTCATGCAGATGAATGTATCAGTCACTCACATCATAATGGTTCTTCTCACTGCAGGAGGTGCATATCACTGCCAGTGTGTGGCACAACCCCCATATAATCAGTCTCAGCAGCTGCTGAAATAGATATTCCAACACGGGGCTGCCAACCCTCTAAAGGAGATTTAACTTTCAGTAAAAGCTTCTATGAAGTGTGGGTAGTCGCGGAGTACAGATGAATGTGCTCCACCCTGTCAACATTCCCCTTTCAAGAGAGGGAAGCAGCTTGACGTTTAAAAGGTGGCCCTAGATATGTCATGAAACAATTTATTCCTGAGTGAGAACACACAATAGTCTTTATATTCTCACGCTGAGTGCATTTCAAAAAAATCTATCCATCTTTTCCTAGACCGAGCCAGAGGCCAGAATCAATACCTCAACCCCTCAATGCTGGAGCCAATTTCTCCTAAAGATTTTCAAGTCAGACTTAAAAAGCCTTTTGTTATTGCACCTGTTACAAAAGTAAACTTTTGGCATTAAAAGCTGCCCGTTTGTGCGTCTGTGTGTGAAACTTTGGTACTGTACTTGTGTGCTAGGTGTGAAAGGATTTTGAATTTTTTTAATTTATTTATTTTAATCTATGAAATGCTTACCTTTTGGGATTGCTTTGTAGATTGATTTCTGTCTTTACTGTACAGAATGTTAAGAAAAACTGTTTTCGTGAGGCTTAAAAATGTTTTTGTTCATTTGGCTCAATGTTAGAGTTGAATTTGTGCAAAAATCACCAGCGTTATGTAGGTTAACTTGTTTAAAAAAAAAAGTTTGGGATATAACAGTTGTTGGAACAAGATGCATAGCATACTGGTCACCATTCAGTCGATGATTTTCAAACAAATATACTGAGCTGCACTCGAGGCACGTGAACTGCAGAGCCCTCCGTGTGATGCACTGTCGTTTGAATAGCCTAAGATAGAATTCCTCCCAGAGAGGATGCCAATCCCTTTCCCAGCAGTGCCACTCGTCCAGTCCCCGTGGCAGATATCATTGCCGTGAGACCTCCTTAGCCTGTGTGCCAATTCTGCAATTTACTAACATTCCAACCTGTTCCTTTGGGCAGGGAAATCGCAGGTCTGCCCTTTGCCCCAATCTGCTTCAGTGTCTGCACTTGTTTTAAGAAACATCTTGTCTGCTGGCGTCCCTGCAGACTGAAACCACAAGGCAACTTGGGTAATTTAAAACCAATGTCGACTATCTCCCTCCACCACGGCCAGTTTAGAGCTATAGAATCCTGCAGCTAAGCCCCTTAGGGACTGATAGGCCTTTTCACTCTGCCCCTATTTCACTTATCTATTGGCAGCTCCTGCCAAGCTCTATCTCTGCACTGAATTGCATGTATATATACTCTGTTTGGGGACTTTGAACTGTGGGAAGGGATTTAGACAATCAATCTCAATATCATTATCAATCACGTCTTGCTGTTCACCACATTGATTTGAAGGGAAATAAAGAAGTTAGAGTGAAGATTTCCACTGATAATCTGCCGGGCTGAGCCATGTGCTTGTCAGCAATGTTTCTGCAAAGCAAAACCGACAAACCGGATCAAGTGTGATGCCGCAAAATCAGGACAAAAAGTCCACATTGCATTCTTAAGTTAAAACAAGCAACGAATAGTTTTGTTTCAGGAGACCATGCACAAATTAATTATTTAAATAATCCTTCCTGGAACTATGTTTAGCTCAAAACCATCTCATTATAAAAATCTCTTTTGCGTTTCCATGGCATTTTCTCCTTTTTCCCCCCTCTTGTCAACCAAATATCAACTTGATGAATGCGCTTTACATCAGGGGTATAACTTAGCTCCTGATCAAATCCACCCATGTGCATGGTTAGATGAACATCGGAGATGACAGGCAGACTTCTTAGATGTGCTAAATTTTGACAGATGATTTTGAAGCTATGTGTGCCAGCGCAAGGCTCGACGTTGTCTTCCACTGTGCCTGTCAGGAACTTCCAGTAAACGACTTCAAATCCATCTCCATTCCGTATAACCTGCCAGGCACCAATTAAGATGAATATGAATTTCAACTCAGAGATGCAGAAGATCCTTATTGTCATTTTCCCCTAAGTAATAAAAATGAGGACTTTAGGTATGTGTGCGTGGAAGTACTTTGCAGTGATTACACCAGACATTATGCAGATTTTTCCTTTTTTGTTTTTATTATTAATTTCATTCTGGAGTCAGAACTTGGTAAACTGTTCAGGAGGATTCAGGCCAACTCTTGTAGGTGAATTTCAGTGATATTTTATGAATGTGGCAGACTCAGGACAGCTTCCTGGAGTGCAGTGTTTTGTTTACACACTTTGTGTGTGGCTTCTCATGCATCGCGACTCTGACGGTACTACTACTGACAGTAACAACGCTCGTTAACAATGGCTTCTGCTCTGGTTGTTCCCAGAATCCTATTCTCAGCTCTACAAACAGGAAGAGCTCAAGTCTGCCTGGTTTAGTGTCTCTGCCCTCCAGAGAAAGAAAAGAATGCATGTTTCTTATTTGGCTTACGCCTGACAGAGAGAAACGGCTTGTTTGACTCTAGTTTCCTAGTGTTCAGCACACCCAGAGGAATAACATAATAAATAAACATATTCACAGCCTTATTTAAGAAAATCACTTTCTTCTGCAAAAGCATTTTGATCATATGGTGAAATATCTAAGTTTACTTGTCAGATATTAATAATAACAAGCATCCTGCTGTGCCTGAAAGCCCTGGCGCTACTATTGTGGATTCTGTGCAGCAAAATCAACCTCTTAAGATCGTTTAATATGGAATTAACTCTCAGCATTCATTTAGTATTTTGGCTCAGTATTGTACGAATTGAATTGAAAAGTTCCTCCAGCTTGGTTTCACATTTGATCCAGGTGAGATGGGCCACCTGCCCAAGTCTTAATCAATAAGAGACAATATAGGAGACGAGAAAACGGCACCGTTTCTAGTGAGAAATAGATCCGTTGAGTAAGAGGTCTAGTCTGGGCTCAATGCAACAACAACAAAAAAATAAATGAATCAAATAAAAAAGAAAAGAAAAAAACCCAGTAGAGAAGCAGAGCTAGGACTCTCTGTGGATGACCCTTTAAATTGATTCTCCTCAGTCCTCCTAAAACCTGCTAAGTCAACAAACCTTTGAATTGTGCTTGAACAGTGTAGCAAAAAGCAATGAGGCGCTAATGCACCCCCCTCCCCGCTGCTCACCGACTTTCAAAGAGTCTAATTCGTCAAACATGCAAGAAACAGTGCCAGAAATTAGCCCAAAGGGAAATCTCCCCAACAGAACAGAATGATTATGTCTGATCATGTAATAAACAAGAACATGAACTTGCTTTGTTGTTTTGGCTTTTTTTTTCTTTTTTTTTTTTTTTTCAGAACGAGAACAAATGCTTACTTCATGTGTGGAAGAGAGAACAATTCAAGGTTGAATGTCAAAGTATTGAGATATCGTGAAAGCTAATTAGAAAACGTAAAAGAACAGAAGAAAGGTTGAATCAATCCCTCTTGAGAAGGAGAAAAAAAAAATCTAGGCCACATGCAAAGCTTGCACATTCAAGCAATGTTTAATCAGATTGAAGAAAAATGATTGCGTCTTCACATGTTGTCTTTCACGCACCCATCGCGTTAAAACTCACGCCGCACAGCCACGTCGAGCTTGGTGCACCCGATCAGGACAGACGGTGTGCAGGTGGAGGGTTTCTGTGAGGAGCTTGACACGTTGACAGGCGTGGCTCAAGAGATTTCAGTCCCAGGAGGAGCTTTTTTAAGTGCCACCTTCAGGTCTTCACCTGCACACTTCAAACAATTCAGATGCTTTGTCTCTCTACTGAAGGCTCATATATCAGTTACTCTGAGGGGGGGGGGGGCAAGGTTTAATGAGGTCTGCATTCCAATTTACTGCGTGAGCAGACTTTGTCTTTTGCCTGGTGTGAGGAGGGCTGGCAGGTCGGTCAACTCAAAACAGGTGGGGGGAACCTTGTTTTACTGTGCCCAACTACAGCTTCAGCTCTTACAGCCACGACATTTTAAGACAAAGCAGAAAATTAGACCAATAAAGATCGCCACCAGCATTTACCATGACAGATCTCTCCACTGTAAAACTGCTGAGAATATATCATCCGCATGATTTTGTTCCAGGAGCCAAAAGCTGTTTCTGTAAATTACATCACAATGAATTTGCACTGCAAATTGCAGTACATTAGTCAGACATCAAAACAAAACAAATTAGCCAGGAGTTATAAGCAAATTAAGAGCTTTCTTGTTGTCCCACGAGGTGACCTTTTAACACGGGGGCACTATATTAATTATGAAGTTACAGAAACTTTCAGTGGGTTCATCAGATTATCAGTTTTCACCTAAATCACTGAGAAAGTTTAGGAGTGAAATAGGCAACTTATAAAAGCGCCTATTATCCACCTAACAAACAAATATCCAGATATCCAAAGAGCGATACATACTTCACACACTCCAAGATCCTTACTTCCTAGATCCTTACCTTCTAGCAAACTATTCTGGGTCTCTAAACAGTTTCAAGGCATTGCGTTGTGTAATCAGGCTCTTGTAAGGATGACTCAAAATGAAAACATCACCTTTTGCATAAAACGAAGGTACAAGTTAAGTGTCCGTCTATGCATTGTGGAAGAATAATGCATAACAGATTAAACTTTTCAGCTGGTTTGTTATCAGTTCAGACAGTCAAATGCTATGAATAAGTCAAGAATACAAAGGAATTCCCTGACTCATTAATATTATTAATTTTTAAATCCAATTATTGTAGGTCTGCTTATGACCTATTTTCTGATTTAAGTGTCCTATCAAACCCCTTCACATCACAGAGTGTAGAGGAACCTTTAATGTTTTAGATGAAGTTCAAGCTCCGGCTGGAAGCTCCTCAGGGAGACCTTCGGGTCCCCCTTCTGTCGTGTCCCTTTCAGGAGAATATTACTATCTACCATCCAGGTGAATTATTGCAGGTATTAGTTTGGAGGTAAAAATAAAAAAAAAAAACTCTCAGGCACAGCACCTCTCTGATCTTTTGTTACACTGCAGGTTTTTTTCATTAGCAGGGTGACAGGTCCGTATAAAGTCATGGTGCAAGCACATTCGAACCTGACAGAAAAGGAAATTTACATTGGAGGATGGCCAATGTGAGGAAAAGTGGGGCCATAATGAGACCAGTGAATGTGCAGATTGAGGCAAAGCTATGCTCTAGTAGTTCTGGTAGCCAATTAAAGCTCAACTTAAGAAAAATAAAAAGATGTGCAGATAAAAGACATACGTGGATTTCCATTAATCTAATGGTGAATGAACATTCCAGGAGCCTTTGTGTTTTACTTCACCTGGAGAACTATTCAGATGCTCTAAAGGGCAAAAAACGTGAGCGCTCCATGGCTTTTTCCATCACTGTCATGGGATGCCTTAATGAAGCTGTGAGGAGCATTAACGTAAAGGTGACCAGTCTCTGTGTGACATAGCGGGACTTTAACAGACTGACGGCGTTATTAATGTTACATATCTGCCATCTGAAAAGGGCAGCAGACTAAATACAAGAAAACATGGGAATCATTTGGAAAATGCTCCAAATACAGAAATTCCAAACCAAATATGTTTAAAATGACACCTTGAGGGAAGATGGAAATACAAATAAAAATGATATTTTGGAGCACCAGTGTCATACACACAGAGCTTCAAAAAACGTATTACAAAATACAAAAAAAGAAAAAAAACAACTGTAGAAGAAAAAGATGCCTTGATTAAAATTTTCAAACCCAATTTTGATTCAGATTTGTCTAAAGCGCTCACCTGCTGCTCACAATTTTGATTTTCTTTTTCAGAATTTTAATTGACGACATACCAAACAATTTCTCTTATTTTTAATTTTAATTAAACACCACCAATGATCAAATGAAACCCTGGCAATAAATACTTTTTGCATTTTTTCCAAAACTGCACTAGGTTACAGTGTCTTCTCTGTCCATCACATGTATGCTTATATGATGGTAGAAAAAAAAAAATATTGCATTTGTTGGAACAACGCCATACTTTTAAAATGCATGTAAACAAACTAAACCAAAATTCTCACCGTCAAACTAACACAGTTGGATAAAGCAGTTAAACTAAGAACGTGAAATGTATCTGCAGTCGAAGCAGCTCCAGTCATCCAACTTGCATATTAATTATTCTTGTATTGTCGCCACTTTAAATGTCACTTAAAATGAAAAGTAGTTTGGTGAATGTACTGCTTTTCTCTGAAATAATAAAGGTCTCCTAACAAACGTAAGCGCTTTCAAATAGACACGCTCAAGTAGTTTGACTATAAAGTTGTTCACGTCAACTTTTATTAGCAGTAGCTGGAGGCTCATAATTCATAGGAACAGTGACATCTGTCAATCTGTCAATCAGACCCCTCAAGTTGTTCTAAAAGAAGTGTTGCCATACGACCACAGAGGTCATGATATTCACAAAACTCCAACGACACTTGAAGAAAACGCCTGATCCGGGCAGACATCACTTCGAGTCGTCTGCTCTGCTTGACCATCCCACCGGCCTTTGGACCTATATCGGTTCGGCCGGAGGAGGTGAATCAATCACGCAACAAGGAAAGATCCCAAAGGCTTTTTTCGCACCCCAACATTGCAGAACCCAGTGCCACGTTTAGGCTATTTTGACATGGTCACAGAATTGTCAAAGAAATCAAGTGGGGCAAAACGTAAGTGCTGCAGGGCTTGTCACATTCATGACGGATGAAAAAAAGGACGACGGAGAGGAAGGTAAAAGGTTGGAGATGATGAAACCTTTATCAACACTCATATCCAACGAAATTCATTAAAATGTCTTTGTTATTCATTTACGGCAAAAGCAAGGATTATTGAAGAACGTTTTATTTGTTTCATGTTAAATAAAACCCTTTATGTCTTTATGTCACAGTTTCAAACACCAGGTTGAAACAAGTTTCTTTAAACTTATTTAACCGCTGCAGATTCAAGAGACTGAAAGAAAATCCCCTGTTCATCATGTCACTCATCAATAAATCAAACTGAAACACAAAATACAAAAACGGCCATCAAGAAATAAGACAGAAAAAAAAATGACAGCAGGGGGATGAGTTTCAGAGAGTGACTCAGTCCAAAAAAATAAACCAAAAAATAAATGTACTTTGACAGTTTGACTGTAACTTACTGAATCTATTGACACTGTGCTTTCGCATCAACGTCATCAAACCGTTGTGCATCTGAATCTGTGTTTGACGAGAACAATTTATATATTATTGCTGCTGTTCAACTATAAAATGACCCAATACTAACCCCAGTTTCTGCCTAAAAGTGTTTGTTTCTACTTCCCACTTGCCCACCATCAGTCTGCGTGACGCAGGGATCACGAACCCTGGTGCTGGTTCTGCATGGATGGACCGGCTGGATGCCAATGTTGCTATTGCTTACTTCCTAACTTGTTGCTGCCATGAAATAAAAAAAAAAAATAGATACATAAATAAATAAAAATACTAGTTTCTAGTATACACAGTTCCACTACATAATCAAAATCTGAAAGAAGCGTTCAGTGTTGCTGTGTTTGTTGTTTGGCCTTTGTTTTTCTTTTGTTTTTTTCGGTTGTTGTCCACCTCAGTTTGGCATCAAAAAACAGATTTTCATAGGAGGAACAAGAGAAAGTGTGAAGCTTTTCAAATGTACACAAGCTGCAGATGGTGATCCGTGCCTTTTAGACACGTGTACCACTATCAGATGGTCTGAGTAAAGACAAGGATGAGAAGGATGTATGTATATTCCTCCATTTCTGTGTGCCTAGCTGTGTGCTATTTTTACAGTGATTTTCAAAAGGATCAAAGCAGACGAAGACTGAAAGAAAGCTATATCCCATAAGCGACTAAAACTTCTTGGAAGCTTTTGATTTAACCTTTAGTAGCCTTCTTCCGTATAGTGAGATGAATATGAGAGAGTGCATAGTAAGATTATGCAAAATACGGCCCACCGCAAGAGCGGCAGTGCATGTTATTCCTACACCAGATGTTTAAGTGGGAAACCAACGAGGTATTTTATACTATGACCATCTGTAGTGCTGACCTGACACTACAGTAAAAAACGTGTATCTATGCAGTTGAAAGCCTCTGAATTTGCCTCTCCAGCAATTAAAACTGTCCTTATTGCAAATATAAACACGAGTTCTGTGAAGCACACACCCTGGAAACTTTTAACAAACACAGAGGGCTGTGATGAAGCATATGTATACACAAACAATGCACAAATCCAAACCTTATCCAACAGATTGAGGCTCGGCAAACGTCTCACTCTTGTAAATGTGAAATGCAAATGTAATGACAACTGGTAGCTGGAAAGCTTTCCAAGGGAGAATCTTAACGTTCAACTGTACTTTCCAAAGATGCATAAATGCTTTAAAATAATCATCTCTGCCCCATTTTCACATCCAGGAGGTTAATTTTCAAATGATTGAGGTGAGAAGTTGTCAAAAAGGCAGAACATTTGTGCCTTAAGCTACTTAATGAATTTGAAAAGTGGAACTAAAATAATAGGCAGAAATAGGCATCTCCTATTTCACACATGCATTTCATTAACCTGTAGTTTATTCATTACTGGCATGGGTGTGAGGGAAAGTAGCAGCCACATACATAATTGTGTTATCGGGAGTATTAGGCCTGTGGCTAATTACTGGCTGAGAACGCAACACACGCACTTAGACATCAGCCTGATGGAACATCCCACAATGGCTTTTGACAAGAGCTGTCTGGCCTGAAATTTCAGGAGAAGGCATGATAGCACAGTAGTTCATGACTCATAACAGAATCACATCAGCCCCGTAGCATGAAAGATGACACAAGGACACTGAAATAAGTCAGCGAGTGTTCTAGCGCTCAGCTCGGTTCAGATGTGACAGCAGTCTAGTGCAACAGCAATAATGTTTCACACAAAGTCAAAATGTTTTCAGTGTTTTCAGTTGCCGCGTCCGGGAAACACAAAGCAACTTGTTGTAAAGATGCTGGTGACAGAGGCGACGCCTGCTTGCGCGGACCAACCTGGCTGCGAGTCGCTGAGCTGTTAAAGGTTTTAGTTGAGTTAAGCTGTTCAAACTGTTTGATACTCTGCAACTAGGTTTTCTCACCAGAATATTAAACTTAAATTGTACTGTCTTGTTCAAATCTTACAGTGACAAAGGGATTGTCAGTTTTACACACGCTGTATTCAGTAAGAAATCTACCTGATTTAAAGTTGTTTTTTTTTTTCATTTTACACATTTTAAAGCATTGGGGAAAGACACATCTGACTTGAAGGTACGGCTCAGGTCAGGTTTTCCCATTAAACACTTTCCGTTATAAGTGGGAGTGAAGACTGAATTGAAGAAAGACCATTCATCCATCCACTTTCATCCGCTTATCCGGGACCAGGTTGCAGGGGCAGAAGTTTAACCAGAGATACCCAGACCTCCCTCACCTAGACACTTCCTCTAGCTCTTCCAGGGGGATTCCAAGAGACATAGTCTCTCCAGCGTGTCCTGGGTCTTCCCCGGGGTCTCCTCCCGGTGGAACATGCCTGGAACACGTCCCTAGGGAGGCATCCAGGGGGCATCCGATACAGATGTCCAAGCCACCTCAGCTGACTCCTCTCAATGTGAAGGAGCAGCGACTGTACCCCGAGCTCCTCCCGAGTGACTGAGCTTCTCACCCTGGGAGCGCCCAGCCAACTTGTGGAGGAAACTCATTTTGTCCACTTGTATCCGTGATCTTGTCCTTTCGGTCTTTACCCAAAGTTCATGACCAAAGATGAGGGTGGGAGCACAGAATGACCAGTAAATCAAGAGCTTCGCCTTTCAACTCAGCTCCTTCTTCACCACAACGGTCTGGTACATCGACCGCATAACTGTGGACTCTGCACCAATCCGTCTGTCAATCTCAAGCTCCACCTTTCCCCCACTCGACCAGGACAAAAACATTGGGATTGAGGAGATGCTCAAAGTATTCGTTCCACCGTCCGACAATGTCTCCCGTTGAGGTTAGCAGCTCCCACCCGCACCGTAAACACTGTTGGCAGAGTACTGCTTCTCCTTTCTGAGGCGCCGGATGGTTTGCCAGAATCTCTTCGAGGCCAAATTCAAGGAAGGACACCACAGAATTTTGCAGCTTCAGAGCGAACTGATATTTTTGATGATGTTTTGATTTCTTTAGTTACGCAACAGCACTGCATTTATGGAAAACGTCTTTAATGCAGGTCATGGATTTGGGCCAAAAACTGTGATTTACTGCTTCTTGTCATTTTCACTTTAACATGCTAATGCTGGGGAGGCAAAGGAATGTGAACTAAAGCAAAAATAAAATGCAATTAAAATGTTGTTGATGTTTGTTTAAGCCCACTTTGTGTGTAAACTGTATACCATGATAATTAACATGTCCAAAAATTACTGCACAGAATTTGAAGTTTTCTATTTGGAGGTATTTTCCATCATAAACCAAACAAATTGTGCAGAGTATATTTGTCAATAAACCATCTTTAATACTAAGGGAAATTTATATGAAGAGATTCACGAACTCAACCCCTCATGCACTCATCTATAACTTGTAAAATCCTATGATGTAAAATGTCTTTGGTCAACCTCTATCCAGAGGAACAACATGCAGTAAGATTATCAAATGCCCAAAGAAAAAAGATCATGTTAAACCTTTATAAAAGGTAGCAGCAACATCTCTGGCCTCGGAGGCATCCGACATGCACCATCACACAGTGGAAATGTGTGTTACGTCTTTTGTTTTCAAAGACAAAGAAGCATCCAGACTGTTATCATCATCAACAAGTCCAACAACCATGCTCTCCAGCGATACGGGCTTGTATCAGCACCCGTGGCAAAGCTCATTTACACTTCCGATGGTAACGTCAATGGAGAAAAGTACAGTGTGCGATATATGCTGCTGTCAAGAGCACGTCTTTTAGAGGGACAGTCATGCATTTTTCAAAAAGTCAATTAAAAAAACTACCTTCTGTACATATTACAAAGGCATAGCTGCAGAAGAAGAGCGTCTGGGTACAGAACTCGCCTGAACTGGCCCTCAGGGCCTACTTTTTCTTTTTTTTTTTTTTTGAAAGAACTGAAATTTAACAAAAATGATGGTGCAATAAAAACATTGAAACATCTTAGGTGCATACTTTCTGCAATGAATTAAAAGTCAAAGTAAATTAAAAAATTGCAACATGTACGTATTCTTGCGTTTCCGGGGCTGCAGTCAAATTTGTTGCAGCACAATGACGCTCCAGCTAAACAATCTGTACAACGCAACTTAAAATACAGAACAGAGCAGGAATTTGTGGCCCTCAAAGTACAGCTGACTTTTTGTTGCTTCTGCTGCAGTGTTCAGTACGCTAAAGAAACAAAAGACCAATGTGCAGGTAAAGGGACATATCGGGGGGGGGTGAAGATTTCCTCCAGCTGCATTGTGTTTTACTGTGCCTAGAATTCTTTCAATTAGTCTCACTTCTTTTCAACCTATTTTTGTAAAAGGTACACTTAAGACATGAACAGAACGTATCCCACATGCCAGAGGAAGCTGAGACATTGTCTGTCACCTGGCCTCCCTTATCTTCCAGCTAACACAATGTCTGACTCATTGCAGCTCTAAAACTCTGCATTTGGAGCTCATGAAAAGTGCTTTTAGACCAGACGTCCTCAGCAGCATATTTCCTCTCAATCAAAGCTTTACAAAGGAAGAAAAGCAGAACGCAGCCACCGTGGAGTTATCCTCCTGAATCTCTGGCAGGTTTTCTTTTGCTTTATCCTCCCGTCGACAGCTTGTCTGATTCGTATAAAATCCATCCAACATTCATGCCTGTCTTTCATTGAATTAGCTAGAGATATCTTCTCCACTAGGTGACCTTGAGAAACAGTTTTTCAAATCTTTACAAACCTCAAGAGAAAAGCATTCTACTTTTTTTTTTTAAGCGATAAATGGAAAATCAGTAACAAGAACGGAGGATGAAGAAGCTCTCCATCTGTCTATCTGTGAAAGCCGCTCTGCAAAGCTCGCCAGCCCCGAAGATTCTGGGACTGAGGTGCCGGGCTAAATTCCGAGTCTGACTAGTTTATTTTCTCTCTGCCATTTTTATCTCTCTGTTCACATGCTGCTCAGTGTCCATTTATCCACGGTGAGGGCTTCTTCTTGGCAGGAGCGATCACTTTCAACAACAGTCCCCGCGAATCAGAGCGACATGTCACATCGTTCTAGTGACAACTAGCGACTACCAATGTATCTGGGCAGGCTGCCAGCACGCTGGGCAAGGAACAGCCCGGGGGTGGCGGTTGAGGAGGAGGGGATGGTGACAGCGGGGGCGGTGGGGTTTAGCTCACTGGTGGCTGCATCAAAACCTCACATCGCATCCCTTCAGTCAACAAAGTCCCTGACACATCATGTGCTGTGAGATGAAATCAATCTGCTCTGAATGGCTGACTCTGATGCTGTATGTTTGGAGGCTGGCTGAGACACGAGTCACAGAGTCCAATAATCCGACTGAGGGGTGGGGAAGGCAAAAGCAGCAACGCGGGGGTCATCTGATTCACTCAATACTCAAACCATCGTTAGCTCTTGTCCCTTCCGCGCTTTTGCATTACCACGGTCTGAATGGTCACCATGGCTTTAACCTGTATATATATACACACATTTTTTGACATCAGGATTAAGAGTAAAACACATTTTTTGCCATAAATAAACACTAATTGGAAGCTAATTTTCTTAGTTCTTGCCTGGTTGATTCCCTGCCTCAGGGCTGCTATGAATTATTCATTGAAGTGGCAAAGACATTTTCATGTAGAAACCTACAAGGCACCACATTCATTATGCTATTATGTCAAGTAATTCCAGGCACTGATGGCTAGTATTAGAATAATATGCATATTGGGTATTCTTTTTTTTCCTAAGGCATTGGCAGGCAGTCACAGTGCTTCCGTTGGCACGGACCGAGAGGGGTGCAACACCCTTAGTGGCAGACAAAACCCCTTTTTTTTGACACAGGATTGAGCGTGGAGGGGAATAAGTGTTTCAGCTCTGCCCGTGCGGAGAGAGGATTAAGCTGTGTGGTCGCGCTGCCTGGTGGTGTGGGGAGCTGTTAGGCTATGTTATTGTGTCAATCCTCACTCCCACGGTACCTTGGATCTATGGTGCCCCCGCAACTCAAAAAAGAAACACCTGGCCTGACCGCGGGGAGCTTATCGAGCGCACCAATGTCCCTCGGGAGCACAGCTGCATCACACTTCCAGCAGAAATCCCAAGTCTGGTTGACTGCAGTAGAAGGAGCGCTCAAAGACATATTGCAGGTTCTGTTTATACTTAGGAATAAGCTTTCCTTACCAGTTATCACTCCAAGTCTCCCCACACTTTTTATTTTTTGTACACAAGTTTACAATGACAGCAACGGCGGCAGCAGCAGCAGCAGCGGCGATGACTCGCGCGAGAGATGGTAAAACAGAAATGTCAGCTCAAAGCAGAGTGAGACCGGTAAATGGCAGCCGATGCCTGGTTGAGGTATCCGTCTTCCCGAGCGTTTTCTGTCTCCGACGATCTGTCTGTGCACCGGAGATACCTCGCCTCCAGAGGCCCATGTTATATCCTCAGGCTTGAGCAACATCAGTGTGAGGAATCTCGCAGGAAGGTCGACAGCTGGTTTCCTCTGCCATGTTGATATCAAAGGTTGGACTGGAAGCTGCTGAAAGTAGTTGTTTGATAGTCTGCAGGCAGATACACGTCTACAAAATTCTTCCTGCTTTCCAAACATAGTTAGATCTATTTAACTTCAAAATATCCTTCTAAAGAAGACTTTTAATATTTTTAATTTGACCTTTGAGTCGACCGGCTTTGAATTGGCATCACTGCATTAAACTGCTTCTTGATTGACCTGTCAATCAGCCCCCACTGCAGGACTGATACCGAGATCAGTCGAGCTGGATAAATGTGCCATGCCCTTTGGGTTGGAAACCAACTAATCGAGTTGAAACTTTGTTCTGATATGTGCCATGGTCGCCATTCATTTAGAAAAACCTGCTCATTTTGGGCAGCAATAGGAATTTAATTTGACTTTAAAATTGCCTTATTTGGTTATTCTGAAAAAAGATTTATTGTTTTCCTGACACTAAAAGAAAAAAAGAAATCACTTGTTCAGCTCAGAGAGCATGTGGAGCAACAACGAAATGTGATGTGTCTGACAGAGCATGCATGTTTGCAGGAATTATCTGCAATTCGAGTGTTTACCTTATTACTACTGATCCTGAGTATCAGACTGCTGCCAGATATTAGGGAGCATAAACATCATGCCTGCCCACTGAGGCGGAATTCAGCCCATCTCCGGACCCAAACTGTTAGCAATTTTACATGACATTCATTTCATCGAATTAGACAACCCAAGGCTACTTCAGGTAATTCGGCTCTGCCTCGCAACAAATGTGCTGTCAAACTATCATCAATCTAAAGCTGCTCTCGCAGCACAGCCTCCGTTTCCAACTGCTTAATCCCAAGGACAGAGCTCTTCAGTGTGTGATATCCAAAAAAAACTAGACGGAAAAGGAAAACACAGCAAAGGAAGAAGAGAAAAATAGAGCACTCAAGTCTGTACCAACAGCGGCTGTTCGCTGTTCCTTAGGATAGTAATTGAACAGATATACTAAATATGTTAAGCAACCCTCTACATATTCCCAAGTAAATTAAAAAGATGTTTAAAGACTTATTAACAGGCAAAAGGATAATATTCCTTCTGGAATTAGGGATTGACAGAATTGGAGCAACTGGGTTGAAACATTAATTAAGTAAAGGGTTTGAACGCTCCATCGCTGCAGCCAGTGTCTCGCCTGGAATCCAGTCCAGTGTCATCGTAAAAAGTTGTAATGCAGGCCAAACATATAAAACCCCGTAACATAATGCATACTTGTAGAAAACATAAATAAACGCAGAACACACATTCAGACAATGCCACTGCTTCTCTGAAGGCAAATCTTATAAGCCGAGACATAAAGTCACATATTGGTGGAGTAGAACAGTAATGAAGAATTGCAATGAAGTCTAGATCAGAGGGATATCATTAATCCAAAGTCAGAAAGCAAAGGTGAATTTTCAACGTAAATGTCAGCTCCTCCCACAGGAGGATAAGCCGCGACGCCTCGCGCGCCGCTGTAAGTGCTCCACTGCGTGCGTCCTGACGTATTAGATAAGGTGCACATATCAGAGGGTGACACGTTTATTATCTGCACATACTACCCTTTTACGAGTGTGGAATACGAACTTTCATCTCACCAAGCTCCTTTTCAACAGTTTAAAACCAAATTTCAAACATTGCCCTCTTTTGTGGAGTTCTAGATAATAGTCCAATGAGGGCACAAAACAATATGACCTCCTTTACTGACCCTCTTTGTGGCAGAGAAATTGCCTATAATGACATGCTGTAGCAAAGGCATTAAAGGGATTTCTCTTACAGATTTCCTCATTTATACATCTGGAGAAAAATTCTCCACATATAACAAATATAGTAACATATTTTGCCATAATGCAGAATAAAAAAAATCTGTTTATGCCTGAAGAAAATTCTTGCATCACTCACTCAAAATCAAAACGAATGCCTTGATGTAATGTGACAAGATGTGATTTTGAATAAAATCAAGAGGATAAAATGGGCTAATTTTGCAAGCTGGAGTTGGGGGGGGGGGGGGGGGGGGGGGGGGGGGCATTTAATCAGATGCATTGCCGGGGTTGCAGCAGTACACTTGGGCACATAAAATCATGAGGCTATCCTTGAAAGTAAAATTCATTAATTAGCTTGAAGAAAATGAATGAGACTTAAGACTAATCTCAATCTATCTTTTGTGAGTCAGGTGCTTGCGGAAAAGCTGGACGACCTCTGGGGATTTCCTCTATTAAAAGTGTGACACTGAAGCTAAGACCTGGTTATTATGAATCTCCCCCTTCGTTTCATCTTCCAGCCAAAATAACAGTTTTTTTCGTTGTTGTCACTGCTGAGGCAGCCACTAATTACAGCTCATACATAATCTTTTATGTAAATGTTTTTTTCCGTCTTTGATCCCACCGCGTCGACGGAGACAGCCAGATCACAGACTTGGGCTAGATCTGTCACATCAGTCAGGAATTGAGAAGTGAAGTGGAAGGAAATCTGATTTGTTGTGATGCTTGTCGGCCCATGAGCGCAGAGGATGTTTGATCAGGTCATTACATTTAGGGTCAAAAACAACATGGTCAGCCCACCCGGAGCTTTCATCACAATCTGTTGGGACAAATAAGCTTAGGCTCAGATCTAGACCAGTGAAGACGGAGAATGGACAAGAACTGAAACACCTTTTAGTTTCAGGATTAATCTCTCCTGTGCAGCAATAAAAATATCTTCTGTACACAATTATTTAACTTAATTAAGTCTTGGCTGTATGTTAGAGTAAGTCATTATTCATAATAAACTTTTACACTGCTTATATAGTTCTGAATTTAAATGACACTTAATAGTTGGTGCTATAAATTAGAAAATAGTGACCATCAGTATGAGTGTGAGGCAAGCTCAGTAAAACAGCATATTCTATTTCATTTCCGTTCACCCGAACATAAAAGAATAAGTCCTTATGATTGTTGCTGAGGCATAAACTCAGCTTAGGGCATGGAAGTTAAAGACTGGCTGTATAATACTCCTCAAACCAACACAGAAAGGTCAGCTTCGACACCCTGGAAGGAGCCCTTAAGCTCTTATGGACATTAGGGAGACAAGCTGGCTTTCTGCAAGGCAGATACAGTCTATGGGCAGAGGGGTCAGCCGGCCTGCCAACAGCAAAGAAGGAAGAACTACGGGCCGCCTCTGACATCTGCTCTGAGTTTAAATGTTTGACCATGAAGCCAAAATACAAGAGAAACATGTTTACTTGCTTACCACTTGTGGTATCCATCTGTGCTCGTTGATTTAGATTAGTTTTACTTTCCAAGATTTTGAGATATCTGTGTGGAATTTCGACATTGCTCATGTTACTTTAAAAGACAGAAAACCATTTTAAACAACAACAATTTTAAATCCTCTTCAAATACAGCCGACACACTAGACGTGACAGTGTATATATATATATATATCTTATTCTGGTGAACACAGACTGAAAATATAATGAATAGAATAGAATAGAATAGAATAGAATAGAATAGAATAGAATAGAATAGAATAGAATAGAATAGAATAGAATAGAATAATCACTTAAATAATGCCCTTAGTCATATTCCTCTCAAGTTTAATGTTTAAACCCAATACTTGGTTTAGTTTTCTTCTGCTTTTTGCAAAACTTCAGAAAAATATGACACATGCCATTATTTTAAGAGGGCGACCAATGTTTTATTTAAAGTATGAGGTCAAAGAGGTGATTAAGAGAACAATAGACGCATTTCCATTCCCCTTGGAAATGGAAAGTACACTCAATGGAAACATGGTGATATTGCAAAAACTACCAAACACCACAAAAACATTGTTATGCTTGCATGAGGTGATTCTTCTGGCAGTTTAAAGTTGTCTTGTAACAGTTCATTGCAGATGTTTTCATCTTTTTCAAGTGAAAATAATGATGGTCAGAGTGTTTGTATAATTAAGCTGCCAAAGTGAAAAGCGTTTTGGGCATCTAAGAGAAGCGGGAGCACGACTTTGTCACATAACATGACTTCAAGGAAATGCGGGCATTTCACAGTTGACTTTTATCAACATTTCAAAATATTGCTTTCAAAGTTTTGTGCCAAAATTATAATGGAAATAGTTAACACTGCAGAAGATGCAAATCGGGTAAAAATAAAAAAAAATTAAAAAAAAGCAACTTTGAATAGTTGTTTTAATGCACTTTTACTTTGAGCATTGACAGAGTACTGAACTGAAGAGAATATTTAGAAATTCAGGATTAAATGAATGGAGTTCAGAGGAAACCCTTGTTATTATTGGCTCTGGTGACCATTCAAAGGAAACTGTGCCCAGCGTTGACAACAGCACGACGAGACCAGAACGACACACAAACAGATGGTGACAAGGCAAGTACGCTTATGACCGCCATCATACTTTGATCACAAACAAACAACATTCTTCAGGAAAATAGACGCTGCGTCCTTTGAGTAGAGCTTGTTGGGATTTCCATCACATGCGTACATATTGTGCTTTTAAGTTTAGACTTAGACCACATTAGGTAAGTGTTAACAGCAAATTATTGCCCTTTAAGTGCATCTTCTTATTAAGAAGATACGTAATCTTTTTTTGCATTAAAGTTTCATTTTCGGTGAAGTTACTTTGCCAGTTCGAGACAAAAACAGGCTTCATGATGAAGAGAGACTACAGTTTCATCCCAGACAAGCTGACTCTTTGAAAGCAAGAGCAAAAGAAAAAGACTTTGACAAGGTATAATGAAAAGGAGAAGATTGAAAAGGAAAACTCTGCTGTGTGGAAAATGTGGTTACCAGGTTACCAGGCTATCTTTGATCGGGAAGGGGGGGCTGCATTTGCAGGATTTTGATAAGAAGGGTGTAGGTGTTCTCTCCCTATGTGTGTTCTACAAATGAACACGACAGACTTAATTCAGCGGTGTGAGGCCAGACCTGCTGTCCTGTCCTTTCGTCCTGCCAGTCTGGTTACCAGCTTTCTCATTCCCTCGCTCCATGGTGTCACCAATTAGCCAGGGCCTAGGTTTCATTAAGGCATTGACGCTGCTGCCTGCCGCCTTCTGTCACATCCTTGATAATAACCCCGAGATGGGTCTACTAGCTGACACGCAGAAGAAAAAAGAAAAATGCAGCACACACACACACACAATTCATAGAGACAAGATACCAAAGGGGCCAAGCACATTCATATGACTCACACACTGTAAACACAACCTATATGTGTATGTGCACAAACGCCTACACGACATGGTACAACATGTGTTGACTTTATGTTTCTCAGATGATTATAGAAAAGACTAAAGTGATGAAACTGTTGAGCAGGAATGCAAGCTCTAGCTGTTGAGGTATACGCTCCATATAATCCTTTTTGTTGAATACATAATAGCCCCTAAGTGGATTTTGGGATGTTTTGGGTGTAAATTTGTCGATCAAATCTGATGCAAAATAGTTCAAGAACACTGGACGTCTGTTGGACACCAGCATATGATACTCTGTTGTTTCCAGTGGTTGAACATACATTTCCAGTCCTCATATTCTCAACATTTCTGAGTCTAGTCACACAACACACCGAACACTAATTTATATTCCCACTGTACAGTTCCAGCCATGGCAGTGTTATTCTGACAGTTAGGAGAACGCACAACTGCCGTGCTGAGGTAAGGTTCTCCCCAAAGGAGGCTGGAGGATGGGGGGGGGGGGGGGGGGGGGGGTTCAGATACACAGGTTCTGCTGAATATTAGTTTCTGGGCAAAAAGTCTGGGCTCATGGGAGTGAATTATTCATTCCCCTAACCCAGCCTGCACACCTCTGCCTTTGCAGACCACTGTTTGATGCTGCTGCACCTTCCCAGTGACTAAATGAGGCTGTGAAACTGCTTCAGAGATGAGCAACACTGGCCTATCCAACAGAGGCACAGGTGGTGTTTGGAAGAATTCACCGATGTCAAACTTAAATCTGCTCATGTTCTTATTTCCCAGGTCAATGAGCCACATGCTGCCCAGAGGGAACTTATGAGTGGCGCAGCTCTAAGTTTTTCCAGAAATTAGACCTCAAGGTACTGGAAGAAGCCCATACAGAGAAGTGAATAAAAACTAACATGTCCAGGATGTATGAAAAGCACTGATTTATGCTTCTGTGTAGCAACTACACATGTACTCATGTAAAGCACAACTTATGTGAGTTGGAGCTAATAAATGTTAAGCAACAGCTGTTTTTACTGATACGACATTAATCTATCACTCCACCCGGCCTGAAAATGACTAACAAGTAGTAGTAGCAGGACACAGGAATAAACTCTACCAAGCAGTCCAATCCCATTTGTTCCCATCACGTCAGCCTGGCGCGTAGTACCATTTGTGGAGAGGTGCACATCAAAGTACACGGTACCGTATGCCCTAGGGTTCCCTGCTATGGTGCCCTGCCTTCAGCGCTTTGATGTCGGTTCAACGTTGAAGCATGAACCAAGCTTTAGTCTGCTCAATTCATCATTACACATTTCCCTAATTTGCGGCCACCAGCTAAAACAAAGGTGTCGCTGTCGTTTGTGATATAATAGATCAGCTGGAAAGACACAAAGTTCATAAGCTAAAAGCAGACACTGTTCCCAGCGATCGCACCAAAGCATGACATACTTTGGTCAGTAAATCAATTCCCTTCGCACGCTTGTGCATTAGGACTAAGAAAAGAATCCAACTAAACAACAAACTGTGCATGTAAAAGTGAATGAAAACCAGCAATTTGACCCTGAACTGGTGCATATTTACCTCAGTCTCACCTGTTTGACCAACAACCGTTTATTGACGTCGCTTAGGTCACAAAGGGCAAAGATTTACTAATATCACGCAAAACTCTGATTTTGTAAGAACGTATGTGTGCTCCTGAATGCCGGTTGATTGCAGTTAGGGTGCACGATCCCACAGCTTAATAATTGTCAAGATTTGGAGACGTAGGACCCTGATGCAGCCAACAGAGGGAGCAGGAGTTCCAAACAAACATGATTTATTTAAACTAAAACCACTGCGGAGCAGGATTAAGCAAAACCAAACAAAACAAAAACCCGACAGAACCAGGATGGAGCACATGAACAAAACAGTAACCATGGCATGAAACAGTCACGAGAAAACAGAACAGACCAGCAGGGAGGAAGGGAAAGACAAGACAAGATATACTCACAGGACTTGACAAGACACAGGTGCAAACAATCAGGGCAGATAAGAACAAGAGAAGTCAAAACAGAACTAAAACACAAGGACCCAGACTTTCAAAATAAAACAGGAACAGATATAAACCCAAACTGTGACAATATATACTATAAAGCCCAGTCCAGTGACAACAACATGAAAAGATGTTTGCTTTTAACTCACATTTAAAAGAAGGATGGGTTGGAAGCAGCAATTTTCAGTCAATTTCCTTAATTGAAGGTTTGTTGGCCTACAAGCTTTGTACTCTTTGTGTTGCTCCTATAAATCAATTTGCAAAAAAGGTTGATTTATTATCTATTTATGTATTTGCAAAAAACTACCATTTACAAATTCCTTCCAGTGTTTAAGCAGCCAACCAGTGGTGGTCAAACGAACCAGTTACTGTGGAATCAATCAACAAGTTGCTGGCATGTCCAAGTAGCTTCATCAGGAGTGTTGTGAACTGTTTATATAGGCATACATGTGCTTCAGAAAACAATTTCCTGCTAAACAATCGATGCAAGTCAGCCAGTACCAGACAAATATGTCAAATATGTCAAATTTAATCTTTAAAAGATGACACGTCGGAATTACGTGCCATTTTTGGTATTTGAGAATAACAGAAGGGAAATCCTCAGTTTGACTTGAGTTGCTCAAAAGCTCATAAAACAAGAAAATATCTGCATTTTAGCATTTTAGCAGTCGACTACATTCACGCGACTGGAAATGTACACATATGATCTGGTTTTAGCTGTAGGACGGGGTGCATTCAAAGTAGTAAATCCAACAAAGCAGTTGTTTTTTATTTTTCAATATAATGGTTAATGCAGTTTAATGACTCCATTTAACTGTCATTAACAAATTGTATTCTAACTTGTGTGAATGTAGCTCAATTTGTTTGTGCTTTGTGACACTAAGGCAACTGTATTGATGATAATGTTGCTGAAACCAAGTGACGCCTGAAGCTTTTTACATTAATTACTCCATATTTTGCCACTCCGATTACCACTACAGTGAGTCTCAGACATCCCATTCAACCGAATTTATCCTCCCTGCGTGCGCCATACTATCATTACAATCAAGTTATCCGATTTTTAAGGCTGTTTGATTATTCTCATGAGCATTGTTCCAAAAATGTGCGTTTTCAACTTTGTTTCCGTTTGCGCTACAAAGCTTCACCCACACTTCTAATGACTCCTGCGCCCTGTAATTTATTTAGCGTTAGAAACTCTGATTATAGGGTGGGAGTCGAGCTTCAAGCCAAGCATCATCTTTCCCAGTTATTGTTTTGCGTTCGCTCCCGTCTTTAACACGAGCCCTACAGCTGTGTCTCGGTAGCAGTTTCTCTGACGCTGTGCTGAACACAAAAATCACTAAGCAGGCGTCAACCGCTTGGTGCATCACAGCCCACAGCCACTGCTTTTCAATGTATTATTGCAATCTGGTAAATATAACAAAGAATATGCTAGATAATAAGCTGACATTTGCTGTGTTGCAAGCCTTCAATAGCAGGAAGGCCGGCGCTTTGCCAAGTCGTCCCCATAAGAGCTACTAATGCACTTGACTCGTGTCAGCTTTCAGTTAGTTAACACACTGTCACAAGGACATGCACAAGTGAGAATATCACTTTTCTTGCGATGGGAGGTTTTACGCCTCAGTTAAAAACTAAAACTGTGTTTGACAGTGGAATATATGCCACTATATAATCTGTTAACTCCATCCCCACAAGCTATTTGGGAGTTCAGTTCAAGGGCATAAACAGGTCTGTCACATCAGCTTTCTCATAATTTGCCCAAACATTTGAGCAGGAGAGCAAGTATATCTTTTTCTCTTCTCTTTGGACTTCCCCCTCTGGCTCTAACAGCTCCAGAGTGACCACCACCCTGCACCGCGGAGCATACAATAATGCCATTAAAACTCCTCGCTTCCCCATGGGGAATCAGTCACGCGGTGGTTTGGGCTCGGGGCCAATACAAGAGACACCCATTTGAAAAGGAACCAGCCCCATCCTGAGGAGGTCAGAGGGCTGTTTACAGAACAACTGTCTCTTATCGGCTGCATGCTTCCCCGAGGAGTCTCCACTGCGAACTGATAACAGTCTCCAAATAGGCACCAGAGTGTGACCGATAGGAGAATAATCAGGTGCATTGTGCTTTGGGAGGAAGAAGTGGAGGATAAGGGGGGATAATAGTGTACATGGCTGTTCGTTGTGAGATCATATGCCAGAGGGATGCCTCTGTTTGGAAAACACAGTCGCACAATGGAATAAAAGTTGAATTTTGCAACATGGCTGCTCTAAACAGCATCAACTAGTTAATGGTTTTTTCCCCAAACTAATAACCACGTTTCCACTGGGCCACTGACGCCTAATTCATCCTCAGGGTCCGGTTCATTATTGAACAGTTAAATAGTCAATAGGTTCCGCCAAGGCCGCTTTTAGCACGGGGGGAGGCGGGGGCATAGACAGCGTAAAAGCCAATGCAAATAACTGGCACTCAAACAAGGCCTAATGCATTAATGACTGTGTGACGTGCGCTAATGTGACGGCAACAGATTCAGACTGACAGTAATGGAGAATTTTGCCCCTGGTAATACTCATAAGGCCTGGACGGGGAGCGAAGGAGGAGGGATGTACACCTGCCTGCTGCCTGAGCCTTGACAGAAGCCTAATAAATAACAGGAGACAAGGTGAAAAGCAGTAGCAGCTCCCCCCTTCTTCCTCCCCTCACTGTCACCACCCACAGCAGCAGCGACGGCCTACACAGACAGCTTTTTTGCTTTACACCCGAGTATCTTCCAAGTCAGCAAGTGCACTTGTCCCACGAAGAAGGGAAACTAAAGATGCCCATGAAATTACAGAAGAACCTTTCCAAGGCCGTCTTGGGCCAGGTCAAAGCTATATGCTCACCGGAGCACAGTGCGCTCTATCAGAATCACTTTCAATTCCTGCAATTACCCTTGTTCTTCCCGGGTGTAGCCGGCAACGCGGAGTCGATCCCGCTGACTGTTCAGGGGGCTTTGGAGATGGGTGAGGGATGCACTACAGCTGGGCTCAATTCAATTCGAGAGTGAAGCCACTCTAGCAGGCGCCAGTCATTTGGCACTGAAAAAGATTCTCACAACAGGAGAAGTCAACTTTATTTCTTAAAAGGGAAATAAGTAAAACTGGGTGGAGACATAATGCAACATGCGGAGAAGAGGTTCAACAATCAGTCAGGCAGGCACACTGTAATATTATGATTTGAACTGCTTCTCCTACTCCTCCCCCATCCAGTCACCATTGATAACAACTGAGACCCTTGGAGCATTAATTAGTGAAAACATCCAGAGTGCCTGGATTCTCTGAGCCACCTACAATGAATGCACACGTCTGTAAACAGGACCTGCTGAACAGTAAGTTGTTGCTTTTCCCTACTAGTTTTTTTTTCTTTTCTTTTCTTAGACATGGTGATGAGATCACAGAATTTCTCAAGCATGCCAAGCGCTCTCCGCTCTGTCTCTCACACCCTCTTCATTAGGCAGCCCCTGTGCTGGCCTGTGTGCAATTCATTAGCTTTTATCCTCTTCATTTGAAGAAGGAGCTGTTTATAATTAGAGCGTCTCTGTTTGTCCGGCATCTTTCACACAGTTGCATCTCAGAGCATTATCATTCCACTGCAGATAACACAGCCCCATCAGCCGCCTCGAGAGTTAACTTCAAACTATTACTGCCTCTCAAGAATGTAAATAAAGGCACTCGCAAATCTACAGCTAATGATTGAATGTGGAGTGGCACTCAAGGGATATGAAAATGACGAACCGTATTGGCAGACTTTGCATTCTAACATTTTACTCACTTGAAAGTGCTCGTGATGGGTCAATTTCTATGACTACACCAGGAGTCACACTTTCTTTCTTTTTTTTGTTGTGTTGTTGGCTCTGTTTAACCTTTTTTTTTTTCTTAAAGTTTATCTGCAGAATTCATCTAAGCTGCACCTCTCCATTATTTTCAATAAGCAACTATGGAAATCACAGCCTTGAAGTGGCTCAATTTGAGGATGATGCAGCAGGACAATGAGCTTGAGCACACCGTCAGAGCTTTTTATGGTAAACGGTGGAACGCTCCCAACCAGCCGGGTTAGTCATCTGACCAAATTACCACCTGCTTCAGTTACTGAAACCGAAGGCAAACACTCCCCGCAACCTGGAAGGCCCGAAGACAGCTGCAGTTCCAGTTTATGCTGATACCGTGTCTCTAATTGCGACATTTTTTTTCATCAAATGTTAGATATGACAGAGAAACAAATTTGATGTTTGATGTCACTACCATGAACTAACAATCAGAAACCTTTTAAGGTCCTCAGGACTTGTTAGAAATCTGAAGAAGCACCACATTTTGAATGCGAAAGATTACGTTTAAGGTCACACATTGTGCCTTCTCTGGCCAAATGGACTTAAACTGTAGTATACCAAGTTTTCAGGCCATCTAGCTGTTACTTTAGGAAGTGCACGACTGATTAAGCAGTGAATAAAAGCTTTGAACGTGCAGCATTTGCATGTATAGATGGGTCTTCTAACCTTCAAGAACAGATCGGCCCAGCCCATTCCCCTTACCCCCGCACGGGGTCCACCCTGTCCCACTTACAGACGATTCAGTTCAAAAAAGAAACATCCTCCAATCGTCTCTGCCACTGTGGCACATAAATTAGCCGTAAAATGTCTGATTGGTTAAGAAAGGTGATCAATAAGAGCAGATTGAATGGGAGCAGCTGGATGGGGAGGCCAAACATGATCCTCACGGATCACAGTGTTTCTGCGATCTCACGGACCCAGAGTGTTTGAGTGGCGATCCAAATTAACGGCTCAATTGTGTGCTTGATCAATATGAATAAGAATCAAAAAGGCACAATATGGAACTTTAATCCCCGTTATTGTTTTAGTGTTAACTTGTCCGGCTACAACACCAAAACACTGCAATATCTCCTCACAATAGTTTGCTGCTCCCTACCCGCTTCCTCTAGCTTTTCCGGTGGAATATCAACGTGTTCTTAAACCAGTTGAGGGTTATTATGTCTCCAGTGTGTCCTGGGTCTCCCCTGGGGCCTCCTCCTTGTTGGACATGCTCAAAACACCTCCCTAGGGAGGCGGCTGGGAGGCATCCTCACCAGAAACAATCTCCCCTAGCTCCTGTCGTGGATTATTGTGCAGCCAACAACAAAAATAAAGACCCTACTTACCAGCACTCTCAAATTCTTTTTCCAGAGCAGCCACAACAGGACGTGCACATGTCTGATTCAATGTCTAGTCATTAATATTTGTTGTACTTGCTTCCTAAATTAGTGTAAGAAGTTGGCCTTCTGTTACTCATTCACTGCACATCAAGCTGAGACGTTAAATGCAGCTTTGGAGTTAGTGAATGATGAAATGTTTATTCTTTTAGCTGACTTCTACACTTCCCTGAATCCCTCGTGGCCACTTCCAGAGAAGAGAGGCTGACTTTTCCCGTTTCACCATGAGTAATGTGCCCAACTGTTGGGCCATAATTTAGAATGTAAAACATTTTGTTCCTCTGATATTATAAATGTATTTAAAGTGGTAATATATTACTAACCTGTCTCTTGTGTTTTGTATGATGCAGACTCCAGTTTTGGCTGTTAGTGCAGGAACCTGCATTTTAGTTTTGATTTCATAATTAATCTCATGATTTGTTAGAAAGAGGAATCCACCTGAACCTCTTTGCACTTGATCTTAATGAAATGTTCATAGGAGTTTCCCATTCCTGAGCACTAAATTTGGGCAGGAAATATTCAAATGGATTTTGGAAACTGATTGCTAAACACCAACGTTACGCAATTCACTGCCGCTGTGATGTTATCAACTGCTAAGATGAATCGTGTTTTAAATGTTGCTCTGCACGTAACTGCAACGGTTGCTGTGAGGTCTAACCAACAGATGTTGTGCAACACCAGGGGAAAGAGGGAACATGTGAGGGAGGACATTCTCTATTCATATAGTTATTTCATGCGCAAAAATACATGTCTGAACATTGCCATTGATTGTTAAGCCACACTAATCTTATATGGTTGGGGGGAATCTTAGATGACTTGCATGCAGTGCACATTGAGACAAATGTTTTTGCAGCCCTTCACGTGTGAGGTTTGTATACATGTTGCTCACTGTGAGTGTAGTCTGATTCTGAATCACAAGACATTTGAATGTAGTTAGTTAAGAATGAAGGCTGAAGTGGTTCCTTCAAAGTGATGGAGTCTTTATTTTTAATCTGAGAAAAGATTTATCTTTAGTATGTGAACTGGTCAGGTAAGCACATCAATCTTCTCCAGTTACTGCAAGAAACTGCTACCAGTGTCAATCAATGACAGACGTCTGATTTTCCAACAGGTCTGCTTGGTTGCGACTCAACGTTGATCTGCGCTGTTCCTGGCAGATTCCTTTGGTCCTCCTCACTTCACCTGGATCAGATGCTTTCAAGCATCCCATAATAGATCATACCTCTCCTCCAAGCTCACACTCAGCAGTGGTTGTCCTCAGGGCGACATGCTGAGCCCCCTACTGTACACCCAGTACACTAATGACTGTACTCCATCCCATCTAACCAACACAATCACCAAGGTTACGGATGATACCACCGTGGTTAGCTCATCTCTGATGGTAATGAGATGACATTCAGGGCTGAGATGGAGAAACTGACTGTGTGGTGCTCAGAAAATAACCTGAATGTCACCGAATGTCCTTATCATGGATCTCAGGAAAGACAGAAAAGACCACACCCCCCTTTTAATCAATGAGAGAGTGAGGAAACTGTCATCACCTGCAGTTTCTGGGCACCTGCATCTCAGAAGATCTGTTGCTGTCTGCACAATACTTCAGGTCATTCAAGTTTCAAACCCCCAGACTGACCAACAGCTTCTTCAACTGGGCCATAAAAACTGCAAAATAACATTCTGATCAAATATGTCACTCCTGTAACAACATCCCAAATGGCTCCTGCTAGAATGGAACAAGGACCAGGAGGCCGCATCCGGGTCTAGGCTGGCAGGCTTGGTTGACCCAGAGACGACCGCAACTGGTCTAGGTCTACAAACGGTGAAGCGGGCCAAACGATTTCCCAGTGCAGCTCCGCTTATCCTCGTTTCAGCTCTGGCAGCACATTTCAAGAACGTCACTGGCAAGCAGCCCAGTTAGTGGACTTGGAGCAGTCCTGAAACGATCCGAGGTGAAGGTTGCTCGACTGGAGGACCCGGCCGCTGCAAGAGGTAGAAGCGGATGAACTAGAGGCAGCCCAGCTGGCGTTCTCCGGCAAGAAGCCTTCACACAGCAAAGGTAACTACGTGAAGCTGCTTCACTAACCTCCGCCCCCTATCCCCCCCAAACACACACACCCCACACCCCCCACGCCGCCGGAGAAACCACAGGTGCCAGTAACAGCGCTACGAGTTTAAGAGGTCATGTGACTTTCCAACTTTTTCTATTCAAACATTTTAGGTCCCAAACGTGTTTCAAAGCAACAGCACGCCCCCCCACCACCCCCCCCCCCCCCAACCAACCCCCACCCCCATGTCAACCCATCATTTTCAGCTTACAAGAACACACACACACATCTAAACAGCCTCTGCAAATCCAGTTGTTTCCACAACCTCCATTATAATCATAATAAAAGTATCTGAAAAGCTAAATTATCAAAGACTGCAGACACCTTACTTTCTGCTTTGTACCATCATCAATTACCATAGAGATTTTTTTTTTTTTATTATTATTATTTTCTCCTCAAACACTGGTTGGAGCCATCGCATAAGTGAGAAAAGAAAAATCACATGCATATTTAATTTCATTCTCCACTGGCTCACACAAAGGAAACTGCCACCCATTGGGACACCTTTCAGAAAAGTCTCTATTAAATGTGAGTCACCTGGGACAGGAAAAAAAAAATAAAGGAGGAAAAAAAAAAAAAACCCTGAAACATTTCACAAGTGAAAACCTATCTAAATTATTGCCACACTTCAACTGAAGTGCTGTTTATCATCTCAAGCAGCCGATGTGTTGTTTTACTCCTTAGTCACAGCTTGGATGACAATCAGGATCGGTCAACCAGGACGCTATCAGCAGCAGTCACTCTGCAGTGACAGACTACAGCTCTTCTGCGCGCCGAGCCTGGGCATTATTCTCAACACATGGCTCACCCCTATCAGAAAACAAGGCAGGTTTTATTGCTGCTGGAAAAGGTGGTAAACATAACACTGCGTGAAGCTCCCTGGAATTTAATGTGTTCGGTCAAGAGACAGAGTATAGATATCAAAGGCCGGGCCTTCTGGAAAAACAACAACAAAAAAAAAGCTGTCTTCATAATGTAGAAACCAAGCACCCCGGCCAGACACAACAAGTGATTTGTGTTTTTTTCTTCTTTTTTTGGGGGGGGGGGGTTCTTTACGAACTTATCTAGTGGGTATTGTGAATGCAATATGAAGGGAACAAAACAAAAGAGCAGTTCATGTCAACCACTGGGATAAACAAATTCACAAGAAAGAGGATTAAACTGATAGAGTGTGGCGCGCTTTCTTCTTACAAGTAAATTAAAAGACTTTTCTAAAGGACTCTCGTCTGTGATCGACTTGAGGCTGCACAAGGTGATAATACTGTGCAGTAGTACTGTAGTTACCTCCGTGATCTAATTATCACACGGGCTCTTATCACATACTCTCCATATCAAATGCCTCCCGCCACATGTATGGGCTCATATTTAGCTTCTACCTCTCTATCTGTGTGTGGATAATCCGTCACCTGCCCAGAGAGAGTAAAACACATTCAATTGATTTCTTCCTGGTTTACATATTTACACACACACACACCCATGCAATTAGGAGCACATTTATCGATGGTTTTGTCACCCCTGGGAGCCCTGCAGAGCAGCCCACTTCAATAATTCTCCTATTTCTGAGGTTGCCAGCGGGCAAGACTGATAAACCTCATGCAAAAATGGACTAGGAATACTTTGAGCTTCAGGGTAAGAGAGTTTTCAGTCACTAAAATTGACCCATGGTGCCCTAACTGCTTGATGAAAGCTGCTTGTTTACCATAAAATGTTTAAAAGGTCTTCTGCACCTCTGAATGTCCCACATCTCCCATATAAAAGACTCACTAAACAGACACAGAAACCAATACAAAGCAGTACATTTGGAGCAGCTGAGGTGTTTTGTTAAATCAAAAGTGTGAACAGCATTGCCACAAACAGTTTCTAAAAGCGAACGTGAATTCTGATGCGTGTGTCTGACTCCCGGTCGTCCACTCCGACTGCCTTCACCTCATCAAGCGTTACAGTATGTGTGTGCCATGCTGCCCCCTACAGGCTCGCTGCAGATTGCAGCGTCTGTCTGCTGAATCCAACAACATCAAACTAGAACTGAAACATCACGAAACAAGTTTACGCACACTCCGTGAAACACACTCACAAATAAAATCGAACCCTCACATTTTTTTTTTATAGATTGGCCCAAATGTGGGATAATGGGACCTTTTTTCCACGTGGATAATGACACTTTGGTGACAGCAGAAATTACCCCTTTAGGGGATGATTTAGGCTGCTTATAATCTCGATTTGTGCATCACGCACTCATTTTCAATAAAAGGTGGGGAAGTCTGCACTGTTATTTCAGTAATTCCGGTAACCACAAACCGATTTCTAAGAATCAATCAACTTTTTTGTCTTCATTAAGCTTTGAATGGACTTGAACATGAATGAATATCATTCATTTTGGTTCTGTTGCTGTTTCTGTGTGTGCATGTGGGGGTGGGGGTAGGGGGTCATTAGAAATTGGTCCGATGGTGAATTTCAGTGAAATAAAGTGAAAAGAAACGCAAACACTTTAAACGGCATATGCAGAGCGCATGCATGAGTTTTGATGAAGTCTAGCAGTTAAAATCACCATGGTGACTTTATGAACACGGCCAGTTGTGCAAAGATAAACTTACAAAGATAAAAAAAACACTTGCTGATATAAACCGCAGTAAACGAGCTTCGATATTCTGCTCAGGCATTGACCTGTTTTTGCATTTAAAATTGAAAATGACCAAATAAACTTAGACCAAAAGAAGTTTTGCACCACTATAATTCACAACAATCAGGCTGCTTTAAATTGAGTTTGGCGTGTGCCTAAAAATACATCTCTACATTATAACTTTAGTAAAGGGTGAAATCATGACAGGTCTCCTTTGGCACAACGCCTGGCCGATGGACCGACCACGCATCGAGGCTCCTCGGGTGCGGGAATCCCTCGAGGTTAATCACAATAGACTGATCAGGACAAAGTTACACGCAAACAGCGCACATTTTTTACATTTGCCGTTGGTTAAACAGTGGCACTGAAAGCCGCGGAGTCGCGCCGTGGCGCACCTGCTCGTTGCGCACACGGAGCTGCTAAGGTGAGAGCAAACTCCAGCTGGAGCGGAGAGTTGTGGCGGTGGACCGTGACTTCTAGTTGATCAAAGATAAAATATCAGCCCGTGTCGTCTTTAAAGTGAAGTGCAATACAAAATGCAATGTGCATGTGTTGTTACTTTAATGGGCACATGCACGACTTTACACCAGAAACTGCCAATAAAATGCAAACTGCAAACTCGTTTTAGTGCATTCCCTGTAACCCCTGTGGCAGGGCGGTTGCGTAAAACAAACTCAGCATGTGTCCGGATACTGCAAACATCTCCAGGTAAACGTTCTTACCTTTGAAAACTTCCCCTCGGACGGACAACAGCAGGGTAATCGCGACAAACACGCAATTGATAACTTTATCCATGTCTGCAGCGCCGTCGTGGCGTTAACCCCCAGCTGCGGGGTTAACTGATAACTCTTCTTTCTTTGCTGGAACTGTACTTTTTAAGCTCTCTAAAAACCCAAAGTGGCTTCGCCCTGCCCTCCGTCTCTTGGCGTGTTGAGAGCCGACTGTCGCCTACACGGCTGCTCCTTGCCGGCTTGCTCCACTCTTGGAGGAGGAGGAGGAGGAATGTGTGAGTGAGTCCTGATTCCTGAATTACGCCTGGATTGAGCGGTCCGGCAGCTCCGGGAGAGCAGCGGCTGTATGCGCGCTCTCTGTCCAGTAGAGGGCACGCTTGAGCCCTTCACGGAGGACTGATTTGGCGTGGGAGGGGGTCGACCTCCTCCCGGCTCCTGCTGTGATTCCTGATGATGCTCATTTTAAAAAGATGGAATGACTTAAGTTGAAGTAAAGCAACAGCAACCAACCTCATTGCATGAAATCCTACAGGAAAGGGAAGAACAAATTTAAAATGATTGTATACATGAACATTATTGGATTTATTTGATTGTTTCAGGAACTAAAGTTTTTCATTTTAGCAACAAGACCCCTCCCCCATAAAAAAAAGACTTAATGGGAAAACATGGAATCATACTAAGAATCAGGTGATTGCGTGCAATGGAATCACAAAAAAATATATTTGCATGATTTAGTCTACAGGTTAATGTGCAATTTTTGCACATAAGAAACCTCCTGTTTAATACAAAGAGAAATAAAAAATAAATAACGCACTTATATATGCTGGTGATAACTAATAAAATCCCACATTTCTAAATAGTTAATAAAAAAAACATAAATCATTGGAGTCATTTTAAAATTATTATCTGTATGTGGCCCTGTGATGGACTGGCGACCTGTCCAGGTGGACCCCTGCCTCTCACCTGTAATGACCCGGGGTAGGCTCCGGCAGACCCCCGTGACCCTGCAAAGGAAAACACGGGTGTAGAAAATGGATGGATGGATTAGTGAGAGCACTTTGAGTATTGAAACTAAAGTTGTTTTTTTTGTTTTTTTTTAGAGAACATCTTATGCCCTTTAGTTAAAGCTGAGGTCTTAAGCAGAGCTCTTACAGCAAATGCAGTCCCGATCTGTCCTCCGAGTTTCTGCAGGTGTTCCCTAATCCACGTGTCTGCTTTGGTACAGGCAGGGAATGGCTGTAAACAAACCAAAACGGAGGGAGCTGAACTGGCGTCGTGTCCATAATGGTTCTGTTGAACCATGGTGCAATTTTTGGCAGCTGTGTGGTATGTCAATACAGTGCGGTGCATGGTCCAGGAGGGTAAGACCAGGTACCGCAGGAGTCTCAACACTTCTGTCACTCATGTGTCACATGTTTCTGCAAACGGACCTGTCGGACAGACGCGCCTGTGTAAATCTTACTAGAATCGCATGAAACCACCTGCATGTGTGGAGTCTGAAAAAAAAAACACATTTTGTTCAATGTAGTAAAAATATGGAAAAACCTGATTTAAGTTGGTAGTGTGAACATGGCCAAAGTGGCAGGGTAGGAATATGTCTTTTTTTCAGCTGGTAGTTAGTTTTTGCACAAAAAAAAAAGAAAATTTTATTTAGTTTTTTTAAACATCCCCTTTAAATGATGTGATGTTTATAAATGTGATGCCAGAAGCACTCTTAAAAACATCTGGACAGAGATGAAAACCAGAGATGTTGTGTAATGCTGAAAAAAAAATGAAAAAAAATCATAATTAACTAGGTACCTGGGTCCTGCAGGCCCAAGCCCACCACAGTAACCACTAGGCTATCACTCTCCAGTACATCAAGCTCTGCATTTATCATAACAGCATCGCTCCACAGTGAAATATACTCAACTGGCCTCGAGTCCAGAAAAGACACTTTTACAGAGGAACTTAATCTTTTGTAAAAAAGAAAAAAATAAAGAAATCAACTAAACACTTAAGGTTGTAAAAAAAAAAAGAAAAGAAAATGATGTAACACAGCGGTAAAAGAATACCATCTAAAAAAAGAACAATGACTTTAGAAAAGTTTTATGTTGAAAGACATGTTGACTGGAGGTCACTGGAGACAGGGTGGAGGGAACAATAGCGCTGAGTGGAGCCTGGCAGACCTCGGTTCAGAGTGGTCCAGGAGACAGACAAACAGAACCCAGTGACATGGTCTGATCCGGGCCAACACACAAACACGAGAGGCTGGTTTTAAGGCACAGGACAAAACACGTTAATGTGTGGAGGTGCAAGAGTGCAACTAAAACTAAGTGTGACTATGATTGTGGCAACACACAGAAAAAGGGGGCTGTTTCAATATCTGATATGTTGTTGTTTTTTTTTTTTTAACTAATTTCAACAGGATAAATGGTTTAAATGATCCTCAAAGTATTGCTTTAAAGCCACCCTATGTAACAACACCTCCTCTGACTACATGTGGGCATTTAGAGCTGCTTTGTAAATCGGGCACCATGACAACACTGTACTACGATGTTGCTCTGCTCCAACACGCCCGGTTCAGATTTGTGGACCACGGACAGACGGATGTGGACCTTTAATGACACCAGTCACATGTTTGAGCAGGGAAGACTATGCGTTTTGATTTCAGTCTTCATAATGGTGACAAATTCTTTGTCTTTGCACAAACCTTTAAAGACATTTTGCCGATAGCTAATCAAACATCCATCATAATGCACAACAGTCTTAGAACCTTTATCTCTGCTGCTTTATGAATGTTTTGCTGACAGCCGTATTTCTTTTAAGACATAAAGAGAAAGTACACTTCCCAAACCATTTTTATTTAATATTACCAGAAGATACACAATTTTATAAGCAAATAAAGGAGTTTGCACTGTTAACTTGACATTTATTTCATGATTTGGTATTATTTATTACATTATCATTTTTGCCAGATAGATTTTTAATCCCACTTCACCTTGTTTGTCCTGTCTGATCAAATTCATGCATTGATCCTATTAAAGGGAAACCCGGGCTGACATTCGAGAGGACTTCCTTAATTGACCTGGAAAAACAGCATTGTGACATTTATTTTTACACCTTTCATGGACACCGTGTTTTCCCAACTATATGCAACTATTATTTTGGTGTCTTATTTGTATAAGCAATCACAAGCATTGTAGGATATTCTCGATGCAGGAGGGTGTAGGTGGGATGAGTCAAGCAACTTCACTCCCTTATTGTTTTTCTTTGCACGCATAAACACAAGATTCCTCTTGTACCAGCAGTTTTCATGGCTAATTAAAATGCAGCCGGATTGGCTTGGGTCTACATTTAGTGCTTAAATGACCTCCTGGTTTCAGGATATATGGTTCTAGTTGCCATTTTTGACATAAGGGACACAAACAATGCCTGAGGCATTTCAAAGAAACGCCTCTTTGTGGTGTGTAGGTATTGTCTTGGCTGCAGAGGTTCTCCTTCCAGGAATGCGTGAAATCCAGACAAGCAGAGCTGTCATGGGAGTTGGGGAGAGTGCAAACTTCCGCGATTGGACAGAGTGAATGGATAGCATCATTGCTTGTTCTTTGAGATGTGTGGGGGAAGAGAGAGCGAGCGTGCCTGTGAGGATGAGATTGAGGGGTATGTGTCAGTGGCTCACCATAAACGCAGCCTCAGTTACAAATATATCCTGTCCCACTTCAGTGGTTGTCAGATGAATTCCCCCAACTATGACACAAACAGAGGTGGATGTAACAACAGTTTCTTCTTACAGTGGAATTGTTAATATTTAGGTGATTTTGGTCAAGTTAGTATCACTTTATGTTGCAGAAACTGCACATTTCCGCAGTTTAGTCTTTACTTTTAATTGCCCAATTAAAAAGCTTTACTCTGTTTTATCTTTGTGGTACTTTGAAGGATTTAATCTGCTCTGATTCAGTCCATGCAGGTGTGTATCGTTTAATATTTTGGATGTTTTGTAGGTGTCTCATGACTCTGGTTATTTTGGACCTTTTGGATTTTATTTTGGATCATGAACAATTTGCATCCCTTTAGATTCCTTTCTTTTTTCTTTTTTTCTGTTTCTCTGGACTTGCTTCCATTTTTTGTTTATTAGTGGTTATTTTACAACTCTTTGTATTTTATCTTCGCTATCGAGCTTCTCCATGTGAACAATGTGATGACTGTGGCGTGGCCATGGTTCAGAATGTGGAGTGGTTAACTTCTAATTGGTAGATGTGTTTCTTGACTTGGTCAACACACTAACCACTACCAGGGGCTGACGTTGGGCTCACTAAACTGATGCCACTGTGGAAGTGCTAAAAGGTGCCAAAAAGTTCCTTGAATGCTTAATAATTTGGGTGAATCTCACAACTAAGAGCATAATCACTCTTATTTTAAAGGTAACGTGGCTTGTGTGCGTTTAGTGGTACTAACAGACCTCCGCAGCAGGTCCAGGTTGGCCTGGAAGGCTTTGCCTGGCTTGCCTGGCCAGTGTTGCCAGGAACAGCCACCTCCCTCCAGAACGAAGGCTCCTAGATGGAGTTAGGAAAGGCCGCTGGGCAAAGTGACTCCACCGTGGGTACGGTGGGGGTGTTTCATCTTACTCTAAGGCGGGTTTGTTGTGCCATTTGCCTGGTTTTGGATTAATCGTGGTCGGGTAGCGGCAGCTCCTACCCAGATGGTGTCCCCAATAGATCCAAAAAATGAAAAATTAAGGGTCTCCCCAGAACAGTAGAGGGTGTTTTTAGACCAACTGTCTTCAAAACCACAATTCAGGTACCTTTGGGTCACAAAAGGGTTAGCTCAGTTAATTTTGCACCTTCATCCAGCCTTCATCCAGCTAATCAGCAATTTCCCTTAGGTTTAAAGCTTGCATTGTCGGGTGGTTCTGTTTTAAACTTCCACCAGACTATCGACCTGTCTGGGGTGTCACCTTTTCTCCTGTCCAGGAGACTTCACCCCTCTTGCAGGTGTGGTCAGTGGAGGCTTCGGCTTTATCAACTTAGCTGAGCTGCTGACGCACCACTGTTTGCACCTTTATTAGTGATGAGAGGGAAGAGAAACAACCCTAATACTCCAAGTTCACATTCCAAGAACTGCATTGAGATTCCACATGCACTAATGTGGTGACTCAGTGTTGCTGATACCTGGAGAACATGAGGTTCTGAATAAGTGATATTGACATTTGATTATAGATTGGTGCTACCAAGCAGTGGATGAACCGGTGGGATTTTCTTTTTTTGCAAATAAATCTTTTCTTCCTGTGGAAGTATTTTACAACCACTGATGAGTAAAGGAAGAAGTAATAATTGACATAAGTTGATCTTAATGCTTTGCCAATAAGTACCCGTCAGTTCGCCGTGTGTAAGGAGCCTCATTGGTGCTGAATAAATTACTGAACTTCAACTGCATTCCAAAGAAAAACTTATTAAGTCTCTCCTCATGTGGCTGCCTGACAACACTTAATTCCACTGTGATTATCCCATGCCTTGATTGTCAAAAGCTCAATAGGAGATTGATTGGCTGTCCTTCATTTTAAGAAGTAACCGTCTTCCAGTGAGGCTAAACTGTTTTCTAAGCCAAAGCTTAGAAATGCAAAATAGCTTTGAATGGAGAACACAGGAGCAAATCTGCATTCATCCCCTTTGTTATATTGTGTGCAGTGTGTTATTATGAAGAAAAGTTATTGGAGCACATAGCAATTAAATTGGATCAGCAAATTCTTCAAAGCCTGGTGACTGCGGCCTGCAGACTGGTTGATCCCTGTTGTGCAGCTGACCACCAAGTCGGCGCCGCCGTCTGTACCGTCTGCACTGACGCTGACAAAAAGATTGCAATCGCTTGAAAATGTTTTTTTTCTCTCTCTGTCTCTCTTTCTTTTTCATAGTAACTTAAGTATGTTTGTTTTCTTTACTGGAACATACATAAGACATCTTTTGCAGTTCATAAAATCAGATTTTGCATCAGTAAAGGATTAAAACAGACAAATTTACCTTCTGGAAATGTTTCTGGAAATAAATCTGTTCTAAAAGGTGTACCGACAGCTGTTTAAAAATAAAAGTATGATAAAATAAAATGAAAAAAAAAAAAAAAAAAAACTAACCATAAGAGATTATTTCTTAACCCTCCCCACCTTTAATGTGACTTACGGTATAACCTGCACTTCAGGTCAGTGTACAGATCCTGTCTGGGCTCCGGTGGAGCCACTCCAAAACTTTAATTTTCCTCCTGCTGAGCTGTTTTTTGTTGATTTGGATGCCTGCTTGGGGTCACTTCTCTTCTCTTGATTTTCAGCTTTCTATCAGACACCTCTGTCCATCTTGACTAACTCCTCAGTTCCAGCAGAAGAGCAGCAAGCCCAGATCATTATGCCTCCACCACCGTGCTTCTATTTTCCAACCCTGCCCGATAGTCCAGACATACAGAGAGAACAGGACATCGTTGTCACATCTACTCACTACCAGTATCTGCCAGAAACTCCTGCAACTCCTTCAGTCCTGCTGCAGACTTCTTGGTAACCTTCCTGGTCAGATTTGTGTCTCATTTTTGTAGAGATATCCAGTTTTCAGTACCATTTCTTTTTTTTTTGCATCCTTCTAGCAAATGATACTGTTTAACAATTAATTCCCTTTGATGATTTATAGGCTTACTGTGAGCCATGGCCACTGATGTAAGAGGAAACCGAGTAAACGTGAGAAAAATCCCATGAGAACAAGACTCAGAATTAATAAGACACGTTGACTGACAGCAGGTGTGTCCCCAACAAGACTAAAGGTTGTAAATAAATCAAAAGGTGCTTCAACCTTGCATTAGTCTGAGGGATTACACATTTACGCAACCAGATAACTGTGTTGTTGTTGTTGTTTTCTTTTCAATGTATGTTTCCTGGAAGGGCTTGTTTGTTTTGTAATTGAATTATATAGGTTAAAGGTCGTGTTCAAGGAGGGAAAAGGTCTTTTTTTTAAGTATATATCATTGTTTATTATTAGTATATTTATTTAATGTGACATTGTGTATCTAGTTAGTTTATTTACTTTTGCCTTAACAGAGCTAATTATTTGCTTAACAATTACATTTCATTTACTTGATGTTTTAAATAAAAGCTGGGAAAAAGGGACTAAAGGGAAACAAGAAGAAAAAAAATACAGAAGTGAATGCAAAAATAAAGAAATAAATTATTTTAACAGTAAACAGATATTTAAGAAATGGACATGGACGTACATTGTAAGGTGAATGAATAAGTGTATGAATTCAAAGGTAAATATATAATAATGGTTGCTGGAAGATTTGTAAATTGATGTCACATTTTATTCATTAAAATATCTTTCCATGTTTGTCTGTTTTTATTTTTGGTTTTCTGCTGTTTAAGTTTTGCGCAACAAACAACACGATCCCTGAAATCAGGTCATCCGACTCACACTGATGCAATATCTCGATATGTTTGACAAAATGTCCCATGATCCTTGTTTAGGACAAAGACGTATTGAGGAGGAGTTCATCTATCACCTCTGTATGTGTGTGTGTGTGTTTGTGTGGGTGTGTGTGTGTGTGTGTGTGGAAAGAGAGCCATCTGAGTGGTGCAGTATCAAATAGCTCCCAGCAGAGGTCCCTTTTTTTGTCGTTTTGCTTTATCACTTCTGTGACTCAGAAGGTGTCCTTAAAGCTGCTCGTATGTCTGCAAATCCACGAGTTTAAGCTTACCTGTCTTAGCCCAATTGAACTGTAAGAAACTGTAAGAAAATGACATGTACCACTGTATCCCCATTACAAGCGCCACGCATGTAGTTGTAAGGACAAATGTAGAAATGAAAAAGTCAGACCCCAGCATGTCTGCGTAGAAAACTCAGATTTTGAAATGCAGATGGCTAAAGTGCAACTCATTTTGCTGATTATTATAAATACATTTTCTTTTACACCAAGACAAGACGGCAAGAGGCGTTCCTACATCACCTGTTGGGATTGCAGGTAACTGACAAAAGTCACAATGACAATGATTTGTTGATTTTCACAGTATGTTACTGTACATTTAAAAAAAAAGGGAGGAAAACATGTTAGTTAAAGAGCATACAGAAATGCAAATATAGAATAATCAAAATAATATTTAATTCAATAACATTTGTTGAATGTCAAACTGTAAGCTTACAGTACGATAAAAACCCTGACAATTTGATCAACTGGGCCTGAAAGTTTTCAGGAGAAATTTAAAGTGATCAAGCGTGCTAGCATTTTAAATGATTAGAAGGTTATCTGTTCCAGAGTGTTTGGGCTGCCACCAAAAAAGCTCCATCACCGCAATTTTTTTAGTCTCGATCAGGCAGCATCCAGGAGCAGCTGATTAGTAGACCGCAGGGCTGTTATGGAGTGTGAGGCTTTACCAGTTCACACAAGTAGGGCGGAGCCAAGCCTTTGAGACATTTAAAAACAAGTAATAAAAGTTTGAAATGAAAATAAAAGTCTGAAACAGAACAGGAGTGATATGATAATAAAGTTTTTTTCCCTGTTAGAAGGCAAGCTGCTGCATTTTGTACAGCCTGCAAATGCTGCACCGATGACTGCTCAAGACCAAAATACAAAGAATTACGATAAGTGTTAGTTGAAAAAAGCTGGTCGTAACAAATCTGTGTTTGAAATATAAAAACTCTGTCAAAAAATTACACCAAGGTTCCTTGCAGATGAATGACAGTAAGAATCTAACCAGCCAATAACACTGTCTTAACCATTTAGCAGGTGAGACTTTCCAAAAAGAACTGTTTCTGTTTTAGTTTTGTTCAGACTCATGCTTGACTAAACATCTCTGTGACAGTTCAGCAGAGCCTGAATGTTGACACAACTATCAGATTTTTATAGGCAGATAGATCTGAAGATCATCTGCAAAACAATTTAAAGAGATGTTGTGCCTTTTAAAAATAGATTGCCGAAAAGAAGGATATATAAAGAGAAAAGAACTGGGCCTAAAATGGAGCCTTGAGGAACCCCAAAGCATAGAGGGGGCACAGCTGAGAAGTATTGGACTAAATCAAATTAGATTATAGTAAAATTGCTAAAGATTACTAAATTACATAATCCTTATGTCTATAAAACATTGTAAGATAAAGGTAAAATAAATAACACAGTTCACCTGTTGAGCATGAATGATTATTAATGGATAATTGTTTTTTGTTTTTATTTTTAATCAATATTAAGACCCTGCAATAGAAACAGCCCTACTCTGATATAAGCAAGTGACTCAGCATTTAAACAGAAACTAAGTCCCTGTTATATTTGGTTTTATGCTATTGCAGATTTGAGCCCCTCCTGCAACCTCCGCTGTTCTTTCCACAGGCTTTAGACACCTGATCCTTTTGACCGACATGAAATGAGTGGAGTAGTGGTCATGCCCCAACCTCAACTGACAATCAACGTGCAGCTGATGACTGACCAGTTTTTCTATGGGTGGAGTGACCTGTTTTTCTTTTTCTTCATTCAATACAATTCCATTTAATTCAACTTAATGCAGTTACTACTTTATCAACTCTGAAGGCATGAAAAAGCCTTTGACTATAGACACATGGTTGTTGAATAACTATCTTGTGAAGAGGATGCTCAGGGTTGCCCATTATATTTTTTATGTTATGAAGCATCCTTCTTTGCACAATCAGCTCTACCTCTTCATGTCACAAAGCAGATCTTGAAAAGTGATACTGCAGTCACTAGATGTTTATTTCTATGACACTGCACATACATTCCTCTGAAGCAATGTTTGGAAAACATTGCTGCAGCATCATGAGATTCGGTATCTTGAGCAAACAAACCTTGACATGTAGACTGTAGAAATCAGGATTCTAATTGCTGATTTTCTGACAACATCTTCTGAGGTGTGCAAGCCCATGTTCACATAGCAGAGTTTTTTAATTTGAGGGCAGGGTTTTAGGGAGGACCATGAAGCACGGAAGACCTCTCACTTTGAAATAATACACTCTTAAATATAAATATAAATGATACCAATATAGTGGTACCACCCCATACTGCTAATCCTCATAATTCCAAGAGTAAAGCAGAAAAGTGAGAGGACAGTAGAAAACATGTGGGGTTAATTCTGATCTTGCCTTCTCTTGAGTGGATCTCCACGTGGTTACACATGCACACATCCCTGTCTTCCTGTTTAAGAGCACTTATAGCCAGGTCAACACTGTCAAACTCATCATGCACTGAGGTGTGGAGCACCTATGTGATGATCCCTGCAGTGAGAAAGCATCATAGGTAACCAGAACAACGAGATGAGAATCACCAGATGGTCAAATGTTTTAATTCAACTCTTTTTGTACATTTATTTTTCATTAATTCCCAAATAAAACTATTCTTTTGCAAAATACACAGAAGAAAAAACATATTTAGAACAAATACAATAATACTAGGTGGAAAAATGAAATAAAATAAAGCAAGGCTTAACAACATGTTTCAGAAGGAAGTGATAAGAAAGTTCAATTTGCATAATTTTTGAGCCTTTATTGTAAAACTGCATCACTTTGAAAGATCACGTTTTTGTTTTATATACAATGTGAAATATTTACACTGGATATAAAAAAGGTAAAAGGGGAAAAAGATCAATCAGAGGACATCTAATGCCATTAAAGCATTATTTTTAATGGCATTATTAAGCTTTTATTTCATGTTTTTTGTCAATCCCAGAAGAAAAAGTGGCATTCATCTTTTCCCCCCATTTATCTCTTACTTTGGTCTTGATTAATTACAGAATATAATTTTGAGACAGCAGATTATAACTACTAATCCTGCTGTCCCAGATAATTTAGTTTTTAAAAGGATAAAGTTACTGCACATGACTGACATCAGATTTTTGACTGAATTTAAACTGAAGTTACTTTCAGGAAACAAACTGATAATTATTTGGGGGAGGGGTTAGTTTAAAAAATGCTGTGTAATCCATTGTTTGTTGTTTTTCAACAGAAAGTCTGACACCCACAACATAAGATGGCTCAACGTGTCCTCGTCACTGTACAGAAGGAGTTAAAAGAGATTGCATAAATTGTTTGTGACTAACAGGTCCCAGACTCGTCACCTGCACAGGACAAAGCAGGTTGACTGAGTAACGGTCTCTTATCTGGAGTAAAACTATTTTAGAGGGTTGGTTTGTGGTAATAGTGGATTTAGAGCATATCTGCCACGTGCAAAGACTAATATTTGTGTTAACATCGCTTTACACAGTGACACAGCAGTCGTCCCTCATGTGGCCTTGAGATAGTTATAGAGGGCACTGAGTCCTCCTTGCAGCACCTCCTGGATCGGCTTAAGGAGGGGGTTATGAATAATATGGAGTCCTTTATCTAGTGGGTGGCACGCCAAACGCCTGAGCCTACTAAGTAGGTACATTTCGTCTGGCACATTTTGTAGGTCATTGAAGTCAACGTTGAGGAGTTCTAAAGACTCCATAAAGCATAAGGTTTTAGGTAAGGTGTGTATACTGTTTCCCTCCACAATCAGAATCTTTAGATTTACCAGGTCCTGGATCTGGTCTGCAATCGTCTCTAGGCGGTTGGAGGCCAGGTGGAGGAAGACCAAGCCCTTCATGCTGTAGACACAGGCTGGGATGTGAACAATGCGATTGTGGCTAAGGTTGAGTTTAGTCAGACTGTTCATGGCCGCAAAGCTGCCGGGGAGGCCTGTGATCTGGTTGTTCGCCAGGCTGAGCACCTCCAGGCAAGTGCAGGAGCCCAGCTCCTCCGGGACCTCACTCAGACGGTTGCGACATGCGAAGAGCACACGCAGCTTCTTGAGGAGGCCAATCTCAGGCGGGAGACTGGACAGGTTGTTCCCCCACAGGTTGAGTACCACAAGGTTGTCCAAAGCACCCAAAGCAGAAGGCACAGAGCACAGACAGTTCATGGACAAGTTGAGCTTCTGAAGCTCCCGGAGCTCCCACAGCTCAGTGGGGGTTTTGTCGAGCCCCCGCATGACTAAACTCAGGGTGCTGTAGCCAAAGTGCACGGTAGTGTGCTTGCGGATCCTCTCAGCAGCTGAAGACAAGCTGGGTTGGTCCTCCCTGATCAAGCTCTTCCCCCTTGGGCCCAAACTCACCTCATTCAAGCCGTTGCTGGAGAAACTGCGAGACTGCTTGACACCCATTGCCCTCGCAGTTTGAATGACTCTATCACTTTTAACAACATGCAATTAACTCAATCAGTCTTCTCCACACAGGGAAAACCACTGAGGGGAGCGGCTTTTGATTGATCTCCAGGGCTCTTGAAAGTCATGAGAGATACTTTACCGTCCAGTTTTTGTTAGAGCCCTTGATAAATCCAAGTGGGTCTTTCAGCACAGCCGCTGAGTTGCAGGCTGCTCCACGAGGACTCTGCAGGCACTTGAATTCTGTGTCTGCCAGACCAGCTGCCTGTCTTACTTGATTTCATCCCCCAGCTGGTCCTGTCACTTTTCAAGTCCACAGATAGCACTCTGTGCCCCACCCACTAAGGCCAAACAATAGTGGAGATAGGATGGTGTGTAAGCTCATTTATTTGAGGGCACTGCCATGATCTCACAAATAAACACACATTGTACAAACCCTATTATTATATTCTTAATGTAGTGTAACAGCTGCTATCTTATGTTTTCAATTTTTCAAAATGCAGAGTTGTTTAGCTTCATCACATACCATCACTGTCATACCACAATATCTTACTTTTTTGTCACATGTTGGGCTCTGCACCTTTAAGCACTCCTTTGTGTCTTAAATTAAAGCTGGGAGCCGAGAAAACACTGATTAATCTCTCTCAAAAAAAAGCAACAGCTCTTTAATGTGTCGTGCACTGATATGCTGTGCTTTATCTCAAGTGTAAAAGGACATGGAGGATTCAGCGCGAGCTCCTCGAAAACTCTGCTGCGATTAAAAAGCTCACCTTATGTTGCCACCTCAAAGGCAGTATCTCTCTTTACATGTGCAACTATATTGAAGTACATTTACATTTTTGTATTTGCCTTTGCCCCCAGCAACTTACACACTGATAGGAAAAGTTTTTAGTAGTTTTCCCCTGAAGAGATTTCTCAGGTATTTGTTCTAGTTCCTTTTAAAATGTCACGTGCAATTTTAAAAACATCTCATTTTAGTTCTTAGTCTTCACCTTGACCGGTGTGAATGTCCTCGATGTGTTCTTAATCAACTCTGGCAGTTTTGCAGTTACTCCAAAATGCATTTAAGTTATTAATCAGTGACATGGACTTGTTAGGTGAAAAGCTTTAACTCCTGAAACCTTGTCCCAATTGGAGCAAGGTCATGCCAGCTACGCTTACTGCAACTGTGAAGGTCAACCTGGGCTCTTCGAGGAAACAAAAAACAAAAAAAAGAAAAGCTTGTGGGATTGCTCGAAAAGTGTTTGTTCAATGCTGAAGACCTCCGGAAAACTCAGGAGTCTCCACCTACTCAGATTCTGCCTAAATTTGGCTTTTTGTTCAGTCGTGCATCCACATATGCACAAACGTTTAACTGTCATTGGAAGAAAACTTTGCGTCCTCAACGTCAAAACATTAGAAACCTGCTAATAAACTTTCAAACAGGTTTAATCCCTTTATAGACTGATACGGTTCAAATCACACCACTTTGACCACTGTGAGCAAATGTGTCTTTGGAGAAATAAAAGGTACAGAACTTTGTTAAAACTACACCTGTCCATCTGAGAAACCTACTGATGGGTTGTTCTTGTCCTACAGCAGATGAACTCTGAGCATTTCTCTGGAAGATAGATGAACTAAGATAGCAGTAAAACGAAATGAGAAAATCCGCTACCTCGACCATCCACAACCTCAGAGGTGACAATTGAACGTTTTGCCATTACCCTCACAGACTTGAAGATCATCAAGGGGGCGTCAATAAATTTGCAGTTACATCAACAAACATTGAATAAAATATTTAAGGCTTCACTCTTTTTCTTATACTTGTACAAAAATCAACACTGTCAAACATGTCAGGGGTTAAATATGATCCTGGACCGCCTCTTATAGTCTTATCAGGGCTTGAAGCAGCCTTAGTCATCATTATGCCCCCAGTCCAGTAATCAAAGCGCAAGGACGACAGTGAGCAGTGATGTCCACCTCCTGGGACACTGTGGCTCCGCTGTGAGCGAGGCTACATCAGCATTTATGAACGACAGGCTGAATCGCGTGTGCAGAATTGGACATTGGAGCAGTTGAGGCGCATTGACCATTCAGGCAGCCGCTTGTGCAGCATCTCTCATCTGGATTTTTTTTTTTTTAAATAAATGTCAATACCTTCACACCAAATTACCTTTTGTAGAAATTGGCTGACGAGTAGATTTCCTAGGATGTCCTATTTCTAATCTACCGATCTCTAAAATTTTTGAGAAAGAAGTTGAAGTTCATCTCTCACACTTATCTCACAACACAAGTTTCAATCCACTTTCTGCCACCCCCCCCACCCCCCCAACCCACACACACATATATATGCATTTATCATTCACTCACCACTCTTTACTGGAACTATTCCTGCATCTTTCAAGTCTGCTGTAATTACCCCAATTCTGAAAAACACTGGTGCTGATCCTATCACTTTCTATAACCTACGTCCTATTTCTAATCTACTGTTCATCTCTAAAATTCTCGAGACAGAAGTTGCTGTTTTTCTCTCCCACTTATCCCACTTATCACAACAACTTATCACAACTTATCATAACAATCTGTATGAACCATTTCAAACTGCACTTGTGAAATCCTGAACAACCGTCATGACAGCTGATTCTGGATTTCTCACCACACCCATCTTCACACCAGCCTTCTCAATAGACTGCCCACCTTCGGTATCACTCTCACTCCCCTAGACTGATTTAAATCTTATCTCCCAGGCCAGACTCATTTATTTCAGCTTAAATCTTTTACATACCAGGCTAAAATTAAATAGTAACTAAAACTGAGATTTTGTCATTGGTACAAAAAGAACACTACCCAAAACTGATAGTTCTTCTCTTGTAATCAGAATTGCTCTGTTTCCCCGTCCCAACAGGTGAAGAGAGTCTGGGTATCATTCTCGACAAGACTCCTTCCTTCCAGTCCCACATCAATATCATTACCCGGTCTGCATACTTCCACCTTCGTAACATTAACACTAACTGCTATCCTCATTCAAAGCTTTGTCCCTTCTTGTTGCCTGGATTACTGCAACTCCCTGCTCTTTGGCCTTACTCACAAATCCCTCCATAAACTTCAACTGGTTCAGAATTCAGCTTCCGCATCATCACCAGAATCCCCTCCATCCATCACACCACCCCCATCCTGCAGCAGCTCCACTGGCGCCTGGTCAAGTTGCACATCAAATTCAAAATCCTCCTGTTAACATTCAAGGCCATCCATAATCTTGCCCCCTCATAGCTGTCTGACCTGCTTCATGCTGCGACTCCCTCCCATATCCTCAGATCATCCTCCTCCATCCACTTGACTGTCCGCTCCGCCCGTCTCTCCACCACTGGGAGCAGAGCTTTCAGCCGCTCTGTTCCCCGGCTCTGGAACTCATTACCATCTGACCTCAGAAATATCAATTCTCTTTCTCAAAACCCATCTGTTTAAGACTAAGATTTCTCCCTGACTAGAGTTGCATTGTCTAATTTTAACTAGTTTATAAATATATCTTGTATGCTGTGGTTTTGTTTGTGGTTTATAATTCTATGGTACTTTACTGTTTGTTTTTACCTCATGTAAAGTGTCTTTGAGTGCTAGAAAGGTGCCTGTAAATAATATGTATTGTTATTATTATGCTTGTTATTATTAAGTCTATTTAAAGCTTTCTTTTCTTCAACAGTGAGATCTGATGAGCTGGTGAGAAGGCCATCAATCGATTGATCAGTTGATAAAAACTTCAGACAGTGTTTGTTAAAGGTGAATTCCCTAATGTGTGTAAAAGGAAAAGACGTTGCCATGCCTTCTTAACAATACCGCGAGTGGGAAGATGCCAGATTAGATCATTTGAGTCACATCCGAGAACATTTCACCGTCTCTACCTCAATACTAATGACAGACAAGGGAAGGTTTCTGTTGAGTCTAAAATCGATACGTTTATGTGTGTGTGTGTGTGTGTGTGTGTGTGTGTGTGTGTGTGTGTGTGTGTGTGTGTGTGTGTGTGTGTGTGTGTGTGTGTGTGTGTGTGTGTGCGTGTGTGTGTGGACGTGCATAGGTGTCTCGGCTAATTTCACAAACAGCTGGATAGCTATGTCCTGCCATCCTCTATTTACGTGAAAAATGGCACCTCAGCTGTAACTGTCAGAGCACGCCCTCCTCCAATGTGCAAACACATCCCCAGAGGGGCAGCGAAGGCCTCAGCACACACTCTGTCAAATAGGCAGAAAAACCCTCATATGCATATTTCTATTTAGTGTTAACTTCAGGACTGAAATACCTGAAAAGTTGAAATGGACGGACAGATGGAGGGAGGAGTGGTGCAGCGAAAGGTAGGCGGATTAATGGATGGAAGGAATAATGCTCCTCGCTGTGCTGCTCTCGTCATGACATTATATCCCTCCATTAATTCTAATGTTTTTACCTAGAAATAAATAAACAAATATGAAAAAAACTTATCTAACAAAAGCTTAAGCAAAATGCAGACATGGTGTGTGATAAATTAATCCTCCTCCTTACATCCTTACAGCTTCTGCAAAAAATAAGAGCGTAAGTAGCAGCCACATGCTGTTAATCAAATGCATTTGATTCAGTGGTCATTTGCAAACGTAGGCACCTCTTTAAAAGTAGAAGTTTGGGCAATTTAATGGTCTGAAGCATATGGGTGTGGTAATGCAATGCCAAAGAGGAAAAACATCAGCAATGGTCATTATGGCTGCCAGAGGCTCTGATAAGACGGGAGAGGGAGAGAAATTGTTCACCAGTGGAATACATTTAAGACTTCCAGCAAGTACAACCCAAGGTCACACCAGACAATGCTCAGAAAAATGTTCAAATAATCCAAGAGCTATCGCTCAGTCTCTAAAGGACTCCATTATCACATCAAATCCTAGGTTCATGACAGACTGCACAAGTATGACTTGTTGTGGAAGAGCTGCCGAGAGGAAGCTTGTCGTCTATAAAAAAGAATGCAACAACATGTCTCAGGGGTCCTTCACACTGTGAGACCTGTAGCTGTATAAGATTAATACATCTCACATCCTACAACTTGCACCTGCTTAATCTCAGGTATGATGTCAAGAATGGCAGGTCTCGGCTTTACCGAGATGAGGCCCTGAAGATGAGAATTGTCGTGATTTGGCAATACGTACGTGAAGCTGAATTGAATTGAAACACGGGTCTGACACCATCAGAATGATCCCAAATTGTGGTCACAAGACGTCAAAGATAGCCATTTCCTGAAGCCCTCACACCAAACGATGTAAGACCACCAGCAAAAGCATTTGCCATGATTCTTTCATGGCTTTTGTCTGCGACAGCAGTTTGCAAAACTGATATACTGAGTAGAACTTAAGAGAGTGATGTGAGTGAGTGAATGCCCACAAGCGTCAATGAACTGAAAAGAAGAGTGAAATGATATTGCTCCACAGCATTTTTAGATAAAATAATGATGACATGTAACATGTTGAGGTTTTGCTCATCTGAGATTGTATTGATCTCACTTTAAGAACTGGTAAGGACTAGACTTTTTGTACCTTTATTTCTATTGCAACCTGATGCATGAAACCTTAGAAGTAACAAGTGACTGCAGCTCTGTACGTTTGGAGAAAATTAGTTCACAATCTTTTGAAAAGCGAATGTTCAAAAAATTCTCTGTCCTGTAATTCTTTGCATGGTCACCCGTTCATCCCTCACCCACATAACAAAAGTTGCCTTTCTCGGATTAAGCAGCAGATGTGTTGAAGCAGCTCGAGATTTAAATTACAGGAAAATGTGATTTACCGTTCCTATTGCATTCACACAGCACCTTAATAGGGACCCCCGTTAGTGCCAAATGACGATGACATATTCACCCTGAAAACAGTTATACCCTCCTGTCCTCAGGTTGACAAAAATGATTGTATGTGAGAAAACTCATCTGGTTATGTGGCGCAATAATGACCCTGGATGAGCTACGTTTAGAGACTTCACTTCAAGATGTATACCATTATTACTTGTTCATTACTGTGGAGGCTTCTGGCAATGACAGACGATTTATGGCCTCACAGCCAGAGAATGTGCCAGAGGTGTTTTGTGTCCTGTTGAAATGTAAGGAGCTTCTGCCAATGTGTGAGGCTCTTTGGAGTCGGTATGGGAGGCACATTACTCTCTGGAGCTAGTGTTAGTACTGAAGAACATGTTCCCTCTTTAGACAGAATACAAGACAAGATCAAGTCTGAGAGACAAGAAATGTGCATTTTGTGAGCCTTTTCATACAAAATTAGCCCCATGAAATGAGAGAAAGCGTGCCAGCGGGGGTGGATGGTGAACCACCGCAGCTGATAATCGTCTATTATTCAGCAGGTGCAGATGTGAATATTCACACCAGTGGACACTTTCCATTTGTACACATGCATGCATCCCGGCAGCTAATGGAGTCTGTGGAAGAGGCGGCACATTTTTTTGTCAAAAATTGAGGATATGTCACACATTTGAATTGCCATCTGGAAATTGGATGCAACGCTGCTCTGCCCAAACCTCCAGGTGACACAAAGGCTCTTCTCAGCAATGCAAATTAGCGAGGAAGGAAATTGGAGGTAGTGTCCAATGAGTCTGCTTGGAGGCTGAATGCGAGTCCAGGAACATTTCAAATCAGTGTTTCAAATGTTCATTCCTGCAAGTTTGGACACAAAAAGTTCCCCTTCGCTGCTTGTGAAAATTGTCAGCATCGACTTAAAGATGGTTGTAGCATATTAAAACATTTTTGAAGATATTAAAATTATTCATAAGCGCTCTGTATCGTCTTGTAATATTTTTCCCTTTTTTTTACCAGCTAGGAGTAAAAACAGGTCTTGTGAGTATCTAGTAATCTTCTAATCTCCCTCCTCAGGTCCCATGCTAGGTATGTGTACTTAGATCTGTATTGAAGCAGCCAGATTCATCTTCAGATAAACTGGGACAACATGATGAATAGATAATAAAGGCACCCAGGGGACAGAACTATCCAGGTTAACTCCATCGTGTAAAGATAGCATTTGTAATAATGGCTGGAATGGAAGCGAACAAAACTAACCGGCTCCAAAGCGACCAAATCAGTTGGGAATTTGCTGAGACAGCAAATGGGAAGTACGAACCAATTGTGGCCGTGACAACAACAAGCGGAGTGATGAAGTACCACAGAGCATCTTATCTGGGTCTCACCTGCTCACTACCATGGGCTGCAGAGCTTCGGATAAAAATGGTTGAACGATCGGACAGTTGCGATGAGAGCAACAGTTAAGACAGTGTGAAATCCCTTTCACGTCATGTGCTGTTTATGTCTTTCACAATTAAGGGCTTTTTTTCAGTCGTGTTTGGGACAATAAAGCTGACAAGAAGGTTTTCACAACTTTCTTTTTTGTTTTTTTTAATGAAAACAGTAAATATCAGACCAAAAGGTTCCTGTTTCAGAACAATTCCAGAAGGGCCATAGAAAAGCGTCTACATTGGTTTTACAAAATGTATTTTAAGAATCTGTATAGCTCTCCCTAACTTTTTTGACCCATAGATATTTTCTTAACAGCCAAGCCAATTTGCATTTAACTTGCTCAAGGATGTGGTGAGTGTTTCCGTATTTTGATCCACCTGAATACGAAGGCCTGGTGCTCCACAAATGTGTTTTTTGTTGTTGTTGTTGGTCTTTAATTTAGGGGGAGCACCCTGCATTAGACTATATAAGGGTAAATATTAATTAAATTGCTGTGTTGAGTAAGAACGACACCCCCATGTGTTAAAGGGATGACTCTTGTTAAAACTTGACATTTTTTGAAGAAACTGCAGTTGCGTTTAGACTAAACCTTTGCTGCAGTGCAGTTTTTAAGAGGTCATGTGACTGTTGTAAGTCAAACAGGATGTTACCACAGGGTTTGAACTTTTAACCTCATCTAAGCTGGGACAGTGCAATTAGCCTAACATAGTTCAAATGTATTTCATTGTCATTATTTTCAATAAAACAAGCCAAAGAAATCTTGGTAAAAACCAATGCAAGCAGCACCGCTACTGTTGATGAGGAGGGGCATGACACAGGTGTTTGCATATTTTTTCTTTAAAGTGCTGCAAACAAGCTAGAAAAAAAAATATGATTAAATTGTGTTTACTCAGTGGGGCGGTGGGATTTAAAATTCATTATTTTCAGTAGACTTATAAGGAAAGAATAACACAGAGCATTTTTTTAACAACAAGAAATAAAGCCATATTGCATGACTAACACCCTTTTGAATCTGTCCATGCTGTGATGCTTTTAGTCTGTGGTGCATAGTTTTAATAATCTTAATTGACCGCACCTGCAAATCTGCAAGTTGTATCAAAATAGGTTTCCAGGATTTCACTTATTGCCCTACTATATTTGTTATGTATTACTTCAGTGCCGATTTTGATGTCACTTGGCATTATTTAGTCAAATTAAACCTTGAGGACCAGGCCATAGAACATGAAACACCAGTAGCTGGAAGGCTGTTTTATTAGACGTAACAGGTACATGGTTGCAAAAAGCAGGGAGGGAAGCAAAGGATAGCATGGACATATATTTAACATTTAATAAGGGAAAGAGAAGCGCTTAAAAGTTGCACTGTCTAGTATTTTAAATCATGAAAACTAAAGAGAGATTTGAAATTTACTGAATTGCAGAGCTTTGTGGCAAATAACAGAATATGTAAGTCAGAGTTGAAACCTTGAAAACCTTGAAAATCACTAGTAGTTTTTATTTTTACACACAAGGAAATTTATTCTCTTATTTTTTTTGGACAGGGTATAGAAAAATGTTTTATGAATTATTCCACTTGTTTTTAATGCTCGATGTAACTTTCCAGCAAGATGACTGGTTTAAAGTGCACTTCATTCGCAGAGGAATTGTGTAAAATTCAGGAGGGAATATAACTGAAGGAATTATAGCTGTCAAATGTGAATAAAATTGTTTCCTTGCCTTTGCCTGTTCTAATAGTAAAGAACAGTATTACAGCGCTGTCAGGAAAAGCATTGCTCAAATGAGTACTACTTAGTGTCAATAGGTAACTTGTCTTCAGAATCGACGAGAATTATATGTGGAGCTCCCCAAGGTTCTGTCCTAGGACCTCTCCTATTAAACATCTACATTCTTCTGCTATCAGAGGAGGAATCCTATCAATTTCCATTTTTATTGCACATACCTCAAAGCCAAAATAATGTCACAACAGCACCTGAGATCAACCCCTCATACTCACAGGTGGCTTTTTACCTGCCACTTAATGATCTGGCAGAACCATCTCCACCTTCCATTTCCCTTAAAAATACAACTACCTATAAACCCCCTCAAACATTTAATAAAACCCTAATATACCAAACTATTATTTACAATATTGATTCAAATACCCTGACACAAAACACCTTTAACCCGACATAGTTACCCCATGCTTCTCATCTCTTGGGGGAAGTATTTTTCCTGAGCCCCTGGAGAGGACAAGGACAGGTAAGTATTCAAAGCCAACACTCTGCGCAAATACTTGTCAATCATTTCAGTACTTAATAAACATTAACTTCTAAAAACATGTACAATTGTTTCTGAACTCCAACTAACTAAAGTGCTACAAGTGCCTATTTACAATGTCCTTTCCATACCTCGTTACCAGACACCTAATGGTAACGAAGGAGCTCTTTGTTACAATGTGCCATAATTATCTGCAGTTGAACAAAAACAAAACTGAAGTAGTTGTTTTTGGAACAAGAGAAGAGTGTTTAATAGCACACAGTTTTCAGTTATTACAGCTACAAATCACTGACAAGGCCAAAGACGGCGTTCTATCACCCGAAGAACATCCCCTGATCCAGAATACTGCTACCTGAGTTCTCACTAACAATGTGGACCGGATCAGTCCAGTTCTGACGTCCTTACACTGGTTCCCTACTTCTGTTAGTTTATCAATCACCGAATGGTTTAGGACCGAAATACATCTGTCTTAACCTGTCTCCTATAAAAGTATGTCGAAGGCTAAGTTTGAGGATTTTTCCACAATTGGCCCTAGTAAGTTCCCACATACTTGAATCGGTTTTTATACCTATATTTTGCATTACACACCTTTTTCTGCATTTAAGTTGGTCATTTAAGTTAGTAGTTGAAGTTACGGAGCAGTCGTTTGATTCCCACACACATCTGCACATCATCAAGCAACAGGAGAAGAGAGCAGAGCCCAAATTCACATCAAAACCATTTTGAATTTGAACAATGTTCATTTCAGTTCTACGCTGTAACTCTAGTTTAAGTCTAACTGTTCTTTATTATGGCTTTGCACTGTAACTAATAATTTTCTTCTTTACTTTTCATGTTTTCATTACATATAGCACCTTGAATTGCCTTGTTGCTGAAATGTGCGATACAAATAAACTTACCTTGCCTTGCAATTAATTCTGAGAATTGAGTAACACACTGGTTTATGTCTTGGTGATGACTTATAGTGTGTAGTCCAGCAGACAACTTCAGCCATTCACTCATTTCTGGAACAGACCCATCCATCCCCATGTATTCCCATTGACAGATCTTAAGGAGCAATTCCCTGCACATTAAAGTTAAAGATACACTATGTAGTTACAACCCTAATTCCAAAACAGTTGGGACGCTGTGTAAAATGTAAACAAAATCCAAATTGGGATATCCCCAAATAAGCTGGATGAAGTGGCCAGGAAGAGAGAAGTCTGGGCATCCCTGTTAAGCCTACTGTCCCCGTAACCCAACTCCAGATGGATGGATGGATGGATGGATGGATGGATGGATGGATGGATGGATGGATGGATGGATGGATGGATGGATGGATGGATGGATGGATGGATGGATGGATGGATGGATGGATGGATGGATGGATGGATGGATGGATGGATGGATTTCAGTGCCTCAGTGTTTTGTCAATCTACTATAAACGGTATTTGCATGTTTATACACCTTATTCTTTAGAATTAATTGTATTATTTTTAATCACTTATTTAAATTAATTCAATTTGCACATATTCTTCATACTTAAAATTAAGCGCATTACATTTTATTGTTGGTCTAAACAAATTCTTATTTCTGTGCGCAGGGAGACTAAGAGAGTAAGAATTCATTGTTTGGTGTAACCAGTTTCTATTTTTTTCTTCTGCGCTGTGCATATGACAATAAACCTCCTGAATCTCCTGAATTTTTAAATGCTTCAATGTATTAAACGGCATAAGGCATAAAAAAGGCAGCTTTAAAACCTTATTTATGTTTTATTTTATTTCTGCTCTTTTTTGTTTTCCTTTTTTTTTTTTTTTAAATAAAAGTAAAGTTTAAAGCAGCTATGACCTGGTTCCAGATCAACAAGTGTAACACACATAAATGCATTCAAAAGGGAAATTAAGAAGTGCAGCAGCAAAAGTCAACGTGGAGGAGAACCCACATGCAGAAACTGAACTCAAAACAGGGTTTGAACATCAATTTATTGGATTAAATCAAAAGATGGAAACAGTAACTGGAGTAAAACTGGCATCAGGTCTTTTCTCCTCCCGGGTAACAGAAGTGAAAAGGTCCAGAGGTTCTGGCAAAGACAAACAGAGGAACACATTTTCAAGCTAAAGTGACACTGAGAAGGCACAAGGGATCTTAACATTCGATCTGCTGGAGACTTTATGTCAGACACCAGAGACAATTTATGCAATTAAATGGGGGGGGGGGGGGTGGAGATAAACAGGGACTGGGACAGCGCTGTCGGTTTGAATCAACCTCCTCATTGCAGACTGTGTGGTTGATGTTTCCGAGAGAAAAGTAACCTTATCGGCTTAAATTGGGGTTTGGCAGGTGTGTTTAGGCAAAAAAAAAAAAAGAAGCTATTGATCAACTTCTGGAGACAGACTTTTTGGAAGTTTCAGCGTTGGAAGGAGGTTTTCTTTTGTTGTTGTTGTTGTTGTTTTTTTTTTTTCATTTTTCTTGTTCATGCCACCAGAACTTGAAACAATAGGATCTGACAAGCTCTGTTTCAGAAATTAGGATGCCTGCCAGCCCATCACTGCCAGCAAGCCATAAATGTTTCATGTGGTGCTGATATGGTAATCACAGGATGCTTACAATGACACCTTGTGAGAGTTGGATAACGATGGCTGTCTTTCAGGCCTGTGTGACTCTGGACACAGTCCAACAGCTGAGGCACAGCCCAAAGATTGGATCTGTGTGTTGGGGGGAGGGGGGGCAGCATCCAATGCAGAGGACAAAAGTCTCCATAAAATTACTGAAAAGTACAGATACTAATCAGGCATCGTGACGTTATAGACATGCTGTTGCATGTTGCCACAAAGAAAGCATCCTTCTGACTTGAATTTACATCCTGTTCTGTGAGGTCTGCAGGAGGGTCCAGGTGCCCAGTGGTGGCACAGACCCAGCTGGAGGATGTGGCTGACTGGTGCTCAGGCTGGCATACTAACCAAGCCAGGGGTGCTTTCACAGTCGGGTTGAAAGAGGCTGGCATCGGTTCCACACACCCAGAGTTCAGACAGCTCCAGCTGCATGTCCACTCACTCGCATAGCTAAAGAAATCACAGACTGAAAATCCAAAGGGATTTTTTTTTTTTTTTTTTAACCATCCTCTGTATTTCGTGACAGGAATGCTGATCTCATGACATTAAACGCAATGCCACCACCTTGAGCACATCACCCTCCGGTTGCACGCAAGATTCTGTGAAATTAAATCTCAGTATGAAAAAAGAAATTTTCATACCGCGGGGGGATAAAGCCGCGAAAGGCCAACATGTCTAAAACGGCTTGATGTATTATTTGTCTGAGGCTTGTGTAAGCCTTTTATTAAAGTGAAACAATCTTGTCAGGCACCTGTTGTTTTTGCAGGGGGCCGGTTATTGTTGGCCCATGTCAGCACACTGTAATCCCCGGCTGTGTTACCAGCGTGACCGATTCTTAGTCATCATTATTTCGTGAAAGAGTGTGTTTGAGTCATGATGGGCTGAGAAAGTGACACGCTTCATTCATGTGTATGAGTTTGTATTTGTGTGTGTCTGAGAGTGTGTGCACAGTGATTGTGGCCACTATTTTTTTTCTGGTACCCAATGTCACTTAGAGCAAATCGCCTGTTGCTGACACCAGTGATTTCTTGTGTCTACTGCTGCAAAGTGTGTGTGTGTGTGTGTGTGTGTGTTTGTGTGTAGAAGCAACACAGCCAGTTCTTACCAAAGAGGAGCTGGACAGTTCTGTGATTAGGTTGTAATGGTGCGGGACGTGACAGAGGAACTGGGGATTTCATCGGTCATCAGTCAGGAAAAGCTGCACATCTCTGGGATGAGAGAAAACAATTATTTCAAGAGTTTTGTTTCCAAAACTCACAACCGTGGCATTAGGAATCCATCTGTAGACCGCATCACTGAATGATGGGCAAACATAAGCATCATTAGAATTTAAAAGCAAAGATCTCCCATCATGTCACCTCCTTCACCACGCCTGCCTTGAATTCCAGCGTCTGCATGTGGGCTTAACCCACTAATTGTGGCCTGAGTTCCTCTAGTATTCCTGCAACCCTGTGGTTTGTTTTAAGTCCTCGGCTATATTAGGATCTGGATATTTTAACATCTATAATAAAATGCATGAGATTAGATAATCAGGGATGTGTGCAGTCTGATTTGTGCATGAGGTGGTTGAGTTGGCATAGACTAACAACGGGTCATCACAAGTATGAAGCATGAAACAGAAATGAGACATAGAAATAAGCAGTAGTTAGAAAAAGACTTTCCTGTGGGAATTTGTGAGGGTTACTTAAGCACTTACAGCACTTACGGGGTCCCTGAGAGTGTTATAAGTGGTGTTATAGGGACATCTACTGGCAAAGTGTGAAGAAACTGAAGGCGGCTTACTCTACTGAGAACTATCTATTATAAACTAAAACTATAAAAACTAAAAAAAAAACTATAAAAAATAAATATAATTACACAATTATATTATAAACTAATACTTCTTCTACAGTAATATTATTTCCACGCACAAGAGCATGAATGGGATTTTATGATACTCTTGCCATGGCTGCAGACCTTTCATGCTGGCATCAATCCTTCAAACCGGACATAGTGTGAAAAAAAAAGAAGAAATCTTGTTCTTGAGTGCATACGTGTATATGTGGGTGTCTGAAGTGTCTACCTGCATAATTGCGGCACAAAGCTACAACTAGAGTGATGTGAATCCCTGCTGGGCAATTGTTTTATTCATACCTTTCCATAAATTACATTACAAAATACATAAAACCGAGCGCCGGCTTTCGGCATCCTGGTCAAGCTGATAACATGTTGCTGCAGCACCTGAGTGAGAACATACATCCTGATGCCTCGGCCACGTCATGGATGACAGATCCAGGTTGAGAAATCAAGAACCATGTCCACAGACTTATCTGAAACTATGAAAAACCGTCAGAATCACTGTCCTACAGGCTTTCCTGTATTCCTTGTAAGTGTGTTATCACATGCTCCATCTACACTCTCGTATATCACCTGTTTGACACAAACAAACAACAGAATGTTAAATATTTAAGTATAATTAATGCATCAGCTTCTTTCACTTCTTCTGCTCCTACTGAACACTGAGTGACAAAATTGAAAAGAAATGTGAAAAAAAAAGATATAAGATGTTCCTTTAAAAGATGAATTGGCTCTTATGGGGTATTTTAGGGTATCAGTGCTGGTTCTTTAAGTAAATTTGTTGGAAAATTATATTTTAGCTCAATTTCGTCTTTAAAATGAAATGTGTACATTACCGATGCTGCTACTCCCCAGGACCTACAGATGTGTCTGACAAAAACGAGCCAGCAGAGGATGCTGTTCCTGCACCATGTCAACTGCTGGTCCAGTTTTACACTGCAACAACCCTCTCTGCTCTGTCACGAGTGTCTGGTTCGCGTGGTCCTCTAAATTAGATAGGAAAACCAAAAGCTGGGAAAACCCAACGGTGCTTTCCAGTCAGGACTCCTGATGACCAGATTCAGATTCATGTTCCTGACCACAGCCTTGTCCAACTCGCCCCCACTGGTGGGCACTGCAGAGCCAACCTTGCAGCCTTTGGAGAGGAAAATCCATCCAAACACTGTACCAGATTTATTCCCAGAGATCACATTAGGTAGGTTAGATACTCTTTGGTTTACGTGTATGATTTTCTCTGCAGCATGAACATGAACTAATCGACCATAACCTTAAATCCACTGACAAATGACACGTATGACAGTGATTATTCACTACAGTGCTATTTCTGCACTAAAACACTGGCTCTAAGCAGTCCTGTCTGTGTTACAATGACAGCCACTTCTCTCTTCCACTATCGCGCTGAGGGACATCAGGCAGGAGGAATCAACACTCAATCAATCAATGCTTCATTTTGTACAGTCACTGTGAGGCAAACATTCATACTGACACTGTGAGGCTCGTGGTCAGTAGAATGTTGTGCTTATCGTTTGATAGGAAAGTGTTATGATAATAATACTCGAGCTTATGCATCTATGTTTGCTCACTTACTAATGAGTGACCATCACCGCCACGAGGCCTAATATAGAAGGAAATGCTACAGAAATACTACAGCTGATTAAAAACTAACGGCGTCATCATCACTGCTCCCTGACCCTAAAGATATGAATGACATTGCGCACGACCACCCAGGACGTGACGGGGCGTCTCGCGGCCAATCAGCGTTCAGCAAGAAGGCAGCGCTGCTTGACGGACAGCGGTCTGATCCAATCAGAGCATGACTGAGGGTCCTCTCGTCCTGCATCCACACTGTTTGCAGCCAATCAGATCAGAGCAGTAATTACTAATTCATTACATCGCAAATGGGAGTGACGCAGTTATTGTAGATCTGTAGATACTCAATCTTTTTTTTTCTATATGACCTGAAATTATATTATATATTTTAAATCGAGATCTGGACAGAGAAGTCCTGAAAAAAACACGTTAAATAAGAGGGATTCCCGCCGTCATCTGGAGGCTGTATGACGGATCTCTGCGCCCCTTGATTTGGATGCCATTCCGGTTGGAGGTTGCGGTAGACCCCGAGGGCTGGATGCGATAACCGCAAGGAAACATGCCGCAGCCAAAATCACGAAAAATCGCCATCCTCGGGTACAGATCCGTAGGTGAGTTCCCGACAGACGACGCGAATGTCGGGGGGAATGGCTCGTCGCTTTCATCGGGGCAGATTTCAACGGCCTCCCGACTCACTTTAAGTCCATTATGTGAGCGGTTTACGCCTCCTGTAAATAGACTTAAATTATTGGGAGTGCGATCTGTCGCGCTACACCTCAGAACAGGCAAATGAGCGCCACCAGGTGAGATGTGGCGTTGGGGTTTTGTTTTTTTGTTTTTTTGGTAGGCCTCGCGAACGGTCCGAAACAGATATATATATATATATTTTTCCACTCTGTGGATGTGTTTCCATCAGTGACCCTCATCCTGGAGCCATGTTAGTCAGAGCCTCGCTCTGGAAAGGCCCGTCGGTCCGGAGGTCCTGACGCATCACCACCAGCTCAATGTGAAGCCAACAGAAGCGCAGTTTGTACGCACTGAAAGGATGGCGAGGATGGCGAGGATGGCGCGATGGCACACAGACAGAGCGCGTTTAGAGGACGGCGTGCCCGCACCCCGACAGAAACCCCGGAATATACACATTTCCTTCTTTTTTAATGCTTTCATCTGGCGAACCGATTTACATCTTCCCCAGTGTGATAATATACACTTTAATGGGTTTGATTCTATCCTATTTGGGTTTCTGTGATTTAATTATAATATTACATGATCACTGTACTGTCCTGTTCTCACTCCTACTCCTGAACCTGATGAGAAACACCGTTTCTGCATTTAGGAATTCATTCATGCACTCACAGCATTTTTTTCCCTTATTTGATGGCCTCTTGTTTCCCATATTGTTTGCATTTTGCAGGAAAGTCTTCCTTGACCATCCAGTTCGTTGAAGGCCAGTTTGTGGACTCCTATGATCCAACAATAGAAAACAGTAAGTGGAGATTTTAGAGGTGTCACATCCTCATTCTCAAACTGTGTTTCTTACAGGAAACTGCTAAACTAGTCAGCCTCTCAGATTCTGGTGTTTTTGCTTGTTTCTGAAGAATTACTTACATTAAAAATAGAATTTGCAGTGATTTTCTATCCTCTGTTTTTGTTCCTTATCTTGTACGGATGTGCAACAACATATTTGACTGTCAGGATTTTAGACTAATATTTCTAGGGGTATTAAATTATCTCATTTATAGCTACTCGTCCAAATATTTCAGATTTTTCAGCAGTGTACCCCCAAGATCTTCTTTTTTAGTTAGAGAAAAAAATGAAAAAGTGATCATGCTTGAATAGAAAGTGGTTCAGCTTTCACCTGGAACTGATGGGAAGTTTGTTTTCATCCTATTAAATCTGTTAGGATTATAATGACCTCAGTGACCAGTGTCCATGAATCTTCACCTAAGTAGTAAATATAGTTAAAAATAATTCAAAACGGTGACACATATTTCTTTTTCAATCCCATGCACAATAACGTCCTGGTTTTGATTGGATTTTTGTAGTTTTCTGTGTCCTGCAACCTATCCCAAGAAGATCCAAGACACAGGTGGCTTTCAGGCACCTTATCCCGTTTTCTGAACATTTCATCCTGGAAAAGATCATTGTTACTAAAGTTGTTTTTTTTTTAAATGCACATTTTTGCACACGATAAGAAACCTAGAAAAATTAGTGACCCTGGATTTGGGGAATGTGAACAGGATAAGAATGGAAAACCAGCATTTGTTACTATGGAGATGTAATTGCTTTTTTTTTCAGGCCATAACAACAGAAATCAAAATCAAGCTTTTGTTTAGAGCACCATTCTCTCCTGCCTCGACAACAGATTTATATTTTAGTATCACAAAACGGTTGTTTTTTTAATTTTGGATGCAGCAGGAATTTGATTTATAAAATGATAAGTTGAGTTTCATTTGTGTTCATTTTCCTCCAAGTTTGATAGATTATAACGAGGCTGGTCTTCACAGCATCCTGCTGTATCGACTGTCTCACGTGAAACAGTACTGGCATCTCTCCCACTTACAACCATTTCCAGTGGTACAGAACGTACCAAACCAGTCGCCACATGGCGGGGACGGGTTTATATGATGACTCATGTAGGAGCATCCCAGAGCCAATATTCATAACAACTAAAATGGCTGCAAGACTGCTAAAAACACCTCGGATCAACATGTTTTTATTGCAAAGCCGACAACAGACATTCACCACTGAACTTTTTGGATGTTGCTCTGCCTACATCACGGGCTTCGTTTCTCTGAGTGGCTGCGTGTCCGTCCAGAGGCGTCCAGAGGCGTCCAGAGGCATCTAGAGGCGTCCAGAGGCAGTTTATTCTGCTTCCTTTGGCTCTAGTCATATTCTGAGGAACTGGACTAGTTCTTTGTATTGAAAACAATTGGGATGACTGGCCAAGTTAGACCCACAGATGGGGCCATGAGGGGATTAATGTCTGCGACTGTCGGGCATCCACTGGTATGAACTCCAAAGTAAACTCTAAATCCTGAATCTAAGATTTTACTCACAGACAATGAATCTCAAGATTTTGTTCTCACCCATCAGGGTGCAGTGTTTCCTCCCAAATAATGAGCTGAAACATTACTTTAAGTCATTTCACCACCTTATACACTTAAAAAAAAAAAAGATGAGAAAAAAAAAAGGCTTGTTTTTGGCAGGAATTAACTTGTCCCTCTAATCGGCACACGCCTGGATAAAAGATGCTTAGAAAGGGAACCTCACTTGCAGGTAGTTGGATAGCACTTCTCGTGAGGCTTGCATTCATCGGCCTCTTTTAGCACACATAATCCCAGACGCTTCAGAGGTTCGAGTCTAAACTTTACCCACAGACTGCTCTTCTTTTGCTTGACATGTTTGCACGCATATACCGCCCTGCGTTTCTCAGCCGTGTGGCCTGTGTCTATAAATAATCCCTGGATGCTTTACATAAAGTAGTGTCAGCGTTATCAGCAGGATGCTGCAGGCTGTGCACTCACTCTTTCCCACAATAAATAACAAGACTCATCTCAAGACAGATATTGACAATCCTGCGCTCAGTGAACTCAGTGGTGCCAAACTAGATCCATAGCTGTGGCTGTAAACATCTCAAGACCCGCAGCACAGAAACAGTACCCTGTACCCTGGATGGTGCTGCGTTCGGTTGTGTGTTTTTATGTTTGTAATTGTTATTTTGAAAGAAATGTGCCGCTCTTACGGATCTGTTATTCTTTTAATTGCAGCATTTACTAAAATGATCACAATAAATGGACAAGAGTACCACCTTCAGCTTGTGGACACAGCAGGGCAGGTACTGTATGGCTCAACATACTTTATGAATGCTTGACTGGTTAGTTGGATCTCATGGTAATATATGTTGCAACATTGCAGAGTAATTTCTTCACTTTTTTTATATTTTTTTCCAGGATGAATACTCCATCTTTCCACAGACTTACTCCATAGACATCAACGGTTACATCCTGGTCTACTCTGTTACATCTAATAAAAGGTGCACGCTCACCTCCCGCTTCTTTAAAGCGATCAAATACCTCTAAAGGTCTGCAAAAATACATTTACCCCCCCCCTTGTTTTTTTCCAGTTTTGAAGTCGTACAAGTTATCCACGAAAAGCTGTTGGACATGGTGGGAAAAGTTCAGTAAGTGCCGCTGCTTTTTTGTCTGCTATCCGAGCCATTCCCGGACATTTGTAATAAATTTCGCACCGATAACATTGTGGCCTTTTACTTTCCCCTTGATGCAGAGTTCCAATTATGCTTGTCGGAAACAAGAATGACCTACATATGGAGCGGTATGTCCCAGTGCACACGGAAGTTGGTTTTCCCTAGGTTTACCATAGACTGCAGCTCTGCTTGTGGGTCTGAACAGTGTGTGGTTTTAATAATCACTTCTATCTTATACATGAATAAGCTGAACAACAGAGTAGCATTGGTTCACATGACTGAGTGCTGGAAGAATGTGCACCAGGCTGTTACAGTTACACTATGTCCCTGTAAGTTTGTGCAGCACATTTATCATCAACTGCACCAAACCAGTGGAATCCTTCACATCTGAAGATGTCCTGATTATTTTGGCTGCATTTCTGGAACATTTAATTGAGTTTTGCTATTTTGTCCACCTCAGAGTAATCAGTTGTGAAGAAGGAAAAGCCTTAGCTGAATCCTGGAACGCAGCCTTCATGGAGTCCTCGGCTAAAGAGAACCAGGTAAAAAGACGTTGTTGACCTGCTTTTTAACGACTCTTGAGAGTCACAGATCCGGTAACAGATATTGACAGACGTGGTGGCGGTTGCACCGCTGTCTGTCGGTGTCACCAGTGCAGGTTTTCGTCCCTTTCTATTTCCATTCAAACACGCTCGGATTAGGCTGGATGACAGCTCAGGGATGTACGTGAGCGTGAATACTCGTCTGTCTTCACATGTCTGCCCTGTCATTCACTGTTAACCTTTCCATGGTGTACTCAGCGTCTCGCCTACTTCCCAGAGCCTCCAAAAGATAAGCAAAAAGCAATAATGGTTCTGAGACTTTACAGAAAGATGCCACTTAGGTTAATCTCTCAATCTATTTATATGCTTCATTTTTCTGAATTAGTTGTAGGTTTACAAAAGCAATTTAGTCTGCATCAGCTGAAAAGGTTACTTGCTGATTACTGTTTGGCATCAGCAGTTTGGTTTGATGAGTTTTGACCAGTCATACGAAATGAGAAAACCTTGTTTTTCATGTGTCGTGTCTCAAAAAAACCATAATTTCCAAACCAGTCACTGTTCACTTTGTTAACTTGACCAGCAGGATCAAACTATGGGCCGTATCAATACAATGATGCTTAAACTCCGAACACATTTTGTATTTGAAGTCCGAAAATCTGTCCGCATTGATTTCTGAATCATTGTTAAGTGGTTACTACTTTGTCTGTTGTCCAGTGCTGCTCTGCACTTTTTGAGATGATCCATGAAACCCCTGCAGACACCTGAATGCATCAGGACATATATCCTGATAAATCTGAAGCGCCAGTATGAGAAGTGCTGTACCAGGACGCGTTGCGTTTACACCTATCCAACCGCTATATTTGCATTTATCAAATCACATCCAAATAACATTAGGCTGCAACGGAGTGAAACCAATCAATACCGCACACATTAGACTGGGTTGTTGTGACTCAGGAATCACTGTCACACTGCGTGGCTCATCAGTCTTGTCTGGCATTGCTTCTTTTTCATCTTTATTTTGGAAAATTGATTTTTTTTTCCATTATTATTTGTGAAATTCACCTCTTCAGATGTTGTTGTGCCACAATTCACAATGTTACTCTACTAAAACTCAAATGGCTTGGACCGATGTAATCACAAAAATGCCTTTATCAGCATTTCTTTGTATTTAACCACCACCAAGCGAACTAAAAACCCACACCATCTACCCCTGGATGTGCCATCATTGTCATGCATTAGCTGTTTCAGAGTGATGACCTCTGATTTAAATTCCACTTTACACTTCCACGCCTACAGGAGCCAAAACAGCAGGTGCACTTGAAGACGCCTACACAGTCTGTGTTTCAAAGCCCAAGCACTTTGAAGTTGTCATGTCTGTGTAGTGTTTCCTGTCTTTAAGTGGACAAAAAGGCAGTAAGGTGCTGTGTTTCAAAGGTTCATCCTCCACACGACACATTCGAGTCACTGCTCTCTGTGTGATCATCTTTTTCTACTAGAAAGCTCAGTCAGCCTGAAGTGCAAAACAAAGCAACTCTGGAGAAAAGGAAATACGTTGACTAAAAAGAGATATTTAAAAACCTTTTCGCAAAAAAAAGAGAAACTAAAAATAAAACCCCATCAACAGAAATAACATTGTCAAAACGTAACAGTGAAATTAGCAAAATTTTATACGACATGATATTTTAGAAAAAAGCAACTGGGCCAAACACAATGCCTTGTTGCTGAGTTAAGTGGCGGTTAGTTTGATAGTGCGTTCAATTTGTACTCAGAAGCTGACCGCTTTCCATTTGCAAAGTTGGAAAAAGCGTGTGAGACATCAAACGTCAAATGACAGAGTTGTTTTGAAGCTCGTTTTTCTGCAGCCATGTTGCTCGGGAAGCCGGCGGGAACACATCCACCATATGTCAATCAAAGTTAGCTTTGGCTACCTTTCTTCTGCGGATCCCTGCTGAAACATCTCCAGAACCGCCGGCCGACGTTTACGGCAGAGTGTACCATGAAACATGTTCTCAGTGTTGAAATCAAAAATTACCGTCACATTTAGCCAACGCTGGGTTAATACAAATGGCTACGTGCTTCGTTAAGCGTGGTAGCAATTACAGATGAGGACGTGATAGCGGCTAGCCATTGGCTGAGCTGACTGTCAATCAATCATATTAGAAATAAATTTAGTGTTTTATATAAACTCTCCTGTTGTTGGTACAAAAAAATTAATTCACCCCCACAGAGTTTTCAAGGACGTGAAATCAAACGATTGAGAGCAAAAGGTTTTTTTTGGCTGTAAATATGATTATTTCTGCTCTAAAGTTGGACATTTTAACATGGTGATGGTTTGCGCTTGGCCACGCCCCATGCTAGCCATTTCTAGCATTAGTTCTGATCAAATCTGCTGTGTGAGGTGGCAGCCACGGCTAACTCATCTGCAGCATGGTGTACTGCACGGCGGTGCGCAGTACGAGGAAAAACAGCCTCCAAAACCCACATTCATTTTACAGTTTGTGGGTTCCTTGCTACAGAGATAGGCCATTAGTTCGACATTAACACATAAACCACGCTTACGAATTTAAGTAATTTCCTTAACAAGTGGTGCACATCTTCATCCTACACACTTCTGTCAATATCTACCCTCATCTAGACGTATTAAGACTTTACTGACTCCAAAAGCTGGAACTCGACCATGAAGTTCACTTCTGAATCACAGCCACTCTTTTGGTGATTGGCAAGACTGCCGCAGCCAAATAGGAAGCTAAAAAAAAATCAAAAGCCAGTTTTAAATTTGTGCACATTTCTAGTTTTCAGCGAGTCTAAGAACTAATCAGCTAAACCCGGTTTGTTGTGATCCTCTTGACCTGGGGTGGGCAATCCTGGTCCTCGAGGGCTGGTGTCCTACATGTTTGAGAAGTTTCCCTGCTTCAATACACCGGATTCAAGTTCATGGTCATCATCATCATGTCATCAAGGTCTATTGATGACACAGTCATTTGTGTCAGGGTGAAGCTCTCTGCTCACCACACCACACCGTTCTGTAGCTGTGTTTTCTGAACATTTATTGGGTTTTTGGTTTTGCTTTTGTGTTTTATTAAAATGCACATGTCGCTGTATTTTGCTACTGATGCAAGAGACTTTCAGTTTTCTCAGAAGACACATTTTCAGACAGTGAATCAGCTTCAGATCAAGTCAGACTTAAAACATCCTCATCTCTGTTGCGAGGGAGACATGTTACAGGGTTTTGTGTGTGTGTTTTCTTGCTCTCTCAGACGGCCGTAGAGGTTTTCCGAAGGATGATCCTGGAGGCAGAAAAGATGGATGGCGGCGTGCAACCGGGAAAAACATCCTGCTCCATGATGTAGAGCTGCCTAATCAGCACACAGGACACTGCACTGGGATATCCCGTTACTTGAAGGCTAGCTGCCAGTCCTCCTCCACCTCAGCTGACTCCACCCCCAGGGTCCTAAATATCCAATACTGTCTATTTACGGCTCTGATTCCACTGTTATTTATCAGTATTTCCCGTTCCCTTCAATCATCCTTGTTTTTCTTTGTGTGTTGGATGAAAAAGAAAAGGATGAATGGTGATATCCTTGTCTTAGATTTTCCACGATCTGCCCATCCATCTCTTGTGCTCAGCACTGATGCAAAACATTAAAATGCATACATGGATGTATCAGAAAAAATGTTTTCACGTCACAGACGTGACAATACTGCGAAGATAGTAGTGACTTGATGCATCTTAGCTTCTCATAGCGCAGCTTCCATATAAGCTATAGGCCCTTTTTCGGTTTAAATAACACAAGATAGGAAAAATCTCATGCCAAGCATTGTCCCTGAATGCAGGTCGGTAAACACATTTCTTCTGATACATCAACTGCTCTTTTTCTACTTCATCACTTCTCAGTTTCCACATTTCTGTCCCTCAGTTTGTTTCATAGCGGTTCCTGTCAGCCAAAAAACTCTGCATCCATTTTCTAATGTTGAAAATGTTGTACAAATGTTTTTGATTGTAATCATTAAAGCAAAAAGTGGTTATGTAAGCAGGCTGGTTTATGGATTATTATTCTGACTTGGTGTCTCCAGCTACTGTTTCTATTGAGTACGTCACTTTAAAGACAGTCAGAGGTGTACTTTGCTCTTGTAGTGATGAAATGAAGCAAAGAGTATTAGAGTTTTTTCAAGTCCATATAAAGCATGCTGTTTTAAAATGGAAAAAGAAAGCACTGCTAATTTTAAAACATAAGAGAATGAATGAACAGAGGCGTTCCCGTTTCCAGACTTTTTTAATTAGCAGGGATAGAAAATTGCAAACCACATTTTTCAAATAAAAAAAAAAAAGAAAATGGGTACTTTTGTATGTTCACACATTCGTTTTGATGTGGAGCCACTGGGGCTTATTTCACATTCAGCTTTTGCTGCACGGCTTCATTAGGAATTATAAGGTGTTGCACAAGTCTTCGGAGCAGCACTTTGTGTCAATGTAGGCGTTCATCTTCAGCATCTCGCAGTGTGACAGGGCCATACATCTCTGGAAATGACCATCTATGAAAGTAATGGGCAAAAAAGATATATTTATTTATTAATAAAGAATGAGGTTTATGAGGCAAGAAGAATGTCCCCTTGGAAGGGTGTGGTGTGTGCGAGTCACAAACAATTCACAGTTTCTCTTATTTGAAGATGGAGTTCAGCTGTGTGTTCCTTTACGCTTCACAAATCTCAAGGAAATGATGTCTGTTAATTAAGCTGAAGTTAAAATGCTTCATTCCTGAGGACATGACTTCAGTGTGTTGTGAAACTCACATGGCTCTCTGAGGAAGTTGGCTGCAACACAGCCCTCCTTCTCTGGCTTACACGTCTCCACGCTCAGCTTACAGTCTTGTCCGGCCCTTTTTGGGACGCAACGATGGCAGTCCAGAGCGTCACCTGTACACCGAGACAACAAAGATGTATTTCAAATTTCATTTTGTTAAATATATCTGATCCAATATCCAAGTTTATCCATGACGTTTGACTTCAATGTTAATTTCCTCTTCTGATTATCCTAAGAGATTCATTTTCTTGGTCAGTTTCATGTCTCAGACACAAATCCAACTGTGTCTGTTGTCAAACGCATCAGTGCTCCTGACAGCTCTGCTAAGACTCCAGCTCAGTGACAACTAAAGGAAAATATGGGTCTCCCTGTTGCACAGCCGCAGAGGTTGTGTTTATACTCTGGAGAATCAGTGACAGACTCACCGGCTGCAAACAGCAGGGTGACGATTAAAGCCAAGACCAACAACTTCATTGTACCGTTCAGCGCTGCACCCTGTGGCAGATAAAGAACACGTCTGATAACATGCATGCTGATTTCAAATCACCAGATTTCACGTCTGGAAAGCCATGAAATGAAAGTCTATCTTGTCTGGAAATTTCTGTCAGAGGTGTAATTGTCTTATTTTTAAGGAACAGGCGCACACCTTAATCAATATTGACATTTAATTAAAAAGTACATTAAATTACAACTAAGCTGATGCTGATTTTATATTAGAGTTACAAACCAATTTCCAAAAGGACATAGCTGGGCTAAATACAAAAAAATTAGATAAGTGTTTTTATCCGAAAGAACTCCCGTATGTACATACCTTGCTCATTTGCCTGTCTCCCAATAACTGAGGTGCAATCATTGACTTTCCCACATTTTATACTCCTCCTTACTTTGTTCTGCCATAGTAACGTCCCATTAAGAGTTATAACTCTGTTGTGTATATATACGTAGCACCTCACCCGCCTCGGGGACAATGTGTTCAGAGGTTACGCTTTTCTAATGTATTATGCAAGAGCACTCAGACCTTTGAACGATGTGAGACTACTGCAGAGAGCAATGATTTTTATTTTTATTTTTTTAAAGGTTTGCTTTGGTGGATCCAGATGAAACAACTTACCTTTGGTACTTTGGTACTAACATTTGCACTGGATTTTGAAATAAAGAGCAAAGTCTGATTTTATTCAAGTTGTCATGCACTCTACATTTAATCAATCTAATGCAAGTCTAAAGGACTACAACCCTCTGGTTGCTTCACCAAGTATAATTAAAATCTTTACAACTGGGCTCAAGTTCAAAAGCAGTCTCAAAAACATGTCTGTTAAACATCTACACATTCATTCCAAGGCGTTTCCTGGCCAGCCGAGAGACATAGTCTCCCCAGGGGGTCCTGGGTCTTCCTTGGGGTCTCCCCGGGGAACACCTCTCTAGCGGGGTTTCCAGGGGCTCTCTGATACAAATACCCAAGACACTTCAGCTGACTCCTCTCAATGTGAAGGAGCAGCGGCTCCACCCCAAGCTCCTTCCGAGTGACTGAGCTTCTCACCTTATCTCTAAGGGAGCGCCCAGCCACCCTGCAGAGGAATTTCATTTCAGCCGCTTGTATCTGCAATCTTGTCCTTTCGGTCCTTACCCAAAGTTTATGAGCATAGGTGAGAGTGAGACCATAGATTGACCAGTAAATCGAGAGCTTCGCCTTTCGACTAAGCTCCCTTCTTCACCATGATGGTTTGGTACACCAACTGCGTAACTGTGGGTTCTACACCAATCCGTCTGTCAATCTCACGCTCCATCTTTCCCTCACTCGGGAACAAGACCCCGAGATACTTAAACTCCTCCACTTGAGGCAGGACCTCTCCACCTACCCGGAGAGGGCACTCCACTCTTTTCCGGTCAAGAACCATGACCTCAGATTTGGAGGTGCTGATTCTCATCCCAGCCGCTTCACACTCGGTTGAAATTCACCCCCAGCACATGCTGAAGGTCCTGGCCTGAAGAAGCCAATAGCCAACATCATCTGCAAAAAGCAGTGATGAAATCTTGTGGTTCCCAAAATGGACCCCCTCCGGCACCTGGCTACGCCTAGAATTTCTATCCATAAAAATTTTGAACAGAATCAGTGACGGAGTCCAACGTGCACTGAGAACAGGTCTGACTTACTGCCGGCAATGCGAACCAAACTCCTGCTCCGGTCGTACAGAGACTGAACAGCCCTTAGCAGAGGGCCCTGGACCTCGTACTCACGGAGCACCCCCCCACTGAATACCACAAGGAAACACTTTCGATTGCTTTCTCCAGATCCACAAAGCACATGTGGACTGCATACTCCCATAAACCCTCAAGCACCCTGCAGAGGGTATAGAGCTGGTCCAGTGTTCCACAACCAGGACCAAAACCACATTGTTCCTCCTGAATCCGAGGTTCGAATATTGGCTGAATTCTCCTCTCCAGTACCCTAGCATAGACTTTCCCAGGGAGGCTGAGAAGTGTGATCCCCCTGCAGTTGGAACACACCCTCTGGTCCCCCTTTTTAAACAGAGGGACCACCACCCCAATTTGCCACTCCAGCTCAACCAAGACAGCCCTACAACCCCTAGAGACTTGAGGTACTCAGTGTGAATTTCATCCATCCCCGGTGCCTTGCCACCGAGGAGCTTACAAACTACCTCAGTGACTTCAGCTTGGGTGATGGAAGAGTCCACCGCATAGTCCCCAACATCTGCTTCCTGAGTGGAAGCATGTCGGTGAGATGGAGGAGATGCCCAAAGTATTCCTTCCACTGTCTGACAATGTCCCCAGTCGAGGTCAGCAGCCCCCCACCCACACTGTAAACAGTGTTGGCAGAGTACTGCTTCTCCTTTCTGAGGTGCCGGACGGTTTACCAGAATCTTTTTGAGGTCAACTGATAGTCCTCCTCCATGGTCTCACCAAACTCCTCCCAGACCTGAGTTTTTGCCTCAAGGACCGCCCGAGCTGTGGCTTGCCATTACCTGTCAACTGCGTCAGGAGTCCCACAGGCACACGTGGCCCGACAAAACTCCTTGTACACATTTAATGAGTTCATTATTTACTGCCTGACGTGATGAAGCTCAGGGGTGACCTCATAAATGAGTGCATATCATGAGGATTCATATTCCTTGATCATCTTTAGTCTGATTCCTGACCAGGAGGACCATTTGCTTCATGCCCAGTCTCCATCCACATTTGCCTCCCACTGACTAGTTCCTGAGAATCCATCAGTGCACGGTAAGCTCATTACAGAGTGCGCATCTCATACAGCAGATGAAAAAACAAGTTGTATTTGCTTTGGAACCCATACCCTCCTGCTCGGCCTCAGACGTGGCAAAGCTTAAAATTGTGACTGCTGGTCTCCTCGCAGGTTTTCAAAGGTCAAGGTCTAAGTTGATCCAGGGATCCTCTGTGATTCACTGGCAGGGAAACAATAATAGTGAGGATTCTGACAGAGAAGCAGGAGAGGTATCTGCTTTCACGTACACTTGTGGGCTGACACCCTGCTGCTGTTTACGCTCGTGCATGGATAACTAGTTTGAGGCAGTGTGGGACCACACCTCGCCGCTGCTGCTGCTTGTCAGAGGATAGTTTATAGTTTTTGGTCATTCCTGCCCTTTCACCTCTCCTCCCTGTGTTTGTTTTTCCTCTCCATCTCCCCTCATCTGGACACAACCCAAATATTACTCTGCGAATCCTGCCAAAGTGTGACATCACTCCGAAAGCTCAATCAAAGCAAAACCTCTCCCACTCTATTGTTTCGCCCTCCTTTAGAGGCAAACTCCAATATCAGCACTGGCACATGTAAGGGAAACTGTCCATGTGGCAAAATGTCTAAACCCCCTCATTGTTCTGCTTTTGTTGCCTCTGCCTCGCAATACCACCACTCTCTCCGTCGGCCATATATATCTGGGAGTCCAAATTTTTCCACTCTTAGACTGTGTGAGTATTTTGGAAGAGTTAACAGTGGAAAATGTCTCAGTACTCAGGAAAGGTGAGTACCACAACAACAATGCAGTCACAGTAAACCTTTCCCAGACCTGTGCATGCGTTTCACACACAAAAGCAAATCCCAAAGACATGAGTTGCTATGATTTGTCCGACTTTAGGTGTCTATCTAAAATCTTTCTGACTGTCTGTTAGACAGACGATGTTTTTGGCAGAATTTTCAAAGTGTCTTTGCTTTTTTTTTTAATGAAAAACAGATTGTGTTCTATGAGGGCAAATGTTTCACTGGGAGGAAGTTGGAGATCTGCAGTGACTGCGACAACTTCCAGGACCGTGGCTTCATGAACAGGGTCAACTCTGTCCGTGTGGAGAGCGGGGCCTTTGTCTGCTACGACCACCCAGATTTCAAGGGCCAGCAGTATATTCTCGAGCATGGAGAGTACCCTGAGTTCCAGCGCTGGAATGCCCATAATGATCACATGGGCTCCTGCAGACCAATCAGGATGGTAAAAGTGTGTGTGCGTGTTTGTGTGTGAGTGACACGCAAGCAGCAGACAAATATTTGGTTGGTAAGAAAGCCTGTTGGGCTGGTATTTCAGTGGCCTCATTTGCTTTCATCTGTTTGCCAGTTAAATCAACAGGTAGTCTTTCACTACTGTTTGTAATAATGGAGGAACCAGGTTGCAGCAAAGCCACATCATGCAAGTTTTCACATTACAAACTGATACCATCAGCTAAAAGAAATGCACTTACGACGTGCAATCCACCACATGTGCATTTAACGTTTAGATTTCTGTAGGTGTGCACACAATGCAGCCTCTGTCACACAGAGAAGGCAGCCTTGGTTGCTTGCAGAGAGGTGAAGCTGATTGTTGCTGCTATGACTCAGAAAGCATACGTGCGATTTTACTCCTCAGCATGGAGAACACTACAGGTTGGAGCTGTTCGAGGCAGACAACTTCTCCGGCCAGTGTGTGGAGCTGTGTGACGACTGTCCATTCCTGCAAGCGCGAGGCCTGACCAAGAACTGTGTCAACTCCATCAAGGTTTATGGAGACGGCGCGTATGTATCTCTGTGGCCATAATTACCGATCGACTGAACCTCCCTTTAGCATTTACATTAGCACTTCTCAACATGACTAATCGCTAATGATGATAGTTTTGCTTATGTTTCTCAAACATATTACATAATCAGCTCATAGGGAAAATTAATATTTCAAAAACGTCTTCTATGCATTTTCCAGCAGCTGAAACTAGTGCCTCTGAGGATTTGGCAGGAAACTTTCAGGGAATTTAGATTAAAAAAAAAAAGGCTTTGCACATTTATTTAATTAAGAAATTGTGCAAAGTGCTTCATTAAAATATTAAACAATGAAAGAATATATGTTAAATAGGAATGCCCAAGACCTTTTTAATCCTCAGATAAATTCATATAACCATTTATCAATTCCTTTTTCTGTGGCACTCACAGCTCTGAAACATTGATATTATTCACAAAGAAATTGTAATGAGAAACATGTATCAGGGTAACAGACATGCAAAGGAATGACACGATATCACGGTCATCATCTTACATTTTTAGCAGAAAGTAGGTCCGTTCCCATTTAAGTCAGCGGGACTTCCAGACTGTTTGTTTTTCCTTTAATAATTTTCCGTAATCCTGGCCCCGGAGGGCTGTTGTCCTGCATGTTTTAAATATTTCTCAGATGAAGCCAACATCCACATAAATGCTTGGATGAGTTTTACTTTTTTTTTTCATATTCTACTAAAATATACGTTATAAGGAATCTCTCAGGTACAAATGCAGCCTGAGGTTTTATGATACTAATCGTGGACTGCAGCGTCCTTGAGTTCAAGTCCAGCACCTGACTGAAGGCATAAAGCTGTTAAACTGACTTAAAAGTCCTCTTTTGTGAAAAATGCCACTATTAAATACAAAACCTTTACACAAATAAAACAAAGCCACTATCTGTCAAGTCAGATTTACTATAACATATCAATGGCATAAAGTGTACCGTCCGGTCGCTGACTGGTTTTTGTTGACTCTCTGAGCAGCTGGGTGTTGTATGAGGAGCCAAACTACCGCGGCCGTATGTACATCCTGGAGAGAGGAAACTACTGCTCGCACGTGGAGTGGCAGGCAGAGAACCCCAACATTCAGTCTGTTCGCAGGGTGGCAAACTACTTTTAAAGCTACCTCACCACTGATGTTTCAGAAAGGAAATCCGACACCACACTGTCAAGTCTCTGGCTCTCTGGTGCTAAAGATGAATAAAAGATGCAGAAAATGTTTGACGCTGCTGGTTGTTTTATTTTTGTACTGAATAATTCAAAGGATGAAATAAAGTAGTGATCCCACACTATTTCAATCAAGTTTTTTTTTTTCATCCTTTTTGTGCTCAATTAATGTGGAACTCCCACTTATTTTATTGGGGAAATGGCAGTGACTCCGTTAATTGCTTTCTGTGGAGCTCCATGGCCAGGGAACCTTTAAGTGCAGTGCTTTGCCACAAACAAATGGATCCATTACCAAGAAATACAAGACATTTTGAACACCACTCAACATCAAACCCTAAAAGCTAAAAAAAACAAAAAAAAAAACTATAAATATAATGATAATAACAATAAAGACATGGAGCCAATAGTCAACAAAAGAAAATGTTTAAAAAAAACCCTCAGTTGAGTGTTTGGCAGTCACGGGGGAACAATAGAAATGCTGCATCCTCCCCACAGAGGAAGAATGAATCAAGAGTGAAAGTGGAAAAATAAGCACAGCTACACAGTGTAGGTACACCTGCCCTGGGGAGCTCTGCTACCACCTAGTGTCATTTATCTACTTTACTGTGTCGCTCACTTCAGGGCTTTCTGACGGGACTTTAGCCATGTCTGACCAAAACGTATCAACATGAAATGTTTCCCACAAATGTTGCATGTGAAAGTAAACCTATAATACTCAACAAGGCCACTGTAAGAATTTGCACTCATTTATAGCTCTTGACTGATGTTTGGGATGAAGGGTGGTTAAATTTAAATTTAATAGCTATGACACAGTTGAGGAAATAAAATCAGCTTATGGGATGATGGGATATATTAGAGAAAACTGCAGAATTCAGGGATGGGAAGGGTTCAGTGTTGAACACTTTACAGGTTGACTGGTATGCTCCTTTTCAGCGTTTAGACTGACTTTTTTAAATTGTTTTGTTACTCTGATTGCATGTTTTTGTTAGATGGATTAATTTACCGTACACTTATGTCAGCTGTTAACTTACCGGATAACTTAACAACATGGGTGGTACCACGAGTGCTGTCAGTTCCTGTTGTTCTCCATGTAGGAACACAAACAAATAAAAATAAATAAATAAAATCATTACACTCATATTGTTCTATTAGTGCATTCATACTACACAAACTTTTTTTTTTTTTTTTTTTGCAGCTCTTATAACTACAGGAGAAAGTCTTCATACCAATGTCTGAACTGCAGAAACTATAGTTGATCATAGCTAACTGAACTGAATTTGAATTTTGATTGTTTTTCAAACTGATTTGAGGAAATGGTCATTAATTAAAAACATGAACACAGAACCAGTCATGTCATCGAAGTAAAAAAAGTTATACTATGAAGGATAAAAGGTTCATTTTAATTTCTACCTGTGGTGAAAACGCAGCCAGAGAAACGGCCCTTTGGGGTTCAGTCTGTGGCATGCACCAGTTGTCGGCTAAGCAACATATACCATTAGGCCCTTTTCAGTTGATGAGCCTGTGATATTTTATCTTGCCAACCTTAAGTTCAAACTCATGAACTCAACATCAACCTTGCCCTGATTTGAAATTTAAGCCAATTAAATCATGGTGACTGACATTAAAGCTTCTACACTGAACACACTTCTATTCTGCAGGCTGGGGCAATGCCTCTCAATCCAGCCCATGTCTAATTATTCTTTTTTTGAAGTGATTTGAATACTTAATAATTCAAAGAGCAGACTTTAGTGAGGACTGTAGGAACACAGAAACATGTTGTGTTCCCAGCAGTGGTGAAACCAAACCTACGCTCTACTTCATCATTATAGGCAATTGTTCTTCTATTCAATTTACATTCATAATTAATAACAATCCAACTAATGACACTTTAGATTAAGTAAGAAGGTTTATTTGCAAAATTACTGGCAAAACACATTGTCGGGAAATAACATTTTGGGGTAAAATTAAGGGTACTTTTTGGGTTATAATTTAAAATAAAGTAAAAGGTTTGTCTGGGTTCTTTTACCCTCTATTTTTATTTATTTTCTTTAAGTGTATAATTCCAACCCAGATTGATTTTGGCTAAGCTTAAATCCAGTCTTTAACTTTTTCTGTAATGCATAGCTCGTATAGTCATTCTGCTTAAAATACAGCACAAGTAGGATCAAAGTGATTAAGCTGAGGATTAGATTTTAACAAGCTCTTACAGTACTAGTGGGAACTAAAGTTTCATTTGTTATATTTGCCACTGCCTCATTTCCCACATAATCTTATTCTTCTGGAAATGTCACACCCCGGTTATGGCCATTGTGCCTTTAATGAGCACTTGTGTGCTTTCTCTTCCAACTGTCATGACAACAGAGCATCTATCTTTACAAAGTTTTGCTCATGGGCTGTATTGAGTTACAGGGTCAATACATGATAGCGTAATGAGGAAATGCTTTGTCTTGAGTTACACTCAACGGCACTAGTTTAAGGGTGATTACCTATTTCTAACCCCATTCCTAGGCCATTTGCTGCATGAATCGGCTGAGTGTCACCAACATGCCATTAGTCCGGATGCTAAGGAGAAGGAGAGAGGGACCTGTGAGCACGACCTAATGGCATTTCAATAACGTCATCCTCGATTCTCCGAGATGATGGGATTAATTATTTTGCACAAAAGACCTCCGTTTTAAAAGCAGGTGTTAAGCCACATAGATTCAAGCTCGTTACTTGCTCTAATGGAGTTGGGAATTTCTTCCTAAATAAGGAGATAATGAGAAAAAAAAAGTATAACAAGTTAGTTTAAAGAAACTCTACTCCTTTGAAGGAAATACTTCCAAAAGTGAGTAACATTAGTTGTATCCCAGCCAACACCCTATCAATCTTTAGACGCAATGTCTCAGAATAATTAAGCGTCACAAAACACAACTTTTTAGACTAATACTTGCATATTGGAGAACTATACTGCCATCCAGTTCCAGCTCTATAAATAAGAATAAGGAGCACCTCAGCTTGGTTTTATTGCACTTGCTCTGCTTGAGATATATTTAATATTGAACCACTGTATAGAGGTGAATTAGGAAATTGGAACAAATGCATTTGAAAAACCGTTTACTCTATCCTGTTACTCCAAACTAGGACAGATATTTATAACTCTAACACTTATGCATAAAAGATCATACAGAGGGGAATAAAAACAACAGGATTTATCATGTACAACTACTTGTGAGCCTGCAATAGATATTTCCCATACTGAAACATATATATATATATATATATATATATATATATATATATATATATATATATATATATATATATATATATATATATATATATATATAGTGTGTGTGTGAATAATTAGAATATTTATATTTTACATATAGCATTAATTTAAAACTAATTGGATTTTTGCAATTTACCCTACATATAATTGTAGCCTACTTATACAGTATTGTGTAGCGTATTTCTTTTAAGGAGGGTAAAGTTTATTGGATTCCTGACCGCTCTAGGTGCTAAATAACATATAAATTAACTAAAAGTATAATTTAAACCTGGTGGCTGGTAAAAAAAAATAAATGAAAAGTAGTACGCCCGAAACCAAAACCCCGACCGCAACCACAGAAAGTCCAACACCTAAACGAGACACAAACGCCGCCATGGGAGAGCACATCTTTCCGTCGCCCTTTCTTTTGTTTCGTTTTACGTGTGTAATTGTGGCAACTGTGGATAAGGACATTGTTGTGAAGTAAATTTCGGCGTGTCTCCGCGGTGTCGCGTTGAGGTCACTCCTCGGCTGCCTGAAATCCCCTCTTTGTGTTTACACATCCGGGTTTCCCTGTTTGCAGCCCATTCCCCATTTAGAAGCCATTTTGGACACAGATCAGTAACATGCATGTAAACCCCGACCGACCTCCCGACGCGGCGGTGCTACTACTCAAGTGAAAGAAAACCTCTAAAAACAGCGTCGAGCTCTCGACACTGGTGCTCCAGCGACTTCCCATTCGGTTTCTGGACCCGCTTCCGATGCGAAATGCCTCGTCTTTGGTCGGACTGAGAGCCCGGCAGGCAGTTAATCGCTCCTATCTTTTTCCGTGCAACATTGTTGCACCGTCGCGGCTATCGACACGCGTTGTGGTGGTAGGAGGGGGAGGAGGAGGAGGTGGTGGCGGTTAAGGCTGCTGGAGGGAGCGGAGGCCTGTGGTCGGTTTGGATCCCGGACTGATGTTGTTTTGGCCGACTTGAGTTTTAATGTTTGCGACGGAAAGAGGGGAGGAAGCTCGGTCCCGTATTCAAATCGGAACATGTCTTTTTCATGGCTGACTTGTTCACTTCTTCTGGGAACTTTATGCGCAGGTAAGCCGCGATTGGTCCCCGTATTCTTAACGTTTTCGTGTATAAATGCAATTTTAATGTTATTTCTTTAAAAGAGGCACGCGTATTTGTCTTAAATATCGATTCTCCACGATCTGCCTCGCGTCTGTTGGTAGTTAAAACTTTGCTGGCAGCTGATACTATCGTTCAGTCTGGATTTAAATCTCTCAATCATAATCTCCTTTTCCCCTCGTTTGACCGCTACAGCCGCTATTTCACTGTAGCAGCCACAAACTACCCTTTTCTCAGTTTTAAACGTTTTGAATGCAATTATTTTTATTTAATACCCTTTACCATGTGACTTTAATAAGTTTAAGAAATATGTAGGGTATCCAAATTTAAAACTGTTGCGTCCCTCAACGGTGGCAGGAATAGAAGGCAGCAGCTGCATCAACATCCTGAAACCTTATAGGCTCCATCTCAGGTCTGCACTCTTGTTTGTGTTTCTGCACTAGTCTGGACAAAAGCGGCTATAAACACACGGGTTTGTTTTTAGTAAATCGGTGGCGTTTTGGTTTGAAGATAAGAGGAGCTGAAGTCAGATGCTCATCCTGAAATGAGGTTACTGTCACACAGCTTGGTACCACGTGAAATTGAGTATGAGGGTTGTTTTCCTTTTTTTTTTTGTTTTGTTTGGAGACTTTGGTCTGGTTTCCAACCCATATATGGATTATGTTCTCCCATACCCGTTTGTATATATGTATATGTATATATGTATATGTGTAATCTGTGAGCTCATTCTTGAGTTGTGTTGAAATTTTAATTGAGGCACAGCAGCCTCCTGTGCGTCAAATAGAGCTGCAGCGAATGTATTTATGGTTTATAGATTACAACACGGAGAGTACAGTAAGCTGCTTCCCCAGAATTCATGTTGCAGTGTTAAAAAAGGCTCAGTGGGAGGGGGGCAGGGAATGATCTTGTAGTAAAAGTCCTCCCGGGTCACGTGACCACAGATATCAGAAATGCCATCTCGGCTCAATGGAGCATTGAACATCTCTGCTGTAGGAGTGTGTGAGTGAATCTGTGTGTGTTTAATACCTTCTACCTTTTTTCACTTACACTTTGTAACAAGCATGATGTTTGGTTATTTCATGCATCCCTATATGATATAATGAAGTAAATTGTATGCTGCTGCACAGTTGAGTGTGTGTGTGTGTGTGTGTGTGTGTGTGTGTGTGTGTGTGTGTATAATGGTTTGGTAGGGGTAACGCTGGGGGATGGGCAGGCTCCTGTATAGGCAGGGATTTAAAGAGACAGGCACTATTTTTCTCTGAACAAAGATTAAGCATTGCATTTCCAAGATATTCGAATGACATGTACATGTTATCTGCTTCTGTTATTTTTGGGTGTGTATCCAATATCAGAGCCCATTTTTCAATAACAACCTTTCCTAGAAATAATTTGAAGACCGGCAGCTATTATTATACCATAGCTTAGCTGGAAAAAGTGTTTTACTTTAAAACGGTCCCTAAAGAAGACAGTCTTATCTGTCTTCACAGATGTGTCTCAAGAGTAGGAATCCTTATCTATAGAAGTAGCAAGCCAGTGTGTGTGTGTGTGTGTGTGCCCTGTTTCCATACCACAGCAGGCTGATCATTGTTTTATAGCTAATTAAATTCTGTAATTTCTCCATCCATTTTGCTTTTTCCCCATCTCTGCAAAGATTTTTTAGTCAATGGGATTATGCTGAGCTAGTATTCAGTAACAATTTCTTAGCCCAGAGGAACTCCCTTTCTACTACAGAGAGCTCCCAGAGCTGGCAACAAGCCAGAGTGATGATAGAGTCTCTGCTCCAAGATGTTTCTTCATGGCACAAAGTGGATTCTGCACCATATGTCTGTGCTTTCGCTGTTGAGGTTCAATTCATTATGATCCGAGCTGACCAAGGCCTTCTGTCTGTATCAGGGTACAGTCTCGGTGAAGCAGAGACCCGGGAGTGTGTCTACTACAATGATAACTGGCGTACGGAGAGGACCAACCAGAGTGGCTTCGAGCGCTGCGAGGGGGAGAAGGACAAGAGACTGCACTGTTATGCCTCCTGGCTCAACTCCTCAGGGACCATCAAGCTGGTGAAGAAAGGCTGCTGGCTGGATGACTTCAACTGCTATGACAGGTTTGCTCTCTGTTTTTTATTTACATTTATACCAGGATACATGTGTGATCAGAGCACCCATGTGGTGTCGCATGTTACTTTTGTTTCTCTCATTTTCTCACACTTTCAAGGACACACAAAGATTGTATAATAAAACAGTTGTTGTTCAGCATTTGTTGCTTGTAGTTCTGCAGAAGTGCTTTCTAGATTCATTATAATTTTTATAAAACTGTGACCTGCCACTTCTAATGTTGCTCAGTTAATTTTTGTCCATATAAAATGTAATTGGTGGCTTACAAAAGAATCTTTCCAATTTTGGTTTAGATTGAAAGTTGAAAAAATTGAACAGTTAATCTCTTTCACGTTTTCCAAAAAAAAAAACTACAAGTTTCAGAAGCCAGTCATTCAGTACGTTTACATGCCGTAAGAGAAAGTCGAATGATTGCCTTAGTCAAACTGATATCGAAGTTTTAAACCCCATGTATACACCTTCGTCAGGCTGTAGTCGAACCGAACTGGAGTTCTTGAAATCGAGCTATTAGTCCCAGATAATGCGGTTCTAAATCGACCTGTTAGTCCCAGATAATGCGGTTCTAAATCGACCTGTTAGTCCCTGATTATGCAGTTCTAAATCAACCTATTAGACCTAGATAATGCGGTGCTAAATCGAGCTATTAGACCCAGATAATGTGGTTCTGAATTGAGCTGTTCTGACATTTATACACAAACCACAGTTAGCCTAACTGGCCCGGGACTCCCCCTTCCGCGGAAGCGGGAATAACAACAGTCACGGCAAGACAACAACACAAGTTGCGTGCGGCTTACGTGCAACACGATCATGCTTAGTATGTACGATATGTACAGACCTTCTGTATCGTTGGCGTGCATATCTTGGTGCGGTGTTGTCCTCCTCCTGCGTCTGCTTCAATTCTGCCGTGTTTGTTTACTAATTGTTCTAACTAACCGGAAGAATGCCAATGCAAAAGGGCATGTAGCGCCACAGAGCGTCGGGAAGTCCAATGCACCTCACTCAATAATTTGATTCTCTTCCCATACGTGTATACTCGGATTTCTCAGAAACTCCAGTTAAATCCTTAGTTCGATTACTGCCAACAGCTAGATTTAGATGTACTTGTAACCGTAATGAGTGGAACTCTAAAAGTGAAGTGCCTGGTTTTACTTGACAGAGGTGTTTGTGTAGCGCCTGGTACATCGTATTCTGCAGGGATCAGGATAGAAGTACCTGTAACAGAATAGTGCCTGTCCCAAAAAAAGGAGGTTTTTGCATTTTAGAAAAAAGTGTATGTTCATGCATGAAGCAAGAAGAGTGATACTGCATAGGTTTTTAGTCTGCGTTTGCCGTTTTGCCTGCGAAAATAGTCTAATTCTTTCCTTACATCATTTGTGGTCATGTATCAGTGTAGTCACATTTGCACAAATAACATTCAACTGAAAAGGAAATACAGTTTATTCTCTTTTATAGACTAAAATTTGTCGAATAAGAACTTGCCGTCTGTGCAGAATTTTTGGAGTACAAAGTACAACTCTACTTGCAGGACACAACCACTCAGCTAGACACACACACACACACACACACACACACACACACACACACACACACACACACACACTTCTCTCTCAATATGCACCCTATTTTGAATTTAATGAAAGATTTGAATTGGAAACCTACTGCTATTTCATATTTTAATAGCAAAGGGTGCTGGACTTAAATGAGTGACCAATTTTAATGGCAGCTGTTGTTTATGGAAAACTCGCTATTACCGAGCAGCAGGCCGGATACTTCCACTTTTCTTTTGGTTTACTGTGGTATCAAAACCTGCTTTTTCTTTGATTGGCCTCTGATGTTTCCTCTGCCATTACATGTGAAGATGATAAACGCATTCCAAATTGCAAGTGTGGTACTTTCTTTTCTCAGCAGAGCTTCAGACTAAGAGTCTTTACCAGGAGCTTTGTAGTCCCTAACTGAAGTGTTGCAAAGGGCACAACCACACAATTTATGGGCACATCACTCAACTGTCCTAGTTTAACCTCAATACTGGTGAATAGTGGACAACGCTACCATTCACCTTTACTCCATTCCTTTTTTATTTTTCCTTTCTGTGTCTACTGAGCTTCACGAATGGCAGTTCCTCCTTGAAGAAAATGTGCTGTGTTGAGTTTGCTATCATTTCTGCCTCTACTAGTAGTTTCCTGCTCACAACATGCTCTGTAGAAAGACATTGCATTTTTAAAATCTTTTGTCAGGCTGTTTTTTGTTTTGACCAGGGTATTATGTTTCTATTATGACTAGCCAGTTTCCACTGCAAACTTATGTGTTTATTTTTTTAAAGTGCATGTTTGACACCACATCAAGAGAAGACAATACAATTCATTGTACTAGTCTTTTTTTTCATTATCTTTCAGTCATTTCAGGCACTCTAGACAGAATACGGACTACAACTACTACGTACATTTGCAGTATGCAGTTGCAGGAGGTTTACAGACACTGCTTTTAATAATGTTTTCAACATATATGTTGCAATGTACAGGGGAAACGCTTGATTACATAGTGATTAGATATATTGAACACAGCACAAGACTTTCAACAAATGTCAGGGAATTTGCAGTTTGGACTTTAGTGAGTATGTATAAAAAAACCCCAAATAAATAAATAATGGCACAGGCTCAGTCTGTAAACCTGTTTAGTAAAGATGTGTACATCACATTCATGCTGTGTTGGTGTGAGTTCCTGAGCGGTTGTTGGGTTAGTGTGTTCACTTGAATGGGAGGGGGGACACGTGGATTTCCAAGTACCTATTTAGCGGTCAGCACTCACTCAGGTCAAGCTGAAAATCGTCCAAGTCCGGTCACCAGCTGAGCAATCAGTGCAACCCTAGTAAGCAAGCATTCATTCGCATTTCTGTTGAGACTGTTCATGGACACACAAGCACATGAAATTCCTGAATGCATTCAGATAGTGTTTTTGGATTGTTGGGCTTGTGTGATCGGTTATTTAAGATGCCAACATAAACCATACAACATAGTATGGTGCCAGTAAACCTCAGCAACTACTTTCCAAAAGTAGAGATTGATGTAAAGGAAAATGCTCTGCGACCACCAGATCCCCTGTTGGTTCTCTCTGTGAAACGGCCATGAACAGTTCAGAGTACACCACATTATCCATAGCTGATGTTGGCAGATGGATATGGTGGATACTCAGGGTTTTGTAAGTTGGAGAGCAAATTTAAACTCCGCTTTATGTGCTACTGTAGGATTTGTACTGCACAGACTAATTCCATCTGCAGCATTTAGAGCTACCCTGAGACCTGCGATGGCTCATGAAAGCTCCAGGCTGGAGAAATGAAACCCAAAGTAATTCTATCCTAGGTGACACATCTGTGTTTGTGCGCATCAAAGGCCCTTTTTGCAATGTTTTATAGCCTTTGTGATATTTAAACTTTAATTTTGTGATTGTTATGTAGGAGTTGCCATTGGCTGATGATTACTGATTCTTGTAAGTGAAGCTGTGGAACTTCTACAATAATAAGCAGCATGTAACAACAATCTTAACAGGTTATTAAGAAGATATGCCAGCTTGAAGATGTGGGAAATAAACCTTTTGCTGGTAAATAACATCAATAAGATGAAACCCATTATGTTGCTGCTAGATTTTTTTTTTTTTTTTTTTTGTACTCCTTCACATTTCCTGTATTATTCTATTGTATGTTGTGCTCCGGTATAATTCAACAATTTATTGAACTAATTTTGCTATTAAAGCGTTGCTTGGCTCTCGTGTCGACACCGATACCTGTAACCAAAGCTAAATGATACATCAGTTTAAAAGTCTAGACAACAAATGGGACTCATATTACTTTGTCCTCAGAGAGTTCAAGCACTGCAGACAACAAGAGTCAGACATCTATCCACAGGACTGTTTAAGGGCTTTGCCATGCATATAAAAAGCCTTATTTTGATCTTTTTGTGTTTATGGCTCGATTTCTGTCTGATCCTTGCGTTTTGTCTTTCGTTGTTATAGGCAAGAGTGCATCTCCATGGAGGAAAACCCTCAGGTGTTTTTCTGCTGCTGTGAGGGTAACTACTGCAATGAGCGATTCACTCACCTTCCTGACATGATTGGCAATGGCAACCAAGGTGAGTGGCTAATCCATCTTACACAAACTGCAAGCAGGCCACAGATATTTTCCTTCTATTGCTGCATTTGTTTGGGCTTGAAAACCTTTTGTAGATGGTTGGTAACTTTTTACTTCGTGGTAGCTGTAAGATTATTAAATTTAAAATTTTCAGTTAATTTGCCAAAGTTTTAGACTTCTAGTCTTTTTGTACTTTCTTCAACGTTTAAACTCATTTTGAAGTGACCTGGACTGTAGATTGTGTGCAGATGCTTGACCTCGAGCAACAGTAGCTGTAACTCGTCTCACTTGTCACGCCGTATTGCCGTTGTGTCAGCGCTGGTGACTCCAGATGAGAGCTGTGATGCACCTAGAATAACATCTAGCCAAAGAGTGACAAATAATGGTTTATTTTTATACACAATAAATAATGTTGATTTACTATTTTCATGATTAAAATACTCATTTAGGCTATCAAATCGTCGAAGCATTTATCCCAGCCCTGCTGATTAGTGATGGTGGTAATGCGTTATGCATGTGTTCCCTTCAGTTCCATATTTTCATTTTGTTCTTATTCCTGTTTTCTTCCTTTCACACATTTTACTAAGTCATTTTGAATATGAAGACTGTTTACAGTACAGTGAGGTTGTTTGACTTTGTTTGAAAAGTATTTTGCTGGATCCAAGTCAGACTAGAAGGGTTAAAAAAATGTATTTAAGGGTTACTTTCAGCATTTCTTCACATTCACAGCCGTGACTCTTTTGATAGTCAAAGGTCAAGGCTGGATAATCTTCACGAAAGTTCCTCTCTTTTAAAACCAGGTCTTGCCATCTGTGGAAGACGCCCATGATGTTGCTTATAACCCACAAGTAATAAAGCTGACATGTATATATTCTGTTCCTCCTTGACAGTGAAGATTCGGCCTCCACCCCGAGTGCCGTCCCTGCTCAACGTGCTAGTGTACTCACTGCTGCCGCTCTGCGTGCTGTCCCTGGCCCTCGTTCTGGCCTTGTGGATGTACCGCCACCGCAAGCCTCCTTATGGCCACGTGGACCTGAGCGAGGTGAGACGCACCATTCTCAACTCTGGATTTCATCTAAAGCGTTGGAGCAGTTTAGCCTGACTTGGTGGGGTGCTGTCCCTTTTTGTACATTGCTAATGTTTGAATTTAATTATTTATTGGTTTATTCAGGATCCTGGACCTGTACCTCCATCGCCTCTGGTGGGTCTGAAACCACTGCAACTGCTGGAAATTAAAGCTAGGGGTCGCTTTGGTTGTGTTTGGAAGGCCCAATTAATGAGTGAATATGTTGCTGTAAAGATTTTTCCTGTTCAGGTATGTCGGTAATATCAGTATCCTATTTTCTTGCAGAGTTTTGTGTCTTGGTTCCTGCTTTATATGACCAAATTTCCATAAGATACATACCCATAACTGTTTGAATAAGCCCAGACGTTTTTAAAATGGTTCCTATGCTGTCATATATGTAAAAAAAATCTAGTTTTTCTCTTTGAATCTTCAAGGTGTGCACATGAATCTTTGGCTTGTGTTGACAGGATAAGCAGTCGTGGCAAAATGAGCGGGACATATTCATGACTCCAGGGATGAGGCATGAAAACATCTTGCGCTATGTTGCAGCAGAGAAACACGGAACCAACCTGGAAACGGAGCTGTGGCTTATCACAGAGTTTCACGAGAGGGTGAGAACGCATCTCCACATGTGACGTACATACAGAATCTTTAAACTTTAATTAATGGGAGGAACTTATTTCATGTGGCAATTCTGTTGTGTAATCACAGCACGCTTTTACTCTTGGCAGTAACACAGATTTATTATTTACATTTCTCTTCACATCTATGTATTCACCGCTTCATTGCAGATAAATGTTTACAAACCTATTTGTTTTAAATGTGTTAAGCAATGTATTGATTTAGGTTTCTGGTAAATCTTACTGAATACACTGTTTTCCTAGCGAATTGAAGTCCAGTCTATTCTGTTGATTTGTGGATCCAGGAGCAGTTCTTATGTGAGGTTACCGTTGTGGTCTCCCACCGCGCTGAACAGTACCAAGACCTTCTGAGAAATGGACTTAATCTTGTGCAATTGTTAATCCTAGTTCCTTTTGTGTGTTTGTGTGTGTGTGCAGGGCTCATTGACAGACCACCTGAAGGGTAACACTGTGACCTGGACCGAGCTGTGTCACATAGCAGAGACCATGTCCCGCGGCTTGGCCTACCTCCATGAGGACATTCCCAGCTACAAGGGAGAGGGGCCTAAACCCACTATTGCACACAGGTAGGAAAAGCAAATCTGTCTGAATATACATCTGGTGTGTGTGTGTGTGTGTGTGTGTGTGTGTGTGTGTGTGTGTGTGTGTGTGTGTGTGTGTGTGTGTGTGTGTGTGTGTGTGTGAAGGGCAGAGACGGGCTGTGCGGTGCCAACATTTGAAAGTCCTTCTGGTGCCGGCTGCTGCCTAAGTTTTATAAATGCAGCCGTAATCCAAATGTGTAGGAAATGCAGATTCCCCAAACTGTGCTCGACTTACAAAAAGAAAAAGCCACCTCTCTTTCCTCTAATGTAACCGTGTACGTGACGTTGTCACGCAGGCATGCTTTATGAACTTAAATTTGACATTGATTGTCTCAGCTTAAGTGCTCTGTAATATCCACATAATTCATTACCTGACCCAATTCTGAAAACCTGATACTAGCTGTTATATTTTTAGATCGGATGTTCCCATCCCCCCATCAGTTGTGTGTGAATTAGTAGTTTTGTCTTGGAGTATGAACTAATTCATTTGACTGCTGTGACTAAACATATCCATTAACAAGGCTATTTTGATGACTATTGTGAAATTAATTCTTCAGGGACTTCAAGAGTAAGAATGTGATGCTGAAAGATGATTTAACTGCAATCATTGGAGACTTTGGGCTCGCCGTGCGATTTGAACCAGGAAAGCCTCCTGGAGATACACACGGTCAGGTATGAAGAAATTCACTTTGGGTTTTCAGTGTTTACGTTGACCCTCTGATAAACCCGTGTGTATGCTCAAGTAAGCTTGAATCCATCTTTGTGAAGGTTGGTACGAGACGTTACATGGCTCCAGAAGTGCTGGAGGGAGCCATCAACTTTCAGCGAGACTCCTTCCTGAGGATAGACATGTATGCCATGGGCTTGGTCCTGTGGGAGCTGGTGTCCCGCTGCTCAGAGATGGAGGGTAAGTCAAACAGTGTAGGAATGCCTTTCGGCCCACAGGTGAAAGGTCATTCTGCTGCTGACTGGCCTCATAAATAAAGGATTAGCTTTTATTTTGTCTGGAAAGCAGTCTGATCAGGGCCAAAGTTCTAATGTGGATAAAGCCACTCTTTATGTCTAATGAACGTGTTGTCTTTTTCAAAATCCTGCTCTGTTTATACGATTAAAGCTTTCCAATCTGTTGGCTGACCTTCCCATCTCAGGTACTGTTGGCGAGTACATGCTGCCGTTTGAGGATGAAATAGGTCAGCATCCCTCCCTGGAGGATCTGCAGGATGTGGTTGTGCACAAGAAGATGCGTCCCGTCATTAAGGACTGCTGGCTCAAACATCCTGTGAGTAATCGTGGAAGAATGGCTGCTGCTGTTGAGACGGCAATGCCAGGATGTCTTGCATCCTTTTTTCCAGTCAGCATCATAAACTGATCAGATACTTTGTAGTTTCTGAAACTGTGCCAGTAATGTCCAGAGTTTCTTGGCACTTATTTAAAAAAAACAAAAAACATTCATATACATACACACAAGCGCGTGCTTCTATAATTTCGTCTTTGCAACGGCAGGGGCTGGGCCAGATCTGCGAGACCATCGAAGAATGCTGGGACCACGACGCCGAGGCACGGCTGTCGGCCGGCTGTGTGGAGGAGCGGATCAGTCAGATCGCCAGGACGATAAGCAGCACTACCTCAGACGGCCCCGTCTCCATTGTGACGTCTCTCATCAATGAAGACCTACCTCCCAAAGAGTCCAGCACCTGAACGGGTGACACCATCCTTCACCTGAGCTCCTGACTTTTCTTTCTTTCTTTTTTTTTTATTTTTTTTTATCCAAACTCAGCGGACCTCTGTGAATATTTAACAACTCAACAAAAAGAAAAAAAACAAAAAAAAACAACCTAGCAACTTAAATGCAGCTGCTATTTCATCCCAATACTGGTATTTTTCCCCTGTTTGATGTTTGTTTTTCAAGTCAGATCTTACTAACACATCCATCTGCTGTAGTGAAGTAGTAATAAGCTATGCGATGGGCACGTCTGATAACACCCATGTGTCAAATCTTAAACCCTGTCATTACCTCATGTATTTCTTTTGTGTTTAGTCTCTCTCCTTTTTTTTTTTTTTTTTTTCTTTTTCTTTTTTATTACCTCACGAGTTGTTGTTTGTCGTTGTTGTTGAATTTTTCTGTCGTGGTCATGATCATCTGCGGCCAAATGAAATGAACCTTTGCTCCAAACCTCAGACGACGTGCTGCACACCTCGGAGGAACCGTTTTGAGACTGTTAGACGAAATATATTCATCTTCCTCAGGGGTTGAAGCTTCTCGATTTTTAAACTCAAAAGTGTGCTCCCTTATTTTAAACCTGTGTATTCCTCAGAATGGGAGAGGGGGAATAGGAGTACAGCTGTTTTATTGTAAGGGAGGGAGCTAAATGAGAGCTGAGCAGTTTTATTGGACGTTTGGACTTTTCAAAGATTTAGGACAAGTGTATTGTCCTTGGAACTACCTCTCAGGTATACAGCAGGCTTCTTTGGAACATTTCTCTAATTTGAGAACCAATCCAGCTAGCTATCATGGACATATTCCTGGAATTTTTTTTTTTTTTTTTTTTAAATAATTGTTAAAATTCAGAGTTACTCCTTTTGCCAGTGCCAGGGGCATTGGTGGATGCTGTTTGGAGTTGCAATGTTACACATTAATTTTAACTGTGTGGGTGTGTGTAAGTAAATGTGAGAATCTGAAGAGTAAATGATATGAAACGGATAGAGAGCGTGGTTTTTTTTGGTTTTTTTTTTTTGTTTTTTTTAAGTAAAAATCATGGACAGGTATTGGGGGTTCACCCTTGCAAGGGCCATACTCGATCAAGCAACATGTCTGTTTTTTTCTTTCTTTTAATTTCCATGGGTGTTTGGTCAGTAAACTCAGTCGGACGCCGCTCCCCAGATACCTCAGTCACTGTATGTCATGCAAGGAGAGCTCAAATGGTTGCCTTTGTCTCAAATGCAATGCCATAGTTGTACCATAACATGAATACCATACATGAATGTCCGTTATGCTGCTGTGACTATTCCAGGATACTCAAGGATTTGTAGATGTACATGTAGTCTTTGTTAATATAACACTAACATGTAATAACTATCCGTGATATGATGTGAGGCTAATATCCTGTTTTTGTGTGTATTTTCTTTTTTCTTTTTATTTTATTTTATTTTTTTTGAATGGGTAAGCCCTCAGCTGCTTACTCCTCCAGACTGACCTCAGATATTCTGGCAAGTACCTCAGGCTTTTTCTACATGTATATCAAGTTGTGTTATATATATTTTATTGTGTTTTAGTAGTTGAGAGTTGAGATATTTTATTGCTGGTTGGGTCTCTTTGTCTGTGGAGATTTTTTTTTTTCTTTTTCCTCAATAGAGCCTGACCAGTTTTTAACGGTGTTGATGCTCTACAAACCTAAAAGAAGATGAGCAGATTCTTGTAAATATGTGTGTACACACAGATGCCGAACATTTATGAGTTCCTTTAAATGCAAAAGCGGGGCATTGCTGTTTTTCATTTACAGTTATGGAAAGGGATTTCTCAGTTCCACATATACTCTTAAGTTATTTGGACAGCTAGCCCTGTGATTTTTATTTTTTGTTTTAAGAGAAGTGTTACTGATATCAGTGGATAATGGTATTAGCTCATCTTGATCAGAAGCTGTGAGATTGGCTTTGGAAACCAGTACATCATCGAGAACAAATGACAATTAAAAACCCACAAAAATCTTTGTTATGGTTTGGTGCAGGCAGCTTCTGTGATTGGCCATTTGTTTGAACAGTATTGCCTAAATATTAACCTGCTGATGTGATGTTCTGACCTGTTTAGTGATAGTTTAGTCACGTTGGACAACACACAGGCTCATCTGTTGTGCTTTGATTAGTGGTGTGGAAAGATAGTGATTTCAACAGTGATCTGTAGCTCTTGCTGATGTTCAGTTTTGTAAAAGACTCTTGGGGGTGGGTGGGGGGTTAAAAAAAAAAAAAAATCAAAGCCAAACAGTGTTTTGTGTTTGGGAACCATCATTGTGTTTGTAATTACATGACTGACTGATGCAGCACTGTCAGGATTCACATGAACAGTGGCGTGTCCAAGGGGCCAGCAATATTTACTACACAGCAATAGTCATTTACTGTCATGGTTCAAGTCATTCAACTCAGCTGTGACTTAGCAGTTATCTACTGCAGATCAACATATTGCAACTCATCACACCTGGATCAGGCTCTGAAGGTCCAAGTCTCCTGATTGGGGGGGAACAAATGCAGTGGGTTGAACTTTTTGTGCGCATGCTGAACGTGGCCCAGGTGCTTTCACAAATTGTGCCAGAGAAACACCGGTCATGCGAGAAAATGTGCAGTGATCGGTTGTTGCCTCCAAATGCTGTCTTACACCCAGCTCTTCTGAACCGAGAAAAAAAAAAAAAACAAACCCTGTTACCTCATGCAGTACCTCCTTCAGTAACACTAACATGGAGTCAGTCTCATCTTCGACAAAAAGGAAAAAAAAAATTCTATCAGTTATTGTGTAAATATTTACTTGATAAATGTAAAGGGTTTCCTCCTTTTCATGTGTGAATCCTGTGAAAACAAAATCCTTTTATTTTGATTTACAGTCAGCATATTGTTTCTCACAGTGTAATGGACGTTTGAATCGTGTGACCTTCCCTGTTTATGTGACCTGTGTGCGTGCGCGCGCGACTGTGTGGTAAATCAGTACGAATGGTAACTTTATCTGTGCATTGAGATGCTTAGAAATATAAACTAGATGAAAATATGTTCATCTTTTTTGTATATTGAAAATAAAGACAAATCCTGATTAACCATGTAAATTGAGATATTTATTTTTGTTCCACTGGACTTTTTACAAACGATTTTACAAACCACATTAATGCATTGTATTTTCTTTTAGTTTTTATAAGTTCATCGATGGTTATTGTTCATTTTCCCAGGAAGTCCTTTGGCTGTATATGTACACTAGATGGCAGCATGAGTGCCAGTAGTTTTATTTTGGTTTTTATTTGGGACAGTTTTAGTTACTGGCTCTGGATTCTAAACTTTTATTTAAAAAAAAAAAATGTATTGCTTTCTTTCTTTGCAGAAGAGGAGCACATGTGGTCATTACTCTATAATACTCCTATAGGTGAGATGGATAAATCAGATGATTAAATTTTTTCTGCCTGACATAAATAATAGTCTTTTTTTTTTTTAACTGTTCCTTAAATATTCAAAGTAAAAATACTTCTTAAACGGTTTGTAAATATTTTTATATGATTATAAATTGGATAATTTTATGTATTTTATTAAATCAAATGTTATTTTGTATAAAACTTTTCAATGTATTTATTTTTTGTCTTACTGTGGGGTTGATTCAGAGGTCTCAGAAATTCCTGTAACGTATATGATGCATCCGGTATGGAGTTGAACGCAGGTTGCAGTATCGGGTTGATAAAATTACATATATTTTTTCTTTACGTTAAGTGAAGGAGGGATCGATATAAGCTCTTAGTTTCTGCATTATAATTGTCTTTTTCCTCAAGGAAAACGTCAACAAATGGGACTATTGTCACTGGTGAACACCACGGTAAACGCGTGTATTCGGCACATTCAGGGACCATCCGTTCACTTTAACTTCAGGAGACATTGTATCATCACGTATTAGCTGACCTAACTGTCTCGGTGATTTAAGCGGCTCGTCGAGTTAAAACAATGATTTTCGTTGGTTTGAAGCGCACGCTAAAATTCAGCCTCTATTATAAAACGATTAATTGTATTATGTGGGCCTCATACACAGCGATCCCAGCCGATCTGCCGTTCGCTGTCACTCTTAAAGCATTTAATTAAAAACCGTCCATTCATTTTTGAAAGCATCATGAGCTCTTCCCACCGAGAGAATCTACCCAATGGAAGCGCATCACGTTCCCCACGTGACCACCCAACTGGTAAATTATATTGACTTGAGAGAGTTGCAGAGAGTCAGCTACTTTTCCATGTACAGTGAGTCGATGCGATCAACTTTCTGCCTTTGTTGGACTTACTTTTTGCCTGATGGATACTTTGGGGGTTTCACGTCCTCCAACTGACTAGATATTGCATGGTCGGATATTTTGGCCACTATGTCAGTATACTGCCAAGAAGGTGAGTTTTTAAAAAAGCGTGTTTTGACTGTACCAGCAAAGCAGTTTGTGACCAGGGTTGCCAGTTTTGTTTTTGTTTTGTTTGTTTTTTAACCGGCGAGGCAGCATCACTTTTCGTTTTAAACTTTACGACTGAAGCAGAAATGAAGTGGCGCAATTTTCTTTTATGCTCGAGGTGGCAAATAACATCCCCCGAGCATTACTTTGTACTGCCCATTTAATGCGTCTAGAGCTGTTTTGTAGAAATGAATGGGTCGTTTTACGTACAATTATGATACGTCGCTAATGTTACGTTATAAAAGTTATATTAGCCAGGCGGGCTAACTGCAAAACCTTTCTTAACGCCAGGAACTGCTAAGTCAAACTATATAAAAGCTACAATGACATGCATACATCATGTAAAGATGTTTATTTAAATTCCGAAAGAAACAAACGGGACTTTATTTTTATATGCGTGCAGTAAACCCTGCAGTTAGTCAGAGCATTATTATAACAGGAATACGTACGATAACAGGTTTCTTTATATTATAAATATATAGCGGGCCTCAAAATTGTGTTTCTGCGTTATGTTAAAAGTTTACTACAGTTTACCTTAGACAACGTGACACACCTTTTTCATCCACCGTTTTCTATTTTCCAGCCGTCCAGAGGCGAGAACAACGTGGTGAGTTCAGGGGTTAGCTGGGAGATTGTAACTCCAGCTGCTCCAGCTGCTCCAGCTGCTGGAATGCTCCGGAAGAGCAGCAGCAGTGGCGGCTTTGGGACGAAGCAAGCACAGGGACTGCCACGGCACCAGGCCAAACCCGAGCCAGAGTCCCCATCAGCCAGATCCACAAATACCTGGGCCAAGGGGCGAAGCACCAAGAACCCCAGTCCTCTGCGCAATGTGGGGCTTTCGACGCGTTTGATGGGGGCTCCGGGGGTCGACCCTGACTATGTCATGCAGCTGGTGAATGATGTGAGGTGGTTTGCTGATGTCCTACTCAGCCTCAAGGATGCTTTCCAGCACACAGGTGAGTTCAGGTCGGGTTGCAATGCAGAGGTGTGGAAGTCAGCGAACTGTAAAAGGTCCGATAAAGAAAGAAAACATATTTTTGGTTCCTCATGTTACATGTTGTTGTTTTTTTTTTTTTGCTAATATCAGATTTGAGATTTCTTTTTTGGGATTATTTTACAGTGCTGTGTGTGATGCTTGTCTATGATAGTGGAGGAAGTTAAACCTTTTCCGCCTTTTTATCAGCCTTTTAATCAAACAGACTTGCATTGCCTTGTTTTTTCAACCACTGGCATAATCTATGGCAAACACAGATGATTTCTCTTGGTAGGAGATTTTACTTTGTCTACAAAAGAAACGTTTGCATTTTGAACCGAGACCTGATATCTACTACCTGATATCTACGTTTGATAACTGATGCTGCAGGTTTCCCAGCAGATTTTGGCATAGACATAAAAGCACTGACAACATGTCATGTTGTCGTTGTTTGAATCACAAATACTGAAGTATTATCATACTTACAGCTTGGATATTGGCTGTATACTCTCTCTTTCTTTCTCTCTCTCTTTCTCATATATATATATATATATATAATATGTTATGGTGTTATAAAGTGCTCCAAACATAATGCAAGTAAAGGCCGTTTTCTTAATATCCAATCTTTGCCATCATCACTTCAATTCAATTTGGTTCAAAATATTTGATTAATTCAAAGAGAAATGTATTATTGCAGTAGTTTTTTGTGATTCAAGTCTCTTCAGGGATCCATTGCAGATAGATATAGCTGTGGGCAGGAGGGATCTCCTGTAGCGACCTGTGTTGCAGCGGATCTGAAAAGGCCTGTGATGGAAGGTAGTCCGTTGCAAAAGCAGAGGATGCTCAGGGTAAAAGGCTAGTAACAATCAAAGAGCTTTAGCAGCAAGCTGCTTCCAAGAGCGGCGCTATTCTTGGACAGATGTCACAGCTTAACGTCAAGTACACAAAAGAACATGAGAGGAGCAGATGCTGCATCAGAGACTGTTAACTTACGTGGCCTTTTGTTTTTCCCCCGCTCGGTTAAATGGCTTTGCTTTTGTTTGAAAGCTGAGACAAACACTTCACCCAGAAAAATGCATGTTACTGCACAGAAAACTAAACGCTGACAGTGGAAAAAAAGTTATGGCTCCACAGAGGTATAATTTCCCATTATCGGTCAAACTCTGTGTTATTTACTCAAAGGTGCTCAAGGCACTCGTGTGACATTTTTCAGCCGTGTGTTATGGCCAAAGATTTTGTCTTGTGACCTTATTTAGCTGTTTGATGGGGAATTAACACAAAATGCGCCACCTTCGCTACTTTTCTCTAACTCAGACTGGTGCCGACAAAGACGCCTACACAGGACCCTAGTGTATGTCTTACAGGGGGAGTGAGTTGTTTAGCCATTCCTCTGGCTGGAGGAGGGAGGCCTCCATGGGAGAACCTTGGTCTGAGTCGTGCTGAGTGTTTCCCTGAGCCATCACAAAAACATGTGGGGTATTTGCCTCCCCATTAACAACGGCCCCTATTCATCAGGTGGTATGAAATCATACCATATGACCCCATAATGTCACTTGGAGTAGGCGTTTATTTTTGTCTTTTGCTCTTTTTTTCCCCACTGAGACACTGAGAAGTCAGAGTTACTCATGTTAGATGCTGCTTCTATCTTGTGGTTTTCTGTCTATATAAAGTAAGCAAGTGAGTTTTTATTACTAAAAGGAAAGAAAACGTGGTGGAATATGTTAATGTAAAAACAAATCTGTTAGTACGTAACTGTGGCTTGAAATAAAAGCTATGATTGAGACTGACAGTGAACCCAACCACAACATCTTTCTACAAAGGTGCAAGCAGGAAACCAACACCCTGAACTAAAATGTGATCTGAAGACAGATAAATTCTTTCTTCTTTATGAACGGCCCGGACATTGATGTGGCTCTTACTGGCCTTACTCGCTTCCATCCTCCTCTTTTAAACGCAATCACACCGTATCAACTCCTGAATGTTTTCGTTTTGTAGCGGGGTGGCTGGTTCATGTGATCATCATGCCCACACGTAGAGGTTGTGACACATGACATTACAAACTGGTGGAAAATATGTGAATAACCCTGATGTTTGTCACGTAGGCTTTGCTTACTTCATGGTTTTTGTTTGCATTGTCTAATGTCCGCATGGTGGTGATTTGTTCATTTTACGCTGAGTGATGATGTCAACACCTTGTCCATCTTCTCTTGTGTGGGTTTTCATTCCAACGCGGTTAGAAGACATGTGGTTTTTTTTTGTCTGAGGGGTCATGGAGGTTTCTCAGCCGCTACAAACTACCAGTCAAATATCTATTTCAACTTGATTAAAAGCTGGTTATGTGTGTATTTTGGTCCCAAAAGCTCCTTTAAAGGAGCCATTGTAATTGTGCCAAGAAAATACACAAAAGCACTAATGGGAAAGTATATTTTATATTCTAATTTTCAGTATGTCAGAGCTACGTTGCAGGCAGGGCTCCACGCCGCTCCGTCTCTACCCACAGTGCTTTTTTTGTGTGATTAGCAGCACGTCGTGTGTGACGAGACAAACAGCCTCTCAGCAACAATCCCTCGTGCTTCCAAAACCACAGGAACAGCTTTTCAGCTGGACCCAACAAAAGAAAATAACATGTTGGTGGATGGAAACCCACAGGGGCACTCCAACCACACCTGCAGGTTTGACTAACTTGGCCCACCTCACTTTAACCCACACAAATTCCCCATTGTGGTGAAGATTCACACTTTTCTCTCTTTACTGTGACTTATTACTCACAGTGTGGGACAGCTTTTTAAAAGAGCATGAAAAAACGTGTTTAAGACATACTGTACCATGGCCACTTAAGCTTTGTTCACACTGCCAGCCCAAATCGGAGTTTTACTGTCAGGCACATTTTTTTCAATCTGAATAGTCAAAAACCACATGGAATTGGAGTTTTCCAAACTGGAGAGCAAATACGGAGGTGCCTTCAAATGCTCTTCAAGTCGGATCCTCCACATACATCCCACTGCTGCTCCACATAAACGTTTGCTATGGTAGCAAATCCAGTTCACGTCCCTCCATAGTCGTACCGTTTTGCATCTCTTCTGTGCACGTGAGTTACCATAAGGCGATTTTCCACTAGTGGGAGTTCCCGGTAGATTTTTCTGGACCGGGCCGTTTGTGTGCGTCTCCATTACCGGGAACGGCCCTGTGAAAGTGACCTTCGAGAACCTTTACGGGGCGAAAAACATCCCTGTAGCAGGAGAGGTACTCTGGAACCTCGTGACGGAGCGGCAGGCAGGAGCACAAAATATCTTCCTTTTATTTGACAAAAAAGGCTTCCAAAGCAGGTGAATGAGTAACGTCAAAAGCTTCAAGATATGGAGTGGCAGGAGAACAGAGGTAAAGGCAAGGCAAGAAAACACAGCTATACACACTCACAGAGGCGCTGATGAGACACAGGTGGAGGGAACTAGAGCGGATCAACAGCAGGAAGTGAGTCATCAGGGGAAAATCGTTTTAAAGCAGGAAGTAAAGCTCAACATAAAACAGGTAAAGCAAAGCAAACACGTCAAAGCCAGGAAAGTCAAATGTTTCTCAGTTATTCAGTATTCTAAACTAATACTCAGATAACCCCAACCCCAGCCAGGTGGGACAAAGGTGCGGAGGTGTGTTCTACCTGAGCCCGCTCAGTAACAAAAACCCAACTCTGTGCACTTTGGGCTCCTATTAATTATGAAAAGATAAAGTAGACTGTTATGTTACAAGAACCTCAAATTTTTAAAGATGGGTAAGATGTTTCATCAGCTGGTGTTTACGGTTTGAGGGAAGAAAAATAAAACGCTTATTCACGATTTCTATGGTAAGGAATTGAAATAAAAATAATTCAGTGTGTTGAAGGTACCGCTCTTGTCGTGACGGAGCATTTGTAAACTTTAAACGTAAAGCAGTGACAAGAAGCAACAAAAGCATGACGCTTTGTCCATGAACAGATGCAGCATTTCCGCCTGCAGCAGCTTCATTTACCTAATTAGTCTGGAATAAACTCATCTGCATCCAACCATTTTTACTACATTCATGATAAAATTAAACCATTTGGAGATAAAAGGAAAAAAAAGGAGTTGAAGTGAACGCTTTCAGGGATGGCACATTAGCCTCTTTGTGTGTAAAAGGGAAAAAACCACTTAAGTCATGTCCATAAGTTCGGCATATTTGTTATCATCACAATCAATTACTGATAGGTGCTTTGGTTAATAAATGACACATTGTCTTTCTGGGAGATTGACAGATTTCTTTAACGTTAAAGCTGCATGCCCTTTCATGGACGGATTATTGAAATTGATTTATATAAAAACTGTGCTTTTTTTCCCTCTAAATACAATTATTTACTCATGAGGGTATGCAAAACTATGTTCATTGTTTTCTCGTAACTTTATATGTCCCCTCCTTAAGGATATTGTGCAAATCTCTCACAAATGAACACTAAAAATATTTTTGCAGTAGTTAATTACATTCCTAATGCATTTAAGTACCTAACCACCAGAAAATGCTTTAATGCTGACTGACTGGATGTTGAGTGACGCTGATGTCTATTGAAGTGTCAAATGTGAAACTAAAGCTTCCAAACGCATCCATATTTTACAAAACAGGTTTTAAATACCGGAGCTGTCTGCTGTTGTGGCCACTTTGCATGAAGAGGTTTATAATTTTGTAAAACCTGTACGCTTATTAAGGGATAAACACAACCACATAATGATGCACCAAACCATTAAATAAAACAAAATTAAAAAAGTTTTCTTTTGATGAAACTTTTATTTAATTATAAGTCGTATTTCAATTACACTTTTTTGCAAAAGAAAACCTATGAATCTGCGTCGAGGTAGCGCTGCGGGCGGCCGCCGTTTCCATTGAACGGTGTTTTTCCCTGGATACGCGTAACTCCTCCCTCCGTACTCTCCGTACCTCGTCCTGCGAGACTTCTCTCCGAAACAACGGACAACATTATCTCACCTTTGAAGAAGACGGACAAAATCAAGTTTAATCTTTGACAAATTGTTGTGATCGCAGCTGCAGCTGTTGAAAAATTATTCACGAGAGGATGAAGGCAGCGGACGATCCCTTATGTAATGCAGTAATGCACAAAAAGAGTTTCCATTACACTTTTGCAATAAACTGGATTATCGATACATCTGTGAAAGTGTAAAAAGGTCTTTAATTAAAGCCATTTCCATTACAGGGTTTATTTTTGTGATATTTGGGCCTTGAGCAAATCTAGGGGTAATGTCAGTGCCTCAAGCATCTGAAGTTACTCACACAAGATTAGTACTTGTACCGTGGTTCACGGCCACTTCTAAGACCAGAAGTGCATTGAAGATGTCGCAGAATTTTCTTTAGATTTAAGTCTGTATTCATTTGCGGAAGATAGCTTTGCAAATGGTTTTAAATCGTCATGAAAAATGGGTCCAATGCACCGAGCTGAGCTGCGATCCCCATCCCCCCACTCTCCTGCATACTCTGCATTCCTTTAGAACAAATGTTCACTTGTAGCTATAGTGGCTTCAATAATGGTAGGTATGAGGCACATTGACTAAAAACAAATCTTACGAATCATTGCATAAGTTGCCATTGCCTTTGGAATTTTCAGTTTATGAGAAAAGGAACAATTTCCAGTGTTTTCATTGAATCCAGAGAAACACTTCAGATACAAACTGCAGGGCCTGAAAAAATGAAAATGAACACCGTCTCTCTCTTTTTTCCCAAAATATGTAGATATTTTGAAAGTAGTGCCGTTGTTTGCCCTTAAATGAGCCAAAACAATTGTAGGAATGTGTCTTGAGAAATGTGCGGTGGAATTTCAGGACAGTCGAGAGGTCAGAAGAGCTGAACTGGGTGAGGTTTTACTTTACGTGGCCGCTTCACGGAAACAGGTAGACATCATTTAAAATGTTTCTTCCTTAAAGGTTTCTTTGCTAAAAATAACCCTCCAAAACAAAACAAAAAAATAAACAAGAAAAACCACTAATCATTTTATTCTTGTGTACCCAAGTTTGTCATACCACAACAGTTTCGGCTGAGCGTAGAACAAACATCTCAAGCACAGTTGCAAGTCAGGAGGTTGACGAATACAGTATTTACTCGGTGTATGGTGTTCATTGTACAGTTTGTTTGACCACAGATCAGTCCTGGAGCTGCTCTGTAGGACACATTCTTCACGCGCCTTACTGCTGCGGAAGAAGACGTACTGAATGTCTTTGAACAAGGAAGAACATGTCCAGCTGACTCACAAGTCCTTCTCACTATGAAGAGGGTGGCATTTTTCATCTGTGGGTGTCCTCCTGACACGCTGATAAAATCCGGCTGGGCTGCGGATGGGCTGCATTGTTCTGGGGTTCACATTTCCAGTCTGAAACTGCGCTGGTGTCTCACATAATGATGTCTGAAGAAAATATTCAGTAAGCATTTGGTAGTATCTCACGGGGACTTAAGACTTTGCTCAACGTTGATGTTAACTTTGCAGTTACACAACGCGTCTACTGATTAGAGTAAATGCCAGCATTGAGATTTCTATCTGTCACTGGATTTTGGCTGTATTGAACATTTTAATTGGCTTCCACAAATATACATCCTTTCAGCCAAGAGAGGCTGTTTGTGCAGGACATTGGCGATGGCGAGGGGCTGATAAGCCACCGGAGCGCCTGCAAACAGAGGACGCCGCTGCTGGTGCTGGTTTGGTAAAAAAACTGCATCAGGGCAGGTTTGTAACAGTAAAGGTGCCAAAACCTTCCCAACTGTAGGGAGACCTAGTTGTTTATTTAAAAGTAGATCGAATGGCTTTGAATTAACACGCTTGTGCTGAGGTGTTTCTTTCATTTCTTGCTCTTGAAAGAGTCAGTTCTTTGTCCTTGTAAATGCAGGATATTTCACCACAGATTTACATGCTGTAGTGGGAGGCAACTTTCATTCAAATATGTGGAGACGTATTTTTAGAATCTTATTATATCAACTTCAATTAATATTAAATAGATGGGGCTCTAGTGCTTTTTGGGACTGGTATAATTACAGTGTCTCCCTTGGAGTAGGAGACGTTTGTTGATTAATCAGTGTAAATTAGAGGTAGGTATAGTGCAGAAAAAGATGATGTTCAGGTGCTTAAACAACTTAAAGAAGCAGACCAGCTCCATATGCATTTAGTTTATTGTTCACATCAATGTCTCGACCCCAGACTTTCTCAACATCAGTGCTCGTAAGAGAAAAGGCTCGGCTCTGTTTTAATAGGCAGGGCCCAGTCACACGTCTGATTGTAATTAGACTGTTCATGGGGGGGGGGATCATAAAGAGCTTATAAACGAAATACATAAAGATCTGAGTATCAGTGAGCTCACGCCGAAACATGGAAAAGCAATCACAAGGAATATGAATGTATCATATTTATAGCAAACCTTATGCGAAACACTGAATAAACAGAGATATCTTAATAAAATAACACATTTCAAATCAAAGTTTACATTTAGATCATGAGACAATAGTCTTCACATAATAAATCCATTAACCGTTCCCTCCTAGAAGATAAAATATCCAGCATGACTCCTCTTTCAGGGAGAGTTTCTCTTCCAGTTCTGATATATAAAACTGACTGACTAACCAGCAGGATCAATACAGTGTATAAGTAGAGGCGCTGAGCTGGTGGCTGCTATTATAGGATGATTGATCCGATCTTTTGTACTTTGGTCACAAAGACTTTTTCCTTAGCGAGATGAACGAGTGTGCAGGTGCTTCATAGTCTGAGAGCACACTGCAAATGTGGCTGACGATTCATAGATGTCTCCATTTAAGCTCGCTTCTTTTTTTACGGCTTCCCAAAATTCCCCTAAACTTGTAGTGAACCGTCAGTAAGACTTCGTCTAAAGCTGCAGACCTCACACAGTGCAGTTCACTCATAGTCAAAGAGCAGGTAGCCATTAAGAGCCTGCTGTTTACTGTGTCTGCGTGACGGCTGCGTCTCTCTCTGTTCCCAAACAAGGCATGGGATGGATGGAGAGGCTCCTGGCAATGTAGCATTTGTTTGGACAGCTTGGGAAGTCTGGAGCAAACAGGACTACCTGTTGAGTACCAGCTTGCATGCGGCCCCGAAATGTAAATGCAAAATCTGAGTTTAGCCTATTTAATTTGTCAATGGGAACCCCAGAAGGTGTCTGCTTCCATTTAGGAGGGAGAATTTTGGGTGATGAGTGGAGTTGCGACAAGGAATCATGCATCACCAAACTGGAATTTGGTTGACTGATACTGACTGTGAGAAAAAACATAAAGAAGTCTTCTTCTCTCCTTCCCTCTGGAAAAGAAAATGCAGGGGGGTTGGCTGCGGGGGCGGGGGTGCTAAAGACCTCCGTGGTGTCTCAGGAAAGCCCTGGGAGTGTTTCCCAAGCACCACCATGTCACCAGAGCTGCCGGGGCTTGTTTTATGTAGCGCAGATCGCGTGTCCAGACGGGCCAGTTGATTGCTCGCTGTTATCAGCGGTGGGAGCAGAAGCTGTAACCTCCGTCAGGTCACCTGAAGAGCTGGATTAGAGTCACAGTGAGCTTTGTCAGACACAATGGGATGGCCACACAGGAATTTAAGTGGGAACGTTCATTTCAAATGCTGCATTATGTTAAAGTTGACAAACCAATTAAACGTCATGAATAGCAATATTTTCAAACACTAAACTGATTTGATTAATGTTCTACAGGTTAAATTTTAAAGAGCAGACTAGAGATTTTGGGGAGTTTTTGGAACAAATATAAATGTATAAATGGAATTTAATCTGGGACTTTGTTTGATGCTTAATTTGTAGACGTACAGAGCTGCAGCAAAGGAAGAAAGAAAATAACATTAACAGAGGTGTGGCACTGATTGTTTGTAGAAATGGTTATTTTATTAATATTATGGTTTTAAAAAATCTAGGATTTTTAAAGAAACTGATATAGGCCAGTGTTTTTTAGCTTTACACAAAATTTGATGAAAGACTTGTTCTTTCAGTACCAAACTTGTCGTTCCACTCGTATATTTGTTGCTGGCTTAGCTGAGAGAGTTGAACCTCTTTGTTAAAAAAAAAAGCACCTCTTTAACTTTGCACTGTCAGCGTCTGTTTTACCTGCAGCTGAACGTAAGCTTGATCTCATTTGCTGTGTCCAGAAAAGAAAAATAAACCTCATCAATCATGTCACATTTCATGCGTATTTGTTTAAACCTGATATATTTCAGTTTTAAGTGAGACTTATAGCTCACCCTACACACCCAATTTTGCTAATATTTACCCTAATTTAAACATATGCAGTCAGAATATCATGGAATAAAAAATAAACAGTCATGACTGTACTGATTTGAATATCCCGGCATTCTTCGTGACCCTGAAGTTCGCCTCCGACTTGAAGCTTCTGATTCAGCAGTTGGCAGAAAGTCGCCGCTGAATCGGAAGCAAAACTCAGCTCCACGACTTGAAGACGGTTCAACTGCACATCAGATGAACTCCTGCTTGTTGTGACACTGCAGTCACGTGCAGACACTTTTAAACGCTGCTGTCAGCCGAACCTGAAACGTTGTAGTCTGGGGATGAACGTGTTGAAGCGCAGCTTGGTTAGTCACATGCTAAGCAACAGTGCAACTGTCTCCGTCAGAGTTAATAACTCCGATGCGGGGTTCCTGGTTTCGTTTTTGTTCTGCTGGCTTTATTTTTAAACCAGCAGTTAGACGATAAAGGCCGCTAGATGTCCACCTGAGTGGAAATGTGGAAAAGCTTTGCTGGAAGAAAGCGAGACTAGAATCTTGACATGTTTAATTGCATCTTGAATGAAGAACTTAATATAGAGGCCAAAACATAAATCTGAGCATTTGTTTTGTATCTGTAATGAGATATTTCTAACTCATAGATGTCAGGAGTGTTTGTTGACTATCCTGACTTTAAGCTGGAATATTGGAGCAACTCCATCTCACACACTCAATTTTGAACTTTTATGAAAAGTTAAAACAATTGATTGATTGATTGATTGATTGATTGATTGATCGATCGATTGATTGAAAAGCGTACCATTACTAGTGCTTTTTTTGCGATTCCAAATCTGAGCTCTCCGGTTCATGAAAACACACCTTAGTCACACATCTGTAAGATTTGCCTGGCCTCGTCTTGAAAAAAGAAAAAAACATGTTGATATTTGAAGAGTTTCTCAAATTCCAGCTGGTGGAAAGTAAAGGGAACGCACCAAAAAAGAAGCCGGGACGCCAGTTCATCCCGGCGCTGTGAAAAAGCCAGGTTGGAGTTGTGCTGGCATTGGCAGGAGGCCTTTCCTTTAAAAAACAGCTTCAGCGCTGTTATCAGGACCAAAACATTGCACTGCTTCCCACACTCACCAGCACATTTCCAGGGAACGTTGAGGATCTTTGTGATTCACTACTAGTACCGTTTACCAGCTGTCTGTCTGATGTCATAATAAGCACAAACGTATATTTTCCTTCATTTTTTCATAAGTAATTCTCGCTGCTGTCGGAGGTCAGCTGTGAAGTGCTGCTTCACTAGATGCCTGAAAGTCCTTTCTAATTATTGTGTACTTGATCTTTGTTGAAAGTCAGTGTCAGCATGTGTATCATTAATTATTGCTGGCTGCTATTTATTTGTTTATTCCACTAATAAAGTGGTTAACTCTCCACAGAGCTGCATTTGTGGGAACCGCGAGTGGGTGACAGTAAACAAAGGATGAAAAGATGCCTGGCTCAGGTCATTTGTCTTTGTTGCCACAACATCGCAGCCTTTGTTATTTTCTCACATTTTGTTCCTCCTTTGCCTCTTTGAGTAAATCGATCGGTCTAAATGAATTCATTCCTTTTCAGGGGAAAATGGAATAGGAAACCCAGACCAAAGTTGCCGCTGTGATTCCACAGACATAATTCCAGCCTAGCTTCTCTTGTGTCATGCTGAGTGATAATTGTCAGGTAATTAAGAGTGGCTCTTGTATGTTAATGACCAGTGCGCACACACATCTTTGGATAAGAGAATCTCCAGAAGTCAGCGAGCTAAGCTCCCATAGCCTGAGAGGGAGGATTAAAGAGAGGAGGAGGGCTCCTAATGAAGATCCATTATCAGTGCTGGTGGGGAGGTGGACCTCAAAGGGGCTGCTGAAGGTTCAGGGACCTCTCACCTGGGGGCATGTGAGCAGGTGACCCCCCACCCTCTGCCGTTAACGACATCTTTTCTTTAATCCTGATGCGGAAGCTGGGGACTGTTCCCCAGCTGGCAGACACGATGGACCCCGTTGTTCGGATGATTATTTTATTAATGGAGTGAATGCCCTCTTTTGATGTTAGTGTTACTAATAGTCAGTGCAGTTAAAAGCAGAAAAATAATTAAAAAAAAAGAAGTAAAAAGCACAAAAGGCACACTCTGCTTTTAACTACCTCTGCAACTCCTTTTAACGTTCCAATAAATTCATCCGCTCGCTTCGCCCCACTCCTCGTGAGGGTGGCCTTGATGAAGAACAGATGACTTTTCCGTCTCCAGCCGCTGCCCCCGCTTATTCCAAAACAGTGTGTTAGACATGAACTCACCTATTGTCTGGTGCCAGTGTGCAGAGCCACCGCTGTTTGGACTGATGGAGACCAGCACATAGACTCCTCCTCGCCGTGTGTCACATATTCTCTCAGGAAAAATAATATTGAAAAGAAATTCTTTCATGATTATGAAGTAAATGGAAATGACATAGGAAGCAGCTTTGGCCAAAAAAATTTCTTAAGCAGGGTTTTCTCCGCACTGCTTCGTCTGGTTTTGCAGGAACAAGATGCCTTTCATAGCAGAGTGGCTGACTGAACGTGACATGGTTGAATAAGTACAACCAGAGGATAATGTTGGAGCATTTTGTACATTCTTTTCCTCACCATGTCATCTTGTGTGACCTCTGTGGCGTTGAAGACATTTTTTGTGCTTTTTAAAAACTTTTTCTTACTTTTTGCAATGCTCCTACTTTCTGCAGACGGCTGCAGGAAACCTGTAATTAACAAAATTGCTGCTATTTGTGTCACACCAGTCAAGTTCATACATCCATTCTTATGTACAACGCGCATCCTTTTCATTTTTTTTAATGCAGTTGTATGATGCACACATTCATGTTGTACCACCTTGGTATTCACTTAGTAATAATAATTATGACCTCACATTGTTTATGAGGATTTTAAAATGTGGTAAAGACATAGAAGATGTATCAGTTTACTGTACTGGGACACATTTTCAGATCCTCCAGATAAACTTTGCCTTGCTTATGGCAACGGAAGCATGTTACAATTTCTGCAACCTTTCTTTTTCTGTATTTTCTGTATTAGTGGCAGGCACGGGTCTGTCTGTTGACGATACACACCTCTTCCGTTATGTGTGTTGTCATCATGTACTTGAAGGAAGCAGAAAACAAGTTGCATCACAGCAGTTTCGTGCAACTGAGTGTGTGCGACAGTCTCAACCACAGCCGCCCATCTTCTTTTTTTCAAGTAGAGGCACATTCAGGGTCACAGATAAAACAGAACAGGCACTTTGTTATTTGTTATGCACTCAGGGAGGAATTTGTGATTGGAGAAAAGATGGCTTCATAGTTACCAAATGACAAAGTAAATGTGAATTACTATGTATGACAATGACAAAAGGAATGTCTGGAGCTAATATGAGTATATGGCACGCGTGTGACTAATAGTTTAAAGTGTGCAACTGTGAACCGTGCATGTTAGTCGAGTTTGGCTTTGGCAGTTGCGTAACTCACTGTGGCTGGTCTACCTATGCCTTCATTTTGATTCAGAAAACCTGGAAGGTCTTCAGGACGTGGTGCAGGAACGTTTGGCTGAGTTACTGCAAGTCCTCAAGGGTGTCATTGGTAAACATCCGACCCTCAACTCAGCAGATATCCTGGGAGCCGCTGGCACGGTCATTGCTAAGGTCAAAGGTGAGTAATCCCTCACTCAAATTCACGGGTGCACAAAAGTGTGCAAGTGAACACACTTGTACACTTTCATATCTTGTTATGAAATGTCCTGGTTGTACAGCGTATTGTACAACTGCATGTCAGTCGTTGAATCTAGTGTGGGAAATGCCCTAAAGGAATATTTCATTGCTCTTCCCTCCAGTTGTGTTGCAGATATGTTTGTGAAACACCACAGTGTGAGAAGTTCTCATTCCTAGAGCCACAAACACACACCCACATCTCCTGAATGAAAACAACAAAAAAAACGGGATCTCAACTCACAAGCTCATCTGCTGGAAGTTTGAGCCACAGAAATTCTTTATTGCACTTGCAGACAAGAACTATAAGCCAGTTACGTGCCTGTCGTTTGTAATTCATAGTTCACAGACTTCAGACGCGTCTGTTCAGTCAAGCACATCCATTTGTCGTGCGTCTTCCCTGTCGTGTTATGAGGTGTCTGCTCGTCTGATCACCTGCTCTGTCTCTCTCTGTCGTGACCTGTTGCACGATAAGGAATGTCTGCAGTCTGCAGCTTACTGACTGGTGCACTGACAGTGTGGATAATTGGGGATAAAAAAAAAAAAAAAAGAGAGATTTTAAGATGAGTCAAAGGAACTGCCGTCATGGTTGAGACTGAACAAACTGTAACTTGAGTCACACGATGAAAGAATGAAAACAAACAACTTGTATGATAATAAACTTTGCCATCATTTTTGTAGAAACTGGCCTTGTGGATTCAAAAAAATAAGATGAATGAGGTACATAGTTTCTTAAAAAAAAAGAAAAGCACTGATATCAGATTGATATTTAGTTTCCTTTGTATGAGTTTCTAGAGAGGGTTATGTAATGACCCTTATTAGTAACGATGTGCATAACATTAACAGCTTCATGCATCTGTTGTTGTTAAAACAACAGGACTGAGTTACTGAGACATTAGTCACTTTTTGGTTAGTGTTTCGGATGACTTCATTCAGACATGCCTGTGAAGGTGCCGCAGAGCCACGGTGCACGTATATATCAGATATGTCACTTAAGTCCTCATGTAATGACAGTTTTCTCACATGATGTATGGCCATGATGTTTCATATTGACGCGTGAAGTGCACATGGACACCCCGCCTCACGCCACCGTAGACCATGCAACAGTAAAGTCCTTTAGTGACAGCAGGACAACTTCCAGGGAACCATCTACTAGGATTGGAAGGAACCCTCGTGGACAATGCACGGGCCTGGAAAATGCAGGTTGATCTAAATCAAAAGCTCATTTCGCTACCAGAGATCATTACAACTCCGACCGAACATAATCATATGGTCCGCCTCCCAGAAAACCTCTTAGATTGTGGATTTAATGGTTCTGTGGGAGTCGGGAAACTCATGAATGCAAAATCCCCAAATATACAGACAAAGCAGCCGAGGCAGAACAATGGTGTACCCAGGAATTCTCTGCAGAGGTTGGTTGCAGAAGTTTTGTTCGCACATCAACAACTAGGTTCCTAAAGAGTATGGAAGTTGGAGGCCGTGCTTCTCAACAAACCGCTTAGGTTATTGGAGACTGCTGAGAAAAGCAGAGAGTTAGGATAAAAATGAGCAAAAGTAGCAAACTGGACTAAAAGATTTTCCACCTTTGGTGTGAAAGTGGATAAGCCCACCTGATAACCCCGATGTAGTCATTACGCCCCCCTAATCAAGAACAAAACACCAGAGAAGCGCTAATTAACCAAGGGGTTGAAACGAGTGCTATGACCTTTACTAACTTCTTTAATAACAACATGGATGTGATTCCTCTGAACAGCTGTGCCTGCTGATGTTTCCACAGCAGGCAGCACGCTGCCGTGTATGAATATGTTACTTGTCTGTCTTCATCACAAAATGTTACTTAAAGGCTCCAAGCAGATCATTCAGTCATGCCTTGGACACGTGAAGTTGCTTTCAGATCAGCGGGAGGCAGTGCATATCTGAGCTTTTTATCCCAAGTTTGTTGGCTCCTCGTTGTGGAATTTGCCTGTCCACAAGGGGGTGTCTGACAACAACTAACTCCCTGGATGGACGGTCCCTAATGCCTAGTAAGGAACACCACACTGACTCAGACAGGAAGGAGGAGGAGAGGGTCTGAAAGACCCATGAATCAGCGAGACGTCAGAGACGGGGGACTCGGATAATAACAGGGCTTGTGCACTTAAATATCTTCAGAGTGTCGTCTGCTCACCTTTGTTCCTCTTTGAAGCTTGGCTGTGACAAACTAGGGCATTTAAATTTCTGCCAAAAATCTCTGGTAACAAAATGCTCTTCCTCTAAACACACGGCTGTCCAATCAGTTCCAAATGTCATATTATCTCCTCAAGCTACTCCCTGCCATTCATTTTTTTTACCAGTGTATACAAATTGTAAACCTGTAAATGTCAGGAATCTCTCCAGCTCCACTTACCTGGGCAATCCTGACTGTCTGTTTACGGCCTAAAACCCACTCAGAGTATTTTTCCAGGTCACATTTTGCAGAAGTGTTTATTTTTAACTTCTACTACTGCAAAACTGCATGGCATTGCAGTAAAACTATCTTCTTCCTCAATTTATTGAATTCCTTTTCTCACTTTGTTCTTGCCTTTGCTTAGCGAATGTGCTTACAACTCGCTGCACAGTTGTTCAGTCTTGTAAATGCCAGTTATTGTAGTTTTATTGAATTAATGGGAACAAGAGCTTGAAGTGGAGTAACATTTGAACGTTCATAAATAAAGGCTGGTTGGTTTAAAAGCAGTTAAAATGGTCTCACTTGCCAGGAAAGTTCAGACAAAAAGATCTACATTGAAGTCATTCTTCGTAAGGTAATATTCCCAGTTGCCCTTAAACCGTGAGAAAACAATGGGCCCTGTAGTCGAATGATGCAGCCTCCATATTTTAGGCATGACGGGCGGGGGGGGTGGGGGGGCAGAGCTCTGCAATCATTGTTAGAGACCCACAGGATGTCCTGAGGAAGAAGTCAGTGCAGAGTTGTAAGCTATCATTCAGAGCTGGGGAGGTGAGCAGCAGGGAGGCCTGCACGGCACCTCCTCTCTTTGGTGTCCTCAAGAGTCTCCCTGGAATGTGCTGGCTCTCTAACTCAGTATGCCATGACCTTTCTGCGCTTCTTCATCGGCTGGGGATTTATAATTGCCCACCCACCGCTGACATGGATCGAATTTATTCTCATCAAGAGAAAATGGAAGCACAAAAACTGAGAAGCTCTCTGGAAACTGTTTAAATTTCCAGATACGCGCTCGCCTTGCCAAATTTCCCTGGTCCTTGTTATTACACTAAAGCAGGGCGGAGGACCCTTATAGGTAAGCGCTGTCACGGCTGCCCGTCGGTTCGCATGTCGCAGAATTCAACCTGTGTGACTGTTTCCTGTTGTGGGTTAGACAGGAAGCACTCCGCTTAGTCAGATTTCACTCGCTCTGACTTTGGTTCTGTTTAATGCTTTCTGCAAAGTGTTTTCTGCAAAGAAATCCCTATGCACATGTTCGCAAAGACTGTCAAGCTTGGGTGGTTTTCTAAAGTTTCCGGATGACATACTATCAGTGGATCACACAGCAAAGATTGGATTTTCTGCGTGTGATCGGTGTGGATGCTTTTACCCATACTGATATCTCTTATCGCTCGGTTCTTAACAAAGGGAAATCAAATTCAGGATTGTTTCTGAGCATTCCTTAAAGACTTTTGAAGCTGTTCCAGGGTTTAGAGTGAGGAGGAAGACATAAAGACTGTATATTTCTTTGGCTCTGAGTCCTTCTGTTTCAGATCCTATTTTTAAGCCGTCTTTTCCTTTTCTTTGAAACCACTGAGTGTGTGAGGTTTGACTGTTCCTATGTCTTCAAGAATGTAAGCGCTGAGCTGAAATAAGCCCTTGTAGAAGGAAAAAAACAAGAACTTCCTTCAAAAGCCAAGCATCCAGTGTGCTCGTAGCTGCTTATGACTGGAGAAGAAAATGGCACACAATTTAACTTGCATTCAGTACATTCTTCATTTGGAAATTAAATGACATGAAACCACTTGTTTTATTTGTTTGGTCAGCCATGCGTTTCGACGTATTCTTTGTTTTAAGACTATTGTCTAACTACACACTTGCCTAATTGTTGATTGAATGATTGAGTACACGCGATGATGGGTTTGTAATTCTGTGTTTTTGTGTGTGTATTATCACTCTCCACAGGCTTTAACTTCAAGGAAGTGAACCCAGAAAACAAAAAAGCTATATTTGGCGAAATATACACATCCATTGACACTTTGGCATTCACATTCGGCAATGTGTGAGTATAGCGCTTGTTTAGCTTTTTAACAGCACCAGTTTTTCTCTTTTCCTTTCTCTTTTTTCTGTGCTGCAGCCCAAAAGAGTTGTTCTGATTTAGACCAGAAGACAGGCGCTTGTTGATCTTGTTAAACCTCTCATTACCTCTGTCGCACATCCTCATTTTCACTTGTAATCCACTGTCTTTGCATCAGAATAGATTGCATTTTGTTTAACCGATTTTGTCACATGTACACATGCTCTGCATATCTTTCCTTCAGAGTTTCTGACTTCCTTATGGGAGATGTGGACAGCAGCTCAGGGTTGGGGATCCCCCAGACCAGGCGAAGCAGGGTGAGACACTTTCCATATTTCACTGCTGTAAGGCGACATGTGTTATTCTCAGTCTTGTTGTGAACCAGGAGAGCTCTTTAAATGGTGCACTAACAGCAGCAGTTTTACCAACGCTGTAATTAAAAGAAAAAAAAAAGCCTCAAAGACTTGCTATTTGGATTTCATTGGAGTGTTAAAAACCCAGACACTTCTGATGTTCGACTTTGATTGTGTGCCTTCCTTTTAATCTGAAATGCCTTTTTTTTTTCTTTTTATAGTCTTTTGACAACCTCTCTGTGGATCCTGAGGAATATATTGCAGAGAAAAGTGATCTTGTGGGTGAGTGTGGCTCACTTTTAGTCGTTTATCTCTGAGCTGTGTGTGTAAAATAACATGAAGCTAAAATCTAATAGCCACTGCCGGCCTCTTTACAAAGCATTTAAAAGTTACTCTGCCGCCCAGGGCAGTCCGAAGTGTCAGCTTGTGAGTTAGCTGAGATGGTTTGGACTCTTGAATGCCTGAGGCAGACCCGCCTCAAACCCCTGCTTCAACTGCTGTTATTTCTGCTGGGTTTTTTTTTTTTTTTCATACCAGAGACGGAAAACACATGGGAAACATGCTGAATTACATTGCCAGCGGCTGTGAGAGATTACATAGCTAACAAATTAAAGAAATATGGTGTTGTTATACTATTTCAAAAGATGCCTGGCACTTTTTTTTTTTATCCTCCTGTACTAATAACTTAATTGACCCAATTCTTTTGTTCCTTGTTTTTTCTTTTTTTTTCTCCCCCCTTCACCTCCCACGCACATCTGCTAGAACAGTGGCTCCGAGATAAACCAGCTTCAGGACATTTGTGGTCAGTCCACATACCTTAAATGTGTGTGTCTCTTCTGCTGCCTGCACAGGTTCAGAGGTGCCACTTTCACGAGAGGAAGAAGTTGACTTAACCCTGCTGAAGAATGACAGCGGGGTGGAGTCGGCGCTGCTCTATGCCAAGGCGTGCTCCAAGTACATCAAAGACCTTCTGACCTGGATGGAAAAGCGACTGGCCATGGGTGAGACATTCACCCTCCGGACAGCACTCCGGCGGCTAAAACGTCTCGCATTTTTGCGTTTTTAGTGACACCAGTGTCACACACGCGCACATATATTTGTTAGTGATCAATATTGCACTGCTTGATAAAACACAAGCTTCTATAGCTGACTATAACGCCTGGTTATTTTGTACACTTTCCCCCTCTCTTTCAGATATTGAATACGCTAAAAGCTACGCCAAAATGGCAGAGTCTGCAAAGACGCTGGCCAGTCAACAGGTGAGAAAAAAGAAAACTGCGTTAGCGACACGCAGCAGCTGTTATCAACAATTATCGTGCAACACATATGTCCGTTATGTTTGTTAAAGGACTACATGGCATTCAGTGACATCTACGTTTCAACGTTCAAGAACGACATTGAATATAACCAGCTGCTTATCCAAACCGCCGCGGCTCTTCAAACCAATAAATTCATACAGGTAAGACTGTACGGTTTCAGGGGGATGAAACACTCTCAGGGTACTTCAGCCTGTTCCTGTGTGTGTCCTTCAATCCATTTCAACAATCTTTGGAAATTGGACGCCAATTATTTTTCATACAAATGATCTTTCTCAGTCGGATGAGGATCCGATGTTTCGAAGCCTCTCGCTGACAGTTATATCCTGTGTTACCACCAGTTACCACAGACACTGCCTGATTGGTCACATCCCCCTTTTTTAAATTGATTTTGTGCAACAAAAAAAGAGAAAAAAAACTGTAATTTGTGACCCTCCTTTTCTTCTCAGCCTCTTCAGACTCGCAAAAATGAACTGGACAAGATGAGGAAAGATATCAAGGAGCAGTGGCAGAGGGAACAAAAGAAGATGGTTTGTGCTTTTTTTTTTTTTTTTTTAATTTTAGCAATGTTGCCAGTCTTATATTAAAAGGCGTATAGGCATATATTAAAAGGTTTCTCTCCAGCAAATCCACTGTCAGATATGCAACAACTTATGCAGACAGTAGTCAGCAATCAAGTCACGCAATCGTGCAAAACCCCAAAACAAATTCATTTGCACAGTCATCATATAATCATAAGATTATACATTCTCAATATTAACATATTTTCATTTTTCCTCTGTGTATTTTTTAATGTTATTCATTTACTAATATATGAATTATTGAATGTTAGTTGCTGAGAAACTGCTCTGTGCTGCTTGACATGCGCGGTTGATCAGACAAACAGTGATATCTTGATTGTACCCATGGTAACTGTTTTATGCGTTGTCACTTTTAATTACATGCACTAAATGGCTGATCTGTTCAGTCTCGGCAGCAAGAGGCAGACACAACCTTGCGTAAAGTGCGGGCGTCGAAGGCCCAGAGGAGAGAGGAGTACCAGAAAGCTCACTCGTCTACAAACCGCTCCCAGGAGGAGCAGTCCAACCCTGGCAGCAAACAGCTGGAGAAGAAGAGGAAGATCGAAGAGGAGGCTCTGCAGAAGGTGGGCAGGAGGGGAATTGTGTTGGGATTCGGTACGAGCAGCTTCCGCATCTTTACACTCGTCCTTTTTGATTGTTTTGTGCAGGCTGAGGAGGCCCGGGACCAGTACCAGAGCTGCACGGCTGACGCAGGCGTCAGAAGGATGGATCTGGCCAACGCTAAGCGCACCTTCCTCACACAGATCCGAGAGATGATCTTCCAGTGTGACCTCACCCTCAAAGCTGTAAGAGGAACTCTTATTATGGCATTTGTCAGTTAAGAAAGCATCAGACTGTGAGAGGAAGCTGCGATCACTTGTTTCATATTTATATTAACCCCACACACCAGCCAGCAAAAATACTAAAACCGCCTGTCAATAGAGCCCTTTCCTCCTTCGATGCCAAAGTAGGGTGGACAAGAGAGATTTAGGGGTGTAGTCCTGTGGGTGGGAGGTCTGCATGGAGAGATGTTGCAGATGCTTGATCAGAGTGGGATTATGGGAGCTTTGAGGTCACCACCACCTCTTTATTGTGCTTCGTGAGCTGTTGCCGACCCCGTCATGGAGTCGGTGGAGCCAGTTGCCCTCAGATCAATCCCCAGCATCATTATGTGTCGTACTGTGCAAGACACCGAACCCCACATTGCCCTCATTCCCCGAGCCACTCCTACTGCCGGTCCCAAGCCCTGATAAATTGGGATAGTGTGGTCAGGAAGGGGAAACATGTTGAAAACAATAATAAAAGAGAGAAAAGAGCCAAAAGAGTAGAGAAAAGGTGGCGGCACATTGTTTTTTTTGGCATAAGCTGATGCCGTGACACAGTGCTGAGGGGAAGCATCTGCAACAATGTTTAGCTGAAGGGAAAGTCTCAAAGAAACATCCACACGAACGCCAACACACAAGTCTTCCCAGCAGAGTATTGCAATGTAACGAGCTGTTCAACATGACTGAAGTCCGGCTTCAGTGGCTCTGAAGTCCGGACTGGTCCTTGTACTTGCACTAATAGTAGCAGCACATTTATATCACAAAGCTAGAACCTGTTGTCCCTTTTATGTCACTGAATGGGAGTACTAACGCGTTTTTTTAATGTTTTGTGCAAATGTTCAGTAGCTATGTAAGTAGTTCATCTTTTTTCCACCAGAACTGCGGTTACGATGCTTGATCATACTCTTACTCTGGCATAATAACATGTGAATGTTGCTTCATACATTTCTGCCTCTTTCTTTATCTTTTCCTTATCTGTTTTCTCAGGTGACGGTGAACTGGTTTCAAATGCAACATCTGCAGACTGTGTCAGTTCCTGCCCACTTCCAGGTCCTGACGGAGAACGCCAAGTTGTATGAACCGGGAGAATGTTACGCTGAGTTTGTCCGAAACCTGCCCAAAAATCTGCCGAAAGAGCACCTTCACTCAGACGCCGTCTCCTCCGACATCTCCAGGTATCAGGCGCTACTCTCAGATTCTGAACGAGTCCTTAAATCTTTTAGTCATCCAGGACGGATGCTGGAAAGAATGGCTTTGATTTTTATTAAACACTAATGAGGTTTGCATGGTTACAGTCTCGTGTGAGAAGTTGTGCGTGTTTGTGCCGGACTAAACGGAGCCTGATGGATACACTATTGCCCGTTTTCTTTCTTTTTTAAAAGGCTGAGCTAATTTGGGATTTTTTTTCAGGTTTTGTTTTTAAAATGTTCCTTTTTCAAGATGCTAAGTTCTGCTTTTAGAAAAAGTACGAGTGAGTCAGAGTGGGAGGAAGCGAGGCAGAGTCTCAGAGAGATGGAGCGTGTGTTGAATTTCTTGCCCTTCCTCAGGAAATATCTGTGGCGCAGGCCGAGTACAGCAGGAAAGATTACGAGCGTGAGAGTTTGCCTCTGGTTTGCAGCCGTCCCTATCGTTTTACGTAGCTTTTCAAAGATAAGGATAAAGCTTCTTGCACATACAGTGTTTACTCATGTTCAGTAAGAATATTCTTATAAGTCAGCATGTCATAGTGATTAATGGTGGTGTTGTAGCTCTGTTTTGTTGAGTTACAAGTAAAAGTGAAAACTAGTCGCTGTGGTAAAAATGATGGGACTTCCATTGTTGTGCAGACAGATGTCTTTTTTCAACTTTACATTATTGAATTTTTCTCCTAATGTTTCACTTTCTGTTCCTTTCCTGCTCTTTCAGTCTTAGTTTATAACATGCCACAAGTTATTTCTGTGAAATCCCTGAAAGTAACATCACTCACTTCTATCAGAAACCTCGACACGTCTGCTGAAGAGGAAGTGTTTAAATACACATGCGGCTTATTGATCATAAACATGTAATATTGCTGGTTTATGTTGGAAAACAAATACGGATAAAAAAAAAATGAGACAAAGGAAATCATTTCTGGTGAGGTAATGGTTCAGGAACTGTTTAAAACACATAAAAAACGTTTCACTTATCCAGAGTCACACGATGCGTAATATTATAATAATACCTGCACGACATTAACTTTTCACTGAGTTTATAACAAAAAAACCTCAAACAAGCTTTTTTTCTCCAGGTTTGTGTTCAACAAAAGGTCAGTGGGCAGCACACATTCCTCCCAGGGCAACCTGTCACAGGTATCCATCACCTCCGGCGACGTTTTGAGCGGAGATGACATGGACAATCTCCCACGCCGGCCTGCAGGTATCGGCGAGCAAAGATCCAACAGCAGCACGGACATACAAGGTATGTGTTCCAGCATACGCATGGGTCTTGTATGTATTATTTTAGGAAGAAGCAGTCTGTGGGTTGGACCAGCCTTCAAACGTGTATCTTCATGAGCATGTCAGGGACTGGCCCTGTGTTCTGAGTCATGGGAATGTTTTTAGGACTGGAGCAGTTTGTGTGTGTGCTGCTTAGTCACCAGGAGTCTGGAACATCTTTGTGACAGCTTTGTTTTTGAAAATAACTACAAACAAAGAGCTGTCGTTTGGCTGTATTACTTTATTTGTGACTGGTGGCCTGCATGTGTTTCTGCAGGACTGAGGAGCCAGGCTCCGCTGAAAGCCTGGGCCTCCGGCAGCCAGGGCAGCCAGGGCAGCCAGGGCGGGATGTGCAGTGACTCGGAGAGTGCTGGAGGCAGCAGCGAATCCAGGTCTATGGACTCCCCAACTGCAAGCCCAGGTATGAAGATGTTTCATTAAATCTTATGTAAATCTTTTTTATATGTATAAAAAAAGAAAAAATGCTTCAGAGAGTTAAAAAAAAAAATAATATGACGTATCTGATGAAAACAATGAAGGAAGTGAACAGAAAACAAAGTAAGTAAGTAACAAAGCAAATTGATTTGTTCCTGATGTTTTGCTTTTTATCGAAGTCTTTTTCCCCCTCGTAACTTCCTTACTTTGGAAACACACAAACACGTCAGCTCCAAGTACACTTCCCTCTCTGCAACACTCTGCTTTGTTATATCTGCAACACTCAACACACACATATGCCACCATTTTTTATTTTCTCTTTTCAGAATTGTACTCATCTGTGCCAACTTATCATAAAACTGTCGGTTTATATTAAGTGCCAGAGCATTGTTGAATTGAAGATTTGTTCGTACAGGTGACTTCAAGCGACGGCTGCCCAGAACTCCTTCCACTGGGACCATGTCTTCAGCCGATGATCTGGATGAGAGGGAGCCATCCCCCTCGGATAATGGTAAAATGTGGTGACACGTTTGCTTCACTTTGAGTCTTTTACCCTTATGAATGTGTTCTTTATCTGCACATTTATTTTCATGTTTTATTTGACTAATTCTGACATTGATTGTGGAGTAATAAAGGGTGTCAATATATCCATTTTGTGACAGTAAAGCTGAGCCAGAGAAGGAGAAATGATCTAAAACGGTGTTCTTCAACGCTGGTCTTCAGGACTCGCTGTCCTGCATGTTTCAGTGTCCCGGTTGTAACGCACCCGGCTGTGAATTAATGGGTCATTGATAGACTTGTGCAGACCTCGTTGACAGGCTGATGGTCAGTCATTTGAATGAGGGGAACATCTAAAACATGCAGTGCAGTGACTCCTGAGGACACAATCACTGTACACACTGGATGAAAAGGTTTTCCAAATCACGGCCAAATCTTGAATTAAGATACTTATAACCCCACACAATCATAGACAACATATCAGAACAAAAACCCGGTAGCAGCGGTCAGCAGCGGTCAGCAGCGCTGGCGGACGAGCGTTGACTTGGGTTTGAATACGGCCACAGGACCTGAGCGCTGCGTTGTCATTCAGTCGTCCAGAAAAGGTTTTGAAGCCACATTTGACGCCAGCAGACAACTAAACCCTGGCTGGAAGTGAGGACAATGACAAATTCTCCTGTAAAATGGTTGAAAAAGGAAACGACACACAGTGTTTCAACAGCCCGAAAAGATGTTTGGTTTCTCTTTTCTTCACTCACGCCACGTAACATGTGGCGTGGTTGCTCCTCTTAGGTCGTATTTAAGGCCCATAAATCTTCTCTGTACCAAATGTTTTCATTTTCAGTGCAGCAGCACAGATTGGTGCCTTTTTAGTTTTGGTTTATGAGCTCAGCGTACACTTCCTGTACCTGTGTTAAGGTCAGTGTTGGCGTTTTCATTTCTCAAACGCCGAAGCAGCCGAGGTTTACTCTTATTCACCCGGAAAACTGCTCTGTTTCATTTCTTTAGAAGATGATCAATCTTAAGGGGATGCTTTTGTATGTATGAACGGATGTAAGTTTATGTTTGGTAACATAACAAGAAAGGAAAACTACCATTTCTAAAGATGAGTGTGATTTAAAAAAAAGCAGTAACCGCTCTATTTCCTTTATTTAGGTTCAGTTTTCCACTTGGGATCCAATTTCAGCCTCCCTGTGGAAAAAAATAGAGCACGATGGCATCTTTGTCAGTAGTTACTGTGCTGATAAGCTCCTCTGGTTTTCAGGTCTGGCAGAGATGGTGATGGAGACGGCTAGTTCTCCCGGTCCGTTCCGAAATACTCAGATGTCCAAAGCTGCTCAAACACATAAGCTAAGAAAACTACGAGCGCCGTCGAAGTGCAGGGAGTGTGACAGTCTGGTTGTTTTCCATGGAGCCGAGTGTGAAGAGGTACTGAACATATACGCTTCTCTAATGGTGGAAGTGATAGATGTAATGTGTGGTGGAAGTGATAGATGTAATGTGTGCAAGAAGGAAGACGAGCTGTAAGTGTGACTCTTCACATGTCCTTGCTTAACTCCTTCCTCCTGCTCTTTCTGCCAGTGCTCACTGGCCTGCCACAAGAAGTGTCTGGAGACGCTCGCGATCCAGTGTGGTCACAAAAAGCTCCAGGGCAGACTACAGCTGTTCGGCATCGACTTTGCTCAAGCAGCAAAAAACAGTTCAGACGGTATTCCTTTCATCATCAAGAAGTGCACGTCTGAGATCGAGAGTCGAGCCCTCAACATCAAGGTGAAGCTTTCTTTTTCTTTTTTTTTTTATTGTCATCAGCTGATAATGTTTTCCAAGAATGAAACATCTTAGTATAATTTAAACTATGTGAGTGTTATAATCCTTTGTACTGCTTTTACTTTCGCAGGGCATTTATCGCGTGAATGGGGCCAAATCTCGTGTTGAGAAGCTGTGTCAGGCATTTGAAAACGGAAAGGACTTGGTCGAGCTGTCTGAACTCTCACCTCACGACATCAGCAACGTCCTCAAGCTCTACCTGAGACAGGTGCGTGTCAGTCAGAAGCGGAGGGGAATGCAGCTCATCTTCGCTACACACTTGTACTTGAATGAACTTGAATAGCATCTTGGTGCAACATGTTGCATGGCTGTTTTGCTCTGACAGTTGCCGGAGCCACTGATTCTGTATCGACTCTACAACGATTTCATCGGCTTGGCCAAAGAGTGCCAGAGGGTGATCGTGGAGGAGGCTGATAAATCTAGGAGTAGTGAGCCAGGGGACAAAGGGGGGCCGAGCGCCAAGCTAAGCAGAGTCATTGTGAAGATCAGAGACCTACTACACCAGCTGCCCACCCCCAACTACAGGACCCTGTGCTACCTTGTCGCCCATCTAAACAGGTACGGTCTGCAAAATAAAACCCAGAGCTGCAACGTTCCAATGAGTTCTGTGTGTCATTTACTTTATAAAGACATTGTTTGAATGCGCTCTCTGCAGAGTCACTAAACAGGCGGAGGAGAACAAGATGACCGCGAGTAACCTCGGCATTATCTTCGGCCCCACTCTGATGAAGCCACGGCAGATAGACGCAGAGGTGTCCCTGTCTTCCCTGGTGGACTATCCCTACCAGGCACTGATGGTGGAGCAGCTGGTGCGACACTTCCAGACGGTCTTTGGCGCATCCCCCCTCCCTGGTTCTGAAATTGGCACCACGGGCCAAGCTTCTCCTAAGCTGACCTTGCAAGAGAAGGTGCGCCAGCTGAGCAGACACTCCGCCTCCCTGATGGACATCAAAGAGGTGAGATGGGATTACCCTTGCCAGTGGTAACGCAGATGAAAATATGCTCTGTTTTGGTTTGTTTTGTTGTGACAGAAAAAGTAGAGTATTTTTTTTAATTGATTCAAACGCTATGACTGCTGAGCTTTCAGGGGCGTAACGACGGGAGGTTTTCGCCATTCTCACTCCTTCAGTTGCAAGTGTATACAAATGTAACTTGTTAAATGTTGGAATTGTAATCTAATTCTTGATTTTTGTCTCTTCAGAGCACCAAAGCATACAAGAGATACTCATCGATAATCCCATCCTCACACATCCTGGATGAGGTGCAGGAGGTCCAGCCGGCAAAAGAAAAAGCAGAGGTCTCAGCGGCGGACAAACCTAACGGGGTTCAGACCAGTGGAGAAGTGCAGAAGTCCACCTTGGTGTTTGGTCGTCTCAACACCACCACCACGTCCTCCAGCTCCGCTGTAGCTCCCAAGGTTCAGCTACGCACCCCCCGCACCAGACATGCGTTCCGACCAATCAGCATGCCGCTGGAGCGCCTGCCCACCCCAGCTCAGGTCTTTGAGAAGGATGACCGAAACACGGATAATGTTGTTGGGAACACGGAAACTATTCAAGAGACGCCCGAGCCAGAGAAGGCTCGCCAAAGCGGCTCGTCCAGGGTAAGCACCTATTACATCACTCCATTTATTGACACACAGACGATGCAGAGGAAGGCATGGGACAGAAAGTACAAACACTATGACGTCACACCCAGGACTGCTATGATAGTCGCCAACCTGCCACCTGCCAGCTCTGGGCTGCAGCCCGTAAAGGCGGCGGTGCCTGTCTCTGCAGCTGCAACCACAGCCTCTGTGGTCCCTGCCACGAGTAGTCTGAGTACAGTGCTCCCTGCAAACCCCTACTCAGTATCGGTCAAGCCTGTCTGGACTTCGAAAAGGGAAAAAGACATTGAAAATACAAGCAATGAGTCTATAAGCTCACCAAACCTTCCACTAACACTCAGGGCACCACGGACCCTTCAACCTCCACCTGGAACTTTCTACAAGCCCCCACCTTCCTTTAACAGCAAGGCTAGGACACTTGCAAACTGGACTACGACTACAGCCACTACCAGCACCACTACCACCAGCACCACCCAGTCGCTCTCTCCCTCCAGCCCTGTCCTTGCAGGTCCCACGCAGCCACAGCTCCAGACACACAACTCCACAGACAGTGGCATTGACCCCGGGGTCTCGACCTCCACCACTGTCTCGCCCCAACAGTCTCCACCCCCCAGCAGCCCAGACGACCTCAGCCCCAGCGAGACTAAACCCTTCTACCAAAGACTGCGACCTCGGCAGCTGCAGGAGCTCGAGCACAGAGAAGCACATTTTGTCTAATGCCAAAAAAAAAAACATATCAGCTGTAAATATCAATCTGTACAAACATTTTTATCAGAAAACCGAGGATGGGAGGAAGTTTAAGCATGTGAAAGTGAACCATGAAAGTGTTAAAAGTACTAATATATTCTGTTTTACAGAAGCCAGAGTGCCAGCAGAGGTTGGTCTAAAGTAAAATGGATTTGTGTCTGTTAAGAGGCGTAAACCTTCACTTTTGTTCCTCTGTGTTTGTATTTGACACAACGCACTTAAAGCAGGTTCAAATTCTGATGTTTCCTTTCTTTGTAAAATGTTTGTGTTGTATTCCACAAGGACGTGACGGAGGCATCCTTAACATGAACTTCTTCGTCATAAAGAATCCAACTTCTTTTTGCCTAAATGTTTCCACGTTGGCCTATGACTGGTACATGTTTTTCTCAGTATGTTAAGCCCTAAAATATGTATCTGTTTACGTTTGTATATTCATTCACACATACGCAATGTTTTGCCACAGTTTTGTTTCATCTCATTGTTGTGACTCTGAAGAGGACAGATGACATGCAACAGTTGCTGCTGCCAATTAAAAATCATTTAAAACTAGTTATTTCTGTTTTACATGTCTGTTCAATAACTTACAGAGCATTTTAAATGTGATCTTTTTTTTCTGTATACTTTGTATTATACATACAAGAATACCTCTAAAGTATTAAACTGCATATTTTTCAGGGAACCTTTTGAGATTATTAGAAAATAAATTATATTTAGCTGTGAAATATCTTAAAACAAAAAGAAAGTGGAGCCAGTTGCAGGACGGAAACTAGCAGTTGTGTTCACGTTTGATTAGTATGACGGTTATTGATCGTTTAAAGGTAGGGTAGGTATTTCTGGATGATGTCACATTTGTTTCCATACTTGAAACACAACATCAATAAAAACACAGTCCAGGAGTCCCGAAGAAAACACGCCCGTCGTGAACGGTCTCAAGTCCCTCCCCCTCTCCACGGTCATGGAGCTGACTCCTCCCCCTGTCAGTGATTGGCTGGAACAATATTTGTAATGGTTTAGTGGGCAGACTGCTCAGACTGTTTATTTCCTCTTTGTGGACCCAGGACTGTGCGTGAAGGCTGATTTTCTTTCTTTCTTAGACAGTTTTACATGATGGGCAGCTAGTGGATGGTGAGCTGATTTTCATGTAGTATCACTTACCCTGCCTTTAATAGGAAAGTTCATATCAAAAGCGTCCTGGAGCCCAACCCAATCTTTTTTTTCTTTTCTTTTTTTATGTTTTTGATAAACACATACTTCAAATTTAATGTGATGTGAAACAAGTTGTTAATAGCTACATCTGTATCTCTGGGAACACATTTTTTTCCCCTTTCAACATATTTTTGTCAAATGTACTTTGCATGTTAAACCCAATTATTTTCCTTTTGATCATGTTTAGTTCTCGAACAGTCCTTTATCCTGTTTTAAATTTCATACATGGATCCTCTCAGATTATTATTATTGTTTTCCTGTTTGCTGTATTTGGTACATTTTAATTTGTTCTGAGTTAAACCTTCTGTTAATCTCAGTTTAAAGCTGTGTTTGCTGCAGGCTCAGGTGCTTTTAATGCATTACCATCAATCCTTCACGTTCTCCTCACCTAATTCCCCACGTCACCTGCGCCACCTCCCTGAGCTGCTCCACCTCCCCGAGGAGACAGTCGTTTCAGACAAATGCGACACCAAACCCGAAACAAAACCCTCTCATCTCTGAGTCATAAGAGCCGCAATGTGACCGAGTCTAAACTTAATTTATTGTGTATGGATGCTTAAACTCACAGACTTGCCATCAGAGTGACGCACGGTAGCCGTGCAGGTAAACCTCACTGTATCTCATCACAAGCTGTTGTGATGAAGCTCACCTCCAGTCTCTCCCTCCCTCTCCACCAGGACTCTCTTCAGCAGATACCCACCTAATTCTGCCTCAAAATGGATGACTGTTGTCTTTTTTCTGCCTGCCCATGTTGAGCTGGGAGATTAGAGCAATCAGATTAGGAGTGCTGCTGACCTGCAGGCAGAGAGAGAGCGGGCAGCTCCGAGTCATCTGAAGCTCTTCTTCCCTGCTTAATGTTTTCCATTACTTCAGCTTGTTTGTGAACCTCTGTTTTCTGCATGTTATTCTACTTCATAATCATTTGAAAAAAAAAAGAAAAAAAAAAAAGGTAAGCAACAGAATTAATTGCCTTTTTTTTCTAACGGCTTACAGGTATGTGGTTGCTAGTTGTTGTCATAGTTCATTTAATGTTATGTCAAATCCTGGCAGAGGTTTTTTTTTTTAAGGCTGTTACTGATTGCATTCTGCATATATTGCTTGCTTATTTACTGCAGCGACATATCTGACTAAAAATGTCTGTTAATTCTGCCGAGCGTGTGCAAAAAAACAAAAAAAATCCTGTTGTCTGTATTAACTGATTGAGTCAGGTTATCACAGAAGAGTCCTCTTAGTCGTGCAGTGTCTATTTTGTTTTTCTAGACAAGTGTTTCTGAACCTGCATCCTTCGTCTGGCAGTAATCTATTGGACATGTTGCTTTGAACAGATTACTCTCCGTGTCTGCCGTTCTTTGGTGTTCCATCTGCACATAACCTGTACATGTCGGTGGCTTTTTGTTCTCCAAAATCTCCAAAATTAATTTGTCTTCTGGACTAAATCTGTGCGACACAGGAGTTTCAAACGGTGGCATTCACGGATGCGGTGGCATGTGCGTAAACATGAAGTCACGCTGTGTATGATGCTGTCTGATAACGCAACCACGTAAAAAGAAAGTACAACTACTTTTAATGGTAGGGATAAAGTTGGGGCCGAGCAACAACACCTGACATCCTACCCTGTCAGACTTGCTGTATTTAACAAAAACTACACCCAAAATGCAGACGCATGTGATGCAATAGTGTGTAGAGCCCCTTTGACATAAGTTATTTTGGTCCGTCTGTACAGCGTTATTTCAGTTTGTTGAGATTTTTGTGAATTTCTTTTACATACCGCAGGTATGAAACTTTTTTTCTGCCACTGCAGCACCTTGATTCTTAATTTGCCATTGTCATATAGATTTGCTGTTGTGCTTGATATTGTTGTCCTGTTGCGTGACCCGATTCAGTAGGTGTCAGACATATGGCCCCTTTTTTGATTTGAGAGTACTTTGGTAGACAAAGTTAATTACCAGCTCAGGGACTTCCATGTGCTCAGGTGTTATGGTTGCAAAAATAAAGCCTAAATCATCCCCCAAATGTACTTGCAGGAACCTCTACTCCCGTATAGATTTAAAACTTTCTGAAATGATTTCTGCTTTGAAATAATCTATCCCAAACTGTGTGGAAATGCCTTATAACCCTTCCTAGTTTGATAAACAGCAACACTTCTCTCAAAGTTCATTGCTGATATCGTTCCTCCTTAGCATTGCATTTACATACACCTGACCAAACCAGCAAAAATGCCAAAACCTCATCTTTTATACTGCTCCTTGCACCTGCTAATGATCAGTTAAATCAAGTTTATTTAATTTGCAGCCATTTTCATATAGATAGTTTTTTAATTAATTAAAATTGAAATAACTGGAATAATAACACAATGTACAATGTTATGTTGTTCATATGAGCTTGGATTTACCTCATTTCAATACCTGGATTTATTTATTTATTTATTTTTATAATGTTCTGTTGTATGACACCTTTTATCTGACAGAGTTTGGCAAGTGGCTAATTGATATCTATATCTTGCTGATGAGGGAATATTTACATGAGTTTTTTTGTTTTTTTGGGTCGGATGAAAAGGAGAACTGATAGAAAATAAGAACCGAACAGAACAGAAATGCAGTATTGGATTGATACGTAGAAGGGATGATCAGTTGAGCTACAGAAAAGACGTAAACCTGATGAGTCATTTTCTGCAGTCCTTGTGCACATTTGTGACATATTGACTGCATGATTCAAATCTGCAGGCGTGCAGTCGCTTTTTTCCCGCCGAGTGTAGCATGACCTTTAAGTGATTTTATCGGTATTTTAACAGTACTTACAGGATCTTTTCCAAACAAATGAACGGCAGAATGAACGTTGCTAAATTAGGCTGGGAAACGCAACCTGCAGTCAGGGAATACCGGACGGATCTGTCACAGACTGATAGATTAACAAACAGAATATTGTACATGTCGTTTCCATAAAGCACCCAGGACAGCATAAGGATTACAAGTTCTGCGTTGCACTTGTGTGACGTCATTTTAAATTTCTAATGTTGATAAAACCTTCACAAGCAGAAGATTTAATGGAATTTCAGTCATTGACAGGTGTCTGTGTTCTGCATTAACGTTAATTGCGGTCGGCGTGTTGATAGAAACAGGTGGTTGAGAAATGAATTGATCCTGCGAACGCACATTTAAAGTGACATGTCGCATTTGTCACATTTAAAACAAAATTTAATTCAGAAAAAGCTGAAATATGGAAAATACAAATAATAATACAAGTAAGTAAATAGATAATATAAATAAATGATGTGGTGATTCTATAATGTACTTTTATTTCTTTGCAGACAGCATAAACCCAAGATATTTCTTTTTTTTTTTCTTTCTCATTAACCATTTCAATTCGTATATCAATTTTTGCATTTCAGAGCTTCAACATGTCCCAAAATTGTGGGCAAAGGGCCAATTTAGTGCTGGTAAAGAGGTGAAAGGAAAAGAAAAACACGTTATGCCATTTCAGGTGATGCAACAAATGATTAATATGATCCTTTGTTTCAAAAGTGGTGTCTATGAATACGGAGTCTTTGAGACACAGAGATGGATTTAAATGTTTTGTCAAAGAAAACTGTGGAGGATTTTGCACCTTTCTGGATCATTTTCAGCGTATAAAGAACAAGGGTGCGAAGCCAAGGTGGTCGCTCTTTATCTCTGATCCCTGAGACACCACCAATAGCTGATCAATAGCTGATGTAATCATTGGAAACACTGGAGAAGCTTTGTCAAGTCCTACAATGTGGAATAGGAGGCATAAATACGACTAAAAACTTTACTGCGCAAAAAAGTAACTTAACAGAAGTGAAGTCAGCGTCTCTGGTCTGAGTCTTCTGGGATGGAGCATCAGCCTCTGTGGATTGTTGTCAGACAAGTCAGCATTTTGTTAAGTGGCTTCTGCGTGTTTCACGCCACAGACAAAAAGGACTTATGAGCAATGAGTCCAAAAGCCAGTAAATCATCCTTATATGTTGGCGGTAATAACACAGAAAAATACATTGTGATTTTAGAGCAAAACAAGCTTCCTTCAAACATATTTCCCTGGAACATCCATGTATTTTTCACCGAAACCACCTAATACACACATTACAAAGCCGTGACTGAGGAGGAAGAGGATGTTTTCATACATATGTGTATGTATAGTATGGAAAATGTTATTTTCATTTCCAATACTATAACAGTGTTTCCTGGTTTGGCGTTGTAAGAAAACCCAAACCACACATTTCACTTTGGCTTGAATATAGTTCACCATCAGCACAAAGATAGAAGAGGCTTAAAAGGTGGAGGAGAGGTGGAGACGCCAGTCAACTGACGCTGGAGCAGTGACTCCAAGCAAAAATGGACACATTCATGCAAAAACATCTGCTTACGTGTGAATTTCCAACACATTGTGTTGCTGCTTTAAGAGAAAAGGCATCTGCAAAAACAAAATCAAAGAAAAAGACAACAAAAAAACACCAGTTTATACCAAAAGAGCCAAACGGAAAAACCGAACAGGGCAGGCTGACCAATGATCACACCATCACTGGCATTTTTAGTTGTTTGAGTTAGTCTGTTGGTCACAAACTGTAAAATGTGTCATTTGAGAATGTTTTGGACATCTGAAGTCTTTTACTGTCCAGCTCCCAGTAGTGCAGCGGTGGTTTGATCTGCATCAACATGTCCTGGTAGTCAGCTCTCTCCTTCAAGTAAAGTTGGACTCACCATGGAGACAAAGTCAGTCTGATGCTGATGATTAATGTAATTGTGTGCTTTCAGGTTTTCCACAGTCTCATGACCCCTTCCAGGGGTTGAGCTTGAGCTGCGGAGCGATGACGACAGGCTCTCAGATCAGCTTGTTGCTGTGGAAGAACTGGACTCTTCGCAAACGACAGAAGGTAAAAGTATTATGTAAACTGGATTGGGCCAAAGTTCAGAGACATTATTCAGCTTTAATGCAGTCCACGACAAACCACCGGCAGCCTCTGTGTTCACATTCAAACCTAAAATGACAATTTCATCTGACTGCTCTCATGCGCCGGTCGCTCTGGTGCTTGACCGTGTCTGAATATTTCACCTGACCGTCTAGATCCGCTTCCTGGTGGAGATCTTCTGGCCAGTGTTGCTATTCATTGGACTGGTGTGGCTGAGGAAGGCCAATCCTCTCTACGAACAACATGAGTGTAAGAAGAAGTTCCTGACTGAGATGCACCAGCAGCTATCGTTGCTGATTCACTTTTACCTGTCAAAACATATACAACTTCTATCTGCTGGGGTTATTTTCATGTTACTCTTTGGGTTTTACAACGAGGAAATGAGTCTTCACGTGTCCTTTAATACACGTCTGTTCGTTAAGGTCACTTCCCCAACAAGGCCATGCCGTCAACAGGGATTCTCCCCTGGATCCAGGGCATCTTCTGCAACGTCAACAACCCCTGCTTCAGATATCCCACCCGGGGAGAGTCGCCAGGCGTCGTCTCCAACTACAACAACTCTGTGTACGCAGAATAGCAGCACTGCAACTCTCATGAAAGCCATTCTTTACATCTTATTTTTTCTGTGTGATTCTTGCTCTGGTCTTTGCATTTTTTCTTTTGTATTTTTCCAGACTGGCACGGTTCTATGTTGATGCCCAGGAGCTTCTGTTAAACGAGACAGAGGTCCAGCAGCTTGGTCGACTTTGGCGTGAAATGACATCCTTCTCAGACTTCATGGATACTTTACGCAGCAACCCTTCTGCAGTCTCAGGTAAAGGGAAAAGGTGACAGAAGGTGGGGTAAGCCATGTCTGGACAGTGTGCAACAACGAGACAGATTTTGAAAGCATACAACCAAAATCCTCAGTTTTCTTCTTTGTAACCTCCAGCCACGAGAATCATAACACAGCAAAGACAAAAGTGCTGATTTTTAACCTTTGCTTAACGCTATTTTTGCACTCGTTTGATATGTCCGGAGGTCCTTTCATTCCCAAAGGGAGCTCCCATCATCTCTGTCATAACTTGACATAAAAATACCAAACTCTCCCAGTGTTTTGGGGAATGTTTTTGTTTTTTTCATGAATTAATAAATATACATGTATATATCAGTTTGATTATGAAGGGAAATTCTAAAGATAAAAGTAGAGAGCAAGTAGAAGTCTTTACTGGCACCTCTGGATCCAGGAGCAGGTGACACAGAGATCGTCCAAGCCCATTTTAAATCACACAAAGCTCAGATTTAAGGCTTTAAGGTCATTTCCACCTACAATGAGCACCATTTCAGCACCAATTTAAATTTGATTTAACCGTCTTATGAGGAGGTTCAGCATTGTAAAAGACAAGGATGTGTCACGCCCAAGAAAACCAGATGTGGCGACCAGCTGCTGCATGCAACAAACACTAGGCTGTTTTTGGTTGTAACACTCCAGACGTTGCAGCAGCATCGGGACAGCCACTCTTCAACAACATATCACAGAGCTAGAAATTAAAAAACAATACTATGCTTTCTACAGCCCATCTTGGTGTTTCACCGTCATAAATCATTTCCCAGCACTAAACTTCTCTTTGCTCATGCAATTCCCGTCTTTGTCACAGTTTTCTGGGCCGTTTGTTTCAATGACAGCAGCGGGTCAGCCCCCGTTTACTTACAACACCAGATACTGACGCTGCACGTGCATAGACGTGGTCCAATCAACTCCCGTAGAAACATGCCGCTGATTGGCAGGAAGAGCAAATCAATCATCTGGACAGAACACAGATGTTTTTTTGTTTGTTTTTTTCAAATAAATATAAGAACCAATTGTTAATTATTGCTGGGATGTGAAAATGATTTAAACCGATACAAACAGAAAATGATCACCTACCCCACTGACACTAAAACAAATGTTCAAATCTGCAGCTGGAATAGAAAAGAACAAAAGCTGTGACTTATCTGTCCACATGATAAGAAGCGAAGCTACAGAGATCATTTGGGATAATGTTGTACAAACCCTGACCTCCTGACCTCTTACTGCTGCACGATAATCACGTTGTTGTTGCAGTTTTCAAGCAGAAAATTGTCTTTGACCGAGCCTAAAAGGCACACACATACAGATGTTTATCTCAGTATTACTTCCAATGAAAATAACTTCAGCTTTTGCTTTTGTTTTTGTGTAAACACTTTGTTCTTTTCTGTCATTTTCTTTTGTGGTGAATCATTTCCTCCGAGCAGTCCAACGCCGATCTGGTCAGTAACGTTCTTTTGCGCGACCTTTCACCAGCTCTGTGTATTATTTTCTACGTAGGCCGTGGGCTGAAGATAGAGGATATTCTGAAGGATGATGAAGTTCTCACAGCCTTCCTCTTAAGAGACGTCGACCTTTCAGACTCTATAGTTTACCAGCTCGTCAACGCACGGATACGACTAGAACAGGTGAAACCGCGACCTCGAATGAGTCACAGTCCCACACACGCACACATTCTGACCTCTCTCTCTTCTTTTCACGAACGTCTAGTTTGCGTTTGGTATCCCAGACCTGCAGCTGAAGGACATAGCATGCAGCCAGGCACTGCTGGACCGCTTCATCATCTTCCCAAGTCGGATGGGCCTGCACGGGGTCCGCAACGCCATGTGCGCCCTCAGTCAGCAAAGGCTGCAGAGGATAGAAGATATCCTCTATGCTAATCTGGACTTCTTCAAGATCTTCAAGCTGGTTAGTAGCTTACTTAAAAAATGCTTCATGCAGCTGCTCTCGCACAAGATATCACTCATTAGCAGCCCAGTCACCACTTTAACATCCTCTTAAGGCTTTATCCATGCTGGCAGTATGACGTCCCTCTTACTGCACTGCTCATGTTTGAAGACAGCAGGGATAAATGTAGCTCAGCACCTCGCCATCATCTGTCCTCTCGTCTTAATGTCACACTTTTTAAGTCAAAGGGCGTCTGCATGGGGAAGGAGCGCAGATTGCCAGTGAACATGTGTATTACAGCTACTTTTCTGCAGAAAGGTAGTTGACTGGAGCTGCCAGGTGACTCCTTCACTAGATTTGTGTAAAGTTACAGCAGCTATGATGCATGTTTCCCCAGCGAGGACCTAGGCCGGCCCTTTTTCTCAGTAACATAAAGGCTCACGTGTGAAGCTTTTGATTGACCTGAAGCAGATAATTTGCTAATTAACCGGAATATATGGTACCTTCAAATATTTCACTGCCCTTCTGCGATTTTAAGTGGTAGCCATACATGGTGGTAAATGTGGGATTTAAAGAGAGCAAAAAAGCATCTTGAAATCACACTTTAACAACTTCTTCCCTTCATATGTGCAGGTTCAGTCTAGGTGAGTCAGCTGACTGGCTCAGAGAACTCAAATGGCATTATCCGCCTTGGCCTGCTTCTCTAATGGGCTTACAGCTAGATACAGCCTGTGAGGTATTTTCATTTCAGACTTGGTATGGGCCAGATTATTATTTCTACTTTTGTATAATGTCTTTTTTATATTTTTGTAATATGTCTTGATACAATGAATCTAAATGACAGACGTCTGAATCAGAGTCCAGCATCTGAGTAGGAACTTGTTAAATACTGTCACTTTGTGCAGACACTTTCTATGTTTTTCAAAACTTTAGGGTTATTTTTTATCAGTGAGCCATGGATTGTTATAATATTGCAGTCTTATCCCTGTGTCATGCTGCATGGTTTAAATAAAAAAACCCCGACTTCCACTGATAAGCCCTGTGCGTCGTCTGCAGAACGTGTTTGTGTTGTTTCGAACCAGAAGAAGCTCACTGTGTGTGGCATCATTTAATGATAATGACTGCATCAGTAGTTTTATATAATTATTATCATTATTTATGGCTTATTCTTTACATTCTGTGTAAGGCTGCAAATGGGTTTTTGATTAATTTTCACCTCGACTCAGATTTCGGTGTGCTGTTTCCTATTTGAGCTCTTGCCTTTTTTGTTTTTCTCAGTGTATTTGATGGTTCTACTTTAGCATATAGACGTCCTCAATGAGTTTATGGAGCTCTGTCAGTACTGTTGCTACTGGAATGGCTCTTACAACAACTTGGCAAGGATTGATATACTATTGAATAATGAGATAATGGCGCCAACACACCCACACACCCGCGGGAAAATAGGGATAAAAAAACCCAGCAAAACACTGTGGGCACGGCACTTCTCAGCCCCCCATTATGCTCTCAACTCCCCTCTCCCATCAGCCTCTCAACACCTTCTCTTCCTTTTCCATTGCTTTTTTTTCTCTTCCTATCCTCACCATACTGCCTCCCTCTTCCTCCGTTCAGTGAAATGCTGGCAAGAGGAATGCGAGAGGAAGGATATCTGATGTGCCTGTTTGTCTTGGCACACAGAGTTTCCTTATTTTCAACACTTTGGCCCCCGAACAGGCGTTTTCTAACACTTTCAGTTAGTTTCTCAAGAAGATAAAGCCACTGGGAATATCGGGGGAATCATGTTACTGTGATTTCACATCAGTCATCTGATTGTTTTACAGTTTAGTTCACATGTAAAATAAAATTACAAAAAAACAACAAACAATAAAAATAAAATTGGGTAAATTACTAGTTTGTCCTGGAGGCTGCTAATTACAGTTCCTGTAACGTGTGCGCAAAGTAAGACAGCAAAAAATGGTTTCCTTCCTTAGCAACAAACATTTCTTAGAAGTTTCAGCACTGAGGTTTCTGTCTAAGTTCGTCATGGGACATGACTTAAAAAGTACACGGTTACTTTTGACACAAAGGAACACTTGTGTTTGTAACCTCCCTTTTTATCTTTGTTCATCTCATTTTTCTCTGTATAAATCTTCTTCTTCGGTGCATCTTGTGATTTTGTCTCCCCAGATGCCTCAGGTTCTACCCAGCCCGTCTCAGGGGATTGACCTGCATTTCTGGGGTCGGGTTCTCAAGGCAGCGTCGCAGAACATCCAAGCTGTAAGTGCTCCCAGAGCCATCAGTCCCTTTCGCTCCCAATCCTCCGCTCTCCTCCGCTTTTCCTCAGTCCTGCAGGATTAGAAGCACCAGTATTTTTAGTCTTGCAGGAAACTCGCCTTTTCCGCTGCTCCCCGTTTGAGAATTGTTCGTAGAGGACGTAGAGTGATGGGCTCAAAAATCGCAACCTGTTGTTATCTACATGTGTAAATGTGCTGATGCGCCTTGTAAGCTCAGACATGTGTGTATGCATGTATGCATGCATGTATTTATTTATCAGTATATGGATACAGTGAATGATATTGTTCATAATTTAAAAAAAAAAAAACATGCACGGGCAGGCTTTATGTGATGACTCATACAGCAGCATCCAAGAGTTACTATTCAAAACAACCAAGATGGCTGCAGTCACAGGCTTCATGTCTCTGACTGGTTGGATGCTTATCCAATAGAGGCAGTTTCTTCTGTGTTCCTTGTTACTGCCCCTGGATTAAAAGTCAAATGGAGGAGGAACATAATTAGGATGGCTGGACAGGCTAGCAGCCAGGAGTCTTTGCAGAAATAGAACAAAACTTATCAACAGGATTCAAGGAAGCCGCTGATCACTTGTTTGATAGTAACTTTTCCTAAAGGACGTAAAGGCAAAATAAAGCTTTCTCAATTAAATTCTTTTCAGGTTCAACTTTACTGGTTCTTGTGACATCACAGACCAAGATCAGAGTAACTGACTCATCTTTATGTCCAGCGCAAAGCTTTAGGACAGATTTCACAGGAGGCATCCCAAAGCTCATGCATGAACATTTTTATTAGAAGAACACAAACGGGAATGTTGTTTTCCTGAAAATACCCTTGATTGGCCAAAATTTACCATGAGTTTAGATTTCTCTCAGACCACATTTATTCCAATACACTGAAATATAATGAAGTATAACGCATAGTTTGACCAATGGTGTCAAAAATGTGCACCCAGATTTAATGTCTGTGCGATGTGCACACATAGAGACCCGCGCAAATGGCTGGGATGAGATGTGTGCTTTGGCACGTTCGCTCGATGTCCCGGTGGGAGTGTATCCCATCATCACTTTGGCCAGGGGGGTGACAAAGAAAAAGAGAGGGGTGGGACACAGACTGAGAGAGAAGGAAGAGAGGAAATAAGACATTCTTTTGAGGTGACACGTCCTGTAGGTGGGACCTTTGTGTCACCGTGGTGACAGAAAGGCGAGCCAAATATTCTTATTACCCACTTTCCCTTCCTCTCAACTCTCAACAAAATAATAAATAGGAAAAATAAAGGAAGAGGGAGTGAGTGAGGCGGGAGTTGCGGGAGTTGGTGAGTGCACTTTTTTGCACATTCACATGTCGACGTTTTGTGCTTTGAGGAAGAGGACATGGAAGAGCAATGACTCACCTTCATCACTGATGAAATTAGGTGAATTCAGAACATTTGAGTTTTTTCTGGGAAGAACTCACTCACACATCAAAGGAGTTCATTTTCAACATGTAGTAAATGGTTACTGTAAGTGTCTGTCTATCCCCCTCCAACAAGTCTGGGCTCCCTCCTTCATACTTCTTTCCAGAGGAAATAATACACACTGGGGAGAGTTGCACTTGCTTGAAACTATTTTTGTCCTGTCAATAGGAGGATATTTAGTCCACCCTGCAGCTATCCTCATCACGTCAGGAGAGGCGTCTGTCCCGCACGTTTGCTTATCTTTCAAACTATTGTTTTCCCGCGGTTGATTACATTACAAAAATTTACAGGGTATGAATGAACATAATGAAAGTAAATACCGCTGCTCTGCGTGTACTCACTTAATGAAGGTCAAACTGCTTAAAACAAATTGTTTAGACTCCCTGTTGGTGCCTGAAATTTATTTATCCTGTCGGAGGATATGAAGAATGGTATGAAGGAAAATCTTGGGGGAACTGATGGCCGGGTGGAATGTGGGTTAAAGGGCGTTCAAGTTGACGTGACATTAATGTGTGATTTTTGAGCGGTACTGAGTGAAAATACAGTTTAGGAGTTTAGGACACAGATTACAACAAGTGACCAGGTGGGGGCCTGAAGTCCCAAAGAAAATTAAGACTTGGGCCGTGTGTGTGGTGGATATGTGGCCACCTTTAGGCATCCACGCTCACCTTGAGTCAGTGCCAAATGTAGAAAACCGCAGATATATGGACCACGTTTGGGCCAAATGTGCATCACCCAACTTCTACTGAGCATCAACTGGCAGACTAATGACAAGTGGCCCAGGCCCAAAGCAGATAACCTTCAATTCAATTCAATTCAATTCAATTCAATTCAATTCAATTCAATTCAATTCAATTCAATTCAATTCAATTCAATTCAATTCATATAGCGTCTCTTACGACACAAGTTGTCTCTAGGTGCTTTCCAGAGACCCAGAACACGACCCCCGAGCAGTTATTACATAAACAACAGCAGGTAAAGAGACGACTATACAAACAGGTGTAGAAGCAGACACTGGGATGTTCAGAGGGTGGGACTGCAGGTCAGGATGTCAGCAGGTATCCAACAGAGACTTCTACACAGACAGGTGGAGGTGAATACTGGGATGGTCAGAGGGTGGGACTGCAGAGCAGAAGTAGGTATCCAACAGGGACATCATGATGCTCCCACCACCATACTTCACCACTGGGATAATATTTGGATTTTTTGCAAGCTATTTCATGTTTTGCAGCACATGGTGCAGAGTATTGAGTATTTTCTCACCAGCTCTGCAGATGGCTGAGGTGCTCTTTGGTGAACGTCGGCCTTGTAGCATCATCATTATTATATTATTATTTCCTTTCAAAAGTAGCGGCAGCCTCCGTGACACTCTGCCTGTTCAGTGACTAACGTGGACAGATGTTTGCCTGCTGCAGCGGTGTCTTCAAGCGTTTGGTTGGTCTTTAGTTGGTCGTTCTTCTTTACCTCACTGAGGATTTTCTTTGGACCTTTGAGGTCATGTTTGCCCTGGACTCCAGCTGTACAGCCTACCGACTCCAATTAGCTCTTGTTGAAGTAATTATCAAATAGGTTCACCTACTTTCTGTTAATGTTTAAACGGTGAGTTTGTTGAGGTAGCACAAAGGACTTTTGTTTATGTTAAAAATAACAGGAATATGCGTTGAACGCGTTGTCACTTTGAAAGCCAAAGTAACAACATGCTCGGAAACCAGCTACTCCTTTGTCCCGAAAACCTCAAATCAAAGTTGCTTTTGTAGTATGTTTTAGCCCTGTTGCATAAAGCGTGAAGGGTTCTGTGAGGCATGAATGAATGCGGCTCACACGGGTTTGAGGCTGATAAAAAACACCTAGCCTTTCCATGTCTTGTACAGCTCTTGGAGCGGGACAGTTCCCGGGCACTCCTGAAGAGCATCTTCCCTCTGTTCCAAGCTGGAGGTCCATCCTCATTCACACAGCTGATGTCCAGTGTGTCCAGCCTCTTCTGTGGATATCCAGAGGGAGGAGGCTCCAGGGTCCTGTCCTTCAACTGGTATGAAGACAACAACTATAAGGTGTTTCTGGGGGTCAATGGCAGCAAGAGCCACAGCTATGTCTATGACGACACTGCCAGTGAGTAAAGAAGTCTTGAGTTACAAATACTGCTATAATCTTTCATGGACTGTGCTGGTGCATACCGATTTTATCAGTTGGTAGTATAAGATTTTTCCAGCTATTTCTTGAGGATATACTTTTGAACTCTTTTGAACAATCTGTAAGACTCTTTTGTAAGGACAAACTTTCAGAAAATGAGATCACAAGGTCCGTGCAGCGAGCCTTTGATCGTAGCACATGATATTCAGTTGATTGTATTTGCTGCTATGGAGCAAGAAATGTTTGCATTTATTTCTGTGGATTTGTTTAGACCTTAAAGTTTTAAAATGAAACTGCATATCTTGAAAACGCATTACAAAAATAGAAACTAACCATGATTTCAAGGACACGTTATTACTTAGGGACACAGTTTTCTGCATAAAAAGGTAATGAAACAGAATTCACAGAAGAGACTTGATTCTTAAGCACTTGAAGGATATTTTTCCACATTTTGGGTATTTTCTTTGTAACTAATACATTTAAATTAATTAATAATATCTCACTTATGGTTGTTGGGGTATAATAATGACTTTATTTAAATCTGTGATTATAAATTCTCTCTTCCTTTTTGCGTCTACATTCCTCTTTATTAAAAATTTTCTAATTTTTTTCGTTTTGTTTGCCCCAAGCTCCCTTCTGCAACGCTCTGATGCAGACCCTGGAGTCCAACCCCGTCACGAAGATTATGTGGAATTCAGTCAAGCCCCTGCTGATGGGAAAGATCCTCTACACCCCTGACTCCCCTGCCGTTCGCAAGATATTAAAGAGTGTAAGGAAGTCCACCTCCATCCCAACCCTTCACCTCAAGCTTTCTCTCCACTGACCCTTTTAGTGGTCCTCGATTGGTCCGACACACGCAGAGAGCTGACTGCAGAAGCAGAGCAGCGGTTGGTGTGACGGTGTCGGTCTTCAGAGTGGGGAAAGAATCAATGCGAGGACGCGGCATGTGAAGGACGAATAAATCTCCACCCTTCACACGTCGCTCTCAGTAGTTGTTTTCATGATGGTTTAGTCTCATTATTTCGTGAAACGTCCCACTCAGGTAAATCAGACTAGTCAGGTAAAATAAACCAGATTAAGTTGAATTTTTAAAAGATGTCATCTACACCACATCACATCATCATCACGCAGGCTGAACGTGAACTGGGCCAGAGTGGGGCTTCTTTTGCATGCAAAGAAAGTTGGATGAGGGAGACAACAGTTGTGGAAATGTTGAGCTGACGACAAAGACAACGCCAAATAAAGCTTACTTTGATGGTTTGTGACCAGTTTTCCAGGGAGGCTTAGAGGGTTTATTGGTGGTTTGAAGGGATAGGGATTTAAATCCACGGGAAGATCAGCTGGGTGTTAAGAGGTGGTGCTGTTTGTCTCGCGGAGTGGAGTGGCAGACCTGGATGGGAGTGGATTTGATTGCTTCCAGTTGGAGGTGAAGTTTTGAGGCTGCAGTGCTGGAGCTTGTGAGCTGGGACGGGAGGTGAGGAAGAGACAAGTGCTTGTTTTGCCCTGCCGTTTCACTGGAGGGCGGAGCGACCTGGACCGACGACAGAAGGAGCTCCAGCTCCAGCTCCTTGTGCAGCTACTGAAATACTTGAAGCTCTCTGTGCTCTTAAGACAAACATCATTTTCCCCTCATGACCTTCAGTGTTGAGAATTCATGGGCAACTTGAGCTGATCTTTTGACAAGACAACTTAACTCCATTTATTAAAATCCTTCAATTTCAGGTAGATTTAGTTATTAAGATTTTTACCAACATGATGCATTTGTTGTCCTTGACAGATTTCACATGCGTTGGCGCCTCTTTTGTGTCCTTTCCCTGTGTTTTTCCCTGTAAAATGTAACATGTTTTAAATTCACATATCATTTATGCTGTTTACCTTCCCTCTCTGCAGTCAGATTCGCTTCATAAGCTTGGGCTCATTATTGTTTTAAGTGCGAAATAAGGTTGGTTGCTGCTAAAAGGCCTCAGAAGTATTAAATGAAAGGTTATTATGCAACACATGTGGGCAGTACTTGAACTTTATTTGAAGAGCTTTTTAATTTTTTCTTCTGCAAACGGCATTTGAAGAAAATTCTTTGCGTTGACATTTCTTTAGTAACATGCTGACAAAGTGACATTTCACAAAAATGTCCAAACTTGTTTTTTTAATTATTATTATTAGTTACTAATTTGGTTTTGTTTTTCTGCTTTTATTTTATATTTATTTATTTATTTTTATTCCTGAGCTCTTCCACTCCCTCTCAAATTTGTAAAACTCTTTTTTTTTCTTCCCTTTTTTACTTCAGCACTGTTTTAGGAATTAAGATGAATTCGTCCCCTCTTTGGAGTTTTTTATTCATTTTTTTTGTAACTGTGATGGAATGTGCGTTTGTATTTGTGAATCCAGGCCAACACAACCTTTGAGGAGCTGGAGAGGCTCCAGAACATGGGCAAGGCCTGGGAGGAGGTGCGGACACAGCTCTGGGAGTTCTTCTACAGCAGTGTCCAGATGAACATGATCAGGGTATGAACGTTTCATGCAGCGCACACAAATAACTCACACCCACACTCTAATTCTCCGTGCCATACATGTCCAACACCGAATGTCCCGGCAGTTGTCAAGAATAAAAGATTATTAAAATATTATCTCTTTCTAACAAGACTCCACAGAATGAAACTTAGGACAGGCAGAGTTTTAACCCAGAATAGATTTGAACTAAACCTAAAAGCTGAATAAAGATAAAATACTCACTTTTGTTTTACACTCAAACAAACAAGCACTCCTTTTGGTCCTTTCTGTGGTTTTATATATAATAAATTGGAATAAAAAAAATGAAACATGCATCCAATACATGATTTAAACTGTCCTCTTGGGGTCTCAGGGGTCTGCTGGAAGATACACAACTCTTTAAGTGAAAATGCACTGGACAGATCTCCAGTCCATCACAGGGAATAAAACATAATAGACAGATTATCTGGTTTCACCAAGTCTGAAGATTATGGAAATACAACCTCAAATAAAAAATAGCACATGCTATACTACACTGTGTCAGTAGTTTTTGAACACAAACCAAATCGAAATGAGAAAATGCTTTAATTGTCAGAAAAGGTAAAAAAAAAAAAAAAAAAGTTTGGAAGGAGTCCCAGGAATAAATGGATGGGGCATGTACACTCAGAAGAATATTAATACAACAGTTTTAATGTGAACAATAGAAAAGTGAGGAAAAAGAGAGTATTTGGAAGATCCTTTCAACTGCAGTCACCAGGGGATCTACTGTTGAAGTGCATTTAGGAGATATTTGATTTAGGATGGGGTTTTGTTTTCTATGTTTTCTGTTTGGTCAGTTATTTTCATCATTAGACTCCAGCAGATCCACTAAATCTTTTAACTTTGGATTGTTCCTCAGGAACGCCACTGCTTGTAAACAGGAACCAAACGGAGCGATCAATGCCTCGCTCCAGTGGGCTGCAGCATTGGAGAAAGCTTGCAAATGAGCAAAGACAGCAGTGACTGTGATGAACCGGAAAAATAAAACATTGACCTTCTATTTTTCCCCCTACGGTTCCCTACTTTGTAAGACAAGGAATAATAAAAGAAAATCCGCCAGCATAACAGATTTTAAGTGAACGCAGCTGAAGTGCACCTTCAGCTCCAAATCACTGCATAAAAGGAGTTTTCTTTCTTTTCTTACACTTCAGCTGAACCTTTCTAGTGAGATAAAATCAGCTCCAAGTAGGCTTTGCCTTGAATAGCCACCTGCTCCTGTCACCTGATCTTCAGTCCTGGTTTTACACCCAAACAGCTGCAGGACTTTGCAGGCGACTCTTAATTGATAGGAGACTGCACATACTCGAATATGTCCATCTGTCTTACGTCTGAAACAAAAGAGGATAAGACAGAATTCACGTCGTGTTTTCCTTAGGCGATGACCGATAGGATGGCCTACAAGGGCCCACAACAATGACTGAGCTCTCCGTGAGGTAGTTCCCGGACTTTCCTACAGCTGCTGTCCCGTAAAACGACTGACTTTAGTGGTAATGTTCACTGATGCAGTGGATCTTTCTCTTCTAAGGCATTTTTATGTTCATCATAATTTGCGATTAGTCCTGTGGATGGCTCCTTTGAGGAACGTTTCGACAACTGTCTGGTAGGTGTAGCCAGACCTGTGTGGAAACGCAGGAACCCACGGCCGAACTCGTGTATTAGCTCCTTTCAAAAGGCCCCGAGGTGTCAAGGCGGTGACCTTTGACTGCAATGTGCCGCTTGTATTGCTCAAGATGCTTTGCAGCATCTTTTCGAATCTTTTCCTATAAATATAAAAAAGTCATACTGTTAAAATAAATCAGGTTTACACTTCAAAGCGGCATTTTCATATTATCTAGCCAGTATATGAAGATAGTATTTTTTACGCTGGGATTATCATTTACACTCTTGTCTCTGTTGCTGCAGGACACCCTGAGGAACCCGACTGTCATGCACTTCGTAGATAACAGTCTGGTGGACACAAACTTTACCACTAAAGATATTCTTAACTTTTTACACAATGGGCTGGAAGAAGAGAGGGAGGCGGGGATGCCAAACTTTGACTGGAGGAACATCTTCAACATCACCGACCAGGTCATTCGCATGTTCAACCAATACGGGGAGGTAAGGAGCCTGTTTCTGTTGCCGTGATGTCCAGCATTTCCCGTTTGCCAAATCTTTCACCATCTCAGGAGTCTCACTTTTTAATCTTGAGAAGCGAGCGTACAGTGTGGCAGGTCTGCTCCCTCCAGATTGCAGCCAGGCATCTTTGAGATCGACCAAACCACTTAGCAGAGCTTTGCAGACGCTTTCCTGTCTGTCAGGCTGAAAGGTGGAGGGAACAAGTGTGCTGTCACCTCCTTTCCTTGCTTCTATTGTGGAGCCAGTGATAAAGTAGAGAGTAGGTGGGAATGAGTCACCCTCCTCATGAGCTCGGTGCTGTTTTAGTGTACGGCTCGCCATTAAAGGGGGCCCCTCTGCCTCTATATAAAAGAGAGTAAATCACTCCATCCTTCATGCCTTCCATCTCTCCTCTTTGGTCTGATTTAAAAGGGGGCCAAGGGTGGTGGTTTTGCAAAGAAGCATATCATTGCAGGAATCTCAATCTATCTTTTGTATCCAAGTTCAGTGCCAAAACCCTTCAGAGCCCCACAAACAAACCCGGCCAATTTAGCCAATTAGATCTAGCTGTCAGCTTGAATTGGGCCAGCTTGAATAGCTGCTGCAGTTAGCACCAGGTCCTGCCAGACTGTCAGGGACTTTGCTTCCCACACGAAAGTCCCACCGGAACACATGTACCAGCGAGTCTCTGTCTCCTCAGCCCATCTCTAAGAGAGCATTATTGCTTTGTGAAGGTATATTCCCATATGGAAAATACAGGATGGGAGACGAACGCAAAGAGGTCTCTCATCTGTCTCTGGGCCGTCTGAGGGAAGTGGACAGTAATGTGAATGAAGAATTAGACACGGCGTCTCTGAGGGTGTGGGGGGGGGCTGTGTGAAAGCGCGTGAAGGATGGGATTTTCACATGGCAAATCATGCACTTTTAATAGGGATTGTATGTGAGAAAATGACATGGACTGAGGATTGTGTTCTTTCATGTTCTGGTAATGAGCGTTTATTTCATCCTGTTTGAGTGTGTTTGCATCTGCCTGAAGCGGATGAATGCCGTGGCTCAGATTTCCTGAGAAAAATGCCCGTCTGCTGGAAGAACACAGTCCCGCCAGTGGCGCTGCGCTTCTTTCTGATCCCAAAACACCTGAATTCATGTACATGCATATTTTATTTAATTAAAATCATCAATCCGGTACCAAGTTTTGAGCGTTATCGGGTTTCCTTTTGTTTTTTTTTTGTAGTGGAAGTGTAGAGTTTTACTATTAATTTAGAAGTAAACTAAAACATTCAAACAAGTTTGAAATTATAATGAGTAGCATTCCTTAATCCATATTTTTAAGGCCTGCTGGCGGTTTTATTTTATGGTGGTTAAATGGGTCCTTACCAGACCTGAGCTGATGTGGATAAACTAATCGCGATCCATTCGTGGGAACATCTAAAAAGTGCAGGGCAGCGGCCCTCGAGGACCTGGACCTGGGAACGCTGCTACCACACCGATGGGTCATTTCATGACCAGGCGTTTAACCTTGACGTTAAACCTTTTTTCCATTCAAATTACTGACATACGGACATGAAAGGACTGGAGACCCAAAGAGTTTTTGAAGAGAGGTCATCATTAGGTGGAAAGGATTTTAAAGAAACCCACCAGAGAAAGTTCAGTAACTTTGGAGATGCTCAAATCAACAATTCAGTGTGATCTTAAAACGACAGAATGCAGCAAAGTGGAAATTCAGTGTCAACGATGACAAATCACAACATCGTCACGATTATAAAATAAAGACTATTTGACCTCAGCAACAACAAAAACGAAGCTGAGTAGTTGAGTGAGACACTTTTAGAAAATCAAACAGAGATTGATGTGTACCTCAATGCTGTGAGGAGAAAAAGAAAAAGTGGAGGAAGTAAGGCTAAAGATCCAAACATGAGACAGGCAGCTGGATGAAGTCTGAAGTGCACGTCGAACACAGATCACAGAAATGCTCGCGTGCCAGCCGTTAGGGAGCCGCTGACTTCACGACACTTACATCCAAATGAAAACAAGAAGACTTTAGATCTACAATTATAACTCTAAATAAGAAAAAGTCAATCTGAAAAATACGCGTGAAAAAGTAAAACACACTGTCTGTTTTTGCAAATAGTATGAACGTGAGCTATTTCACTTTTCTTTTCTCGTTAACTTCACTTTATTTGTTAATATCATTTCCCTGTTTAAGAAACTGGGAAATGACCCGCAGATCTCTTGTCTCCCCGACTCTGTTTGTAGTGCATTAATCTGGACAAGTTTGTCGCCTCCACGGATGAGACCCAGATGATCCATCAGGCTTTGTACCTGCTGGAGGAGAACAAGTATTGGGCAGGCGTGGTCTTCATGGACATGTACCCCTGGACCACATTTGTTCCCCCGCATGTCCAGTACAAGATCCGCATGGACATTGACGCAGTAGAGCGGACCAACAAGATCAAAGACCGGTTAGTAAGAGTTGTTTTGGGGGAAGATTTTTCCAAAGCGTTACTCCACCTTTGTGGCTCATGAGAAGTTTGACCTAAATTAGACAACAAAAACTCTTGATTTAGGACTTCCACCAAGATATCTGCTACTTTTACCACATGTTCCATAAAAAAGTCATAATTACAGTAAAATGAGAGAAATGACACAACAAGACGATGATAACTTTCCCTTTAGGTTAAACTGTAACGAGCCGGTTTACATGTACAGCACACAGGAGTGAGGTGGATAAGATTTAAACCTCCAAATGCCCCTGACTGCCTACCGTTGTGTTTTTATTTTGTTGCCGCCACATTAATTAGATGCTTTATATGGGTTTGTCACATGCCTCATAAAAAGGTAAAATCCTCTCCCGCTGGCTTCACCGTGTCCTCCAAAGTTTATTGGTGGTTCCACATTAACTAATTACCTGCTCTTTAATCCTGCCATGCGCAGCACTTACATGCATTTTCCTTTCTCTTTGATCTCTCATTCATAAACAGACAGTATGTCAATAGCTCCTGGTAGGCACAAGCGCTTTTAGCTGTTTACAGCCACACCAACAGGCTGTAATGGACCCAGTGGGAGTCCTGCGTCTATACAATTAAATAATCAGATTGTAACAGAGCTTTGAGCAGACTCATCCACTTAAGTAGGGCAACATACGTGTGGCGTACGCGGCTTAAGAGACTTTGCCTTCGAGATGTTTTATTGTTACAAGAACTTAAATCAAGAGCATGGTTGGGGTTATTTAATTCAGCAGAACCAAACAGATTAAATCACTCGTCTGTGCAGCTCTTTGAGGGGCTGAATGAGTTAGAAATGATCTGTCATTTCCTCCTTTGCGTCCTCTCGCAGGTACTGGGATCCTGGGCCCAGAGCTGATCCCATGGAGGACCAGAGGTACATCTGGGGTGGTTTTGCTTACCTGCAGGACATGATTGAACACGGGGTCATCAAGCTTCACACGGGCAACGACTGGCCACTCGGGGTCTACGTCCAGCAGATGCCATACCCTTGCTACGTGGACGACCTGTGAGTGGAGCGGCGGAGGACGCAACAAGAAATGAACCCCCGTTTAATTTAATGGAGACACGCTGCAAATGAAATACTAAAACAAGTTCATAAAATAAAACAAATACAGTAGTATGTAAAAAACATTTAAAGACCGTTCTTTTAAATTTCAGTCAGTCTCCTGAGATTTAAGTGAAAAAAACAAAACAATCTTCAAACATTTTACTTGCAGCAAGTTTGTTTACATTAGATAACACTTCTTTGAAGTGTAAGTGGTCTTCAGTGACTGTAAATAAACCAGCAGTAAACAAGATGGTTGGTGTTTTTCCACATTTTCCTTACTGATCTTGTTGGTCTGTCGGGCTAAAATGTGCATTTTTAATGGACTATCTGCATCTGTGCATGATATTTTCCACCGTGGATGCGGTCCATGAACATGGAGATGAACTTGCAGGGAGGATAATGACGGTACATCTACTGAAGTCACCTCCCTCTGAGTTTTTATTGGATTATAACTTCTTTAAAAGGCCTAATATAATTGTAGAAGTCTAGTGTTTCTTCTATGTGTTCCTCTTCTCTGTAAAAGGTTATTTCATGTTGTGTTTTTGTTCCAAAAAACTGTGTAATCGTAAGGATTCCATCTCATTTCTCTCCATTTCTTCAGCTTTATGATCACTCTGAACCGCTGCTTCCCGATGTTCATGGTGCTGGCGTGGATCTATTCTGTCTCCATGAATGTGAAGAGCATCGTGCTGGAGAAGGAGCTGCGCCTCAAAGAGACCCTCAAGGCCATGGGGGTTGGCAACGGAGTCATTTGGTACACGTGGTTCATCGATAGCTTCACAATGATGACCGCCAGCACCGCCCTGCTGACCGCCATCATCATGGTGAGACAACAGGAGGAGCAGAAGGGAAAAGATGAAAGATGGAGCTTTATGAACGTTAAACAAGGGTTAAACCCTGTTGAGACTGGTTGACTGGTTGGGGGGGGGGGGGCGTTTGTGTTTGGTAGGGTGTAATGTTGCCCTCTAGTGGAGGATACGAGGAAAAACACCAAGGGTTTCCACTGACCGTGTATGCAAATGAAGATCAGTTTTCAAAATCAGCACATTGTTAATCCTCCTTATGTGCTTTTATTTCCCTCTCAGGGTGGGAAGGTGCTGAATTACAGCAACCCCATTGTTGTCTTCCTCTTCCTGCTGACCTTCACCGTGGCCACCATCATGCAGTGTTTCTTGATGAGTGTGTTCTTCAGTAAGGCCAACCTGGCAGCTGCCTGCAGTGGCATCATCTACTTCACCTTCTACCTACCTCACATCCTCTGTTTTGCCTGGCAGGACCGCATCACCAAGAACATGAAGCTGGCTGTTGTACGGTTTATTTATTTATCTTTTATTCATTTAGGAATATTGCACTCAGTGCTCAGATACAATCATTAGTTTGTGCAGTGTCATTTAAACACGTAGAACTCCTCCTGTCTGTACGTCTGCATATTGTCACTTTGTTCATCCCGTCTGATACTCCAGAGCCTGCTGTCTCCGGTGGCCTTTGGCTTCGGAACAGAGTACCTGTCACGGTATGAGGAGCAGGGTTTGGGTCTGCAGTGGAGCAACATCCAGACCAGTCCGCTGGAGAAAGACACTTACTCCTTCCTCACTTCTATCTTCATGATGATGCTTGACGCTGTCCTCTACGCTGTCCTGGCCTGGTATCTGGATAATGTGTTCCCAGGTTGGCCTATGAACATGGTTTTGGTTAAGACTATTTTTTTCTAATCACACTGAATAATAAAACTAATCTTTACTCTAAAAAAGGACAGTATGGCATCGGACGGTCATTCTACTTCCCACTTCAGCCGTCCTACTGGCAGAGCCCTACACCATTACACACAGAGACAGCTGATCCAGGTTAGTCATTTCAGAAATATCATGATTGGAAGTTTGTGATCTGAATAGGTGAGCAAGAGGGCATCTTACAATTACAAATTTCAGTAGTTGAAAGGTCTCTCGTGCACCTCGAAAAGGAAGTACCATCTCAAATGACCATTTGAGTCTCTTTATTCCAGTATCCTGTTATATTTTAATAGTTTCTCATTAAACTGATAAATCCTTGTCATAAAAGAAATCCTAAATATCCTTATCTGAATGTATCTGTCCCACCCAGATCCTGAGAAACCTGAACCTGAGAACCAGGAGAAGGACATTGAAGACAGAGGCACGCCAGAGACTTACACCTGTAACGGCTCAGCCAGCAGGAAAATCTGTAAGCACCAAAGCAAGAGAGAACAAATGGAGAGAGAAAAGGAATTCCTGAAACAACACGAGGAGAATCCAAAGCAGGAGGAGCAGGGTCAAGACTCTGGGATGGAAGGTGAGGACGTGGGCATGGCTCAGGAACTGTACTGGATGTGGAGACTGGCGCCCTCTGGTGGACAGACAGGGAAACACCAGAGCTGCATTATGACAGCGAGTTAATGGTCCGAGGAAGAGACTTGGAAACCCTAAATAAACAGCAGGTAGTGAGAAGCTGGTATATGTCTGGACCAAATATGGGCTCTGTGTAAAAATGCAGGCAGTGTTTTCCAGGAATAGTTAGTGTCTGCTGCTGGAAACATGGATAGTCCCATTTTCTGCAAATACAGTTGCATACAAACCAAAAAAAAAAAAAAAAAAAAAAGGTTAATAAGGGACAACATGTTTGTTTCACTTATGTGGAGTCTTTATTTTGCTCATGAGTTGGTAAACAAATTAGAACGAATTTAGTTTCATTTTCATCTTGTGAGAAACTCTCTGAAGCAACGCCCATGGTTGTTAATATCAGTTTCATTTTCATGTGAAGGAATATTTGATTAATTTTAAAGAAGTGAAATGTAGCCCTCGTGGCCTCTCATCACTTCTAGCAGCAAAAGCTCAGAACAGCGTACTTTAGAGGATGGTAGGATGCAGTTTGGTCTTTTTGCTTCTTGGTGCAGTAGCAGAAGTCATTGACAGCTCAGCTAGTTTGCCCACACATGTCTAAAAATAAGACATCTTCATAACGTAACCACAATCTAGCAGTGAAAATTACCTTATTGTGTAAAAAGATCTTAAACCTGCATGCTGCAGCGGCAGTACTCATTGATTTAAAAAGGCATAATCTGATACTTGTAATAAAGTAATTTGAATGGTGACCGAGCAGGAGGCTGAACAAGACCAATTCATGGAACGTGTCTGACCCTCCACGCCTATAACGGGCACTGCCACTGAGCAAATGTTTTAAGTTATAAGAATAAAATCTCAAACGTATCAAGAGAACATCAAGAAGAATAACCTTCCCTCTCCACTGTGGACCAAAGAAGCAAGGTCATTCGCCTGACAGAAGCCACAGGAACCTTTTTAATGCCTGACTGTTCAACTGCTGCCTTTGAGATTCACCTGCCGTTTCGTCCAAAGTCACGATGACTCAAAGTATGGCTGGTGGTTAAATATGTTTCAAAACAAAACAAAAAACCAGAGGTTTCTGTATTAGTGAGCGTTATTTGTCATAGCTGGCATCTAATCTGTCCATCATCGTGCTCTTCTCATGCAGGCCAGCTGTTTTTTGAGCCCAACCCAGAGGGTCTGGTTCTGGGCGTGCAAATTCAGGATCTGGTGAAGGTGTTCGATGGAAGCTCCCGTCCGGCTGTCAACTGCCTCAACATCAATTTCTACGAGGGACAGATCACATCCTTTTTAGGGCACAACGGGGCCGGAAAAACCACGACAATGTAAGCAGAAGTTACATTTCATAGATTATAAGTCACTTATGTTTATAAGCGAGATTAAAAGGGACACAGGTTAGTAACATTTTTATGAGGAAAACAGACCTGAAAGAGTTTTAAAAACCGTAAAGTCATCTAAATTTAAGTTGATGGAAAAAATTCATATGCTACGTCAATACTGATGCAATATTTCTTTACTGCACGGCTTTTATTGCAGCCTCCAGGTATTTCAGGAGCTCCTGGCAAGAATTAGTTGCTTGGGCGTTACGTCAGATTTTATTAGACCTGATATAAACCGGCATTTTCTTTATCTCACATTTAAACTGAGTGAAAGTGGAAACGGTTGACTGTTACTTCTCTTCTTCATTGTTTTGTGTTAGGTCCATCCTGACGGGTCTTTATCCCCCTACCTCTGGCACAGCCTACATCAATGGACGAGACATCAGAACTGATATAGACATCATCCGCACTTCTTTGGGAATGTGCCCTCAACACAACATCCTCTTCAATCAGTGAGCGGCTTGAATGAATGTTGCGTCATTAAAATGAATGAGCTGTCTCCACCGACGCTTTCAAACTTTGGATTACAGAAGAGATAAAGCTTCTGTTGAATGTATTGTGTTAGTAAATAGTTGTATGTGTAAAGTCAGTTGTAAAATGAAGAGCAAATCAATTTACTTTCTTCAGGATCAAAACCAGCAGTTTCTAAGGTATTTACACAGTAAAAACTAGATCTTTGTGTGAACTTGTTCATTTCTGCTGCCCTCTCTGTCCTTCAGTCTCACAGTGGAGGAGCACATCCTCTTCTACTCGCTGCTGAAGGGTCGGACTCAAGAGGAGGCAAAGAGGGAGGTTGAGGACATGCTGGTCGATCTCGGGCTGCCTAACAAAAGAGACGATGAGGCCCAAAACCTCTCAGGTTGACCACTCGTTTCTCTGTGTGTGTGAAAGAGGTCGTTTCTCCGGGTCTATTTTAAACATCTACGTCATGCACACCACAGGTGGCATGCAGAGGAAACTGTCAGTTGCCATGGCGTTTGTTGGAGGGTCCAAGGTGGTCATTCTGGATGAGCCAACTTCTGGAGTGGACCCCTATTCCAGAAGATCCATCTGGGACCTCCTACTGAAATACAGAGGAGGTACATGTGATGTGGCTGCAAAGCCTCATTTAACACATTTCGTGGCCTGGATTGCCTCGCTCTGCAGAAGTAACTGCAGAGTAAAACTGCCTCTTGTGCAGCTGTAACAGCAATAGCGATAAAATCCACCGCTACCTGGTTTTTAAAAAAGATAGAGCTGAAATGTCGTCATCCACAACAGGAGCAGGTTAACAGAACTTTGCTCCTTGCGCAGGCCGCACGGTGATTCTGTCCACTCACCACATGGACGAGGCCGACCTGCTGAGTGACCGCATCGCCATCATCTCTAAGGGACAACTCTTCTGCTGCGGGTCCCCACTTTTCCTCAAAAACTGCTTCGGAGTCGGCTTCTACCTGACACTCGTGCGCCGCATGAAGGACCTCAGGAAACGAGAGGTGAGCTTAAAAAAAAAAAAACACACACAAAAAAACAAATCAACAAACGCCTACGTTTGTGGTCGACCACGTTTTCAGCAGTGGAAACTGAAGAAGCTCTGAACACAGAAACACAGGGGACCGTACCTGATTTTCTCCTTCACCCAAGTATATCTTTTTGACATAGTCAAAAGGTTTCTTCTTGTTTGTATTTCTTTCAGAACGAATGTGACTGCGCCTCAGACTGCTCCTGCACGTGCTCCATCTGCACCGGATACAAAGATCAGTCTCAGAATCAGTGCCAGCAGCTAGACAGAGTCATGGATGGTAAGCGTGCGCTCCATCGTCTTTCATCGGCCTGCGCACAAGCAGCTCCTCCTTCACTGCTTTTATTTCCTCTTATATCTTCCATCTCGCTGCCGACTTTGTTTTAAATTGAATTTACGGCCCAGGGAGCATTTTGTTTTGTCTTCACCTCTGCTGCTGATTAAATAAAAGAGAATCAGGATGAGATGTAAAGTTGTTTGGCCAAATTGAGAAGAAAAGAAATAATCAACATGAGATTTCACACAAAAAGAAAAAACAATTACTTAGTGAAAGGGGTAACTGAGAATGAATTCCTTGCTGGTGCCGGGATCAGCGGGAAGGACGGCTATGATTGATGATGTTGTTAGTCGTATCTGACAGAATATTGGCACGAATGAGAAAATATCTGTCAAAAAGCCTCATAATTGGACAATTCAGAAGACATAATAGACTAGCACCCATGACAGTTTATATAATGAATGAAAAGCTTTAGAGAAAGAATATTGTGTGCTGCTTTGTTATACATTTGCTTTGAATCATTTGGAGTTGTTAGCTGCTGAAATCATTGAGATGGTGTCACCGCGTTTAAGACTGTTGTCAGAATTGATTTCAGTTCTTTTCTTGCATTAGGTGTGAAAACCAAACATTTGTACCATCAAGAGAATGAATAATTCAAACAGTTTGGGCCAGAAGTATGATTCTTCCTTTATACAGCCCCATGATTAGTTGGGGAAAAAAACAATCAAAAAACAATCAGGATGTGATCAAAAGCGTGGACTTTTCAAAACAATCGATTACAACAGAATGATTGATCCAGTTTTCCACTTACCTGGAAGGATATTTTGTCACAAGTCGTTTTCTACTGTCATTCTGCGTAACTAAGAATTTAGAAATCTGAGTTATTGAATGAAATCACACCTGTTGCAGTTGCAAAATCAGAAAATGAACATTCCCACATGTGGGAGTGGCTCATGCCACTGCTAAGCGTCACTTTTTCTCTCACGTATGCTGCATGCGGCGTTTAGTGCAGCTAAATCAGCGTAGTAGCAAATCCACTGATAAAAAGCAAAGAATCCAGCACATCGTACTGTTTCTTCCTCCAAAGCAGAAGCTAAGCTTTGTCTAAAAAAGGACAGTTAATATTGTTTGACCTGTCAGATACATGTGAGCACCAATGTCAGCTCGCACTTGTTGGAGCTGATGTCACTGGCCCAAGTATCTAAGTTGTAAAACAGACTTAAATAGAGCACATGATTCTTCTCCCATTAATAATTTAGCGGTGTATTGAACCACAAGCCTTCTCCTCCTGCTCTGCCCGAGGATGCCTTACTTAAGATGCAGCACCACAAAAATGTTCCAGCACAAATTTGCTCATGCATTTTACTGCGAGAATAATACTTTTTTTTTTTGGTTTTGTTTTGGGTTTTTTTCTGCATTTCAAGCAGTTTCTCTTCTTTTGTTCTTGCCTCAGTTTCTTCTATTTTAGGAAGACTTTGCACTTCTTTAGATGATCCATTTCTTATGCTCTGTCCTCTTCCCAGGGGATGTAGAAAACATCACTAGTCTCATCCACCACCACGTCCCCGAGGCCAAGCTGATTGAGATGATTGGACAGGAGCTGACCTATCTGCTCCCCAACAAAGGCTTCAAACATCGAGCCTATGCCAGTCTTTTTAGAGAGCTGGAAGAGACACTTGCTGATATGGGTTTAAGCAGCTTTGGAATCTCTGACACATCACTAGAAGAGGTGAGGACGATGCCAGTCCAGGTGTCATGACACTTGATGGCTGTGATTTCCGATTATTTTGAACCTTTAATGTAACAAGAACATATTTTGACTTTTTTTTTTGGCCTTCAAGACATATGTTTGGGTGTGTAAAATGACGAGCGGCGCTAATAACACCTTTCACTTGTGAGTTTGAAAACAGGACGCAGAGGACTGTGACACCTCAGACCCCTGGTCACTGGTGTGTGTACTGTCTGCATGGCTCTGTAATTACACCACTAACCTCTAGTTGGCAGTGTGGGTTCTTTTCTGCAGTGAAAGCGTTTCTTATGCTTACGTCTTTCATGTACTGTCATTTTTTTTTCATTCTTTAAAATAATAAAAAAAAAAAAAAATAATAATAATAATAATAATAAGGCTAACCCGTATGGAACGTTCTTCCCACATATGTGTCCCTCATGTTTTTTAACTTCTTTATACAATCTAAGATGTCCAGAACAGAGCCATCGGGTTTGGTTTGTGGTCTAGAGATGATGCATTGTAAGAATATACTTTTGGACATCTTCATCCTTGCAGGAAAGGGGGGTGGAGCAAAGTGGCTGGCCCTGCCCCTTAAAACCAGCTGCTATTAACACAGCCCTAAAGACATAGTTGAAAGACCTTTTATGTTGGAATTCTGACTTGTGGGATAAAATTGTTGTTATTATTATTATTGTCTTTGTTGTTTTCATAATTGTAAACAACGTCAGCCAAATATGTTCGTTTCAAATAAGCCCTATACACAAATTTGACCTTGTCCTTGATTAAGAAGTAATTAAGAAATGGAAGCAATCAATAGAAAAGAAAGACTGGAGGGGTCTTCATGATATTTTCTTAACTTTTGTCATTTCTAAACAATAAAAGATAAAAATAAAAAGAGCTTAAAAATCTTATTCTCACTGCTGAATTTGTTTTCTTTTCAGATATTCATAAAGGTCACAGCAGAAGGAGAAGCAGCAAATAATGCCGCCACTGCTGGTAAATGACGCCACCGATACTTGATTTTGGCCTTGAGCTGAAATCCTGATCACCCCTCTCCCATACGTGTTGTAAATCCATCTGCCTCACATCTGTACTTTCATGTTGTAACTCTTGTGTTTCACTTCAGACAGTATGCTCCTGATCTTGTCTAGAAATTAGACTGCACATGTGTTGTTTTTACCCTCTAGTTTGTGTTTGTTTTCTCCCTCCTTTAGAGCAATGGATGTTACAGGGAAGAAAAAATGGCAGCAAACTTGGTGTAGAAGGAGATGAAGGTCAGAGTCGAGAGCCATTGGATAGAACTCAATAAACACGACTTTTCCACTGTTTTAGTATTGAATCAACTGGACCCGGGTCAATCAGAGGAAATGTCTGTTATCAGCTGATTTTTATAGCCCTGCCGCTTTAATTTTATGCTGGGTTTAGCACTCAAGGACCGGAGGGCATTTTATTACAAGAAATGTTTTAAAACTCATGTATCTGCAGATCCATGAACTTAAAGTGACCCATGTCTGGGCCATTCACTCTCGCAAACAGAACCATCGGTTGCTTTCATTTTCCTTTCTGCTTCGGCTTCATGCATTTACTCACATGTCTGAGTGTTCAGAAAAAAAAGAAAGAAAGAAAGAAAGTGCGTCGCTCAATGAAATCTCAGCTAACACTGCCTCATTTTTTTAATCAGCTGATACTTCTCTGAAGTCTTATTAACTGTATGTTTCTTTGCTGATCACAGAGCAAAATGGTGTGAACGGTACTCACCAAGCTGACTGCAATGCTGGAAAGGGCTCCAGACAGGTGAAAGGTTTCTCACTGATTCTGAAGCAGTTCTATGCTCTGCTGGTGAAGAGGTTCCACCATGCCACCAGAAGCCAGAAAGACTTCTTGGCTCAGGTATTGTATTAATCGAATAGTTAGAAACTGTGACTAAGAGGACTGCGCTTCTGGGAGAGGAATGAGTTTCTCTGGCATAAATTGGATGCAGGAGGAGGAAAACCCTCGAGCCAAACGAAAATGATTAATTTAACTTTTATTAGGCAAATTTGATTGAGCAAATCTTCAAATATGTGACTTTTGATTGTGTCTCTTGCAAAGCATTTTTAGACATGACAAACTTTGATTTCAGATCATCCTTCCTGCTAGTTTTGTCCTCATATCTCTGATCTTCACCATGATTGTCCCTCCGTTTGGAGAGTATCCCAGTCTGACTATTACTCCCTGGATGTACGGACAACAGATAACATTCTTCAGGTCAGGCTTCAGTACACATACTCTTATCTTTAGGGGGTTTAAATTTCTGACATCATCCAGTGGTGGAATTAGAACTTAATAGCTGATTGTAATATTTGCATTCAGTCTTTTTCACAATGGGTAGGGGAAACTCGTCAGTCAAAATTATAATGGCTTTGTTTACATGTCTCCACTCATTACCCTCATTATTTTTGTCTATTTTTTATTTTTTTACATCTTTAGCAATGAGAGACCATTGGACCCCAAAATGAAACTCTTCACAGACCGTTTGTTAAACTGGCCGGGCCTGGGCACACGATGCATGCAAGGAGAACCGCTAGGGTGAGTATTAGGACAACTCGCAGATGAAAATCTATCCTGCAGTCTGTATTTGCAGAATGCAAAACTGCTAATTGAGATTATTCCACAAGTATTCCACGTACATCCAATATAATTTGCTCTTCCACTGCTTCCCCCAGGATGCCATGCAATAACAACACCTCAGAGTGGGAGCAACCCGCGGTTTCCTCTGTAGTCATGAACATTCTCCAGAGTCCTCAGTGGAACCCACAAAACCCATCGCCTTCCTGCCAGTGCAGCACCAATAAGAAGCTGACCATGATGCCCATCTGTCCCGTGGGTGCAGGAGGCCTTCCCCCTCGCCAACGAGTGGAGGCTTCAGGAGATACACTGCTGGATCTGACAGACAGGAACATCTCAGATTATTTGGTCAAAACCTACCCCAGTCTCATCAGAACCAGGCATGTTTGAATGTGCTTTGCCTTTGCAAAGAAAAACTATTGAAAGAGAAGAAATTAATGTGATGGACTAAAGATGCATTGCATGCAAGGATTAAAACAGACTTATCTTCTAAATAAAAACCTTTTATTTCACAGTTTGAAGAGCAAATACTGGGTGAATGAACAAAGGTAATAACTTTAGTTTTGCAAGTCTCCATTTGTATCTGTCAGGGTTAGTTTTCCTGTTGGGAGTGTGATGTAAACTTTCTCCATCTTCAGATATGGAGGCCTCTCGGTAGGGGGACAGCTCCCCATCCTGGATGTGGACCCCAAAGACATCCAGGATGTTTTTCATCAACTGGGACGAATCCTAAACATAACTGGGGTAATATATTTTGTAGTTGTGCCCTACAGACATGAGAGCAGACTCAGAAGGTTCACACAGTCAGTTTATAATGAGCAATCTTGTTCACAGGGACACTATTGCAGACGTTCACTGAGGGATATCGGCACTTTCTTACGATACATGGAGAGTGAGTTCAATGTGAAGGTGAGGTTTTTATTTTCAAGTTATATACAAGGAAGGTCCACTTAAGTAGTAGTGTAAGCAGTGTGGCAGCTGTGTGAAGTATTCAAGTAATTCTCCGCTCTTCTCTTAGGTATGGTATAATAACAAAGGCTGGCATGCCATGGTGGCCTTCATGAATGTGGCCAATAACGCTATTCTACGAGCCTTCCTCCCCCCATCTGCCAAACCTGTTGAGTTTGGGATCACTGCTATCAATCATCCTCTGAACCTCACCAAAGAGCAGCTTTCTGAAGTTACAGTGTGAGTATTCATCAATTTAGTTATTATGAACCTACAGAACTTGCATTACGTTAAAGGCAGGGTAAGAGATTCTACCTAATTTCTAACCCAGAACCCTTTTTGTCACATTAACTTAAAGCAACGGTCAGGAACTTTCCAAAAACAATCCAGTAACTAAATCGGTAATGGAACAAATGGAGGTAAATAGGTTTTACAGATAATAAACATCATACAACCGTTTTACATCTGGTCTTCGTCAAGCGGTGGCAAGCAAATGTTTACTTACAGTCTGGGCTGTGGAGCGGAGGGGGTGGGGGGGTTGTTTGGAGCGACTGCGATTCTGTGATTGGCAGTCACTAAAGACGCCCCCTGGCTCTGATTGGAGGAGCTGTGACCGGAGCGGTGGAAACTTCTCATATTACCAAGTTTATGCGATATTATCAAAAAACAGTGGTTATTCAAAAAAAAAAGCTTTGATATATCCCTACCATCTTCTAGCTGCCTATTTTGTGAGTATACTCTAAAAATACGCATCAGGGATAGGGTTCATACTAAGGTGGGTAGAAACTGGAAGAGTTTTGGCTTATGATTAGGATTTCTCAGGGAGCACGAGGGATAAGCTGGCTGTCAGGATTTTATTGATGCTTTGTTTTAAATATCAACAGATGTGACATCATCAAGAAATCTCCTACCCTGCCTTTAAGAACATACAGTATAATGCAACTGACAGCAGTGCATGAGTGCTGGACATTCATATGAAATCATTGGAATACTACATGTGCAAGTTGTTGGAACAGTGTTATTATTAAGTGTAGAATTTATTTTTTATCACTTTTTTTGTAAAGACTTTATATCGGATTAACCATGAAGATCTAATCAATAAAAGAAATGATTTTTTTAATTTGGAGGAAGGTTAGAAGCTTAAATAATTTTACATTGACCCTTTAATTAGTCTTGCTGAGGCATTTTTGCCAATAATAATTTTGAGCCTTTTTCCAAGATAGTTCCATGCATTTGGGAATTTGCGTGGCAACATTTCTGAAAACAACGTGGTGCTTTGTTTTCAGGTTGACCACGTCAGTGGATGCCGTGGTGGCGATATGTGTTATTTTCGCCATGTCCTTCATCCCTGCCAGCTTTGTCCTCTACCTCATTCAGGAGCGAGTGACCAAAGCCAAGCACCTGCAGTTTGTCAGCGGCGTCAGCCCTTTAGTTTACTGGGTGGCCAACTTCTTCTGGGACATGGTAAGTGAGGAGAGGCTGGGGAGAGACTTCGTATTTTCTTTCAGTTTTACTAAAAGCAGACAGCTTAATATGTTAATGAACATTTAAGTGACTGATAGATTAACATGAACGTTTGCTCCCTCAGATGAATTACTCTCTCAGCACTGCTATGGTCGTTGGCATTTTCATGGCTTTTGACAAAAAGTGTTACACCTCACAAGCCAACTTGCCTGCACTGATAGCTCTGCTTCTTCTCTATGGGTAAGCTGCTTTTTAAAAACTCCATTCAGTTTAGATTTGCTTTATGAAATAAAAAGTAAAATGAGTCAAGCGCAAATTGTGCTTTTAGTTGAGGTATGTCTCATTTCTAAAGAGTGAATAAGAATACAAGTGCATTTCATCAATAAGGGAATTCAGGCAGAAAAAAAAACCAGATTATATAACAAGCCAAAAGAGAGGAAAGTGACCAAAATATCAGCGACTGACATAGAAAACGTGTGTGTGTGTTTTGTGCCTGCAGGTGGTCAGTGACGCCCATGATGTACCCCATGTCCTATGTGTTCAGCATCCCGAGCACTGCGTACGTGTCTCTGTCCTGCATCAACCTGTTCATCGGCATCAACAGCAGCGCCATCACCTTCATTCTGGAGCTTTTTGAAAACAATCGGGTAAGAACATGTTGTCAAATCTAATGTTACATTTAAAAGGCAAGGTAAACGACCACACGATCTCAAACCCGGAGCAGTTTGTTTGCAGTCTTCCTCTAGCTGCCCATCTCATGATTACAGTGTAAAAACGAACCCGTTTTTCATACGCAGCGCTGGCGCTGGAAAGTAGGAGTAGGAGGCAACCTGCCTCCCAGACCACACCGTTACGCTCACCCAGTTGTTCCCAAACCTTTTCTGGTGGGCCCACCTCTGCTTTTTACAGGGCCCTCCTCCAACTAATTAATCAACCTCTTATTATAACACTATTATTTTTAGTAGTCCTTTTTCTAATGTGACGTCTCACGTTGTCTCCCATCTGACCTAAAACTGCACAGTAATCTAACTGCATCATAGCTGCACGCACAAAGACTATCTATCAATAGACAGCTTGGAAAGACGGAGAGTCACGAATCACAAACATAGCAGGGAATAATTACAGGATAAAAGTTTTGGGAACGATGCACATGCCACTATTATTACCTCGTGCTTTGCGACAAAATAGAGATGCTTCTTCCAGATGCTTCGCTCCACTGCACATCTGTTCTCATCTCATCCCACGACAGTCATGAGAGAAGTCCTTTTTTGTACTGTTGTTGTATAGGTACATTATAAATATGTGAATGTTATAAACAAGTGGCAGCAATAGTGGATGTAAGATGGAGCTCAGAGGTGATGTCCAAACTAACAAACAGTCTTTGGTTTTGTGTATATAAGTTATTCCTGCTCAGAGATCAGGAAGATTAGAAGATTATATTGCTCTAAATAATGAGGCATACTAAGTACAATAATAAGATATTTAGCTGAGAAATTTCTCATAAAATACTTATAATCTGCTCCTGCTTTGTGCATTCATAGCAGAGAGAAGTGAAATGGATGTGCTCGTGTTTTTGTGTTGCAAGTCTCTGCTGGTGTTCAACGAGTGGCTGAAGAAATGTCTGCTGGTGTTCCCCCACTTCTGCCTGGGGCGAGGACTGATAGATATGGCCATGAATCAGGCTGTTACTGATGTTTACGCCAGGTTTGGTAAGTAAAGCATGCTTTCTTGTGTGTTTAAATTCTGCATTGCAAACGCTTTTCAGTTTCAAGCAAAACTGACACTGATGAGCTTGATGATGTCAGAATTTTCATTGATAAATGACTTATTTTAGTGAGAACACTCTGCTTTTTAATGGAAAAGTTTCTGCAACATTGTCAATACAGGCCTTATCTCCGTTTCCAGGTGAGGAATATTCACCGGACCCTTTTCGGTGGGACTTTGTGGGAAAAAACATTGCTTTTATGGCAGTTGAAGGCTTTGTTTACTTTATTCTAAATCTTCTGATCCAGTACCGCTTCTTCTTGGACCACTGGTAAGTGTCTCAGCAAGCAGCGACATTTGTCTTACTAGTCTGTTGCAATCGCGTAAGAAGGAAAAATTGAAGTTTGGCAACTGACCACTAGGGTGCAGTCTCCGAAAGTGAGTGACTCCAGTGACGCCCAGGTTAAATCTCAGCCCCAAACCGGCTGATGACCAGCAGGTTTGGGCTGAATAGGCAGCCCCACGTTGTTGCAGGTGAACCTCCCTGATCCTCGCGCCACCGTTGCAGTCAATTTGTTCAGTTCTCTTTACACAGTCTGTGGCTCACCTTTTTATATATAAACCAAAAAATGAAAAGAATTAATTCTCATAAGGTTTAGAAAGCTGTAACCACATGAGGTTGTACCAGACCCCTCCCACAGATGATTTTCTTTCTTCTCAGGTTATCAGACTACAAACATACCCCAATAAAAGATGAGGATGATGACGTGGCGGCAGAGAGGAAAAGGATTTATGATGGAGGAAGCAAAATGGACATCCTACAGATCAGAGACCTCTCCAAGGTGACGATCACTGACATGATGTGACCTCATCATGATATGTCCATCTCATATTGTGTTTGAGACTGTAGTGTTAAAACAGTCTTTCATTTTATTAATATCAGACAGCATCATTTAGCTTTCTAAATAAAAAAAACAACAACACATAAACAGCTGTTTTGGGTTTTTTTTTTGTATTTCTTAAAACCATCTTTTGAACCTCTAGATGAGAATGACTATTTGAGCTGTGGGTACTATTCTATCAAAGCGACCTGTGTTTGTTTCTCTGCTTTCTCTGCACAGACGTATGTGGGCAGAAAGAGGGCAGCTGTGGACCGGATTTGTGTGGGAGTCCCTGCTGGAGAGGTAAAGTTGCTGAGTTCATTTACACTGAGATCATTCTCTCCTCTATTTGTGTCTTTTTGGCCGTTGTGTGAGTAAACTTGCATGCTGATTTAACTTTGAGCAACAGTAACATGAACTTGAACAATAATTCACGCACATTGATATTTCCTGTCAGTCTTCACTTTTTTGCGTCCTTGTATTGAGAATGTGGTTTCTTCCGTCTCTGGTAGTGCTTCGGTCTTCTGGGAGTTAATGGAGCTGGAAAGACGACAAGCTTCAAAATGCTGACGGGTGACACCGATGTCACCTCTGGAGAGGCCACCGTGGCTGGATACAGGTACCAGGAGCTCAACCACAACAAAGAAGGGAAAACTCCCTGCATACCACAGAACTGACTGTTTTAAATACTTAAATACTTTACAATTTTTACAATTTTTTACAATTTTTATAGTGTTTAAAATGTCTGTATTTAATGTCGTGGGAACCGCTTCCCTCACATGCTTGGATAATCCCCATATAGGTCTAATCCCATTCAGACATATTTGATCTCTTTTTTTATTTTTATTTTTTTAATGCTCGCCCAGTTAATTGTGGCATGTTGTGATTTATCTTGTAGCATCCTGACAGAGATTCTTGACGTGCACCAGAACATGGGCTACTGTCCCCAGTTTGACGCCATCGATGAGCTCCTCACCGGCAGGGAGCATCTCTACCTTTACGCTCGTCTCAGAGGGGTACCTGAGTCAGAGATCCCCCGAGTGAGTGGGACTCCAGCTGCTTTACATATGGCACCGTCTGAGGCTGTTGCATGAATGACAGCGTTTTTATTGTTGTTTTGTTCACCCTCCCTCCAGTTATTCAACATGCTTTAATGCTTGTTTTGCGGTTTCAGTTGTGTTTTGACATATTCTTGTACAAAAGTGCAAACTGTGCATTTAACTTTCCACAAAACACACCTCTTCTTCTTGGTTCAGGTTGCAGAGTGGGGCATCCAGAAGCTGGGCCTGACAGAATACGCAAGCAGCTGTGCGGGAACGTACAGCGGAGGCAACAAGCGCAAACTCTCCACTGCCATTGCGATGATTGGTTGCCCAGCGCTGGTGCTGCTGGTGAGTTGGCCAATGATGACAAGCTCCTTAGCCCATTGTTTGGTTTCGGGGTTTTATGCAGGGATTCATCAATGAAATGGTCTCTGGGTCCAGATGGGAAGCCATATGGGTTCAGTCAAGCCTGCCTCGGATGTTTTATGCATTGGCAAGAAAGTGTGCAGTTCAATTCAAATTGGGATAAATCTGGGGTTTTTGCCATATGCCGATAGAGATAAGGACTGGGCTTTTGTTTGTATGGAATTATGTGCTCAGAAAGACAAGTTTGCCGTTTGTTTTGTGGCTGTGTGTGCTTAGGATGAGCCCACGACCGGGATGGATCCGCATTCTCGCCGCTTCCTGTGGAACGCCATCATGAGTGTCATTCAGGACGGCAGGGCTGTGGTGCTAACATCGCACAGGTTCAGCATTTAATACCAAAATGAATCCACTACATACATTTTCTGCAGCAGCTGACCAAACACAGTTAACTCTTATGACAACAGCTGCTGCTAAGACCCTGAATAGATTAGTATTTGCCTTATTTTCCCACAGATATCTGTGAAACTGTGATATTTTGCTCACTGACATGAAACAGCAGCAGTAATAATAAAGATGGATTTTGTTTGTTATTTTCCACAAGTATGGAGGAGTGTGAAGCTCTGTGCACTCGACTGGCCATCATGGTCAATGGGACCTTCAAGTGTCTGGGTACCATCCAGCATCTCAAATACAAGTAAGAAATCTGGCTCATAGTTTCAATACTTTATAGATATTAGAAGTAGTCGATGTGCTCTCTGGGGCCTTGGATGTGAACTAGTTTAGGGACAATAGTACTGATTTAAAGTTGTAAAACAGGCTTTTTGGGTGATTAAAATGCATCTGTGATGCAAGTGGGATGAATTGTTTTGGTGAAGCAGAATAATATCCAGTATAAATAACCATGCCATCAGATAATGTTGACATGTTAACAGTCTGTGCTGTATTTCTTTGATCTAGATTCGGTGATGGCTATGTAGTCACCATGAAAATCAAGGCAGCTAAAGCTGGTTTGAGCCCGGAGTTGGAACCTGTGGAAAGCTTTATGGAGAGCTCCTTCCCCGGCTGCGTTCAGCGGGAGAAGCACTACAACACGCTGCAGTATGAAATTGCCTCGTCTTCACTTGCCAGGATATTTCAGTTGGTGGTGGCCAATAAAGACAGGCTCAACATTGAAGACTACTCTGTTTCCCAGACAACGCTGGATCAGGTGATACGACAGTGAAAACATGTAAACACAGTATCACTTAAGACAATTATTCCTAATAATACCCTTTATATAAATATCAGAAATATATCAGTTATATAACAATATGAGAATACAGTCAACATTTTCACAGCATTAATTCTTTTTCTGCAAGATGCAGTTTTTTTTTTTTTTTTTTTTTTTTTTTTAAAAAAAAATAAATTTTACAAAAGCCACTTCTGAGGAACAGCAAGTGCACCGTGATGCAATACTATCTGAAGATAGAAAAAAATAAATAATGGGGAGGCTGGATAATGTTGGTGTGATATCACAGTGCCAAAGAACTCTGAACTGATCTCTGAATGACTTCTGCAAGTTACAGGAAACCCTCCTCAAGAGATGGAAGATGTTGCATCATTATGGCATAATTGACAGAGATTTGATGCATTAGACTAAAGAAAGGTTATAAAACCCATCAATAAACAGTTTGACCCCCCCCAGTCAAATAAAGGCGGGTCATTGTTACCTTGTAGTGAGTCTTCAGTTGGTCTTCAGTGATCTAGATCACAAGGGAACCCTCTGGTTACTTCTAACCAAAGGGCTCTTTTACCTTGAGCCATCTTCCTCTGGGCTATGTTTATATATGAATTCACCACCAGGGGGCACTAAAGTACAATGGTGTGCTTAACATGGAAGACGGGAGAAAGCCACTGCTTTATGAGAGTGGATTAGACCAAAATTAGATAATAAAATTAAGGTTTAACGCTATAACTAAGAATTATATTAGGAAAATATAATATAAAGGATTATGAAGGAAAACATGACATTCCAGCAAGAACAGTATTCCCTCTGCAAAACATGGTGGTGGAACCTTCAGAGTTTGGGGCTGAATTACTGAGGAAAATATCTTATAACTTATAACTTCTGAGTATATCCATGCAGAAATATACAACAATTATAAATGGTTCAAACACCACTGTGAAATTTCAGAAAGATTTCATGCATTTTCAGTTGTCTTTTGCTGCATTCATCATCTAGGTGTACAGCCACCTGTTTTCTTATTGGAGGGAGCAGCAGTTGTTGACATATTGATAATCAGTTTACAAATGCTTTTGAAAGCTTGACATTTCAAATCTGCTGGATATAAATAAATCATGACTATTAGTCCTGGGCTCTGAGAAAAGCTTTTAATCGCATGCTGAATGGGTTTGTCTGTTCTTCAGGTGTTTGTCAACTTTGCCAAGCAACAGACAGCAGAAGACGAGGACGTCACGCCGCACAGAAGAACACGTGCTAGAAAAGACATCAAGATCTCGCCAGTAAAAAGGAAAAAATGAACCTGGAAAACCACAGGCACATATTACGGTGACCCTGCTTTACTCTGCGGGGCTGTTATAATGTCACACATTCCTAAATCTGACATTTATGTTTAATACTTTACTAGCCGAGTTGCTTGTGAGATAGTCCAGACCTGTTGCCCGCCAAGGTGACTGGTAAAAAAAGTTTTTATTTCTTGTTTTGTTTTTTATTTATTTATTTAACAGCTAAATTTACCAAATGTTTGGCTGCAGATGAGGATTGATTTTTATACAAGATAATAGAAATCTAAGCATGTCTGACTCATTTCTCTGACTCGATGTAAAGTGTTACTCTGAGCAGCAGAGACTGATGTAAACACAAGATATTTCTGCGTAGACAGACCGGGTTGTATAAATATGTATATATTGTATGAGGAATGAATACTTGAGCGCTCCAGAGGCTGCATTTTTTTCTATATCGACACACACATTCAATTTCATGTGCTGCATTTAATTGAAACGACATTTAATGCTGTTTGTCAGACTGTTTCAATCCAACATGTTTACTTTTGCTTCTGTTCTTTTCAGACATTATATATATTGCACATTAAAACATTTATCTTCTGCGTTTCCTACATTGCATGTCATGTTGTCTCTCTGTGTGATTACGAAATAGCAATGCATTTTCCTCTTGAGTAAAATGTATTGCTTTAGGGACAAATTGAAAACATAAATAGAGCTGTAGTTGAAGCGGAAATCCATTTTGTAGCTGGCATTAATTGAACATTTTTTTTTTTTTAAGTGTCCTGTGCAGTCCAGGCACGCCGATTCAATAGCCATCATTTCATAATGCATAAATGAAATGCTTAATTTCCTTTCCAATATTTCAGCCATGCCTTTCAGCTTTTGAAGCGACTCGATGGTGTAGCAGAGGAAAGCTGAGAGGCTTTTCACCGGAGGCGGCTGCGGATCGTTGTGGTTGGCTTTGCATTGGAGCCGCGGCGACACGGCGCTGAGTAGCTGTCACAACCTGGACTTATCTGACTCACAGTCCAATTACTCTCCTCCTGCCTCGAGTGCTGGTGTCATTGCCTCAGGCCGCCCACAAGCCTGAATTTTATTGGCCACCTCAAATAAATAGAAGTGCATTGGCACTGTGCAGTTCAGGGCTCCTAATGAATTCTCTGGTGGGGATCTCATGCTGCCTATTTGCCCATATGGTCATCTGGATGGTGAGCATGAATAGTGCTGCTGAGTGGGAGCAAGCGAGTAATGGAGTGTATATTTTATTGTGCTGACCGCTTATTGTGTTTGGATTCAATACAGGGGGGGTTCTGCTCAGGCTTCATATTAAGATTAGTGTTTTCTGAGTAAAATCCAGAACAAGTTTCTAATCACATAAAAGAGGCTGAATTAATTTGTCCACCTTGTAGCTGCCAGCCTCTCAAAGCCTGTCCAGATCCATTTTCATAACCGCCCTTGTTGGCTAACCAAGGGAGTTCTGTATGGAATCACTTAGACTTGGCTCCCTTCTGAGAGGTACCGGCGGTTGTGGTGCTGGATATACTTTTCCCTCTAAATACTCCCAAACGTTAACTTCTACATGAACTGACAAGAGCTTTTGTCTAAGGTCCTATTGTGAGGCCTGAATACTTTCTCCAAAGCGGCTTCATGTGAGATATAAAAAAAAAAAGGTTTATAGAAATCTCTGAAATGGGGAAAGCTCACAACCTGCCTGTGTTGTAGGATTTAATGCAAATATTACATGTAACATAGGAAGAAAAAAAGAAGTTAAACATTTATCTAGAAAAACAAAACATTTCATATGTATGAATGTAATCATTCTAATTCATATCACATATTCTGATAAACTACTGCAATCCTGCCTGGAGAGGACAGACCGCTGAAAACCACAGACGAGGCCAAGAGGACGTTGCGTACTACAAACGAAACAGCTGAATGGATTGATTTCTAGATATCCTGGAATTCCCTGGACTCAGCCCAGGATTCGGTATTTTTCACAATCTGTTTTATGACTTCCAGATTCCTCAACAACAATTGAATCCATCCATTGTAGGTACTAAAGAGCTCTTGTCATGACAAACTGGGAAAAATCCCTATCTGGAATGATCAAATTATAGAGACAAACCCAAAGAGAGCACGAATAGTGAACGACAGCTCTTCAAAGCGTTGACCCTGGTGGTGTTGAATTCGTACGTGCTCCCTTTTTTTCTTTCATTTGTATGTTTTATTTATAATTTGATTTCACCATTATAACAGAACAACTTCAGTGTTGTAGGCATGTTTTTGATAAAATTATAATTAAAATCCACTTGAAAAGGCAACAAGGGCCGAATGTTTTACTCCTCCCTCACGCGTCGGTTTTATGCATTTCTCCGAGTACATGCCGCAAAGGGCATTTCTTCTGCTTTGTTTTCTTCTGCAAACTCTGAAAGGTTGGCACCTGAATTACAAATTATTTACTCATAGTGTAAACCCTCTTTGATAACCTCAATTAGAATCAAATGAATATCAGGAGATCAAAAACTTCAACCTTTCCCTCTGATCATGTTTTAAGTTTGGCAGGAAGAAACTGGTTGGTCTGCTTCTTCATGTCATCTTCAAATTCCTTCACTTTTATCATTTTGATTTTCTTTTTCGCAATTATAGCTTTTAGCCAAGTGCAGGAAATTTGGATTTAATCAGGTGTAATAAAATGTCAAGTGAGACTGAAGAGCTTAAATTTAAACAGCAGAACAAGAACTACAGAAGCAGAAATCGGTGAATGTGACCTTTGAAGATTATATATGTAAATGTAATCAGTTTTTACAGCTGCAGCCAACATTATAGTTAAAAGTAGAAACTACCCAACTTTCAAAACTTTTTCATGCTTCAATTGAAAAGAAGCATGTTCAACCAGCTACTCATCTTAAATGAGATTCTGTCGTTTAACTCTTAACTCTAGCTTTAGCTGCAAATGTCGCCCCCGATGGGGTTTTAACCTCTTACACAAACCCTCAGTGGTCTAACATTTCAGAAAAGAAAAATGCGAAAGATATTTTTATTACTTTTATGATCATTCTCAGGTTGCATGATGGTGTCACTGCACTATTATCTTATGGAGCACTGCTCAAAAACCAAATGTGCAGCTGGAACCTAACGGCTGCCTGTACCAGAGATGCAGAGGGAACTCGGGCTTTTTGGGAATTTGGATTAGAAAATTCTTAAAGTGTAATTGAAGAGTAATTAAAACATGTAAAAGGTACATCTGTCTTTAAACAGCCTGTGACATGATGAAAGGAGCTGATATGAGGAGTCTTACTCCACTTTTAAAAACACTTTGACAGCATAACATCTCCTTCGGGGTTAGTTTTGTCACAGCAGTCACTGGTGTAAGAAGGATCAGTTATTAGTCATATATGGATTAAAAAAAAACAAAGGCCTGTGATACATGTTGGACATGTGCTCCCTCAAAGATTTGTTAATTTTAGAGAAACCTGACTGAAATGCGTACACCATTTCTTAAGACGTTGTCCCTGATGACGGCGCTGCCTCGCTTTTATTTGACTGTTTTTTTTAAAACAACTTATCCTCCAGCTGTGTGAATAATGTAACCTGCCACTGATATCATGTAGTCACATGTTCAGTCACTTTCAGAACAAAAAAAAGGGGACAAAAGCCTTTACATGCATTTTGATCACAGTTGCTTGACTCATGCAGGGAAAAGGAACTTCTGGTGGGTCCTAAGGGGATGACTGGTGGACCAGCGCGGTGATAAAAGCTGACCTGCGTGACTGAAGAGCCACTGCACAAATTCTTGAAAATCTCGATGATCGAGAGCAGATTATTTTTTCATTCCTTGTTGCATTGTGCACTCGGGGAAGATGTAAGAGCAGGATAACCTACACCGTGGGAGAAATTCAGCGGCATGGGAGGCTCTGGGGTAATGTTCTGTTTGGAAACCAGGGGTCATTTTGACATAAACCAGATACCAAAACATCACTGCATCACTGACGTGCATACACCCGTCAACTGCAACAGTGTTTCTCTGCAGCAGTGGCCTCCTGCAGGATGATGCAACGCTCACTTCAGAAACAGAAAGCATCTGATCAAGCCTCTGTGGGATGTGCAGGAAAAACAACACCGGTCCACGGAGGATCTACACACAAACTTACAGTAAGTACTTCGTTAACATCTTTATGCTTCATAACACAAAACAGCTGCGGAGCCCATGTAAAGTCTATTCACTGATGAATCAGAGCAGTATGGCTTCTTAAAAGACTCTTTACTGGGCACAGAAGAAAAGTCTGATTCACTGGGTTGCATTTTTCATGGCAAACTTAGCTCGACGGCACTTAAAGCTGTATGGCTGTAGAACTTGTAACATTAAAGCATTAAAAAAAATGAAATCTTTTTTTTTTGTATTAGTTTATAATCCAGAGGAGTGATTTTTGGAGGTGGTGGTGGGGGGTCACAAGTTTAATTGAGGGCATAGTTTTGGAATGAAGTCAGAAAAACGGTCAGTGGTGCATTTATGTTCAGAGGGAACAAAAAAGTAAACTTCTAGATGGAAGACAAAGTTTCCGTTCAAAGCTGATGAACTCTGAGCTGAATTAAATGCATCAAGGGTATAGCTGGATTGATTTTTCCCCACACAAAAACTGACATTTCATCTGTATTTATCCTTTAGGGCACATAGTTCTGCCACTGCGCTGCGTTGGTGATTCACACAGCATGTCTGACTGTTACAGTAAGTTGCTGGAGAAAATGTGAAACATCTGAGTTTCTGTGCTGAGGATACGGATGATCGTGCTGGTCGCGTTTTGAGTCCACCAGCTTTGTTTTGGTGTAGAAGCCCAACTAGTTCTCCCCTCTGTGTGGACCGAGAGTCACGCAGATGGATACCTGCATGCTGCCATAAATGAGCCATTACTTCACACCAGACATTGCAATTACTCAATTTTTCTTCTCTGCAGTTTACATCTAATCTGTTTCAGCATTTATACACGAAATAACATTTTCTTTGCTTTAAAGTCTCAAGTTGGGAGTTTTCATGCGTCCAGTGATTACATGCAACATGCGACATTTTGAGTCCTTTCAAATCAAGTCTTCACATAATAAAATATTCTTAAAATTTACAATCAAAATTTTTAAAACGTAGTTAAAAACCTCTTAGTTCTGCCTCAACGTGCCGTCTTTGCTTAGATTTACAGAGCTACAGCTTGTTGTTTGGCTGTCTGGCTGCCTTCGGTGAAGTTGCAACAAGCGGTGTGAAAACGTGCCAAAAATTCACTGCAAATGCAAAATCTCAGAATAAACCGCAGACAAACACAATCTGTAGTTAGCTGCTGAACATCATGGAGCAGCCCAGTAATCGAGAGTTTACTTCTGCCCTTTGCCTCAAGACAGGTGGGATAAGCTCCAGCAGACCCCCGTGACCCTGAGTGGGAAGAAGCGGGTACCGATAACGAATGAATGAATGTATAATGAAGCATTTCACACCTGAAAAGACACATCTTCACTGAGATTTCATCAAGGCCAAGATCCGTTTTAAAACTGAGAAAATATTCGACTTGTATTTACCAGGTGGACACGAATGCACAACCCTCAAATGAGCCCAGATGACTGACAATAACTTCTATAATCCTGCAGCTCAGACGGAAAACAAGATGAACCACATCACATTTGGATACTGGAGAAATTACTGTGCTCATGTTTTCACTGGTGAGTGGGGAAATAAAAGTTTGTTGTCTCAGATGGCAGCTCTGTGAGCGAGCGTAAGGGTCAAAAGTCGCCCAGATGAGCCCAACCGTGTCTGCTACCTTGGCTGATTATCGTCTATCCATCTGCTCTACCACGTACTGAAGCTGGGTTTTTTTATACTGCGATTAACTTAAATATGCTAATTAACAAATACAATAAAATATATTAGAAGAAAACAGCCTTGTTGCTTTTGTGTAAACATTTTACATGTGACCAGTGTAGAGAATCACAAACACGCTATTAAGACCCAACGGCGAGAGTTTCACATATGGGTCTGGTACATTTTACCAATTAAACCCTAAAATCCAAACACCTCAGGAAGACGGTGAGATCCACAATTCACACTTCAGATGTTGAGGGACGTTACTGCGCTCAGGTTTTATCAGCAGGTTAAAAATAAAAAATTTGAATAAAAATAAAAACAAAATGATGTTAACATATGTTTGCAGTAGCAAACTATGTCTTCTCCAGCTTGCCATCTGTGCTTATTTTAATAATGTTCAGGCACTAATGAACGACCATCTGTCCAAGAACAGAACATACTCACTCATTAATCACTGAACTAAACAAAACCACAGAAACTTTCAAGCATAGAAAACAGTTTATTGCCTTTGAGTTGCAATAATTACACTGCTGTGATTATTACGTACAGATACGAGTCAGATTTAAAGGCCAAAAAAAAAAAAAGAAGTTGTTTGGCTCCAATTTGCTGCCTGATCAGCAGCAGCATCAGTAAACAGCTGATGACTGGTTGGGTTTAGCATGTGATTTATATTGATTTCATGCTTTGCAAGCAACTGTGCAGAGACAAGTCTCCTCCGGACACATATATCAACATGGGATAAAAATAATCCCCAGGAGCAACTTCAGTTTGGTTTGCTCTGTGAACCACACTGGCAAAACGCCACTGAGTCAAGAAAAAAAACAAAGATAGGAAAAGAAAATGACTTGTTCACAACCACAAACCGGAGAAAGAATGGATGCTACAACTGTTTAACTGCATCTTGAAGTGAGCCTTTCTCGACACACCTGTGTTTGTTCTCTTTATATTTTGCACTGTAACTGATCAGTTACTGTACCATCCATCCATCCATCCATCCATCCATCCATCCATCCATCCACCCCCTTTTACCTGCTTCTTCTTAATCAGAGGTATTCTGAAATTCAACACCTGTTGACAAATGTTACTTTATTCTCTACGCGTTTTCTCCTGTGACCAAAAATAAATCGCATGAGGTCAGTCGGGTTGTGAATATATTTCAAATCTCATTTGAACAAAGTCAAGTATCTCAGCCGTAGAACTCTCGATGTTTTCAACCTGGTTCTGTGTCTCAAACCTTCTGGAGGTTCCTTTTGAAGTGTTAGACGTGCATTCTCACAGAAGGAATTGTTGATCAAGTTTGCTTTTAAAGTGCATCAGAACAGCATAGTCGGTCTGCACCTTCTCGCCTGTACCCGTGTATTTTATTTAGATAAGAGCTGCTGGAGCCACACTTGAGAAATCTAAAACAAATATGTCTCTCTACAGTTTGTGTTTAACTCTGAAAAAAAAAAATAAAAGAAGAAAAAAAAGAAATTTATTTTGAAACACTGCAGACAGACAAATACTCCGCATGGCTCAAACTTTCACTGTTCAGCACCTCCACTTGTGTGCACCTTGGTGACTTACAGTAATCACAAAATTAGCTGTGGATATCAATTTATGATCATATCTAGCATATTTCTTGTGAAAAACGTCATCTTCTTTTGCAATGCTCTGCACAAGCCAAAACCCAAGACAGTTTGGCCATTTGCATTTAGAGTACATGCTGAAGATAAAGAAATATAGTCTCAGTACAGTCAGCTGGGAAAAATGCAAGAGGATGAAGTTCCACTGGTGATTTAGATCTGAGAGACAAAGAAGGGACAGTGGAAACTGGAAGTCATCTCATTAAACCTTTTGAATAAGCCAATATTGTTGGTCTGGATGTTTGGAGCCTCTCAGGGATTAAAATAAACCAACACCAGTCACTAGGAGGTTACTTTGATATTTTTAAACTCTTATGGGGAATGTCAATTTCCATCTCTAAGATATCACTTTATATGATACTCCACCAACAATTTCACTTGTTTGGTTCGTGAAATTTGTATCTAAAAAGTCAAAATCCTGCAACTGAATGAAGTTGGTGTTTTGCGGTGATGCCGACCATAAATCTGAAGTCAAGGTGTGGTGTTGATAACGTGCATCTTTACAGATATGACAAATACATTCATCAGCTTCCACACAGCGCCTCCGCTCCATGCTGTTAGTCCCTGAGGGGGAGTGGGAATCAGCGTCATCGGTTATACAGCAAAGGATGAGAAGGATTGGTCAATCCAAGTCAACTTCAAGTGCCATTCTTTGCCAACTGACTATTATAATTGTCATGATGCAAAAAGGGTGTTTCGTCTCACCTGCACCTCAAAATAAATAAATAAAGACCAAATGCATGGGTGTAATATGAGAGTCAGAGTTTTGAATTAACAAATGAAGGCTGAAAAATTCCTGTTATATTTTAAAGATGCACTTAAAAAAAACTACATAAAAAACTGCTAATGTAATTTTTAAAACAGGCCAACAATAGAAGGCCTGATTCAATCAGATCTGGTGGTAAGGACCACTGTGCAAAAAGAAAATCTACAAATTAAAAGAGGAAATAGGGTTGCAAAACAAAGACACCAACGGTAACCCATCAACATCCAATTTTCCACTTTAATTTTAACTGAAAATGTAACCACCTTAAGTGAACAGTCTCTGAAAAAGGCACAAAAACATATTCTTAAAAACATGACATGTATAAACTGCCAGTGAATCGTTAAGCACCTGTTTCAGCATCTTTCACTCTTGCCTGACATCTGGAATCCTCCCACAGGTCTCCAAACTGCCACCATTAAGTTGTTTTGTGACCATTTTGGGGAGAACATTTGGGAGTGCAAAAGCAAAAGTGTCACTGTGACTTTGTGACTTTCACATGTACCAAATGTGCCAGCTTTTTTCTATTCTTCTTAATCATCATGAAACACCGGGAAAGTGGAGTGTTAGCACAAATCTCTAGTTGACATAGCAACACAGAGTGGAGATAATTCTGCAGGAGTTGTCATATGCCTGTTCTACATCTATAAAAAAAAAACTATACAGAAAGATAAATATAGTCTCTTGCTGTCAAATTTAATGCCATTTCAGCGTTGCCTTGAGGTGCAATATTGTCGATGACCACTGAATGATGAGCTTTTCTCTCAGCCATATAGCAGATCCGAATATATATTTATGTGCAAATGCAACACAGCTGCAAAGGTAAACAAAATTGGGAGTGTGGGAGGAATAGCAGAGAGAGTGGATTCATAATGTGAATATTTAATGACTGTTATAATATGGACGCAACAAGCAGTGGTAAAAGTGTATTATACCCAACATTCACGTGTCATTTAGGTTCAATCCTGCTCTGTGAAAAAAATCTTGGAAGTATGAAAATAAAGAATGAAAACATAATTCAGACTAATAACTTATGTCACTCATTAGTGACAACCATTATTTTCACAAGCAAATAAATCAAGGAGCGTCAATGGGAATAGAGTATTAGTGCATTCAATGCAACCAGTCCTTAAGGAAAAATCTTTTACTCACTTAAACAGGAGCAGGATGCTATTTAAAAATACTGTAATTTATTAATGATAATGATTTCTAAATCATGTGCATGGAATTTTGTGAAATACTTCTTTGAAGGGTCTTACAGGTTTGTGGCTAGAAAATAGCTCCTAGACTGAAGCAATCATCATCATCAACTCTAAATCATTATCATCTTCATTCACCCACTTCCTAATCGCTATCATCATTATTGGATTTACTGGAATCATTACGGTCAAACACCAGAATAAATATCATCAGAAATCTTCATTAGAATCATCACAATTGGAATCAGCATCAGAAATCTTTATCATCCAAAATCATCATCATTAAATCACTGAAATGCTTAAGAGCTACTTTCACAGCTATATATATATATATATATATATATATATATATATATATATATATATATATATATATATATATATATATATATATATACATACATACACACATATATACACACACACACACATATATATACATATAAGTAACTGTAAAACAGTAATGCTCCAACTAAAATCATTGGGGTCAGCCAAACAAAACATTTATTTTTGTTTTTTATACTGGAAAGATAAAAAAAAAAAAAAACCTGCAGCCTCATCATCAATTAAATGTTGTTGTTGTTCACAGATGTCATCAAAATGTGTGGTATAACTTCACTATGTGAAACTGAAAACTCAGTTTCTTTCTTGAAAGATTGACATACTCAGTGTGTTTACAGAATGTCTTTCTGAGAAAAAAAAAAAAGCTTTCAGGAAAGAACACAAGAAAACCAAACGAACCATAAACCTTGACCTTAAATAAACATGGTCACTTTTCCTTGAAAAACAGGCCCAAATCCTAAACCCGGGGCCAATCAGGTATATCAGAGGGATTGCAACCTTTTCTTAGTTATTTATTTTATTTCCCTTATTCATCTCTTTGAATTCTTGGCTCATTTTTCAAAAGAAAAGTCACTGAAGAGTTCCATAAACTTTGGGTTATAAATCTGATTTCTGAGTTGAGGAAAAACATACTTTATCTTGTACTGAAAAGGTAAATAGATTTTTTTTTTTCCTGACAGGAATGTTTACACCAGCTTGTTGTACTGCAAAGAAATAAAAGCTATGCATTTCATGCATGCTATTAGTATGGCACATTTTAAAGAACATAATCTACTGAATTGACTGCAAGTATTACCAGTGCAGAAAAATATTTTTTTATTAAAAATCATTGCAGAGCATCTGCAATTATTAGTAGATGGCAAAGTGAGGTTTTGTGAAACACTAAAAATGTTTCAACCAGTTGTGCCAGAAGTTGTTTCAAAGCTTTGAAGCATTTTGACTTCCACCTCTACAATCACATCCGCTTGCCATTTCCCGTATATTTGGTTGATGCATTTGGTGAAACAATGACACAGAAGTGTACTTAAACAAAAAAGCAGGAGTGGGATGTGTGCGTTTTCTATAAATATATGTCGACTGGATAACGTTAATAAAATGGTTTTCTTCTTCTGTGAACTAAAACCAGTTTCATCAGTTCATCACTGAATTTGAAGACAAGGTTGATCTATATCACTTAAATGTAAACTGTCTTTACCGTCGTTTCATGTGTGAACTGGCATTTATGATCAATTAACTCAAGGCTGCTATGCTTTGACAGTGCAAGCATTTAAATAACCATCTTGGCTTTGTGGTGTTGAGGGCATCTAGAAGCCTAGAGAGGGTAGTCACCTTGGTGCTGTTGTGTGGAATGTATTTTACCTTTACCAAGTAAAATTCTTCTGAACAGATAATAGTGATAAATAATAAGCAATTCTTCACCTCTACTGAGATATCTCCTGTCACACTGCTAAGAGAATGGGTTTTACAAACACTGTACAATAACATAAACTATATATAACAAAAGCTATTCACTTGTCAATTACTTGTGTAAACATATTGCTTACGTAATATATTATTACTTTAATAGCCATGTATGTTGTTCTGAAAAGCCATTGGCCAAAGACTTTAAATCTCATTGACTCTTTTAATCTTGTACTGTTTGTATCTGGCCCTACGCAGGAACGTGGTCACACTCTTGATCTAGTTCTAACTCATGGTTTACTGTTTGCAACCTTGAAGTTTGTGATGCAGTTATTTCAGATCATATGCTTGTTTTATCTGATGTGCTGCTCCAGTGTCACGTGGTTAAATCATGCGCTCCTTTCCAGCGCAGTCGTGTCGTGGACTCCTCCACAGCTGCTCAGTTCTCTGCAGCTTTTATCTCCATTTTTGTCAACTGAATCTATGTGTTGTAACCCAGATATTGAATTAACATAATCTCACTTTCATTCAACCTGCCAAACGAGAGGATATTACTCCAATTTTAGGATCACTTAATTGGCTCCCGGTTCGTTTACGCATTGATTTTAAAATTTGTCTTTAAATGTCTCCATGGTCTCGCTCCAAAGTATCTGTCTGACCTGCTTCAGCCGTACACTCCTTCATGCTCCTCAGGTTAGTTGTCTCTAATACTAAGAGGAAGCTTAGAGGCGACTGCACCTTCTCAGTCACTGGCTCAAATTTGGCCAACTGTGTTGTTTGTAAAGTACTTTATAAGTTAAGTTACTAATTCAATCAATATTAAAAAAAGTCTTTATTTTAGACTTTTTTTTGCATTCTGGAGGTTTACAGTTTGGACACGAGCAATTAGGTAGGGCTGTTAAAGTAACATTTTGTTAAATGCTACTATTTTTTTACGCAAAATGAATGCATATTCAAATTTCAAAATTAATTTTTTCTATTAACGCACATTTTCAATCATGTGACAGGTATGCCACCTATTGAAATGGGATGAAACATTGTCAGGGGAGATTGACTTGTTTTTGGAGCAAGCCCCCCGGCGGTCAGCTGAGGAACTACATCTCACTACTACTGGCACTACAGGTCATCACATCCTTTGTGATTATATCTTTACCTCTAATTCTGTATAGCCCACTGTGTTGAATGTGAGGAAATCAAATAGCATAAAATGAAAGACGAAACACTACTGATTTAGTAAGAAACACATTTAAACTGATAAATAATGGACCTTCAGTAGTTTTAAAATGACTAAACAAATGTTTGTCTTGATCCCAGTCCAGTCCCAGTTTGTGACATAACTGCACAATTCTCATTAAAAATTACAAGATTGGTTAAATTACACTTCAGATTTTTTCTTTTGTCTGGAAACACTAAGTGAAATGTTCTTATTTTTAAAGTTCTTGTAGATCATTCAGTAAGAGCAGAAAAAGAAGAGGCAATTACTGAAAATGAGACATCTCTTTAAAAAAAAAAAAAGAAAAAAAAAAAGTTTTCAAAGCTCATTTAGAGAGCATAATTAAATAATTTACCTAAGGTTTAATACATTTAATTTTCCACAATAAGAAACAATCAGAAAAGACTTCTACCAAATGCTGGGTGTATGTACACATCCATATACAGCCTCATGTTGATGACTGTTTGAGGCAAATGCAGTTAGACAAAATCCATCTGATGGCTGCTGAGTAGCGGTTTTTAAAAACAGCTGATGTTCAGATCCTCAGTCTGCTTTAATCTGTTCAAATGCAGAGCAGGCTGATGGCAAATCTATCACACCTGACTTGCTGCTGTAGACGAGGGTAATGAACTTGATTCCATTAGCCCTTTAATGTCAAAGACCACATAGTTGGCCGTCTGTAGTCATACTTAGTTTAGCAGGTCAGGTATGATTGGTGATGGAATTTCATTTAATACTTAAATAATCATTTGAAATCAGTGCACTTGAGGACATAAACTAACATTGCATCCTGAAAACCTGCTGCATTAACACTGTACTTGCTTTAACAGATTGTCAAAGGATGGGGAGAAGGATGGGGTTTTAAAGCTGCAGAGCTGATTGTTAAATGCTGAACAGGTGTGTCTGACTCTCCGCCTACACAAGCAAACACAGAGGCCAGACAGGAAAACTCACAAGAAACACATGTGCAAGGGGGAGGGGGGACAAAGAAAGGAGGAGGTAGCGTTACCTCATTGCACTCAGATAGTTCAATTTAAGTTCAAAATCATTTTTTTGTTTGTTTAACTTTTTTATTTTTTCCACCAAGTTTCAAAAGAAATGTGGCACATTTGCCTTCATTACAATAAACTGAAAACCTAACTCACTTTTACCAGCTTGGTAAATCAAGTTGTTGGCACACCAACTGCACAATATAGATTTTTATACAAAAGAAAAAAATCACAGTTGTGGATGTTATGAGCTCTGCAACTTCCAAAATATATGAATGGGGGAAATGAGCATCAGTAATTTCAATGATCATGGCTGTCAGCGTGATGTTACAACAAAAACACAGTTTTACAATAATGCATTAACAAAAATAATTTACTTCACAGAATTATATAGCAATAAGTAACAATGTCACCGCTATTTTTCCTGTACTTTAAGTTTTTACTCCATCCATACATCCATGATTGATCAAGATCCGAGATTCATTGTTCTGTCCAGCATGTCCTGGGTCGTCGTTAGAGCCTCCTACCTGTTGGATATGTCCAGAACGCCTCCACAGCTAAACATTCAAACCAGACGCCTAAATGACCTCAGCTGACTCCTCCTGTTGGAGGAGCAGCGGGTCTATTTTCATTCAAAGAGCTAGTGCAGTGGTAAATGGTGCAGTTTGGCATTGCTTGGTATAGCTGGTATGTGGAAGCTGCTGGTAGCCTGGTTTTTCTCTTTAAAACTGTGCCTTTCATCTGATTCAGGCTAGAATTGTGTAATGATTTATTATTCAGTCAGTGGGCCACTGTGTTTTAAATCATTGCTTAGGTTCAGCTTGATTTGAAACTTGACTGAAGTGATGCCAAAAAAAAACAACCCAAAAATTGGTATTAGCTATGTGATACTACTTACAATGAAGAATCAACAAGTCCTACTATACCTTAATATTCAATGCAACAGCGCAATCTGTCTGTACTCAAAAGTTATGGTGAATCTTTAAGAATTAGTTCAGTAAATCTGTTTGTTTTTTTTTATTCCAACATTAATTATAAAATATATGTAGAAAAACAATGCCGGTTAGTTAGTATGAAACAAGCTCACACAGAGCATTTAAGTCTAAATAATTCAGCTGTGCTGGACTTTAAAAGGCAACACTTGAACAACATTATCTAAACGATCTACGATCTACACTCCAGGTAACATGTAAAAAAACAAAAAAGTTCCCGTATAAGTTATTAGGAAACAATACAGGTTTCCATCTGAAGCTTTGATGAAATTCTAAACTTAACAGTTAAATATGAAGACAATCCTGTTAGTTCAAGGGACCTCTGGATATGAAAGGGGCTGGTGTCTTTTTTCATACCGTGCACAACAAAGCCACAAAGGGAAGTTATATGATTTACTCAGGGGATTTGGATGTATTTTTAAGGACAAGAGAATTCAAAATGAACTGAAAATAGTATACAGTGCACTGCATGTGCGTGTGTGTGTGTGTGTGTGTGTGTGTGTGTGTGTGTGTGTGTGTGTGTGTGTGTGTGTGAACAAAGCCCGCACACAGTCATGGTAAGTGATCTAATAAAAGCGTCATCTCTCCTTTTTCAATTTTTTTTTTTTTACCCATAACCCTAAGAGCTCTTCCTTTGAAAGAATAAATCCAATCACTTTCTACAATCCTCACACCAAGGTCTTGGCAGTCCTTGGCACAGATCAATCTCTGAGGCTTGAGAGTTAGAAAGTTGATCTGGAAGTGGAGCCTGTTCATCTAGAACCCAACATGCTCGGCTGGCATTCAGTGCGCTGGTCTTGACAGTCGTAAAACATCCCGAATCGCTCACCAAGGACCCATAGTCTGCCATCTTTTTATGAATTGTAAACCCCATTAAAATTCCTCTGAAATGTTTAAAGTTAACAGAACACTGTAAGTCATTTAATTCTAGCATTTAGCTGTATGTCCCAAATATTGGTCAAAAGTTTGAAGAAACGTGCATGTACGCATATACGCGTGCATCTATACTTTTAACTGGTATTATATGTAATATAATTTAAACGTACATACAGATAATATAATATTATTTTCACTCACGCACTCAGTTTTGTCCACACTCAACTGTATGCAAGATTAGTCCAATACCCACACGTTCCTACATTCATAAATGTATGTTCTGCACTTATGGGTGAGTGGGAGGGAAGTCATTTCCCGCTCAAAAGCTTAAGGAAACTATCGCATCCTGCTCCCAGCTCAGAATCACTACCTACAGTCTCTTCAGTTTCCTCTCCACCCACTGCTCTATCTCTACTCTTGAAAATCCACCCTTGATTAAAAAAAAAAGAAGAGAATGCTCATTAAAAAAAAAAAAAAAAAAAAGGTTGCAGATGCATAGAACCCTAGCCTCAGATGATATTAGAGCCTGGTGGACCGAACATTTTTATGGTCAATGTTCCAAAAAAACTAACAAACATTTTTTTTCCTTTTTTTCCACCCTCTATGTGCTTTGCTAATCAGTTCAAAACATCACTTGAGATAATATTGTTCCAAAAAATGAGGGATTAGCCCCAACTGTTCATGGCCCTGGCTGCAGAACTGGGAAATATAAATTAGTTAGGGTTAGAGTTAGAGTTAGTGTTACGGTTAGGGTTAGGGGTTACGGTTACGGTTAGGGTTAGGGGTTAGGGTTACTGTTAGGGTTAGAGTAAGGGTTAGGGTTAGGGTTACGGTTAGGGTTAGGGTTAGAGTTAGAGTTAGGAATACGGTTAGGGGTTAGGGTTACGGTTAGAGTTAGAGTTAGAGTTACAGTTAGGGTTAGAGTTAGTGTTACGGTTAGGGTTAGGCCAGGGTTAGAACCTTCATGGCTGTTCTTGTTATTTATTTTCAGATTTAGCTTCCTGTTGCATTGATATTAACACCAGATAGCATTTGCAAACTACCAGTTGAGATAAAGAATCTTGGTATAAAAAAGTCTCCTTTGTGCGAGGAAACATTTATTTCTATTTATTTCTTACATTCATTATGTAGCTCCTTGACTACGGCTCGGAAGTTAGACAAGGCAAGGCAAGTTTTTACATAGCAGAATTCAACAACAAGGTGATTCAAAGTGCTTTACAGACACATTAAAACATCACATAAATAAAAAAAAAACATGATTTCAAATGTAAACAAAAGAAAAAAGAAAAAGAATGATAGATAAAATCAGAGGTTAAAATGTAATCACGTTTTGAAACTTTGAGCTTTATTCAAATGCAGCTGAGAACGGATGTGTCTTCAACCTGGATTTAAATAAACTGAGTGTTTCAGCTGATCTGAGGCTTTCTGGGAGTTTGTTTCAGACACGTGGAGCAGAGAAGCTGAAGGCAGCTTCTCCATGTCTGGTTCTGACTCTGGGAAATGATGAAAAAAAAACGGATCCAGATGACCTGAGGGGTCTGGAAAGTTCATACTGGGTCAGGAGATCACTGATGTATTTTGGTCCTAAACCATTCAGAGCTTTATAGACCAGCATCAGAACTTCTAAAGTCTGTCCTCTGATGGACAGGCAGCCACTGTAAAGACCTCAGAGCTGGACTGATGTGGTCCACTGTTTTGGTCTTAGTGAGGACTGGAGCAGCAGAGTTCTGAATTAGCTGCAGTTGTCTAACTGATTTTTTAGGTGGACCTGTAAAGATGCTGTTACAATAAACAAACCTACTAAAGATGAATGCATGGACTAGTTTTTCCAGGTCCTGCTGAGACATCAGATCTTTTAACCTTGATATATTTTTGAGGTGATAGTAGACTGACTTTGATATTGCCTTAATGTGTTTTTCAAATTTAGGTCTGAGTCCATCACTTCACCTGGATTTCTGGCCTGGCTGGTGGTTTTAGGTTTATAGGTTGAAGCTCTGTGGTGACCTGTGATTGTTTATCTTTGGCTCCAAAGACAATGACCTCAGTTTTGTTTTTAGCTGTAGAACATTGTGGCACATCCAGTTATTAATCTCCTCAATACATTTACCAAGAGCCTTTACAGGGCCTCGGTCCCCTGGTGACACTGTAATATACATATATATATGTATATATATATATATATATATATATATATATATATATATATATATATATATACATATATATATATATACATATATATATATATATACATATATATATATATACATATATATATATACATATATATATACATATATATATACATATATATATACATATATATATACATATATATACATGCATACACATACATATATATACATGCATACACATACATATATATACATATATATCATATATCTCTCTGTCTCTCTATATCTCTGTCTCTCTCTCTCTCTCTGTCTCTCTCTCTCTCTCTGTCTCTCTCTCTCTCTCTGTCTGTCTCTCTCTGTCTCTCTCTCTCTCTGTCTGTCTCTCTCTGTCTCTGTCTGTCTCTCTCTCTCTCTGTCTCTCTCTCTGTCTCTCTCTCTCTCTCTGTCTCTCTCTCTGTCTCTCTCTCTGTCTCTCTCTCTGTCTCTCTCTCTCTCTGTCTCTCTCTCTCTCTCTCTGTCTCTCTCTCTCTCTGTCTCTCTCTCTCTCTCTCTCTCTCTCTCTCTCTCTCTCTCTCTCTCTCTCTCTCTCTCTCTCTCTCTCTCTCTCTGTATATTACAGTGTCACCAGGGGACCGAGGCCCTGTAAAGGCTCTTGGTAAATGTATTGAGGAGATTAATAACTGGATGTGCCAATCACATGGGGAACTCCACATGTGATTCTTGTCTGCTCAGATGTAAAGTTACCTATTAACAAAAAGTATTTCCTGTTCTCCAAGTATTTTTTTAACCAGTTTAGTACAGTTCCGTAAAGACCTGCCCAGTTCTTCAGCTGTTTGAGTAATATATTTTGGTCAACTGTATCAAATGCAGCACTGAGATCCAGCAAAAATAAGACTGACTAATAGTTTGGATTTTGTCTGTGAAGAATTTGGCAAAGTCATTGCAGGTCATGGTGGAATGAAGGGACCCTCCCTTGTCAGTTTTCACTGACACGGGAGGGTTTGTTACCCTGTAAATAAGGCCCAAGCCCTATGTAGTAAATAAGGCCCAAGCCTTATTTACTACATAGATATAGACATACTCTATAGATATCATAATGAACCTGGAGATTTGTTTTTCTCAATCTGCACTCAACTTTCCGACACTCTATTTTCATTTTTCAGCAGAGTGGAGTTTCGCCATGGAGACTTCTTTCTTCCAGTGATAACCTGCACCTTAATGGGATCAATAGTGTCCATAACATTTAACATTTTAGCATTGATGCTACTGACGAGCTCATTGACTGAACCCCCAGACAGGGCAGGTGTTACAGAGAAGACCTGGTTAAACATCTCACTACTGTTTTCAGTTGTGATCACTGCTGTGACACATTTGTGTGCACTGAAATCACACTCTCAAAGAAAACACAGGTCAGTCAGTCACATCTGACACAGTAACCTTTAAAATGCTCAGACCCTTAGAGATAAGTAAGTCAAGAGCGTGTCCCCTATTGTGCATGGCCTCTATAGTACTTCACTTCTGACATGTTCCTAATGGGTCCTGAGGTTGCCCTGAGAACACTATTATTGAACTTAGTAACTACAGTGTGCAGTGTGTAATAAGTTACATTATTCTTATTGGTTTCTTGCAATTAATTTACATCAACTATTTCTAGCTGCAAAGATGTCTTTATATTTTTATAGGTGTTTTACAGACTGCTTCAGTCTCAGATAAAGAACCCCTCCTGAAAATCCTGCCTTTAAGTCTGTGTTCTTGATTGACAGACTGGAGTGTTTACAGCCACAGTCTGCAGGTATGTGGATCAGATTTGGGAGGATCTTTGAGCCGCATGAGCTATAACTGTAGTCTGGTGCTCCGAGCTGTTACTTGGGTCTGAAACTCCAACCAGTACCGTTTGTCGCTCTGCTCATCATGTACCGCTCTCAGTGTGGACCGGCTTTGGTCAAAATCTAGGTTGCTTATTTCACCGCCTTGCATATAATGGCTAAGGGCACCTTCAAACATAAATACAAATAAGGCATTTTTTTGTAAACTCCTGTATTGTGAGAGTGCTCTGTAGCAAATAATGATCCTGCTTAGAGAGGGTAATTCAAGTAAATGTGTATAAATTAGAACCAGTCACAGGTTGGACACAGCTAGTGACATGAGCGGGTGTGGAGACACCATTGGAAAGTTGCACAAATAGTTCTACATTTATTTATTGAGTCAAAACATTTAGATTTATATGGTCTGAGTTGCTCAGGACCCTTTAAGCAAACTCCTGCAGGGCTGCCACCAGGTTTTAGTAAGAAAAGACTGTTGTCGTTTGAGCGGGCGTACCAAATACAGAGGCTATCGCCCTCGTGGTTTGAATCCCGGCCTGTAGCTCTTTACTGAGTGTCTTTCCCCCTCTCTTTACCCAAGTTTCCTGTCCAGCCACTTTCATAGATAAAGGCCACTAGAGCCACAAAACATCTAAAAGAAAAGACTCCCGTCTGACTACTCAACAACAAAGGTGGAGTGCTTTTGTGCCAGTTTTCACAGTTTTTCACAAAAGACCTCTGATGCATTGGCTTCTTGATTACACATGTCTGCCAAAGGCCATTCATCACTGATTGCTCAGTTTGACCGAACAGACCGATCTAGGAAGTCTGTTGTTGATGCCAGACTTGTTCCATCTAAGAATGGTGGAAGCTGCTGTGCCCTTGAGCACTTTAAAGGCTGCAAAAATGTTCTGGTACCCTTCCTCAGGTCTGGGCATTGAAACAATATTGTCTGACAAGGCTACAAAAGTCCCACAATCTCATGGTTTTTTATTTTTGCTCTTGCATACACTGTCAACTATGAGACTAACAAGTGAAAAAGTGACAATATTTGTCAAAAAATATGGTGCTGTATTTTTCACAGAGGTTACTAAACTTAGTGCAAAAGGTAAAGACACTTGTGTTTAGTAGATTATTTCTTTGTTGTAACAGTTCTTCTTGGCAATAAACTTTATACCATTGGAAAGCCTATTTATTTTCCTTTTAAAGTGTGCCACCTTTGTAAGGACATGCATTTGAGGAATGAGCAGCAGAGCTGAGTATGTGGGTTCTGCCCATGAAAAATTTACCAGATGGAGGAAACCATGGGCACAACCTACATACCCAGCTCTGCTGTTCATCCCACAGATGCACGTTCCTTACAAATGTGACACCATTTAAAGTGAAATAAACAGGCTTTAATTGGCATAAAATGTATTGCCAAGAAGCATTGTTACAACAAAGAAATAATCTACCAAATACAAATTTTGTTAGTTTTTGTATTAAGTTTAATACCTTAAATAAATAAAAACTTGCATTTGTTTGATACTACAGGACTCTTCTATAAAATGATAAAAAGGCTTTATATATGTTTATATATTTAAGTCCCAAACAGTAATATTTTCTTTGCAACTAAAACCATTATTTGATTATTTACAATATTTTGAAGTGGACATTGCATGCTTTCTGACAGCCAGCGCATTGCAAGTCTTAAATTCCCTAAAATGACTTTTTGCATCTGCAAATGATACCATTCAGAAATATAACACTTATACTATTAAAACAAATAAACTTTTCCATTTTAGCAGAACTTAATACAAGGCAACTTACCTCAGGGAGCAGCATGCGGCAGACGTAACAATGATTGGGTTTCCCCGCTCAAGCTTGTACAAGCCGAACAGATGGCACATGTGTCACACAGACACAGCCCTCTGGGAAGACAAAAGAGATCCCAAACAACACAATGAAATAGTAGAAAATGAGAAAAATGGCCAAGAATCAGAAGTGGCATCAGAACAGAGTATATGACTTCACAGCTTATAAGCTTAAAAAGTCAATATCAGTCTGTTCAAAATCAGGATTCTTTTGGATGGAAGATGATATGTCTTCAAGAACAGAAAGAAAAACACTTGTCAACATTTATAGATGTTTTTTTCATTATCATTTCAAAGCCATTACAAGCAGTTTGGAAATATGGTGGGTGTAAAGCTAATTTTCAGTTGCAATAATGCCCCATATTCAGCTCGCATAAATACAATGGCACTACATAACTGTGTTTAATTGACTTGATAGCCATTATGGAATTATCACACATGGCAATGTTCAATCCTACTGCAAGTGGCTGCAAAATAGCAGAGCTGAAGGTGCAGCGCCATTTCCTCCACCTCAAAAGTTTTAAGGGACCTTGTTAAAATGGATCTGTCATATATGGGCAGAACAAAGCCAAAAGGAAGCTAATAAAAAGGATGGATCTCTGTAACCCGAGTCAACAAGTCTGGTCTGTGACAGGTTTATTGAGCACATTCATTCAGAGAGAAGAATCCTCAGCTTCTGTGCTCACAGATAAGAGATGATGGCAGAGGAGTGCAGCCAAATACATAAATGCAAACCTGACAACAGGTGACATTTAAAATGAACACCATGAAGCAATATGAAGGACAAACACCTCTGTTTATCTGCATTCATGTATCTCCATATATCTCTGTGCAGCAGTGATACAACAGAGCTTGCAAAAAAGAAATGTGTAAAACGTGAAGCAACTCGCTCCCGTTTCATTTCCCACCTTGAACTATCTCAATCTTAGATGACAGGTCCATCCTGTGGGTGCAGTTACTTGCTTTGGCAGACACACAGACTGAGTTTAAGGTAGACAGGATCCTGCATAACAGCTTAATGGGATATAACATTTATGTGGCTCACGAGAAACAGCTGTTGGAGGAGTGAGGGAGTAACGCTTTGAAAATATAATGACAAACTAAACAATGCTGGTGCATCTTTTTTTAAATTCCTCAGTATCTTCTGATGTGAAGAACTTGTATTTTTGTACTACATGTATTTAACTTATAAGGACATGGCTTAGAAAATAGACTGAGGCAAAAATCCACCTTTTCTTCCTTTCTTAGAGAGTAACCATCTTCAATCGGTTCTGACATCTTCAATCGATAGAATCCACTAATAATACAAAGTAGACAACTCTTTTTAGAAGTAGTCAAAATTACGTTTAATTCTAACCTTTCGAAAATAATAAAATGTACCAGTAAGCTGTAACACACCAATTGCTAGATGGTAGATATGTTTCAACAGGATATAAAGCCTGTTACCTTCACCACACTGTTCATGTCTGTCCTGAACGCCCATCTCTGATGAAAGGGATTAAGATGCGAGTAGAGGAGTCAAGATTGTGCAAATCTGGAAATGAGAGTGCTTCCTTCACCTTCATACTACCTGTAAACTCATTTTCGTGCATCATCTTGAGGGATGTTTTAGATCTTAAGATGCATACAGGGGAAAAGTGTAATGAGAAGGGGTGAGGAAAAAGACCTGATGTGGACATGTGGGTAAAGATGCATTGGTCCATCTGTCCATCTGTGCAGCTTGGTGCTATTCAGGGTCATCTGGGGATCTGCTGGAGCTTATTTCATGTCTCTTCAGGTGAAAGACTGCTGACCCCAGAGATGTCACCGTCCATTTCAAGGCCGCATACAGACAAACAAGCACACATGTGCAGAGTCCCTCCTATGGGCAATTACCCTGCAAACATGTTTTGGACAAGTCAAATCAACCTTTTCCTTTGCCTGAAAAGGAAAAAAAATACAGAATGATATTAGGCTGAAGGGGTCAAATTCTGCCCGGCAATGGTGTCTTTAATGTTTTTCATTCTCTTATTTGTGTTTCAGTTTGCGTTGTCTTTTACTGTTTATTTTCCCTACATAATTTTTATTATTTTTTCTTTCTGCACTGATTTAAATGGCCCGCATGTGAAATATAGACTTAAAGGATTAAGTAGAGAAATAATTTCCAGTGTTACTATGCGAGTTCAAAATTGAAACCAAACACAAACCATAAAGAGACACGAAGAGCAACATCTTGCATAAATAGAACCGCAGAAGAAGAAATTACATCCCACAACATGAGCGAAATACAAACATAGTAAATTTCTTCCATTTCAGTGGTAGAGGTGGAGAGCACCCAGTAATCAAGCCGGTATTGAGGCAGACCACTTTATATGCGCTAATTGATTTGAAATGGCTCTTCGTGTGCTTGTTCATGCACACAGACATGTGCCTCAAGACAATATGTGTGGTTATTAAGACTCGATACTCACACGTCCTTGAACACTTAAAAGCAGCTTCGACTGACTTCAGGCAGCAGGAAAAAAAAAAAACCACCATCAGTGCACTTGAGCTGCATTTAGCTCTTTACTTGTATTTCTGCAAATTATTATTCAGGTTGCGTGCACAATTCACTACTGTTCAGAGCAGAATATGACAGAAGAGGAGCAGTGAACTGCTGTTAAGACCAGTTTCAATATTTCACATATTGGATTGAGCCTAAATCCTGTCTTTAAACATCAGAAAGTTAATCAGACTGAAATGTTTTGAAATAGGAACATGTTTTATCTACTTTACAAACGGATGTATATGCATCAAGAATTCAGAATTTAACTCCTTTAGCTTCCCTTTAGCCCAATGCTATTCTCCTCTCTGCCACTGAATGTATTTTTTATTTTCTGGCAAAGGAAAAGGTTGATTCTACTCGTTCCCATAATCATCTGATCTTTGCTGTGCCGTACAAATACGTCTGCTTTGAGTCTGAAGGCTCACCTGGAAAGTTTGGCAAAATATATCACAGAAAGATTCCTTGGTCAACTCATCTATTCTGCGCTGGAATACTGTGGGTCTACTGTTGGCAGCAAAAAGAAAAGCAAATTTGGGATCACATGGTCAAAATACAGCCCAAGTGCCAGATGGAGCCGCTGGACAATTTCAGTCTGTCCACATTTTGTTAATTATTCTTTACGTTATTAAAAACAGAATTTACACTTTATAGAACCACTTTACTTGATTATCACATGTGGTCAGAAGTGGTAATGCTGTAAATGCTGTAAATATTTAATATTCAATACATGGATTTTTATTTAGTCTGTGTGATGGGGAACTTAAAAGATGGGATGATAGAGGCGAGGAGAGTTTTATTGTATCACACATTTCATGTACAAGACAAAATAAAAATGCTTTATGTAAAAAAATGCATTAAAAAGTAAAATAATTTAAAAGCAGAATTTAAAGACAGACAGATATAGGTTAAAAAGAACTAAACAAATAAGATGCAAGAAATAAAGGTTGTAATGCATTATAGTGGATTACTGAAATGCAACAGTAAATAAAAAGGTTTTTAACCTTGACTTTCTGAGCATTCTGGGAGTTTGATCCACAGGGGAGGAGCGTAAAAGCTGAACGCTGCCTCTCCGTGTTTGGTTCTAACCCTGGGTACAGAAAGTAGGTGTGACCCTGATGACCTGAGGGTCCTGGTTGGTTCATAATGGTGTAGGGAGACGGTGCTCATGTTTTGATTAAAACTTCCAAGGCGTGACCCTGTAGCTGCCACTCGTGGGCGCAGTGGCAGCTGTTCAGCAAAGCTAAAACTCCACCTTCAAAGACAAAATGACAGCAGGTACAAGCAGGTGCTTTTTGTTTTTCAAATGTGGTGACAAACAGCAAGACAGATTTCAACAAAAAGATTGTGTCTAAGGTATCTCGACAAAAGAAACTGCACCTGTGGGGCCACACAAACTTAAGGATCTTATAAAGAACACCCCCCATAACAAAACATATAAAACAAAAGCTATGAATCTGTGCAGATCTTTGCCAAAAACATTTAAGATAATATATTTGTTCCCATGCACCTCACTGATTTGGCCTTGGATTTGAGTTATGCTGAGTTATTTATAAAAACAGAACAATTAAAACCTTGTTAAAGGAGAGTTGTATGTTTTATGCCTAGTAAAGCTCTTCTGAGCCAATAAAATGGACTTGACTGTAGAGTAAAGATGATTCTGTTCTTACTTAAGCAGTTTCTCGTACCCTTGAATCTATCCTGGTATTCTACATTTATATATATTTTTCACTCACAATCACATGACAATGACAATGTCAATGTCTGAACATGTGTGCCAACTCCAGCTGTTCAGCCCTCAAACGTTATTTTAGTCTCTTCATTTCTGTGTCCCAGGTAATTTTGGCAGTCTAGGCTCAGCAGGCCAAAAACCACACCTTTGCCTCAGAGTGCATTGCATCAGTCCCCCATGGCCCTCCTGCACGTGGTAAGACCACATGAGTGTGAAACCATGTGGCTTGTTAGGCTTGGCCCTGGGAAGATTGACTGGAGGAAGCAAATTAATCAAAGGAAAACCATGCAAAGTACCAGGAGCCAGTGGAGAATTGCTGGTAAAGAGGCTGGAAGACTCATTATGAGTCCATAGAGGTGCGCTGTAAAGGCTTTACAGGGTGCTCACACTATAAAGTGCTCAACCAAATGGGCCTCACAGGAGTGGCTAAGAGGGCCATCCAGTCCATGTGCAAAGCTGCAGAGAAGGTGACGGTGGATAAGGAGGGTTGACCTGCGGGCCCTGGATCACATGGACGATGGGGTGATGCTGAGACATAAAATACCCAATGACTTGTGTTTTTCTCACCATTATTGGTATTAAAAAAAACTTTCAAAAACAGGTTTTTAGTGAAACAGAGGCTGTGTCATTTCTTCAGTCAAAAATGTTATTCACAGAATAGCAGCTAAGCAACACCAATCACATAGAAAACATTTACATAACTAACAAAGCCGAGTGAAGTGAAAGTCATGGATCAGTGAGACAGTTTGTTAAGTACAGAGATGACAAATTATTAATTGTGTAGCACTGAGGGTTTGAGAGTAACGTAATTTCGATTCTCTGCATGTACCTCACATGTGGTAGAATTGAAAATAAACGTGACTTTGACTTTGACTATTGTTAAAAAAAAAAAAAGGAAATCAGACGTTGCTATTGAATTCTGTTCCGGCAGAATCATTTAAGAGACACAAATCAATGAATCCTTGAAGAATTAGTCGTTACCCTCAACTTAACATTTTGTTGCAGAACCTTTGGAACAATCACTGCACAATCAAGAAATTTCTGTAATCCTCCATGAAAGAGTTTCAAGTTATTTCAGTAACTGTTGCGAGTTTGTCTGTCTTTAAGGGAAGGTTCCAACAAATTTGTCTGTGAGTAAGAGTTACAGCCATCGAAGCACAATTTCCAGTCTGACTCAAATGGAAACAAACACGATTATAAAGTTTAACAAATAAATGCAAGCCTTTACACACACACACACACACACACACACACACACACACACACACACACACACACACACACACACACACACACACACACACACACACACACACACACACACACACACACACACAGTTGACTTGTTTCTCAGGCATCACTCTGCAGCTCTGTCTTGAAGTCAAACTGTTCTCTATCACATCAGATGTGCTTTGGTTGTATAAGACAAGAAGCAAAGCCTTGGTTTTCTAGATGCAGCCTCTTCCCTCACTGCGCTGGGAAATTGAAGCGCAAACTGAAAAACAATTTTCACATGTAAAAATTCTAAAGAGTTTGAGGTTTTCAGTTTTTTTTTTTTCTCAGATTGTCATATCCAGCCAGAAATGGACACATCTGTTACCAGACTTTTCCTTTTCCTGTGTTTAAACAAAGAGAGATGCTCACAGAAATAAGGTGACGGACTCTGTTTCGGGGTCGGCTCACAGCTTTCAGGATGATTTTTAACATTATATGGATTCAACTAACAATACCAAAAAACAAACAAAAAAAAAGGTGTCCGGCAGAGTGGAAGACGATTTTATTTATTTTATTTAATTTGCACAGCAGAGTTAATAATTCTGTCCTTCATTTATGCATCAATAAGGCTTCCCATTGATACTTTGAAGGTGTTATTAAAAGGTAATTACATCTCTCATTTTGGTGATGAGAAATTGCACTCTACAAACCAGTGTTTCACAGTATGAACTATTTATTTTCCACAGCCTACTTAACATTCTGTGTTCTGGATTGGTCTTGAGTTGTTCCCAGTCAACTGTTATTTTAATATGAAACGCTGACAGGATTAAAAACTGAACCAGTCTGTTACCTGGCAACATATTTAAAATATAAAGGAAATGGGGCTTTGAGGATGATCCTCAAATCCCATTATGCACACTTTTTTAAAGAGCTCATTGTGTGGTTTTGTTTATTCTGAACTTAGCATGTTAAGTTACAGATGTCCATCCATCCATTATCTATACCCGCTTTATCCGTTTCCGGGTCACGGGGGTCTGTCGGAGCCTATCCCGACGCATATCAGGCGAAAGGCAGGGGTACACCCTGGACAGGTCGCCAGTCTATCCAGGGCCACATACAAACAACCAATCACACTCACATTCACACCTAGGGAGAATTTAGAAAGATCAATGAACCTACACTGCATGTTTTTGGACTGTGGGAGGAAGCCGGAGTACCCGGAGGAAACCCACGCAAGCACGGGGAGAACATGCAAACTCCACACAGAAAGACCCACCGGGCCGGGGATCGAACCAGGAACCTTCTTGCTGTGAGGCAACAGTGCTAACCACTAAGCCACCGTGCTGCCCTAAGTTACAGATGTTCTATGATCAAATTGAATTTAATTAATTTTATTCCGCTGGAAGCACAAAAGAAAATAAATTGAAAATTTAAAACTATAGTGTGAGCTTTGAGAATTTAATAGCGTATTGTTGCATCTCACCATTTGCCAGTGGAGGTCACGTAGTACTGATGAAGCCCATCGGCAGCGTTTTTATATTTTACCCAGTAACTTATTTTCATGTTTAAGGTCTGAGGGCAGGTGTGTGGTTTTGTCATGGACTGGCAGCTTGTCCAGAGTGTCCCCCCTCCCCGACACCCTGACAGCTAGTGACAGCCGGAATAGGCTCCAGCTCCTCTGTGACCCTGATAAGGATGGAGCTGCTGTACAAACGGCTGCGTGTCTGAGGCAGACATTCCTGTGCTGCCTCACTGCTAATGATACATTTTTACGTCACTTGGGAAAGAAGTTGGAGATAAAGATGGGACAGACTGTGACTGAAAACCTCTGAAGCATTCAAAGGACGTTTTTGATGCACCTGCTAATAAAAAAAAAAAAAAAGGTCCTGATATGTAGCAGGAAGCATTTCCATCCAGGATATTTGCTATTTCCCAAACAGAAGCAGATCACGTGTAAAAGGAATGTTGGTTTGTAGGGTTTATAGTTCATTGAGCTCTATATATTACACTATACATGTATGTCAGATGTACAGAGCTGGATTCATCAGGATTTTACTTAGATATCTGCATGGTGATTCACTAGCAGCTGCTTGACATTGGTGCACTTGAGAAATCAATGTCTCATGAGATCTATATTTTACTTTCCAAGGGCACAGGCCTGCTTCTTTGACCTTTGATATGGCTTACCTGCATTGATCTGACATGGAGGAGAGTTTCTGCAGCACCAAGCTGCGGATAGACGATGGTCTGGTACTGGCTGTTACGCTTTGTTAAGTGGTGATGTGTGCAAAGACATTTGTGTCTTAGATGGCACATATAATGTATTATGTGTGCATAGACAGCATAGGGGCTCTACATTTGCAGCAAAAGATGACTAAAAATGTCATTAAGTTCATCAGACAATGACTACAGAAATTGACTTCAGGGTTCAATACTACATAAAGTTTCTTGCAAATGTTGTACAATGTACAAAAAACAGCCTTCATTAATCTCACAGGCGTTGTCGTCAACTGTGTTCGCCTCATAATTAACTTCTATTCTTGGATTCACTGTATCTACAAAATGGTACTTGCAGCTGTTTACAGCTAGTTCTTCCCCAGTGCTGATCATCATCTTAGATTAATTATGTTTATCTTAAAGTGAGGGAATTCTGATTAGGCAGAAGATAATTTCACTTTGTCACATTGCAGCACCAGCTTGCTCCATTGGACTTTAACTGAACAAGTAATTTCTTCCTAATTCTTCATGTTTTTTTTAATTATTATTTCAATTTTGTTCCATCTGAGATTAGATGTCGGTTCATTAACAGCAGGCCACTAATTAAAAGGTGGAACTTGAGCTTGGTTGAATTTGAAAGTTGTATTTACAAGATGTGTGTGGGTGTGTGGGGGCTGTAATGCCATCTATGAATGATGAATTTGTGACTAAATAGAAAAAAGTATGTATTATCTTTATATATATATATATATATATATATATATATATATATATATATATATATATATATATATATATATATATATATATATATATATATATATATATATATCCCTTTTTTCTTTTTCTTTTTTTAATAAGCCTTTATTTTCTAAGTATTTACATCTTATGGAGCAGGATGAGTAGTCAAGCTTTTCCTTTCCAGTCACATGCCAAGAAATAGTCCCCTATTGCCTCTCACATGGGGAAAACCCATACGACCAATCAATACTGTTGTAAAAATGCAGATTATGGGCTGACACAGAAAAAAAAACAGCCAAATGGTAGCATATTTGTTACCTGTATAAATCGTCAACAGTATAAACAGCTTCATTGTTCGTGCCTCCTGCTCACACGCACTCCTCTGCCCTCACAGACGCTGCCGCTTGACCTGTGAGCTAATAACAAGCAGGATGTTGCTTCAGGAGTCTGGAGGACACATTTTTGATTTGTCAGACTGTAAGACCTCTTTCCGTTCCACCTCTGCTCGTTGTAAGGCAGAGTGAAGACTCGAATTCTGACTCCGGTAAGGCGAGCAGGGTAATCAGTTAGCACTGGGCTTTTTTCCAGTTGAGCTTTTAAATCACAGGCCAAAGCAGTTTACACACAATTTAGCTGGCGGCAAATCTGTGCCATGTTGACAGTAAATCGGACGCCTTTAAGGTTATTACGTTTTGCATGCGCTGCACATGTTATTGTTTTTTTACAAATGAGGCAGAGGAGCCTCTGTTGCTACGGGCGTCTTGTTCTTCTGGCCACTTCTGCTCTATCGACACCATGTTGGACGACGTATTTGCAGAGGACCGTGGCTGTTTTGGGTCCTGTGAAGTGTACAGTCACATGCAAACATGAATGTTCCTTCTTTTAATCCTATGCTGTTGTTTTTTCTTTTTTATATGTTTAACTAAAGATGTAATGAAATCCTCTGATTGTATTTAATCTTTGTATTAGACAAATGCAGCCCCCTTTTTTTTAACCATGCCCTTATTCATTTAACAAAACTGAAGCAAAAAACAAAATAATAGGTGGGAAATAATAATAAATACAATAATACATTCAGTAGATTGTAGATCCACATTTAGCAGCAACAACTTCAAATTGTTGTTCATTGCATGTGCTCTGGCAGCACGGTGGCTTAGTGGTCAGCACTGTTGCTTCACAGCAAGAAGGTTCCTGGTTCGATTCCTTGACCGGTGGGTCTTTCTGTGTGGAGTTTGCATGTTCTCCCCGTGCTTGCGTGGGTTCCCTCCGGCAGGGTAGGTTAATTGATCATACTAAATTGCGCGTAGGTGTGCATGTTTGGTGACCTATCCAGGTGGACACCTGCCTTTTGCCTACTATGCGTCGGGATAGGCTCCGACAGACCCCCGTGACCCGGAGACGGATTACGCGGGTATAGATAATGGATGGATGAACGTATGTTCTCTCACATTATTGTGGACGAATTTTGGTCAATTCTTCTTCACTTAATTCCTTCACTTCATTGAGGTTTCATTGCGCTTTGCTCATGCACAGCTCTTGTCCCTCACAGCATTTCAAATGGACTGAGGTCTAGACATTGACTAGGCCTTTCCAAAACCCTGATTCTTCATTTTTCAGCCATTCTGGTGTAGATTTGCTGATGTGCTTTGAATTATTGTGTTGTTTCATGATCAGGTTTCAAGCGTCACTGTGTCATAGATCATGTCACTTTTGTTTCTGGATAACAATGAGGAGCTCTTGGTCTAATGACTGCAAGGTTCCCAGGCCCTTCAGCTGTGAAACAACCCCACATCGTTGCACGTCCACCCCATGCCTGACAGATAAAATGAATGAATGAAATGCTGTGCTTTTCGTTTCTGACAAACGCTGGGCAGTAAGTCAAACGTATCCAGTTTGGCCTCAACTGTCCAAAGAATTCAACTTCCAGAAGGTTTATTGGTTGTTTAGTTGTCTCTCTTCACAACCCATCCTCTTCTTCTTAATTTGCTGTTATGGACTTATGGACCATTTAACACGCTCAGTGAGAGCCAGCTCTTGGGTCTTTTTCTGCTTGTTCTGAGCATTGCATGGCCTCATCTTGGGGTACATTTGCTCAGACATCAACTCCTGGGAAGACTGGCAGCTGTCTTTGATTTTTTTTCCACTTGTAAATAATTTCCCCCTGTGCAGAATCGTAAACTCCAAATTGTTTGGAATCGGTGTTTATACCCTCCTCAGATCGCTGTGCATCAACAGTTTCTTTTCTATGACCTTTGGGAAATTAGATATACTTCAATTTTTTTTAGAATAATAACATACCTGTTATATATTTTACAAGTTGTTTCTAGATGTTACATTTCTTCAACAGTCATTTAAATCTATTGAGCAGCGTTAATAACTTACCTCTAATAACAAAAAAAAACCACACACACAACTCAATCATAATGAAAACAATACTTTTATTTCTACATGAACAACATTATTTACACAGACAAATTCTTAATAAATGTATTTACTGCTGTCCATATAAATGGGTCTTCACCATAAGAATAGCGAGGGTGGGCGACAATGGGATGTTGCAAATACAAAACACAGATATACAATTACAATAAAAAAGCCATTAGGATAGCCAAGATTCATGCACGAGAGCTGTCATCTCACAGAACATACAGCACTGAATAAGGCATACAAACTGTAGCTGAAGTTACAGAAAGCTAATATCTCATAGTACTAAGTTAAAGGCAACTGGCTTTTGGTGTTTGCTCAGTACTTTGACTTGGTACTACAAGATATCCAATGACTGATGGCTGATGAGCTCCACAGACACACGAAGAAGCCAAGTACAGTTACTATACAGGTGCGCGATGAATCACTTTTATTTTTTCCATTTTCTTGTACATGGTCAAGTGCAAAAAGTATCGACGGAAAAAGTAAAAGACAAATTGAAGCTAAATGCAGGCTATGAAAAACAGGAACGTATTACCTGATCATAATGAATTAATGGCAAGGAAAGAATGCAAGAGCTCAAAATGTGAATTAGTTAAGAGCATGGATAAATGCACAAGTGAATGAGAAAACCATTTAAAATACAAACTTCTTGTAAAAGCCTTTTTTATAGAGAGAAAAGGGAGCTTTAAAAATTTGTCAGTTAATTTATTTGAGTGGGAGAAGAGGTCAAACAGCTGCCAAGATAAAGTGTTGGTCCAAAATTAACCAACTAGCATGTCCATGTCAGCCTCTTCTGGATTAAAAGTGTAGGAGGGTGGGTTTGGGTTGGAAATGGGCACATGGCATGGGTCCCTTAAACGCTGCAACAGTATGGGAAGCAAATACATGGGGCCCATGACACATACAATGGACTACAGGGCCATGAGCTTAGCATCCCATGCAGTTTGAGGACCATGTGCCCCACATTAGAAAATGAACCACTTAAAAACCAGGTAGGACCCACAGAGTCCATGTGGGCAAACAGCTCGGGGCCACCATGCTGGCCGGGTAGTCTGCAGTACGTCTCAAAATGCACTAAAGTCAGTGTCATGTTTAGTTTGTTTTTCAGTTTAGTGTTGTAGCTCCACTCAAATTAAATCTTCAGTAATTATTGTTTCATGTGAAATGGTTAAATCAAAAATGGAAATAAACTAAAGTGGGGACACAAATAAAAATAAACACTTGAATGAAAATGTACAAGCATGTTTAGGCACAACCTTCTATTTTCCAATGTTTCCTCTCATCTATACTGCACGTTCTCCCTTTAAGAGTCATCCTCGGTTTTAATTATGTGGAAAAGTGTTACATTAAAGAGAACCTGGTGGCCGTTATTCCAGCCATAGAGGGCGCGGTCCCTGGCGTTGTAGTCCAGCATGGACATGTGGAAGTACTGGTTGTGAAAAGGAATGTCTGTATACTCGTATGTGGATGTTTTAGTGGAGTAGGCATAGTACACCTTAGCCCCTGTCAGGTGGGAGTTGGTGATGTAGAGGGTTCCACAGATCATAAAAGACTCTCCGGCATTCCTCTTTGAATATTCTGTGTTCCAAGTGCTGAGAATCTGGAGCGTGTCTGGGTTCAGCTGGCTGATCACAATGTTCCCCGCGTTCTGGTTGGTTGCGTACACGGCCCACAAGCCCAGCTCGTCTGCCATCAGGTCGATGTCTGAGAAGCCTCCCCAGGTGTACGGGTACACGTTATGGAAGCCTGCCGACTCCAGCGCCCTCTGCGTGACAACACGGCCTGTCTCAAAGCTGTACCTCACAATGATGTTACTCTGCATCTTGTTGTAGTACAGAGAGCCGTTGTACACCACATGGTTGGTTCCAGCCCATTTAAAAGGCAGGTTATAGGTTCTGGATTCCGCTCCTGCCACAAAGTCAGTGAGGGATTTGTACTCTTTTACTATCTTGTTGTTGGTGTAGCCATCCATGTACCAAACCTGGGGACAAACGCATACAGATGACATTCCTGTTACACAAAATGACAGCTGTTAACTTGCACGGGGGAGTAGGCGTTGATTAGGTTTTTGGTTGTAAACTACCTGCAGATGAAAAGGAGTTGGAGTAGATGAACATATAGAGGCAGAAAATAATACTACTCTGGAACAAAAAAAAAAAAACAATAAAGAAGCTGTTTCTTTGTTATTTTTTATAAAGCATTTAAGTTAGTGTGCAGTTACTGGTGACTCGCCACGACTAGTCTGTGCTGTGAAGCAGCGTTGACTTCACATTCATCTCCTGGCTTTCACTGATAAATGGCTGGTTCACTTCTTGACTCCGTTCATCACCATGGCAACTCATACTGGAAATCTAATATGGACTGAGGGCATTTGGGCTCCAGACAAGAGATCAAGAAAAAAAAAAAGAAAAGAAATAAACAATAATTATTATAATAAATAACGCTGACAAGATGACAGTGAATGTTTCTCAAAATTAGACTGCTCCATTTGGTATCAGTGAAAGGGGTAATGTGTATGCAGCTAGAAAACAGAGCTGCACACCCTGCAGAATGTTAAAGGTTCAGGACTACAACCCCAAAGAAAATGCAATGATAACCATTAAAAAAAGTTAAAATTTCTTTGCACATAGTGCATGGACCCAAGGTATTTGAAGCCTCTGTATGGAGTAATACCACTTCTGAATAAATTAGATTAATCTGATTTAACAACACATCACAAGAAAGTTCATGTCACAGCCTGTGGCACAAGATGCAACAAAGTACTCCTCTAGTGGAACAAGACATGCCACCCATTCCCATTCACTCATGCAGTACAGCAGACCGCAGACCCCCCCCCCCCCGTGTGGTAAGAAGTTGTATTGCTACATACAGTGGCTTTAATGCATCATTTTCTTGTTAATTTTATTTCATGTGTTAATATACGTATGTTTTTTGCATTTCAGGCCAACATATTCCATTTGAAGTTGGAAAGTTGAGACGTTCTCACAACTCTTAAAAGGTGATCTGTTGTGGAGCATTTCAGGGTTTATGTTGTCATATTCTTCCAGCCAAAATGTCTTAAACTGTTAAATGATACAGGGTTATCATTTTCACATTTTTGTTTCAAAGTTCTACACAAATTCTCTACTGGGGGACAGGTCAGGACTGCAGGCAGGTCAGTCCAGTATCTGTACCTCCTTTTTTAAGACAGCGTATCTTGCTCTCAAATCCACTTGCATTTTTCAGCCTTAATGCTGCCGACAAAGAAGTTCAAAGGGCCGTAGCCGAGGGCAACCCCATACCATCACGGACCCCGAGTTTTGCACTTGTTCCCGATATGGGGAACAAGTTTAGACCATCGGACACCCATTTCTTCCAAACAAGATCTGATTTGTCTGACCACAGTACACATTTTGAGTGGGATATTCTGATCAGCATAGTATTAAGTGACATTTGTGACTGTGGTCCTGTATTGTGGTGCTTAACAAAGGTTTCCCACAGTCACACTCTATGTGGTTATGTGAGCTAATGATGAACGACAGCTGTTGATTCAGTTCTTTCTGAAGGATTTGAAAGCACAGGTGTCCAGCTGAGTCTTGTGCTCTCACCCTTTTAAATAATAAAATACTCCAGGTTCCTTGAATTGGTATGCAATGGTATAAAGCACTGTAGGAGAAGTTTGCAAGTGCCTTCCAGTCTTTCTTTTAGAAACACTGTTTTAAAACATTTCAATCATGTTTTTTTCATGAATTTGTTGTTAAAGTGCAGATTTTCTGACCATTTTTGCTTCTCTTTGCAGCCTCTGTGAAACTGCTGATTTACCAAATCATCGTTGCAATCCCTTGTTGACATCAACTATTTGACAAAAAAAAAACACGATTATATTTGTTTTGTTCACGTTCTTACGAGCCCTAAATTGCCCCCGTCTAAATGTTTTCAGAATGTGCAATAAGTGCATGTATTTTGACAAATTAAATGACATTTTTTTTTTAAAAATAGCGAGTGTGTCATCTAAAGAATAATGCTGAACCTTTGCAACATGAACGTTCAATCGTTGCCTGCAACAAATATACAATCGACTCATGCTTTAATGATGTGGCAGAGATACTGATAAACCTATAAAGTTAAGCACGAACATCATCAATATTCTTTTCTTTTTCCTGCTTTTGCCGTTGCAGCTCTGTTGCTTTCAGTCTGCTATAAATGTTAAAATTCTCATATTAGTTCGGGGATATAGTTTGCTCTTTCTGTAAAACAAGAAAAAGAATGCATCTCCACATTCGCCATTGTAATCTTGGTTTGTGCTCACTGGTGTGTGTCGCATAGTGATTTGTTTTTCATATAGGTGATGTGTTTCCAATATGAGCAACATATGCCTACGGTGTGTATCACCAAGTAAGAATCATGAGATAGCTTACAATAGCTGACAATGAAGAGTGTAAGTATCATTTCCGTTGGAGCAAAGCTTTATTTTACTGTTGCTGAAATAAAAAACAAAACAAAAAAGGAAGCCTTGAATAGACTTTTTCCATCTTGAATAGCCATACTATTAAATAAAAACCTTAATTTGAAGAAAACGGTTTTAAATGACAAATTTCTCAGTGGTGAAGAGATGCCCGTCAGCTCACCCTGCTGTTTTTGAGAGAAGCCAGTGGATCAGTCATCCAGGCTCCAAATCGCGTCCCTGAGGTTTTCACTGTCAGCGGCCCAGTGATCTTCATCAACTTGCCACAAGCTGTAAACACATCACACAGCCTCAGTCACACATGTCCTGATGTCATGACAGGAATACATATCAAAGTGCTGGATGGTTTAAATACAGCAGAAAAAAAAAACAAGTTTGGGTCGTGGACAGTTCGTGTCATGCATCTGGACACTGCTACGGCAGCTTTTCCCTCTGCTGTTACATATACAAGGTCAGGATAACAAGATAAGTGCCAAAATACAACCTCATCCCATGTTTCAGGGCTATTTTACCCAAACAATCAAAGCCTCTGCTCAATGAAAGCTTCAAGCAATTCACTCAGCCTTTGATAGATTTGTTTTTTTTTGTTGTTTACACTTTGGCAGACTTTGCCATCATGGATAACTGAGCAGCGAACAAGCAGGAGTCATTATTTTGCAAACGTTAAACAAAAGGCAAGGCTGCTCTGATGGTAGAATTATCTTATTAGCTGAGTGATGTAATCACAGCTTTTTAAAAGCCAAACTGAAAATGTCAAAGAAGAAAGCGATGAACCAATAAAAAAAAACTTAACACGGATCCCATAAGATAATTGTTCCCTTAAACTGAAATGGTGGGTTTGTGGCTTTTATACTGTCTTGCATCCTGTTCTGTTTTGTGTTCCTATGATCCATCGAGTCACTGAGTGTAGACACTCACTAAGTTTGCTCATACAGTTGTGGAGCCTGTTCTCCAGGTTAAGGACCCTTTGTTGCAGCTCCTCATAGTCGTAAGCTCCCATCTCCTCCTGGATGCCCATCAACACCCCCGACAGGTTTCTGATCTCCTCTTTAAACTGGGAGATGAGCTTTGCATCCGTCTTGTACTGCTCCAGAACAGGGATGAGCGGTTGCAAGGATTCCATCTTTCCTTTCAGCTCCTGGAAGAAAGACGAAGTGTTCTGTAGAAATAACAGTTATAGCCAAGACCTGCAAGACCTGCAACTTAAGCAAAAGTTGGAAACCATGATAAAGTGCAGACTCGTACTTTGTAATAAAAAAATCTGCAAAAAGAAATGACATTTGCAGAATAAACTGTTTACAGAAAGGTTTATCACGAGACAGAACTGCATACAAAATAATAAATGCTCAAGTATGAACTGAGAAAACATCTCTGAGGGATAATATTTTGAATTCTAGGCAAGGCAAGGTAAGACCAGACAAGTTTTTGTTATATATCACAATTCAACAACAAGGTGATTTAAAGTGCTAGTGTTCTAACGAAACTGCTTCAGCACTGTGAGGTTGTATAGAAATTCAATCCTCTCTGTCACAATATATTCAGTGTTGTCTGTGAAAAGTTTTAGATTTATCTTTAAACCATGTTCAAATCAAATATAGTGTTTGAACACACAAATGTATTTTTAAAAGTGGTGTTTAGTGCTCGTAAGTCTGTGAATTCATTAGAAGTTTTTCTATATTCAGACCAGAAGTAAAACAAACAAACATTCTAAATGAGATAAAACTAACGTGAATATACCAACAAGACAAAGTATATAAAATTATATACTTGGTATTTTTTATTTATGGAGGAAAATAATCCACTATTACTCATCTGTGGGCAGCAAAAGTACACCTATGCTTTCCTTATCTGGAGACAAACTTCTGTGCTACAATAACTGCGAAAAACTGCAACTTTTTTCAGCAGCAGTTGATGATATTCAGTTTGAATATAGATTTTCCATCAGAATTCACATGCACGGTTCAAAATTAAGTGCTGCATCTGTAACAGGAAGCCAATTGAGTGTTTTGCTCTTGGCGTGACCTTACTGGATGACCGTTCCTGGCACGGTGACAGTTGTCCTAAATATCCCTTAACTGTATTTTCAATTTGTCGTAATATGGACTGGTGAAGTCCATAATAAGTCTTCCATGCCAAACTAGTCCAAATAAAGCAGTCATTTAAAAAAAAAAAAAAAGGAAATTAAAAAACTAAATTTTTGATTTTTTTTACATTTACAATTGTGTGTCACTCAAACATGCAAACGGTAAGTTGTAGAAACAGCGGCACCCACTGGCCACAATTGAAACAACATGGTGCATAATGAATGAAATCTGAGGTTGATCATCGATCCCAAATGGTGTGAGCCTTTTAAATGACTGTTGTTTGAGTAGACTACAAATCATGAGAATACGTTTGAAAATTCCTTCAACACATATGGTGTTAAAGTAGAGTACTATAATAAATGGTCCTCTCCAGATCTTACTATGTTACATAAATGGAAATGCATTTTATAGATTAACAAGTATTTCATCACCACTGTGTTTAGTATAAAGTGTTCACTACATTCATCTCGCTCTCTCTAGCTATTAAGGTGCTTGTTCATAACTGTTTAATCCATCAACCATCCTTGTCATTCCCAAAGAAACTTTTAACTTCTTCAACTCTAGCTCCTTGTTCCTTTTTTGGTCAGAGCTGCTATTTCCAAGCCATGCAGAAGAGCTGGTCTCACTACAGTCATGTAAATCTTTCCTTTCCCTCTCACAGCTTCTCTTCTGTCATGGATAACTCCAGATACTCTTCTCCACCCACTCCACCGTGCTTGCACTCTCTTCTAACCCCTCTTTTCCACACTTCCCACTGCTCTGAACAGTTGAGCCCAGGGATTTAAACATCTGGAACCTCTTCGGCTCCACCTTTTTGCCTTCTCACCGTTCCACTTGCTTCCCTTTCATTTACACACATGTATTCTGTCTTGCTGCAACTGACCTTCATTCCTCTTCTCTCTAGCGTACATCTCCTCATCTCCAGGTTTTCTTCCACCTGCTCCCCACTCTCACTACAGATCACAGTGTCGTCTGCAAACATCATAACCTGTGTAAATGTATATTTTCACAATCTAAGGTTTCATGTTTTAAGCTGCTGTCGCTTACCTTCTCAGAAATCCTATATGGCTGAGGTCAAGTTAAACTATAAATAAAGTATGGCCTCTTGAACTTAATTATCATTTTGGAATCATGTTAAAATATAAATTTAACTGCTACATTGTTAGTGAGGGGTACATTAGGTAGGTTTCCACCCAGTGCAGGTGTTCTACTTCATCACGTCTGTAAAGAGGGCTTTACCTTTTTCAGAAATAGATCAGTCGATGAAACAGATCACATAATGCTGCTTTCAAACTTTCTCTCTCCTCTTCAACCCTAGTTGAGCTGTAAAACTCTCATCTGGAATGCAAACTCACCAATTTACATTCTTCTCAGGTCTCTTTAGAGGAGATCCCTCCCCAGACTTTCTTATGATGTGCCTTACCAAGCTCTACATCAAACAAATGTATACCTGAAAGTTTTTGTTGACAAGTGTCTTCCTGTCCGACTCGATCTGCCGGAACTTTGACCGCAGCCCTTTGATCTGGCTCTCCATTCTCATGATATACTGAAAGTCTCTCTGCGTCCGCAGGTTCAGCACCTCGATTGACTGCGACATGTTCTGTACCTTTTAAAAGGAAAGAAACAGCGCGGCATTGATTTTTCTGTCCCTTACCAGATTAAAATGTCCTTCTTGTTTAGCAGTCCAGAAGGCTGTCACATTCAAACTTCCTCTGGAAAAATGAACATTTTGACCTCCAACTCGAATTTCTTTCAAGAAACAAGCAGGATGTAGCTTTATATTCATTTTGCATGTATGTGGGACTGTTCCACGGCAGATTTCTTACTTTGGTTTCTCTGTTGTCATAGATGTAGCCCACTTTTGAAGCTTTGATTCAGAATAAATTGGTAAACTAACTAATCATTTGGTTTCAATAACATATTTTAGAGTAGGGATTGAATGTAAAGCCCTTTCAGTCTTTTTTTGGTTTAATAAAAGCTCACTAGGTTTATAGAGCATATAAACAAGAAGAAATGTGGTCTTTTCTATTCTCTCCAAGGCTCCAATTATAACAAACCAGCATTATTGGTGCACATCACTTGCAAAGTGGTAGGGCACTCATACATTGTGTTCTTTTCTGGCTCCGGCACAGGGTTCCTGAAATGGCCTCACTGATACCCTGAGGCAGTTTAGTACATTAATGTCAGAGGCACGGGTGAATGACAGAACATGCATTCCACATTAAAATCTAGGCTATACAGCATTGTTTTCTGACTGTGGACGGACTAATCGTTGAGAAACGTGACCTTTGTGCCGTGCAGTTGGTTTGTTTGTAGATCCTTTGTTACATCATTACTGTAATTTAAAAAAAAAAATCTTGAATAGAATTCTTAAAACTACAAAAATAGTCTCACCACCAGTAACTAATTTACTTGAGACTAGGCTTATATTACTTTCTCAGAAATAAGTTTTTGCAATGCATTCTCATCTTTCGAAACTATACCATACATGTAATAAATGCAGAATTGGAAAAACTGTGTGAAGGACGCAGCCGGTGCAATTTCTCTGAGGACAGCTTAACACACACAAAAAAAAAGAATGATCGAAAAATTGATTTTATGTCTATATGATATCAGGTAAACTGTGTGTGTGTGTGTGTGTGTGCACACGCATGCCTTCTCCAGGAGCTGGCGGAGCTGCCTGCCTTTGGCATCTCTGGAGCACAGATTCTGCTCTGGTGCCACCACTGTGCAGATGCAACGCCCATCTGCATCCTGAGCGGAGCTGTACACCTGCCACCCCTCCTTCGGCCTGATGGTCTGCACAGAAATGTAAACACAATCTTTAAAAAAAAAACAATATCTACGGAGACACAAATAAAGTTAACAGTGATGATATCACTATTATGAAACTGCAGTGCACACATAGCTGTTATGTTCTGTTGCACTCATGGGTCACTTCATTCTTCTGACTCATGCCCCCAATGCTCTGACACCATCCAATTCCACTGACTTATTAAAAGTCTTGGTTTTGACACAAGAAAGCGCTTTTGCTGTAAGATATTCCTCCGCTCATAGTGTATTGTCTCCAGTGAATTGCTTCCTCAACAATAAATAGTGTTTCCTGGCCTTGATGAATGACCCAAGTGCTGAAATGGCTGCATTTCTCCTCACTGGACCTTCCAGTGCCTTAACTAAAAACATTGCAGTGAGAAACAAATATTGTGGGAGATTTTTTTGCTCTTTTTGCATTGAATATGTTCTCAGGCGCAAATGTGTGACGCTTATAGAACATAGAGTAATGCATTACAAGACAGTCAAGGATATTTTAATGCAACACCCTCCAACAATATTAGAATGAACTCAATAAAAGTAGTTATTTTTTCCAAACATTTTGATCAAAGTTTCTGGAAACGCTGGATAACTTGATAACAGTCAGGCCTGCAGACCGGATCAGTATTTGTAGTGTACTCCTGTGTACTGTGAGCATGAGAAATTACCAACAGCCTCTGGCCAAATCAAGCCAAGGCTTGATTGTGGATGGAAATTACGCTCCGCTATTGGCTTCTTGGGTAGACAAAAACTTTTCTTTTTGCATTTTTCTGCACAGTCAAATACTAATTCCATAGGAAAAATAGCATGTAAAAAGTGTGAACATCTACATCCGCCAGCCTTTGAAGCCTTTGGATAATAAAATAAAAACCTAAATAAAAAGTGAAGTGGCCCATTTTTGTAGTACAGGCACCCTTTTACTCTCACATTCATCCTTGCCTGTCATCCTGGGCAGTTTAATGAGCGTTTGGCATCAGCCATGAAAGATCATGTCCCCTCTGAGCAGGTATAAACGTCACACCAGGGAGAAAAGTCAGCCTTTGACTCATCATTTTCACCCACTGAGAAGCTGCTTTTTCACCACTTTATCTTCTTGACTGTCACGAAACATATTGCTGTTTAAAAAACAAATATCACCCAAAGATACATCAGGTTTTGGAGTTACTCTGCCATCTCACCTCAATCAGTTCTTCCTTTGAAAGTCCAAAATATTATTATATATCTAACATGTCAATATTTTATCATGTGGCACAATTTTAACCCTTTGGCTTTGTTTGCGATTTATTTTTCACAGGAATTAAAAACTACTGTAACATATAGCAGAAGTAAAGATAACACTACAATGAATTTCTGCATATAGCTATTTAATGATAATAGTAATATTTAATAGTGCAAAGCTGTAGTCCTTGGAATTATTTAAACACTAATAGTTGGAAACGCCAAAAAATGCAACTCTCATTAATGGCATCAAAGCTGAAGAGGATGACATTAGAATGACGAAGCAAACTGAGATGTTTCTTTCCTTACTTTGAACGGCTCCAAAAATGACGCTACTTTCATTAATTTGATAAAATAATCATTCTCCTGCCTACTAAAGAACGCACATCCTTTCCTCTCTTTTCACCCTTACTTTTCCCTCATATTAAAATGATTCTGTTGCTTAGCCAAGCCAGATGCACTCCCCACTTTGGCTTTTATTTGTGACAATTTCTGCACAAAAAGCTTCTTTCACATTCAGTAGTTCAGACAGCTGCTTCCTTTGTTTTGAACATTCATTTGGACTTTTTCACTAATCTGAAGGAGCACTTCTAAAGCGTGAAAATGTTTCCTGTGTGTCTGAGAGAACAAGCAATATTCTTTCGGCACACCACTTCCAGTCGTGGTGAGGTGAGGAAATTGCTTTGCAATCAAGGCACTGGCAAAGAATCTGTACTCTGCATGGGTGGGATGAACCCAATCGACCATCATTCCTCCCCAAATGGCTTGGTGATCTGCAAGCTGCTCCTTTTATTTTGGTATAGCACTCCCAAAAACCAATTTTTTTGTGCAATATCGTTCTGAGACAGATTTTCAAAGACAATCTGTAGGTATCAATATAATCAAGGCAGGTACACATGTGAGGAGATGTAAATATTGACCATAGTAATTATTTGTATTTATTTAATAAAATTTTGTTGCAAAGATTCCACTCTCTTTCTTAAAGCTACTTATATGGGCATTAGTCCAGATTGGAGCAGTGAAAGGTTGGCTCCCTTTCATCACCAATTAAAATATTACTTCTATTACACATTATTGCTTTTAATAACATTTTACTCACTGTGTAGAGGGAACATGAATAACAAAGAATCAGCCAAACATGCAATAATTGCAGGAAATAGAATTGACTCATCCCTGTGTTAATAAGCAATTAGGAACCACTGTGAAACGCGGCTCCTATTCTAAATACAAGTTAAATCATCTAAACTTAACAGCACTTGAGAATCCGATCTTGTGGCCAAATTGTTTTTTTGTTTTTTGTTTGTTTTTTTATTTGGAAACTCACCACAGTAGGACAGTATCCAAACAGCAGCAGAAACAGCAGCGGGTTCAGGACCACGGACAGCGACCGCATCCTGCAGGCTGTTCTGGTGTTTCCCTCCTCTGCCTCTTCAGCGAGGAAAGAAAGAAAATCACGCAAGTTCTTGTCTGTGTGCTCGTGCCACCTCGTCCACTACGCTGTGCTAAAAACCGTGACTTCCTGGGAAGGAGGGGGCACATCCATCCACTCGTCCCCGGAAAGCATGCCCCTCGTTCGGGCGGCGGGGAGAAACCTCGTCACCAGAAGAAGGAAAAAGTTTTTGGGCATGCATGCAGCAAAATCCGAGGATGCGTTCAGGGAGCTTACATGTCACGGATATGACATCACCCAGTCGCCTCTGTTGACTTTAAATGAATCCAGCTTGTGTGTGTGAAGAGGAACCATTAGCGCTGTGTGGCGACAAAAGTTGCAGCTGGCAGAATTCAGTGGAAAATGAGAAGATTGGGGCGCGAGCGCTGAGCTCCTGCTGCGATTCCGTGAACGCGCATAGAGTTCACGCGAGAGGTTTGGCTACCATAAGAACAGCTGTCAAAATTCAACATCGTTTACTTTCATTTTCAACAGATTAAATGAGTGAACAGACTTCAAAGCGAGAAATAAAATCAATTTACAATTTTAAATCATCAAGAAGAGAAATTGACCATTCACATTTTTATCATTCTACTAATGTATGGCCACCCATTTACATAGAAAAACACACACAAAAATAATTAAAATATTGTAGTACTCATATGAAAACAGAATATTGAAACAACCATCATTAAAATAAAAGTGGATTGCCATGAAGCCAGAATTTTAAAGCTTCCAAGTCACAAGTTTTAATCTACAAAGTCAGAATTTAAACTTGGAAAGTCGGACAAACCTCACCTACACTAAGCTCAGATCCAACATGGCAGCTATTTGAATAAACTACGTAAACCCTCGGTGTGTTTTTATCAAGCGCCGGTTGAGGCTCATGCGGAACTAAGATTCGTTGCAGTTTCTCAACTGGCCACTAGAGACCGGCTGCAAAGCGATTCAATCTTCACTGACGTTAAACTGTGTAACTACAGAGCAGAAACAAGCATATTTACAACCTGGTTAAAACCACCGTTTTTTGTTTCAATTGTTGATTTAAAGCTATAATACAGCTGTATTATAAGAACATGGAAGTGTTTGGGAATGACAGCAACTCAGCCACGAAGTGGTAGGCCATGTAAACTGACGAGCGGGTCAGCTAAGGCGCATAGTGTGAAGAGGTCGACAACTTTCTGCAGAGTCAATCACTGCAGACCTCTAAACTTCAGATTAGCTCAAGAACAGTGCACAGAGAGCTTCATGACTGGGTTTCCATGGCCGAGCAGCTGCATCCAAGCTGTACAATGGAAGGTGTCGGATGCAGTGGTGTAAAGCATGCCGTCACTGGACTCTGGAGCAGTGGAGATGCATTATCTGGAGTGACGAATTGTGCTTCTCCATTTAGCAATCTGGTGGACGAGTCTGGATTTGGGGGTTGCCAGGACAACAGTACTTGTCTGACTGCATTGTGCCAAGTGTAAAGTTTGGTGGAGGGGGGATTATGGTGTGAGGTTGTTTTTCAGGAGCTGGGCTTGGACCCTTAGTTCCAGTGAAAGGAACTCTGAATGCTTCAGCATACCAAGTATTTTTGGACATTTCCAGCTCCCAACTTTGTGGGAACAGTTTGGAGCTGGGCCCTTCCTCTTCCAACATGACTGTGCACCAGTGCACAAAGCAGGTCCATGAAGACCTGGATGACAAGAGTCAGGTGTGAATGAAGTTGACTGGCCTCCACAGAGTCCTTAACCTCAACCCCATAAAACACCTTTGTGATGAATTAGAGCGGAGACTGAGAGCCAGACCTTCTGGTCCAACATTAGTGTATGAACTCACTAATGTACTTCTGGAAGAATGGTCAAAAATTCCCATTAACACACTCCTAAAACCTTGTGGACAGCCTTCCCAGAAGAGTTGAAGCTGTTATAGCTGCAAAGGTGGGACCAACGTCATATTGAACCCTCTGGATTAGGAATGGGATGTCACTTAAGGTCATATGCGTGTCAAGGCAGGTGAGCGAAGACTTTTGGCCATATAATGTATTTTGGTGGAGATCTGCAGAGGGATCTGGCAGCCATGGCTAACTTGGAAAGTGGTGCAATGGACTACAAAATTCTATGCTCAACGTAATTATTTTCTTGCAATCTATAAGAGGCCTATTTTGTTATTGATATTTTTTTGTCAAAAACAAACCTGTGGTTGTTTGTAAATAAGACCAGGAATATGTGTGAGACCAGGAATAGTTGTCAGCCTGGTTTTTTATATATCTAATTGTAAAGAAATTATCTTTGATAAAACCAGTTAGTTATTTGTGAAAAGCATGTAAGAGTCTAACAGAAAAACATCAGAATCCTGTGTTAACATTTTACAATATTGAGATGATACATGGATTAAAAACAGTGTATACATTTATATCACACATATTTGTATATTGTATATAGTGGCTACTTTTCTTAGATGTATATAGTATTACTCTTCTTAGAAGTGGGCACCAAGACAAGATGACTCCAAGACCCAATGCAGAGTCCTCACTGAGGTCAAGAACAGCCCACCAGTAGCAGCGAAAGGCTTGTAGATCTCACTGAAACTGGAAAACGTCTTTGCTCAGGAATCTACCATATTTAAGTCACTGAAAAGCCAGTGTGTCTGTGGCAGAACACCACAGATGAAGCTGCTATTCTTCAAAAAAAAAAAAAAAAAAAAAAAAGAAGAGCACTGATTGAGTGACTGATGACATTTATGATATAATATTCATCTTGTGTCTTATCTTGTTTACTTGGAACATTTTCACCAAAAGAGTGGTGGATTATGTTTGGATTTCTGTTCAGACCATCCCCCTGGGAGGTTATTCAGAAGTTGCTATCCTTGACAGCAGGAGTCACCTTCAGCCTCCTGAGTAGCTCCTTTTTCCCTTTTACAGAGAAAATTGACAGATTGCTCTTTGGGGAAACAAGAGAATAGAAAGTTCTGTCACATTTGTTGAGATTGGACACACTTTTTTTAAAATGAGAAGGGCAGCAGGCTTTTTCTGGACACTCGAGACATTGCTGATATAAGAAATACTGGCATAAATACCTCCTGGAAGAAGCAGGAGTGTCTCAGGGCCTTTCCCAGAACACAAGTCAGTAGCAGAGTTGATGGCCTGGCTGATTAAATGCAGTACAGTGCTGCTGGAATGTTTCCCAAGGAAACAGTTTAAACGAGGAATATTCAAGTGTTTTTGTGAGGAGTAGGAAACAGAAGTTTTTGGCACAGCTGAACAAAGGGTTTTTGTTCAGCCTGTCGTGACCTGCATTCTTGATGAGTTTTGTTCAAACATTGAGCATGACTGCTGCTTGTTTTGTGCCTCAATCCAGTTCAAGTTTACTATGGCTTATAGTCAGGGCACCTTTTGCAGCTCAGATACATTTTCAAAAACAGTTACATAGAATGTAGTTGTTTTGAAAGAAGCAATGGAAAAAAAGAAAGAGAAAAAAAGAAAAGACAATTATCTTACTGCAAATGGAGCCCCATTTGATTCCAAAAAGCTTTTGCTGGTAAATGGCTGAAAATTACACACTGTTGGCGATTCTAAACGAGGCATCTTTATTTTCACATCTCCTGTCAAGTGGGTCTTTGTTGTGTTTGCTGTTACAATTTTTTACACCCAGTAGCTTTCCAGTACGACAGATGTTTTCTGCAGTTGGTCACTAAGCAGTTTTGTTGATCAAGTTGAAGGATACATTTTTTTTGGTCGAGAGCAGCAACAACTCGCCAGCTTCTATTTGTGGAGAAGCACGAGCCAGCGCTGCTGTACAAATGCTATGATTTTCAGAGTTAAAATTAAACTTTAAGAGGATGCATGCTTCTATTCTAGTTAGACTTTAAAGGTATCTAAGAAAAAGCTTTTACAAAGTATTTTTGGTGCTGCCAATGATTGCAAGAAGCTCAAAAATGTAACATTTCACATGAAATTACCACATTTTCAAAGCCCAAATTTCTTTACAAATGCTCATTTTTGTAACATTAAAAAAATTGCAATAACAAGGTTTATGTCATGGTATTTTATAGTTAGTTTGAAGGTCAACAACTGGGGATCCTCTGTGTCTGGAGTAAACCTGGGAATGTTTTCAGAAATAGTCCACATTGTTCGAAAGATCTAAATTGTAAACTTCCAGGCAGTCATTCTGTTATTTTGATCTTTGTTTTCTAATTAGGAACAAAAACACTTACGACATTATAGGGTATCATTTTGACACTGTTTGGACTTGTGCTTGGTATTGTTGCATAGACTTTTGGTCAAATGCTGATGGGAAATTGTTGTGGCCTGCTGGGAAATGCTTGCAGGAACACACACCGCTACAGACAATCAAAGCGTAGTTCAGAAACTTCTGTTTTAACAGCGTGCACGTCCATGAGGGGCATGCCAGGCACAGAGATACACAGGAAGCCTCAATAAATAAACTATGCTCTTTAACAAGTAAACCTAGAAGGTGAAATTCTCCTAGAGCAACGTGTGTACATTCGAGTGGTCAAAAACAAATGTCATATTTAGATTGATAATTAGATTAGTGTGTGTGAGACCCCTAAATCAGGTTGCAAAACAGATAAGCCATGAATACTGGGGGTAAGCAGACTGCCTCACCAGATTGATAAGTAAAACTATGCTATTGTCAATAGTCTATTGTAATATTTACTAGTTTTGGTGCAACAGTATCATTGTACTGCTTTTTTTTTAGTGGAATGGGGGCAATACTGTGTACAATGTGAGAAGTTGTGTTTCCATTACCGCTAATTTGAGATAAACTTTACCCATTTGCTTAGTCACATTTTTTCTTTTTTGGACAGGCAGTGTACATGCTGTGCTCCTGAAGGTGCAAGTAGAAATTGGGGGGGGGGGGGGGGTACAGCTGGCCCGCCAACTGTCAGGTTTCAAGCAGGAGGCAGACGTCACTAACATAGGGTTGAATAACAATAACACGCTGCATAAAAACACACATCAGCACAGGCAAGTTGGTGTAGTCCGAAACTGAAACGTGGACCAGTACTACACAATGAGCTGGGTCTGTGCAGGGTTTTAGTAGATATGAGATGATATGAGACCAGGTGAAACGGATGAGGGCGATGAGGGCGATGAGGGCACAGGTGCAGTCCATGATAAGGAGAACTGCGGGATGCTGGGAGTTGTAGTGTCAGGACCGGTGATCAGAAGGCTGGCAATGCTGAGCGTGGTAGCGTGGGAGGAGCGGGCATGACACCAATAAGTGCGAGCAAAGTGATCACGCACATGAACCAAGTGATTACTCATTGCCATATGTGCTTTCACTAACCGAAACATGATGACAGCTTTCAGATTTGAGAAGTACACAGAGAGCTCTGCTAACACATGTAGTGACTCACAGCACATAGTGAAAACATTTTGGAGGAGGCAGACGAAACGACGCTTACTCTTCAGAATTAAGTCAATTTAAAGCAATGCTAAAACATGTGAAGCTACAATGAGGAGCTTCCGTTGCTCATGTTCACTGATAAAGATTTTTAAATCTTATTCATGATTAAATTTGATGAATATCATAAACGTGTGTGCTTTGGAGGAAATACTGAGATTCTGCTCTACCAGTCTGTCCTGGCTGCGCAGAGGCGACACAAAGGCAGACGACAGCAGGGCGCTGCTTTGACGCTCTAATAACACTCTGTTACAGTATACAAGGAGTACCATGAGAGAGTACCATGAGAGAGTACCATGAGAACTTTGTGAAGTTTTTTTTTTTATATACATATATATTTTATACTAGGAATTCCTAGAGGGGTGTCAGGGACATTGTTAAGCAAGCACTGGTCAGAAATATTCAGAAACTGTATAAATGTGGAACTGCAGTCACAGTGGAACCATGCATGCAAGTGCCAAAAAACCTGCAATAAAGCTACCAAACACAAACACCTCCTGATGAGAGCATGCTGTTATTGGCAGCATTCTGGATCACACAGTAACTCCACAATCTGAACCTGAAACTGCACACATCTGGATCAACAGAGAGACAGACTCTTTCACTTTGGAACCAGGAAACTGTGTGTGATGGAAGTTGTGGTTGGTTTTTCTGTCACATCGGCTTTGTGCAAATATACTACTGATGGTTGACAGGCTTCATTTACATAAACTTTTACACTCACCCCCAACCAAACACACAAACTTCCTTCAAAGAAAAGATAATTACTAGCTATTTGCATTTTCTGTGGACACTTGAGTGGAAAAGATAAAAGCTGAGAGCTATTATGATGTCGACATTATGTAGATTACGCCGCAAATTGCACTTCTTATGATCTTTTGTAAGCATCTTATTCATAGTTAACAATGGAAATCAAGACATTGAGATAATGTATCAAGAAAAGCACAATAGCCATTTCTTTTGCTTGTCTTTATGTGGATGAATGTGAATAAAATGACACGACATTTTATCATGTAAATGGTCTGATTAATGTGGCTGCAGAAGAGTGAAGTTTTTCCAGTGGTCATGTCTTGGACTGGATGTTTTTCATATGAACTTGGAGGCAGAACAGTTATTCACTGGAGTCATTAAAAACAGGAGCAGGCTTGTTTATTGGTTGATTTGAAGAGTCTTCATGATGTCCTTGTTTTAGCAAACCAAAACAAATGACTGCCCAGACACAATGCTGAAACTGAGCGTGGTCTATCCCAGAATTCTGCTCAACAAATGCGATTGCACCATTACCCCTAGATTTGTGCAAAACCCCAATATCAAAGCCTATAATTTAAAAAAGCTGCCAAATATTGCAAAAACCTTTTTATTCTTTCAATGTGTGGTTTTTTTTTTTTTTTTTAGATGTGTTGATAATCCCCTTTATCGCAGAAGTGTAATGGAAACACTTTTGTTGCATTTGCACGTCTCCGGTTTCACTGGATGTGACAGTTTGTCGATCTAAAGTCATCAGCATTTAGTTACCAGCTGTTTTTGGCCACATTTATGCAATGCAGATGTGCTTTAACACTACTTAATCGTCATGCATTAAGTGAATGAAATGAATGATCAGCCGCTGCCGTTGCCTTCTGTTGACTGTTGACTCGCAGGAGGAGATATGAAGTTATGTAGATGAGGAGAGAGAACTGGGAGATTTAAGAGTTGTCTAAAGAAAATTCGTTCACGTAGGGCTAAATGTTTGCTACAACCAGCAAAAACAACAGTGATATTTAACAAAAGCAGCACTTTGTTTCAGTTGGCGCCATCCACCTGCCTACCTGAGAAAGCAACATGAGACTGAGGCAAAGAGGGTTTTGTTCCTCTGACCGCATTTCCCACTGGGGACAATTAGGAAGTCATATTAACCTGAAATGTCTTTCAGTGTTGGTGAGATTGCACTCATCGTGTGTCATGAAAGCGTGCTCTTCTGAAATACACTCTGGACTCATTACTGTAATATAGTTTGATCTGCAAGTGAATGCAAATGATTGCAATGTGCACTTGGCAAAGCACCAAAAATTTATTTCACTTGTACATAAGTTGTACACATACTGTAATTACACAGGTTTGAAAGCGGCTCTCAAGTCTTGGCTATCATAGCTTTAAGCTGAGGAAGTGGAGATGCAAACAGATCTTATTTAATGTCAAATCTGAGAAAAGTCAAAGTCAAAGTCAATCAAAGGAACCCAAATAGTAATCCTAGTCAAAGATGATATGTATCAGGAAGCGCAGAATCACAAGAAAGAGCTAGAAAGAACTCGTTTCTGCCCTCAAACAGCCAACAATACAGACATTCAAACCAACATTTTTTAGAACCCAGTTTTAATATTTTTGAATGAACAATTCAAAGCACGAGAAAACATTTTGTTCATTGTTACAAAGAACATATCTACAGGGCCTATTTCTGATTTCATGAAAAAAAAAAAAAATACTAGGCAATTTTTAACCATGCAAGACTGTGGTTTTTCTGAGTTGTAAACAACCAAATTTTTGAATATGTTCGAGAGAACATGGTTGTAGAGAAACATATGTCAACATGTTTAAAAGAAACTGAGGTATAACAGCTACCTAGAAGAATAAGCCTTTTCTCGGAATATTTATATTACTATCTTATTATGGCTTGATTTCCTCGTGGGTATACTAACTGGTATGTCATGATAAAAAATACAAAATGTTTTTTGAGTAAGGGGTGGTGTTCAAGGTCTTTTTAATCTCCTAAAAGTCAAATAATGAAACTTATTATTTACAAAAGGATTATTTCATATTAAAAATGGAGGTGTTCGTCAAATGTATGTTTTCAAGAGACATATTTCTCAACAAAAGTGTTCTTAAGAGACATTAAATATATTCAGAGGATTTATTCTAGCACAATTTACCAGCTGTTTATTCAAACTTTCAGAGCCGACATGCAAAATTTTAGAGTGGATTTGGAGAGGAACATTATTACACAAAAAAAATAATAATATTAATTACAGTTTTATCAAAAAGCACTTTCTGTAGCACCTTGAGAGTTTTGTGATTCTGCACAAAAGCAACTCTGTGGATGTATTCAGAGCGGCACTTGGAGCATCCAGAGAGGGAGGCATGATGGGAATGGGAGGGGGAGTAACAAGGGAGGATGCTACTTGGGGTGAGTGGATCCGCTCTCTGTTGCTGAAAGTGCGGCACTGTCCACCACGGCATGAAATGTCCTTTTCCTGATGTCACTCCCATTACAAGGTAAAGTCATGTGATTCTGGCCCTACAAGGGCGAGGAGTAGTTTTCCCCTTGTCAGCACTTTCATGACAGGGCCTGGGGGCACGCTGCTTCTTCTCCGGGTTTGAGTTGATCTTCTTTGCAACAAAAGAAAACACAGGTTTTTGCTTCATGGGGAGAGAAGGTGATGGTTGTAAAATCTCAGCATGTGGGTGTTAATATATACCCTCTGACCCTGTCCATCAGCGACGGAGTAGGGGTGTGTCTAGCCGAGGAAACAGACAGGGCCGACCTCAAAGCCAAACCTCTGGTTGGAGTCCCCAAAGTCATTCAGCATGACGTCAATTATGGGCAACTGGTCAATACGGGGAGTGTTGATTTCCATCACAGTCCTTGAATATCCCTGCTTCAGCTGCAACAGAAAAGGTGCAACAAAAAGAAAAAAAGACAGATTTGCTAACATGGTCCAAATAAAGTTTGAACTAAATTTACAGCAAAGCGATCCAAAAAAAACGCACATATTTTTATTTTTACGTACTTTAAAGAAACAAATACAAGGCAGAAAGAAGGAGGAGAAAAGAAAGACATGCACAACAGCAGTTGATAGATTGCATCTTCAAGCAGCAGAGATCTGACTGCATTGCCATTGAATACTGATTAGCTGACTGTTATGATGAGCACATTTGAAGTCCATTTAAAACTTCAATTTATGTTCCAAACCAAAGGCAAACGAAAAATTACATGTAGCTGCAGTGCTAAACCTGAACTAATGTTGACTCTATCTATTCTCAGGGTTGCTGGCCAATCAGCAGCAGCCACAGATCTGAACTTAAACAGATTTTGGGAATTGCCTTAAATAATATCAACCCCAGGAAGTATGTAGCTCGATATAGCCAAAGGCAAATCTATCTTCATAATAACTCCAAAATGTTCTTATCTACGTGTAGATTCAGTCATGGGCTTTACCTACTATTTAAATCTCCCTCTGCATTCAACTTGTGCTTGACTGCTCTGTTGTAGGTAACTTCAATGTAAACACTTCTTGGCACTTCCCTACAACTGTTGACATTTGTGAAGCTTTAAAAAAAAGAAAGTTTAATTGCAAATTGAAAAGCTGAACGTCAGTGTTTACCGAGCAGCCGTCCATCAGCGGCTTGATGAAGGGATTATTGTCGTAAGACATTTCCTCATCATTGGAGCCCAGGAAGCGCAACGCTTTGTCGTAGTTGTCGGCCTTGGCGTCGTACCAGCCCACAGACTGATGGCAAATGTAGGTGAAGTTCTGCGATGCAGAGGAGCTCAGAAGCTTCAGGAAGGTCATCTGGACTGTGTTGATGCTGTTTCCTGCCACATCCACGTAGCTCAACTGAGGGTAGATGAAGAAAGATATTAAAAAAGGAACAGTATGAAAGGGAGATTACAGAAAAAAAAAGAGAGAGTATAAAGAAACTATGTTTATGGGAGATGAATGAGGGCAGTGGAGGTGGAAAGAGGAAAATAATATGGACAAGGACAGAGAAGAGAACGTGACAAAACTGATTTGAGTCACAAAAATGTGACTCAAAAGAGACATCATAATGAAGGAGCAACAAAATACATAAAAAATATGACTATTCCCTAAAAAGAAAAGAAAAGAAAAGAAAAGAAAGAGATGTGTGGGTAGACTCACGATTTTGCCACGTTTAAATTCACTGAACCATGAACCTGGAGACTCCTTTGGCCAGTTGGATATTCTAACCTAAAGGTCAAAACCAAAAGAAAACAAGAAACAACAAAAAGAGAAAAAAAAAATCACCTCAGAAATGACTGACATGGTAATGGTTCTTTTTTTTTAAACAACCTTTATATGTAAATACATCCATGTGTGTGGTTTGCAGGTCAAAGATGAACACATTTGCAGTGTGAGCATTTAAAATGACAATAACAATCTGACGTGGTTTAAAGGTAAGTGTCAATAATGCCAGTTACTTACTCCTGAAGATTTCTTGTCTGGGTAGATGCATGTCTCTCCTCCTGCTGTGAAGTTACAGAACACTTTGATGGAGTCTCCAATACATCCCTGGTTTGGATCGATCCAGTATTCACCTGAGAGAGAGAGAGACCGATCCATGAGACATAGCCCAGACAGTGTGCTAAGAACCTTTAAGAAAGTTTAATGTTCTGATCTTAATATGAGTTTTTCTACACCCATATAATCCACAACTGGTGAATCCTGTCTTATTGTTAAAACTATGATGGATATTCCTTCCATCGTACCATCTGGGATGTCAGGCTGGCTGAGGTGCAGGTCATTGCAGGTCCTGGCCGGGTTGTCTTCGGTGCCCATGGGGAATTTCATGCGCTCAATGTCTTGTTTGAGGTTGTTAAGTGACCCAAAGACATCCTCCATTCCCTCCATGGCCACACTATCGATACCATAGTCTGCCAACGCCTCATCTCCCTGCATGTCAGCATGCCGCCTACTCTTTTTGCCAGACTGTTGGATAGGCAGTGGCTGGATGACATCTCCAGGAGGACCCTGCGGAACAGAAGTTAAAGCAGTTCAGTTTATGCAGATTCTTCCATCCCAGCATGGAAGAGTGACCGCGAATGACATCACTGTGAATCAGCTAATTAATATTTCATTATTGTACCTGTGATATGCTCTGATATAGTGAGGCCATGACTTTTGATTAAGCCCAAAAAACATTCATTTTAAATTTAAATGCAACAAATATATAACTTACAGGTGGTCCAGGTGGCCCAATCAGCCCAGGGTCTCCCTTCTGGCCAGCCGAACCCTGAAAGAAAACAACATATCATAGACATGTAAGAAAATGGAACAAACATGTCTCAAACATCTAGTGCGGCATAAATGCCACCAGAATGCTGAAATGGTAGAAAATAACTTACAGATGACCCCTTGGATCCCTTTTGTCCTTGAGTACCCTGGTCACATATTAGACAGCATTAAGAGATTAGGAAAAGCTTTAAAAAAAAAAGTTGAATAAACACGAATTAAATAAGAGCAAGAACCTACAGGAATTCCAGGAGGACCAGGAGGACCTAGAGGACCATGTCCACCCCCAATGCCCTTGTGAAAAACAGCAGGAAGTAAATATAAATCTAGGATAATGACATTTAACACTGCATTTATCTGAAAATATTTAAATATTTCTAATCAACTAAATGAGTGAAATATGATTGGGTAAAACAAGTAACATATTAGATTTTCTGGATACTTACAGCCTCACCCTTACCACCACCAGAGCCCTGAGGTCCAGGCAGACCTCTGTCTCCCTTCTCTCCAGGTTCACCAGGAGGTCCAATCAGACCTATGAGACCAGGATGACCCTGAAGCAAGCAAAGAAGCAAATAAAGTATATGTCACAGACTAAACACTTTTAATTTCTGATCAGTCATACAGTGTAGAAGATGAAGTTCTTTTTAACGTGAGACAAGTATGTGGAGTGGCAAATTAATACAAAGTGAATTGTCAAATGAATTGTCTTATATTTGTCTGTAAATTAATTTGAATGTTTCCCATGGTTGTTATATTTTACAGTGGTGGTTCGTCTCAGCAGCTGCTATTGTGCAGACTGATGATTATGCGGCTCTGACTGCTGCATGCTGGCATTAGACCAATGACCCTTACAAAGATGATATTACTGGACTTATGTATATTCATTTGGTGCATTAAATCAATGAGTACGAATCTCCTCAGTGAGGCTCTATTCATCTATCTGGGAGAAAGGGAACCAAGAAACAGAGAGAACAGGTCTCGATGTTTACTTGCTTCGAAGCTTCAGATAAGGCACATAAGCAGATATGAGAAATACGCTTTAAAGCAATTTGAGATTAGCATCATAATAATGTCTTGCCTTCTCTCCTTTGGATCCAGAGTCACCTTTCATTCCAAGAAGACCAGGAGGTCCCTGAGGAAGTAAAATCAGTTTGTGAGGCTCAAGTGACAGAGGCGTTCATTAAAATTATTTTACTATAAAAGCTGGCGTGGATCTCTGTGTTATTTAAAACAGTGGAGTAGAGCTACTAAGAGAATATATAGGACATGTCTCTCAGAAGGCCAACTCATACATCACTTAATGGCTACAAAGTATGAAAAATAACACTTTTTTACAGGTAATGTGTTAGAAAAGCAGTGCTATTAAACATAGTTTTGGTAGTGTACAGGTAGCTCTGTGAGTTTACACTCCAGCGTTCATTGTGTTAGAGGATCGATGCAGCTGGGAGGTAATGCCTTACAATCGGTCCCGGAGGGCCATCTTGACCAGCAGCACCAGGTAGTCCTTGCTCACCCTGAAAATCAGAAAGAATTGTTTTTTCCATAAACAAAACTTATTTTGTAAATGTGAACCTCTGAGATGTCCCACCTGCATTTGGTTATTTATGTGAAAATGAGACATTTTTATCTTTGAGAAACTTACAACAGGGCCAGGGATTCCACGCAGACCCTCGGCGCCAGCTTTCCCAGGGGGACCTTGAGGTCCTACAGGACCGGTTTTCCCAACAGGTCCCTCTGCTCCAGCCTCTCCCTGAAAAATAAAGAGAAATTTGTGTACTACTACTTTCTTCTGTGTGTCTTTGCAAAATAATAAACATGATGTATTTACTTCCTTCATTTTATTTATTTTTTGCAGATACATGTACCCATAATCAGCAGATTCAAACACGGCGGGAGTCGACTATTAATAACAGCCCGTCACAGTATATAGCTCACTGCAGCAGCCACAACGCTGCAGAGCTTTAACAAATACAAAGTCCTCCAGCATCTGCACTCAGTGGCAGATTATCTATTTCATAAAAAGAACCAGTCCTAGAATCTTTGTTCTACTATTATTAAAGTGTAATATGTAACAAAATGATGCTTTAACCAGCAGCTGCTGCTGCCTGCACCACACTGTATGTCTTCTGTTTTCAAATATGTCCTTCCAGTAATGCCTACAAGATCTTTATTCCACCCAAAGACTGATATTCCCAGATTTCACTCCTCCATACTTTTGAATGTTTGCTACTAAAAAGCTAAATGTAGGAGGAGCTGAGAATTTGCAACATGCAAACAGACCAAATGTTTCCAGGTCTTATCCATTGTCACTGAACAGGAACATGTAGTTTTATTGTACTAAAGCTCCACTGATGCCATCTAGACTGGCATGAAAGAAGGAAGGGATTAAACATTTCTGACAACCAATTAGATCTGGATCCAGCACTATAGGCTTTGCCTTGTCTCCATCAAATCAACTCTAATCCTTTACCTCACTGTGGATTGAATATATACTTTGTGTCTGCCCATGCATGTGTATGTGAAGAGGAGAACTAAGAGCCAAACAACAAAGGGAGAATCTAAAGGCAAAGTGAGGCTGTGTTACAGATTTTTCTTTTCTATTGTCTATTTGTCTAACGGTGCAAATCTCAGAACCATCTTATTCTGACTTAAACAAGCTCTGTAATGCTTCTTTTTATGCTTTTGATTGTGCAAACACTAAGAAGTCATGGATTTTAACAAGGCAGACAAATTTGTTGACAGCCTCATGTGACTTTATTGCTTTTTAAGCACACAGAACACCAGAGCAGGGTACCAGGGGGAAAAGGTTGACTACAGTAGATCTATTTCCACAGGTATTTTATTCGTTTTCAGTTGAAATCCCTTTTTTTGAATTTTTTTTGGAGTGTTTTCCATCAGTTATGGCTCCCCTGAAGCAATAAGCCACACTCCAGAGAGTGAGAGTGATGCAACGCAGGAACAACTGCTACAAGAATGAGCTACAGGCAGAGAGGAGCTGAACTTTCAGCTAATAATTTTATGCTGGTTCGCATGTGTAGGAAAATTATCTTATATTGTATTTACAAGTATTTCAACGGCAAATCCAAGAAGATGTTTATTTAGACTTCAGAACGGGATTGTTACTTATAACAGAAATGACTGGACTTACCTTGGATCCCTTTTCTCCTTGTCTGCCTTCTTTACCAGTAGGTCCAACAGACCCCTATGAAAAAGAAAAAAAAGAAAAGATTAACAAAGGTATGTATAAATGTATATAAAGGTTTTATTAAGTGAAAGTATTCATCATTGACCTTGAGAGAGGCAAGGTTTTTCAAGGTCTGGCAGCATCTGTGTAAGCAAACTGGCCTACATTCTGCTGTGATAAAAATCTATCAGCACGTTCACCAGACAGCCTCTGGTCAAAACCTAAGTGGGCTGACATGTGCCATTAGAAACCATAACCTAGCAGACCAAACAAAAGCCACGGCTCTTGAATGTAGGTTGCGAGCCCTGCTGAGCCTGTTTGTATCAGAATCCGTTTTTTCTGGGGGTTTTCTCATCATAAATTCGCAAGATTTTAAAAACCAGATGTATATAAATTGTAATTATGAAATATTGTAGAAGGGGTAGGATTAAATAGGTTTTATCTCCTCCAACCCCTTTTCAGACATGTTAAACAGGATATATGTGTTATGTGTGTGCATGTATACAGGTATGTATGTATAGACAGGCGTGTGCACATTGGGTATAGATTTATTTTGTAGATTTGTTTATTTTGTGTACATAAATTTATAAGTTGATAATATTTTTTTAAGGGGTTTTATATGTTCAAATGTGTGTGTATGCACATGTATATTTATTTATTTATAGATCCACACCAGTGTTAATGTTGTTATGCTTTACACAACCGTTTTGACAGTCTGGAATGAATCAATAAAAAACAAAGCAGACGCATGCATCCAAGAGCACCAAACCTGAGTCATTTCTAAAGATCCATTGAGAAAGTGCTTTCAAATAGAAACAGACGGGGACTCATTTTGTGTTTTAGTCTCAGTAAGCCAAAAGTAACCGCCAGGAACACAAATTCTGGGGATTAAAACTTCTTTGGTATATTGATGTTTTTAAAATGTGTAATCAGCCATCGCTGGCTGTGCAGTTGAACTCAAGATACAAAACTGCACCGAAAATATGCAAACTAGTGCCACCAAACAATTTTTGTTTGTAAAGCACGAGTGGATACTTTTGGATTATTAACCTTTTACAAATATCTCCAACAATGTTATATAACTACATTAGCCAATGATCATTTTATTTCCACCAACTCTTCTGTCCACTAGTCTGAAGGACAAACTGTGTCCCCTAATCCCAACTAATGATAATATTGATAAATTCATGTATTTCAGTTTAACTGACCTACCTACCTACCTACCTACCTACCTACCTACCTACCTACCTACCTACCTACCTACCTACCTACCTACCTACCTAGGGGAGATGTTTAACACGTGTACTTTAAACATTGTTTTGCTTAATATATTGCTATAATATATATATTACTTTCACTACAATAAAAGTTAAAGTACAATATACTCCTTACATTATGGTTGCTGTGCAGTCCCGACTTAGTCTAGATGCTCAGTTTTATTTGTAGAAATAATTTTTTTATATAATACACAGAGATCAATTCCAAATCTAAAAATATAATCATGAATATGTATCACCATACAATAAAAAAGAAAAGGCCACAAGGCTTATAAAAGTACTAGAAATTAAAATAGTGAATATTTCAAGTGCTAAACCCAAGTATCATCTCATGTATCTCTTTGGAGAAGTACTCACCCTTTTGCCAGGAGGTCCTGGTACTCCGGCTTCACCAGATGGACCTGGAGGGCCCTGATTTAAAGCAGATAAGACACTTAACTCCACTCCATAAAAATCAAGTGTTGTGTTACGTAATGACATGTACCTGTATTTGGACCTACTGATACCTTATTTTTGAAAATGGACATGAAACATGGAATACAGGGTTTTTTTGCTCTATTTCTGACTTCTGTTGCCATATTGATATATAACAATAACAAAACTGCATTCTTATATGCACTGCCAGAATTTTAACTTAAATTTTCCTCTAATTTAGATTTGAACATGTTAAAACAAAAACATCAGAATAAAAGGATTATGTGCATACTCTAGCTAAAAAATTGCAAACACACATTGAATGTTGTTCTACTCTCTGTCAGTTTAAGTGGCAGGATGTGATTAGGTGACTGTATTCTTGGTTTCATATGATCTTAGACTTACTGGTTGTCCAGCCTCTCCATCATCACCTTTGTCACCAGGTAAACCATCAACACCCTAAACAAGACACGCAAATGAGCCACACATGACTTCATTTATTCATGAAGCACAACACAGATTTAACAAAGAAAAAGAAAAACTAACTAATAATGAAGTACACAGAAAATGGACAACATACACTGATAATATAGAGGCACGTTTATTGCTTTTGTGTTGACTTAGAATATTGTCTAAACATTTTCCAAGCTCACACAAATAATTATTGTAATACGTATGCATAGATTTGTTAAACCAACACTTACACCAGCACCAGGCTCACCAGGGGGACCAGGATCTCCTGGGAAGCCTACGGGTCCCTGCAGACACATTGACAGAGTGAGAAGACTGAACATGACTCAAAGATTTGACATTGTGTCAACAGCTATGACAGCAGACACCTCAACTGAGAGATATGACACAATAACACTGTTGCTGAACGCTCTAATGATGCATCAGTCATAGATTCATGTTACAGTGCAGTCGACGTACAGGATTACCCTTGGGACCATCATCTCCAGGGGGTCCTCGGGAACCGGCGGGTCCAGCAGCTCCAGGGGGGCCAGTTTCTCCCTTCTCACCAGTCTCTCCTCGCCCTCCCTGGGAAAAAAATGCATAGTTTTATTTAGAGTCATCCACACCACTTTGAAAATAGGATGGTAATATATCACCATTCCGTTCTTAAATCTCTCACCCCAAGTCGCATCAAAATATGCACAACAACGACACAAAGAACCATGAACATAAGAACTGTGATTTTAAGAGAATGTTTTTGGTCTTTTGCTGCTGTGTTTGAAATGAATGACAAATGACAAATCTTTTGCCAATTAAAATGACTAGACTAAATAATCCAAAATCCTTTTTGACTCCAGCAATAGCAGAGATAGTGTCTTAAAGGACTGGCTATGACTCAGAGAGACAGCTGGAGCATAATTACGATCCAAAAATCATTAGTTGGCCCATTAGAGCTGAGCGCTTCTCGAGTCAATGCCAGCATGGTACCTTTAATATTGACCTCAGTTTGACGTGCAACACTGGGTCTATCTATCACTGTAAACAGATATGAGGCAGAAGACAGATAAGTCAATATAATCTGATGGACTCAGACTCAAGGAGGCACACACCCGAATCTAAGGTGAGGCAACCCTGGTCTCACACAAGCAGTGGCTACTGCACAGCTAGGATCGATGACACTGCTCTGATCTGAGATATTCATGATGAGGATGCCTTCTCTGAATACTAGACATTTATTTATACCAGCAGAAAGTAAAAACCACAGACACTTTTGCAGGTACTTAAAGCATGTTACATTCGGAAACATATTGTAATTATGTTAAGTGATGCAAAATCACTCTCCTACAAAATAGTATGCTGCTGTGATGTTTTTGACATCCAAAGTAGCTTTTGTGATAATCGCATTGTTGCTCTAATAACAGCTTGGTACAAGAAATTAAGACTAAAAATGCCCCCCAAGAGTAGGGGAGTCCAAATGAGATTGAACTAATTGTCTGCTGAAAAGGCCTCAGGTTGGAAATATCTGTATACATCAAACTGCAGTAAACTGAAATAAAAAAATGCGGAACTATATACAAATTGTTAATAGTTTAGATCGCTACATCCAAAAATGTGTATAGGCAAAATGTTTTAAATTTTCACATCCACACATGGGAAGAATTATGCATGCATGACACACACATGCATAAATGAAATGACAGACATATTGAACTTACTCCAATACCAGGCTCTCCAGGTGGTCCTGGGTTCCCAGCCTCACCGGTTTCTCCCTGTGAAGTCATAGTACAAGGGTACATTAATGTCATGGTATTATTTGACTAATAAATGCCCTTCAGTGTTTTTGATTCTATCTGTGTCTTATGGCAGGGTCTCTCAACATTGGAGAATTGAATTCCACAAGTATCTAGGTTGATCTGAGGCAAAATACAGTGAAGACTATAGTGCAGGATCATAATTGTATGTAATTTGTGAATCAAAAGCGTTGAGATCTTTGGTTGTTACCTTCTCACCAACAGCTCCCATTGCACCGATACCTCCAGGAGGACCTTGAGCACCCTGCAGATAAATCACAAACACTTGTTTAAGTAAAAAGAGAAAAGGATTTTTTAACAACTTTAACTGTGAAATAGTGAGTATGACTAGAATACATTTAAAGGAAATGCAGACTTACATCAGCTCCGCTTGGGCCTTGAGGACCTCTGGGGCCAGGAGGACCTGGTGGACCCTGTCAGAAATTGTGTTCAGAATTGAATGGTCTCATAGATTATGACATTTGTTCTGCCTAACAGTCTAATTTAAAAAAAAGTTTAAAAAATGGCTGAGCAATATTTGTGTGACTTAAAGGTTAAAGAACTCTTGTCAGAGAAAAGTGATGGATAACTAATTTAGTAAAAGATGTTGAAACTTCACATTTTTTTTCATTTTATTGCATATTCCTTTTAAAATAAAGCCATAAAAGTAAACTGAGATCTTAAGACCTACGCCAGCTGCAGAAGTTTGTCTTTGCCAAGTTCTCACTGTTGGAAAGTCTTGACCCACAATAAGGATACATGTCCATGAAAATTGTCTGAGGCAAAACAGACTGGTTGAAAAAAGAAAAAAAAACAGGCCTTTCTTTATACAGTTTTGACACCTCTGGGTGTTTGTGTGGGATTGTATCAAAGAAAAGTTTTGATGAAGTCTGTTGGGTCCCTTATAATAATTATTATTGTTATTTTATTGGCATTTGTATTACATGGACTACTTTGGAACGAGTTAAACTGTATTGTTGAAGTGCTTTGAGATTACATTTATCACGATTGTATGCTATATAAATAAAGCTGAATTGAACTGAATTGAATTTGTGTGAACTTCTTCTGTCAAATAAAACCCCTAAGCTAAAGTTAAACATGCATTAAAAAAAACAAAAAGAAACTATATTACTTTTATTCAGGAAGTTCTGACTGTAAATAATTTTGGCACCCACAAGTTGTGGGGTATTGGTCACTAAAACTCCTGCAGAAATATAAAAGAATATAAAAAGATGAGACATATTGGTGACGTTCCCAAACTCAGTTATGAGCTTTAAAGCAACACAGAATGCCACTTCAGTGGATGCATGCACAAAAAACAGCAGAAAGAGGTTCACTCACCATTGCTCCAACGTCTCCATTCTCTCCCTTCTCACCAGGGGGGCCGGGCAAACCCTGTGAAGAGGAGAAATATTGCTCAGGGCCGAGGGACAAAGGTCATGGCAGACAGCAGGTGAAACATAAGTCCACATAAAGAAAAACTCATTACCAGGTACTTTGATGACGCATTTTTTAATTTTGGCATTGGGATGCAAAGTGATTGAGAATGCATTAAGACAAGCAGAACCCCCGACTGTAAACACGCAATTAGTCAAAAAGGACACCTATTGTAATTAAGGGTATTTGAGGCTTGGGTATAATCAGTTGCTGTAAATTGCAGGCTGGAAATTTCATCCATCTACGTCCACCTAAAGTGGAAACAATGGTCAATGCGCAGGCGGTGTGGGGATTCAGTGTTGTTTAACTGAAACAATTTCAATATACCTTGGGTTTGTTTGTCTGTAATAAATGTGAGAAATCTCACGCTTGCTAAAGTAGTTGCATAATAGCATTTATTATGTTTTGTGTTAGCTTCACTCCAGTGATGAAGCATGCATAATTAATATGTGTACAAAAAGCAGCAGTAATGATAAGTTACTGTAAAACCAAAATGACACTGATATCAATCACTGAAACAACATACATGTAGTTTCGGCACATTTTGTTGATTTACTATACCTCTATGCTGACAGAGACGGCTAATTTATAACAGGTTGTGACTGGGCTTCCGTCACAGTAACAAGATGTGAGGCTTGTATGACTGGAAAAATAATTTAATTATCAACTCAGTTCGTGTATAATGTTTGGAAGATACTGACTTAATCCATACTGGACTTGTTAGGCTTGTTTGCATTGTACGATTACAACTGTATAGAAAATTATGGTTTAAATAAGCAACCAAATTACACAAATCACTATGAGACGACGTCAAAAGAGGTCAATAAGTGTCTAGACCACTATCTTCCACACTAGCCTCAAAGTATGAGTCCTCTCTGATGTATGTCTATCTGATATTTCCCATCTTAACCTCTTAATGTGAAGAGTTCACCCTCCCAGTGAGGACTCCAATATTCCAGAGGAAACACAACTCCATCTGATGGAAGGCTTTCAAACTGAGCCCATTCATTTTCCCCCTGGTCAGAAATCATTAATGCTACAGATAATTGCATTGAAGAGCTGAGCTTGCAGCCGCTGCCATGTATTGAAGGGCAGCTTAGCCAAACATAATTAAAAGAGTGCAGATTAAGTGCATTATGCCCAATTAAAAGCCAATTGCTTATAATAACAATGCTATCTAGCCCTATTGACCAGTGAGGCTTCGCCCTAATTTCATCCTCAGCGAGTCCTTGGATAATTGACTTTGCTATATTCTGAAGTGTGCCGTCCCTTGATTCACTGCCACAAAAGGAAGTTTCTTCAACTTTAGCTCTATCGACTTGAATAAACCACTGCGCTGTATTCCCACTCTTCTTACACAAGTGACGCGTTACTGGAAAGACGAGCTGAAGAGAGCAACATAGAGCGAAGAGGCAGACACAACACCGATTATTCATCAAGATAACACGTAGTTATAAATGATTAATTAAAAACCACTATACTCACAACGATCCCAGTGACTTTGGTTAACATGGGCCACATAAGATACAGATTATGTCAGACCAAGTACAGTAAAGCTGTATCAACAAATCCCTGGCAGGGTTGAAGGGAGGATGTGCGCATAGTGCGGTTATTGTATCATGCTTTTGCTGGCAAATGGACAAATGTTTAAGAGCTTTACTGATAATTCCAAGTAGAATCAATGAACAGCTGCCATTAAAGATAAGAGAAATATAGATCAATGTGTGTTGGGGTGGAAAGCAAAACAGTATATTGCTAAAAGCCCTCTCATATCACTCTCCTCCATTATCTTTAACCACGTGGTTTTACTAACAGGAAACCTTGGCAGCTTATCGGGAAATAATGTATGTACTGTAAGGTCAGCTGTTTAATTTCCACGGAGCCAATCCTATTATCCATATCATTCCTAGAACAAAATCCTAACTTTCCGCCTGCTCCAGATCGAAATGCAAATGTATTCACATCTTTGGAAAAAATAAATGGCTTCATAATGTAATTTGTTCAAAATACCTGATCAAATCCAGGCCAGTCCCTGATTTGGAGCCTGACATTACTGTGTTGTTGTTTACTGTATGATAATGATTTAGTCTGAATGGTAAACCCAACAGCCATCCCCACTTCACCATCAGCACTGTGACAAAATACTAAATGCAAAATACTAGCAGCGGTGATGGATTTTCAGCCCCGTTTATACCAAGGAAAATGCTTGAGGATGAAAAGCATTATTTGCCCAGGAGCTAAATAGACTGCTATTTGCAGTCAAGGCCACATTAATAAATTATGTTTTGTTTTGATGAAATGTAAATGATGTATGGTAAGATGAAATGTTATAGGTTTCGGGGGTGTGGAGGAAATCATTCTGCTTTGAATGGCTTTGACAATGGGAGCGTAATGTGCATATCCACGAGGCAATCTGACCGCTCAACGTGACCGAGCGGTCGTGTGTTTACAGAATGACAGACAGAAAATCCACATGTGCATGTAAAAGTTGCAGAGTTGATGGAGACTTGCCTGCAGTCCAATGGGTCCTGGTAAACCTGGGAATCCTCTGGCTCCTTCGTCTCCTTTCTGGCCAAACATACCCTGCTGTCCTCTTGGACCTGCCTCGCCATCGCTGCCCTGTGGGAGATCAGGGTTCACAAAATCTTATTAGCTGGACCTTCAGCAAAACTCCCCAAACAGTGGAAAGAGGGATTTCCTCCCTCCTTCTCACCTGGTCTTATTCTTAATCCTTTTCAAAGCTGTAAAGTATACCCACACTCACGTGGTAGTGACTGGATCAATGAACACATTCACAACACTTTAACTGCTATAATGCCTTTTATCAAGGTCATTTACGGCTCTTTTTTCAATTTAATGTTTTCCAACCCTGCATTCTTGCTCAGAGCTTTTCTGAGTATTCATTCTGTGTTGCTCAGAAGTCAATTAAGGTCAACTCATGAGCAAATTTTTGCTTTCAAGGCCCATTCAGACCATCAAAGCCTTTTGAGTGTTTTGGCAAAAGAGACACTGTCACTTGAATCAAAAATCAACTTAAATCAAAAACAGGCTGAGGCAACGTCTCTATCCACAGATACGTCCTCCTGCTGGGCTACCTGGGGAAAACAGCAGCTATCCTTCCCAAATCTCTCATCAGGACAGACAGGATGGAGTAGACTGTAGCTACTGGCTTATGGTAAACAATGAATGTGAATGATGATGAATTCTGTGAAGTTAGAGGTGCGTGGAGCTACAGAGGATAAAAAGAAGAGACTATTGGGAAAGAGCGAAGTGCTGACAGACTGGGAGTTTTCAGTTCAAACGCATGTCAGCATTTGAAAGTGCTTGAGGAGCTTTCACTGAGCCCTGGGACATGTAGGCAGCTGCGGGCGCAGGTCCTGAATGCAGAGCAGTTTAAAGGGAAATGGTTGGTGATTATAGGCAACATAAGCATAGTTTTGAAAAGAAAAGTCACAGACAAGGTGGAACTTAGCTGGGAGACACTTTAACCAACAAATCTGACTGACCACACAGCTTCCCAGGGAGATCAGAAACAGAAGTGTGACTGGATGTAAACTGCTTAATGCAATCAAATCTTTTTCTAAAAATTAAACTTCTGCCTTTGAAACACTGCAATGTTTCAGAGGCTTAAATAAATTGCCACAATACAAACGAGACTAAAAGCTTGTGGTTGTTACTGCTCAGCTGTTGTTGCTCAGCCTGGCCAACCATACTCATTCACTTAAAAAAAAAGATTCTCTCGAGTCAAATGTGCGTGGTACCTCTCACGATCACAGCCGTTTCTCTTTTTGTTTGTTTTCACTGGTACCGATCCGATTGAGCCGGAAATTGGGGCGGGATTTATCCAATGACTCGTACAGGAATGTCCAAGAACTGCTCTTCAAAACAACCACGACGGCTGCCGTCACACGTCTCACTACACTGATTGGTTGCATACCTATCCAATGGTGTCCAGAGGCAGTTTCATCCGCCCCTTGGAAATCAAAGTTGAATCCAGAAGAACCGGACTACTTATTCATATCAAAGAGGAAAAGAATTAGCATGGCTGGCTGGGCAAGTTATCCTTACTGTTCCCGGTGATGTTTTATATCCAGTGCAAGTCACCATGTCACAATCTAAATTCTATGAATGTACAGAGAAGTGCCTTCTGCAGATTTAACTCTTCTCTGAAATCCGTCTCTTGAGCAACTTGAAGAATTTAACTCAGACTCCGGTCCTAAAAATGCTTGGCTGGGGGATTTTAACATAATATTTCCGTGTGCAATTTCATGCATGAAGGCTTGCGATGTCACAAGGGCAATTCAAGGATTCCTCTCAGGCCAGAGCCAATGATGAAGATCAACACTGCCCTGCTTTAAACTACAGTTAACAAATGCTTGACCTTGGTTGTATCCTGAAGACAGCAGTTCTGGCGATTGAGCCGTTGGAATCTATAGATTTTTTTAACTCTTGATTGAATTTTTGAGGTCAGAAAGCATACATGAAGATGTAAAAGTTTATTTTTAATTCTGCACCACTAAAAGGAGAGCACATAATGTTGAAACCAAACAGCATGAGTCAGGATTCAGCCGTGAAGACATGAATGCACTCATGCAGTTTGACTCACCAGGATAAACAAGTGTTAAATAATTTGTTATTCAGCTTGGGCGCACTACCTGCTCACAGCAATCTGTCTCACTAGGTCTGTTTTTGCCCCCACAGAGCCCCGCAGATGCTGAATTTTTGCTTGAGTGGTTGTTAAGGTCTTATAATTTACAACAATGAGCTGTTAGTTGCCCCCAGGCCAGCAACTATTGAAGAAACAGGACTTTCTCTGTTGTGTTAATGAGATGGATGAGTGGAGGATGTTCTGGTGTTCTCATCTTGTGCCGTATGAGCTAATACATAGGAATGACAGGCGCTCTGTGGACAAACTTGTGGATTGTGAGACCGTTTTGTAAACAGAGGGTGAAGAGTTTAATCCAAATTTGCATTAGCAGTTTAGTTGATGATTGATACTAAAATATTCTGCCAAAGGGCACGTTAATAACTCAGATGACAAAATCTCTCTGGGATACTTCAACATTAATACATTACATTAATTGAAAGCAGTGATCAAGATGAAATTGGTGTAGCACTACAAAATAAAAGGATGGTAAGTTTTAAATGAACAAGGACTGCAGCCAAAGCTCTTTGCATTGAACTGAAAACAATTAGGAGCAACACTGCTTGCATAATGAGTCTCGAATCCGGCTGGTATATGACTTAATATCTGCTGATCTGGGGAAGCAACCGTTTATTTAGATCATGCTGTCTTAATTTTACAGGAGTGAGGCAGCAAAGACCATTAAGAGCAAAGTTCTAAGTTTTCTAATCTATCTAAACACCTCATCTAAGTGCTGATCACACCATCAACCAGATAAGTGTACAGGTCACTCCATTACAAGAGCTTACAAAGCCCTAAAGGTCTGCTTCAACTACTACTTTTGACAGATACATCTGATTTTAAATATTCTTATGCTCATTTTTCACTTACTTGTGCTGCACTGAAGAAGGATGATTTGTAACAAAAAATTACTGCTGAATGTTTGAAAAGTGATCAGAAATAGTTAGAAATATATCATTTCTACGCAAAGAAAGAGTCTTTTTTAATAATAAATAGAAGTGGTAATGACAAAAACTACTCTTGTTCTTACATCCTGAGATTCATGCAACTTTTGATTTTTCTGTAGACAATATCTCTTATATTCAAGTTATCTGTGCCTTTATTTTTTTTTAAGAACTGCCTATCTAAGATAGTGACAAATTATTAAACTTGGACATTTTTAATTTTATTAAGGCTGACAGATGTGGATATTTTTAAACATAACAAAAAAAAAGATAAAAAATGGAATATGTACTCATTCTTCCAAGAATATGTATTCATAATCCTCTTCTTCTTCTTTCATGTTCCCTTTAGGGGTCACAGCGGCACACTCCCTGTTTCCGTCTTCCCTTGTCTTCTGCATCTTCCTCTGTCACACCAAACAACTGAAAATCCTCATTTCACCCCATAAATAAATCTCCTCTATGGTCTTCTTGTTCTCCTGCCTGCCAGCTCCATCCTCAGCGTCTGTCCACCACTGTATTCACTATCCAAAGCTTTATGTGCCCAAACCATCTCAATCTAACTTCTGCTAATTTATCTCTAAGACGTCTAACCCTGGCTATTCCTCTGTTGCGCTCATTTTTCATCTTATCCATCCCGAAGAAGATCTTAACGTCTTCAACTCCGCTTCCTGCTTCCTGTCTCTTGCTCAGTGCTGCCGTCTCTCAGCCATAAATAAGAGCTGGTCTCATCACCGTCTTCCAAGCCTTTCCCTTTACTTTCGCTGCTACTCTTCTATCCTTGGTAGCTCCAGAAACTCTTCCTCACCCACTGCACCTGATCTGCACTCTCTTCTTCACCTCTTTTCCGTACTCTTTATTGCTCTGTACAGTTGTATTTAAACTCTTACCCCTTGCTGCTCCACCTTGTTACTTTTTTTTGCTCTGTACGTTGCAGTAACTGACCTTCATCTCCACCTCTCTAGGTTTTCTTCCGCCTGTTCCCAACTCTAACTACTTGCTTTTGCTTATACTTCTTCTTGTTTTCTTTGTACCACAATATCAGTGAATATCATCTCATGATCAATCCGCTCTTTGATTGGGTATTAATATCAATTTTTAGTCATATTGAGTTCAGACATTATTGCATATTTATAAAACTATTCCAATACTGATTGCAACAAACTTGCACAGAGTTCAGAAAGCTCTTTGTGGAACGGCTGCAAATGGAAAAAGACTGTGTGTCATTCTGCAGAACCTTGTCATGTCATAACAGGACAGCGGGACCAGAGATTGACGAGCTGAAATGCTCTCCTTGTAGACATTTTAGTCCTGATTTGAACAACAACCATCCCCAACTTCATGTTGCCTTGAATAGTGTAAACCTTTTAAACCTGACTGCCCAAATCAGCCACCATGGCAACCGGGAGATGCCATTAGGAGAGCAGCAGTAGGATTCTTTTGTTGTTTTTTTGTTTTTTACAGCTTTAAAAGTGTTAGAAATGGAGAAATTTTAAAAATGCAGGATCTGCCAGATAAAATTAATAAGTCTTTTTGAAAAGATCAAACAATATTTGAAGTGATGGGTATATCCAGCTCTCTTTCAATTTGAAAGTTTACTCTCTGAATATATTATCCCTACAAGTGAAAAGAAAGTCAACTAATGGTGCACGTTAATATTTCACAAGGCCAAAAGAAGTGCTACTCACAGCTGGACCAGGAGCTCCAACCACACCCTGGAGACCACTTGGGCCTGGTGGACCCTGTGAAAAAAGTGGACAACGTAAGTAAATGTGTCACGTTCCAGCTGTCTGAGTCGCGTTGGTTCGATTAGTAAATTTGACCATCGTCACCTCTAATATCTACTTCAAATAAAAAGAAACTGCACTGCCGAAGAAATCAGTATTCATTCTTTTAGATGAAATCTTCTGATTATTAAAACAAAATTCGTATAAAAAAAAAAACTACAGATGTTCAAGGTGAGGCAAGAACACCGGATTTCTTCTGGGAAGAAAGAACCTGCTCATTTAATACATTATATAAGCTTCTGCCTGTTTAAATGCAGATTAGCCATTACCTGTTTTTTTTTTTCTTTTTCTTTTTAATATATTCAGTTCACTTGAGAAATCAACTGCTAAGATTAGTGCTCTTTTCTCAATTAGCTCATTTAAAACTCATTGCTTTAAATGAAACCGTAATTCAAAATGTAAATGAAAGAGGGGGAGAGACACACTCACAAGTTCACCCTTGTCTCCTTTGCTTCCTTTCTGTCCAGGTCCGCCAACTTCTCCCTGTGGTGCAACACACACACACACACACACACACACACACACACACACACACACACACACACACACACACACACACACACACACACACACACACACACACACACACACACACACACACACACACACACAAACAAACATCAGCTCTCATATTTCACTCCTCCATTTTAAAAATCTCTTAATTTTTTTCACGTTCTGTCAGTCCGACATCAGAAAACACCACCTTTAGAAAGACTGGGCAGTGAATATTTCTCCAGAGATTTCAATTTGATTGGCTCAGAAAGACCTTGGGGGTGGGGGGTTGGGGTGTTTGCAATTAATTCATTGGCTTTCTGTCTCAGTCCATTGGTACTATGACTGACAAAAAGTAGCGATAGAAGGCATGACTGGGATTGAATGACTGACGGGTACAAATGTGAAACTGAAGAACTTGGTTTAGTACACCCACTGTGAGTGTGGGATTTGTTAGCTCAGGGGTAAACAGGCAGTGTAAACAATTGACTTGAGTAAATTTATTTGGCTATCTACTCATATTTAAAAGCATTCTGATTTTGTTTACTTCATGCAATATTCTATCTATTCTGTGAAGAAATAACATTTTTCAGCAAAACAGTGTTGAGTCTAGCTGGAGACACTTTTCTTTTATGTGTTGTATAAGGTTTTTTTTTTGTTTTTTCTTTTGCTTTATGAGCTATATGTTGTGATATACTATTGTAGCAGCAAATAATATGTAATAACAGCAATTGTACAGTTGCACAAATGTCTAAAAATGCCAAAGCCATAAATTAGGAACATATGATAAGATGAATACCATATAATTTCAAGAACATTTGAAGAGCACAAAACTGTTGCAATGTTTGGTATGCTTTGATTGTATCAAACTCTTATTTTATGTTGCTCAGCTACTGCAGCACAACTCCGGAGACGGCTGCTGTTACCTTACAGTGTTCCATGAGATTTGGTTTTGAACTTGCAGTCTATTTCAAACCCTCTGAGGACTGCATTTATTCAAGAGTCATGTATTACACTTTTATTCTACCTTGTCACCGTCCTCTCCAGGGGGACCCTGTGGACCAGCAGGACCGGGAAGACCTACAGGACCTTGAATGCCATCACGGCCAGCAGGACCCATGGGACCTTTCTCTCCCTGCAAATAACATTGACCACAATCACTCAAAGGCTTGCACTCATAAAAAGCATTTCACCAAGTAACAAATGTGCTGCAAAAACTCACAGGAGCTCCCTTTTCTCCAGCAGGGCCAGGAGGTCCTTGTGGACCATTTCGTCCCGTCAGACCAATGGGACCTCCAGGGCCGGCGGGGCCTCTCTCTCCAGGAGAGCCCTGTCAAAAAAACAACAAACAGAAACATCAGTCACTGCTGTTTTATGTGGAAGCTGAATAGAAAGGTTGACATGTTGTATAAGTACAAAATTAAGCAAGGCAAAGAAGCTGTGCTTTATTTTAATTTGAAACATGAAAGGCCTGACTTCATTAGAAAGGCTGCCCTAATTAAGGAAAAGACATGAAACAATACACAAAGAAAATGGCCATAATCATGTCAAGAGTCCTAATTACTCTTAAAGAAAAAGCTTCATTTAGAGGGATGAAAACATGTTTTTTGTTTTTTTTTTTCTTTTTGCCAACACAACCAGAAAGGTGTCCTTCAACATAATGACGTCCTTGACTTGACCTCATTCTGTAAACTTACAAAAAGGCAGCATATGGAAATAAAGAAATAGTTTAATTTTCACGTGATTTCTAATTAGACCCTGAAACATGACAGCAGGATGTGCACTGTATTTATCAGATAACTATCACAATGGCTCTTATTTTAGCCGTTTGTGACATATCAACTTACAGTTGTGCACGGAGATGGTCAGGAGCACGTAGTGCAGACATGAAGCTTTTATTTAAAGGGATTCAGACTGAACCAAACTGATTTAGCTCTCAAAGAAAACATATTATGATTTATTTTCTTGAACACAACATCAATAGGTGTTAACGTCAATGACATTATTTGGTAAAAATATGACAGCCATTTGGTAAAAAAGCATCCTTTCTCCAGCCTGCTTTTACGGCTCTGTTGATAGATGATTGGAGGGGGTTGAGTCAGCTACTCGACTGCATTACACCTCCATCTTCTGTGCAGAGTGTTTATATTGAAATTGGCATTATAGCTCTGAGCTACTCGGCTCTAAGGTACCGCAAATGCAGCACGATATGAACGTGAATGGAGTTAAAGATGGAGAGGCTCGATAATTCTACTGGGTTCGCAATACCCACAATACCCTGCAAATCTGACCGGCTCAAATAATAACGTATCTTCACTTCCAGTCAGGCACAAGCAAAATGACAATGTTCTGTCATATCAGTTTTCAACACATCTAAATGCCCAAATATATGCTCTCAATGACAGAAAATGGCTTTGTTTTTTGGTTGACAATATGTCCCCTGCCCCTGTGAATGTGTTTTACTCTCTATTTAAGGCACCAAAAGTAATTGTACTACAACTAAAGCTGCAGGAACAGTAGGAGTTGCCAAATCAAAAGTTTGGTACAGTCTGGAGAGAAGAAGAAGAAAAAAGAGAGGAGCAGTGAGCTCAGCAAGATAAAAAGGGCAAGATTTCTGAGGAAGACAACACTGGTGGATGTTGATGGGATTCGTTGATAAAAGAAAAACTTCTTCACTGCTTCCTGCCAAGTGAAGATAACTATGCAGGAGGTAGGCATATCATGATCAGAGTCTCCCAAAGAGACATGACTTCATTACAGAGGCTCCTCCACAAGCTGTACATAATTCATAAACTTCAAGATTAGTTATGCAAAATTAAACTTTGGAAGAAAAAAGATGGAAAAGTTCTAGAAGAGCATTTTTTTTTTTTGGACTGCTAAGATCAACCGTAATATGAATGATGGGAGTGAAAAAGAAAGCAGAATACTCAGAAGATTGACTCATAATTGGAACATACAGAATCCAAGAAGTTTGGAAGATAAATAATGGGAACACTGTGCAATGGATAAAGCAGTAAGTTCATCAAAGTTTTATTGACAGGGCTGTTAACATAAAAATGATTTTAATCGCAAAATGTTTGACATGATATTTTGAATTAAAGCACTGAATCTGCTCTTGATTGCACTTTGTTTCACTTCACATCTACTGTGAAACATTACAGAGCCAAATATATGAAAAGTGCCTCACTGAGCAAATATTTCCTGATCTAACCGTATATTGACCCTGCTGACAGTCTCAACGCCTCACTGAGATGAGCTGTTCTGATGAGCAAGCTTTTATCTACCTATTAGAGTGAGCTGACTTCTTATGCAAGCTCTCATCATTCTTTTCCCACATCAGCATCTCTTTTCCTCCCCTTTTCCAGGTGCTCATCACATAAATATTTTTGATCAGCAGGTCGCTATGGCACCTTCCTAGGACTGCGGAGGGTCTTACGTTGCGTTCAGATAAAATGAACTGTGCATGTGTGGAGATCAAGGCTTCAAACCCATTCACACACACACACACACACGTGCGGATTCAGCTGCTGATGTGAGCTGCCACCTGGCACTTGTAGGCTTGGCCCAGACTTTTCTGGTGACACACACACACACACACACACTCACACACAGAGCTCCAAACTGTTATCTCCAGCTTGCCAACCTGCACAGCACGACTAACAAACCTACAGACACACACACAGGCCTGCACACACATTTGCTTGACTGAACTACCTCACGATCGAAAGCGATTGCTTTCTTCCCTCCCGCAAAATGTTTTTTTTTTCCTCCCACAAATGGAATTCTTTGGTTAGAAACACAATTGCAACACAAAAACATGCAGACAGATCTTGTGGCGTTAATTCCTCTCCTGTTTGGTGTTCTGTCTTTTTCAGACAATCACAACACTAAAAAGACAGTGGAAAAAGCAACACACAAACTCCGCGCTCAGGCTTTCCCACAGCACAACAACAGCCCCGAACTCTGGCAGGAAATCGATAGAGGGAAATATCAGCTCTCTCGTGTGCGTGGGCATTGCACACTGGCGCTACCAAAACAGTCTATCACCTGTATTCATCCTAGGACTCCCTTTCAGGCAAATTTAAGAAAACTATCTCATTTATAAATGGAAATGGCTTCACTTATTCAGAGAACCCCCTTCTTTTCATCATCCTTTCATTGCTGAAATGCATATCTGCTGTCATCTGATGTGGTGTTGCTCTGTGTCTGGTGAGCATGGGGCAATTATCGGGAGCCTGCATTTAACGCTTGCACAAAATGTCAGACAGTTCAAAGCTGCCTGTCAGTCAGCTCTCTGCACAGAGTCTCCGCCAGAGCTTCTGAGGCTTTTCACTGCATATATCTAACCGAGGGGCTGGAGACAAAGGACACTAATTTGTGAATTACTCTGCCCACTCTCCTGCTTTTTAGGGTCAAAAAATACAGTATGAAAGGAGGTGGTATTGATTTGACATGCTACATTGAGTAGTTTAATTTCAGTGACGGTTTAAGAGCAAAGTAAAGGATACAGAGGCAGAAAACGTGACTTAACTAACGCCGTTCCATTTGCTCACTGAGGGAAAAGTGACGGTCATGCAAAGAATCAAAAGGACAACAAATGAGACAAAAACTACTTCTATCTGGGCTGAAACGATTGCCATAGCAACTCCTAAATGTGTGTGAGGAAAACATCCGTGACCAATCAAACAACAGGAATGAAACTCGCTGTTCTTCAATTAGGCAATTAAATGATGAACAGGCCATGCTTCATAGTGATGGTGTTGGCCAAAAATACTATAAATCAAGCACTGTATGTCCTCTGATGAACTGTGGGTTATGTATTTAAAAGCGTCTGAATTTTAACAGCTGAAATTTCCATCCCTTTAAAAATAATACTTGTCCAGTTTTTCACAAATTGTGGTTCTCGCAAGACTTCAAAACCCAAATTGGGGAACATCATATTAATGAAACACATTGCTTGAAGCATTTCAATATGAAATAAATACAAAGCACCACAAAAATGTACATTTAATGTAGCAATGTCTTCTTATTTTGTACATTTTCAATCTGTGGAGGAATTGGCCTCAATCACATCCCCACACTGTGTTTACTGCAGTTTAAACTGTGAGTCTGAGGCACCAGTGAAAGGAGCTGTGCACAGCAAGTGCAGCTCCATTCTCTAAACGCACAAGTCACTTTTCGTTGTGGCAAAAAAAAAAAAAAAAAAGATAAGGTAACCATAGTAACAGGCTACTTACGTTGGGGCCAGGGGGACCCTGAGGCCCTTCTCCTCCCTTTAAGCCACCTGGACCCTGAAAGCAGAGGACAGGAGAGGGTTAGATATCGCTCAGTGTGGACCGCCACTCAGCGCTATTCAAAGAGCAGTAATCACAGCTGTCCAACAGCCCATAAGTACTCTTTGCTTGTATTTGTGCATCTCCAACATGTAGAAAGCCGTACATACCTGTGTGTGAGTGTATATTTTAGGAGCATTTGGATCCAGTAAGGCTTAGCTACTGGCAAAATATGATCCTCTAATGTCAGAGATAAAATTTAGCAATGATGTTTAGCAAGGGAACCATCGTTATATACAATTTAAAAAAAAAACAACAAAAAAACAATCTTCTCACTCTTCTCGCACAGGTTTTGGATGTTTTATTGCGTTTGCTTTTGTTTTGAGCCACGTCTCATCCTCGTGTGATCAATATTTTTCTTTTGAAGTGAGAGGATTTAATTAATTTGTTGCCATTTGTGTCTAAAGAGAGTTTCAGGTAATCCAGCAAAACATGCTTCAGAAAACGACCTCCTACCCAACCTATAAATGTGTTAAATATCATTCAGTGGGATTTCTGCTGCCATCCCAGAACAACAGAAGTGGAAGGACCTTCATTCATCGTGACACAGTGCTGACAGACTACATATAAAATCTTTATGCATTCCACAGTCCCCATGAAAACAGCCTATGGATCATTCTGATGAATGAGTCAGTGAGCTTTAACTAGATTATATTCACCTTATTTTACTGGCAGACACTAGTGCATACAGTAACGACAAAGGTTCATTTAATAGATACCAGAACTGCCCATGTCACAAGACATTGGTAATAAATGGAACGAGTTGTGATCCAATTTAACCATTCCAACATAACATCTTGAACATTTGACTCTTATTACTCAATTGGATTCAGTGTCAGAAATTGACAGTGATAAGAAACGTTTAATCAGCATGGACCATTAAATAAATGCTAATTAAATGAAAAAAAATATCATGAATAAAAATGCATGTTTTCCAAACATGTGACAAAGTTCTCCATTTGAGAAAAGGTGTCTGTTGTTCAATGAATGATAATATGACCTTATGTGCAGCAGTAATATCATTGCAATAGTAATTATTACATGTGCAAGAGGTGACAAGAGAGGTGACAAGATGCAAAGTCTCACTGGGGATCGCAGGTTTACGAAGGTAAACCTGACCACCTGTCATCTCTTCAGGGGTCTGCGAATGCTGAATCACAGCACTATGTGGCTGAGACAACATATTGAAAAGATTCCACCAGATGCAGTAAAGACTTTTATTATAATAATTAATTTACAGGTTCCAGCAGAGCCAGGGGGTACACAGAGGCTGCCAAGCAGGCTCTCCGCCTCTCTGGCTTCCACAGTTCTCCAAAATGCATTAGGAGACGAGAATCATCCTTCATTGGTGGATACAGTGAAAGTAATTTATTGGCTCGAGCGTTGTTACTTTGCATTCATTTAATACTGAGAGATGGGATAAAGCTTGTGTGTGTTTGTGTGTCTATAAGCAGAGGTTGTGGAGAAAAAATGTGTATACATGATACTGTACATGATCACTTTAAGAGAGTTGCATGTGTGTTTGCTCACATATTGTGTGTATATTTCTATTATGAAAGGAAAGCATGCACGGGACAAACACAGCAGTTGTAATAAGTCTGGGCTGAGGTGCTGTGTGCTGTCTTACTGTTCAGCCTTGAAATGAGCTGCAGCCACAGTTCCCCGAGCTCATCTTCAGTCAGCCTCTAATAGTCATCTGATCCCACCTTGAACTTTTCTCACTCACACCCACTTCTTTTAAGAAATAACACAGCCCTCTCAGCAGGCTAGGGTGCATGCAATGTAGACACAACGCTGTGGGCTTGAATTGCAATCAACAGGCTCTGACTCTTTCTTTCTTTGAAAGCAAAACAAGTCTTCTTAAGCCATTCAGACCTCGGGCCTCATTTAAATGGGCCCGAGGGTTTTCTGGAAAACCTCAAACTGTCCAAAATAATCGTTTAAGACTCAGCCTCTAAAGAAACTGTAAAGATAAAATAAAAAAGCATCACTGAAGGATATACTATCTGCTTTAATTGTATATAGGTTACTAACTTTGCTCTACTGTTTTTTTATCTATCTATCTATTTTTGATTTCCACTTCTTCAATGTCATGGGAGTGGTGGAGTCTGCCCGGCTTGTATTGGTCAATAAGCACTGTGGTTATCAATATCTTTATAATGTTATAAAAGGTGCGTAAGTTTGAAAAATGGTGTTCCAATTTAAGGTTTGGTGATAATTAGGGTGAGAATATGCTCTGTATGTGAGCTGGTTTGTTTCCACGTGAAGATGAATGTTTATCATGAGGGTGGTAAATATGCGTTACCATGGCTCCCGGAAGACCTCTCGTCCCTTGGAAGCCCCTTAGGCCGGGAGGTCCCACCTTGCCAGAAGGACCCTGAAGACCTGGATCACCCTACAGAGTAAGAGAGAATTTCCAATTATGTTTGACACTATGAGATAAACACCATTCATGTGTGAGAGCAATAAAGAAAATGTATAAATGGGAAAAGCAGAGCAGGAGAAGCATCAATACTAACAGTTACATATTAAAAAACAAAATCACTAAGAGTGTATTTTTGTTTCACCTTTCCACCCTCTTTTCCAGCAGCTCCAGGTAGACCTTGCTCTCCAGGTGGGCCAGGGGAGCCCGGGTGTCCTCGCTCTCCACTTGGTCCAGTTTCTCCAGTTGGTCCCTTTCAAAGACAACACATAGTGATTACTATGGTTTCAAATGTAATTGAAATGTATTTTCGCTTTGACCTGCACCTAATTGGTAATGTCTGTTGTAGAAAACTATTATATTAATTCATGTTTTCTTAAGGCTGTTTCGCACATGTGTATTTGCCTAAACAAATAAATAAATAAAACATTTCAACCACTTCTTACCTAATGAGATAAACTTATTTTTTATCTTTATTACTTTTAGAAACAAATGGTCAATCCAAAGGAATCCAGAAATTTCAAGCTAAATTTTTTAATGTAATTTAAAAAAAAATAAAACTATTTGATGCATTTTAATTATAGTATAATGCAAACATGTATTTCTGTTAACTGCATACATACCTGAGGTCCAACCACCCCTCCTGGTCCTGGGGGTCCAGTCTTTCCTTGGAAACCCTGACCAGGAAGACAGTAAAGAGTTACAGGTATGTGTCAAGTACAATCAAATATGTACAAACCATGAAGACCAATGTAAAGCAAATTATATGAAATCTTGAGAAATGGGGCAATTTCTTCATAAAAAAAAAGCTTTAAAAAGTCAGATGTCTCGGGTACTGCACAACTCAAGCCAGTTCTGCTCAGTAAAATGCTGCTTTAGTAGGTGATATACAGTCACGACATGTTCAAGACACCTAAACCATGATGTCCACGGTCATAATGGCACATCAATATATCCACATTTGAAACTACCCACTCACCGTCTCTCCCCTCTGTCCAGGATGACCGGGCAGTCCATCTTTCCCTGGTGGGCCCTGAGGGTAAACAGGTGGGCCGTCATTAGAAATCAAGTCACCAGGTGTGTATTAATAATTAAAATCCTCTGAAAAGAGACTCAACAAGGCTGTGTTGTTAAGTTAGAAAGCAGCTACTAACATTAGGTCCTTTGGGTCCGGGCAAACCGACAGGTCCCTGTGGTCCTTGAGGTCCCTACAACAAAAAATAAAAACTTGACATCTTAAAAGAAAATCAGATAAAACATGCTTAAATGCTGCTATCCGGTGGGATCGGCCGCTTAGGTACTTCTGATTTTCATGGAACAGAAGACTGAAATTCATTTTGAGTGAATTCAAGCACAGTGTTCCTGGTGTTCTGTTGCTGCCACTAATTCTAATGGCAAAGCAAAGGGTACAGATGAAACAAAACCTGAGAACACTAACCCGCTCTCCTGGGGGGCCAGGAGGTCCGTCATTGCCCGAGGTGCCCTTAGGAGAAAGAAAAGCAACAGAGAAATGTTGTCAGCTTTGTTGGACGTGTGAGACTGTGATGTGAATACAATTTAAGCCAAAGTGCAGGCACACAGGATACACAGCAAGTCGCATGCGCGTTTACATTTCTGCATGAATATTGCACATTATGAGGTTTCAGATTTAGAATGGACGTGCTCGTACAAAGCTTTGTGGAACGTGTGACCACAAATTCCTAGTGAATGTTCAATTTGAACATTAACGCTTCCACAGTTGAAAGTCCTCAGCGCTCACCTTTGCACCGGGCTTTCCAGTTGGTCCTCTAGCTCCTCGTCCGCCTCGTGGACCCTATATTCATTGTAAACAAACATTGAAATGAAATACACCGACAACAGAAGTATGCAAGTACAAATGTATAATCAGTGTACTTTTGATATCCATGTCACATTAAAATTTCCCACCAGCTGCATTTCTCGTTCAAGAAAAACAAAAAAACAAAAGAAAAGAAAAAATGAATTGATGAAACAGACCCAGACGTGGGCACATAAAGGGTGAAATTTTCATTTCAGCAGCATCAATTATTTATGGGGAATGTTTGGGCTCAGTTAGCAGACAGATGAGGTGCTCACCGTTGGGCCACGTTGCCCTCGAGGGCCCGCTTTGCCAGCAATTCCCTGAAAGACAAAGACAAAAACTTTGAATTAGGACAAAAACATACCTTGTCTCATCTTTATCCAGCCCTGGACTGACTGTCAGGGATAAAACATAATCACCTGAATGTATTTGGAAAAATAAATGAATATAAACATAAATTTAAAAAAAATCACATTTCTGTGTTAAGCAGTTACCCACAGGCACTTGACAGTTGGAACTAGCAGTCATTTCAACCCTTCTTGGACCAGGTGTACCTGGGTCTTAGTGTCTGAGAGCACAGGTGAGCTTGTCTTGTCAATAACAAGCCACATCATTCAACAGCTCTCAACCATACCTTCGTCTTTCTCTCCAGGCCTCTCAAAAGCTGTGTTCATACAGATGAATAAACACAGCTTGCTGCCTCAAAACCAAAAAGTTTATAGAAACCCATTTTATGACAAGGTCAGAGTGATAATGGAATAAGGTGCTTAAAGTTTAGTGTGGAGAAATATCCTAACTTCAGTCCTATTCGACATCAGTGGAACCATAGGCTTTATCCAAAGAGTTCATTGAAGTTACGTTTGATCAAATTATTTCAAAGTGAGGGAGAATGTTACGGCAGCAGATCAATGAATTGCTATATTTGTATTTGAAAGGCAGGATTTCTATGTTCCTAGTTGGAAGGTTCAACTACAAAACTCTAAGTTCAGATTTTTTAACTGAAAAGTTGGCAAAATTGTGCGAAAGTGTGTCAGAAGCCTGGAAAATATGTTACATCCAAGTTGACCACAATCCAGTAAAAACATGGACGCTCGTGTGCCGTGGCCTTTTCCAGACCTCAGACTAGCCACTGCTGCTGCTCGCCATCGTTACCTCAGAGTTGACTGCTATTAACGTCAGAAAGTCAACAGTCAGCCAATATCACTATTTATAACACTTCTTTCTTGAATTTTTCAAATTAAGTCACACATATACCTGATACTATTCACTGTTTATCAATAGATGTGTTGCTTCACTTTATTTGTTTTTATGTAATTATGTAGTTAATAGTTGGGTGTAATGTTTGTCCATATTTTGTGGTGTAGAAATAAAAAAAACTGCCTTTCAATGTAAAATATCATGTCTTAGACCCTTAATATGCACTGAAAATTATGTTTTTTTCAATGTCCAAACCATCTGTACGTCCCCTCTTTTTACCATCAGTGCATTTCGTTTAGTTTTCCAGAATTTTGCTCACCCTTGCTCCTTTTTCGCCATTTGCTCCGGGGAATCCATTGAAGCCGGTGGAGCCCTGCAAGGCAGATCGGGAAGGGGTGACATTAAAGGGGTGCAAGGTCTGACATAAAAGATGACGACAGATTATTTAGCCATGAGGCTGAAGAGAAAAGTGGCACAATTGTTCTGGCGCTGTCTAGAACAAGTCTGTGCAACAGAGACTGTAAAGCCCTTCCTTATAAAAGGCTGCCATAAAGCTCCACACAGAAAAATAAACACCTTGAAAAGGAAAGCCTCACATCTTTTAGAGATGTATAGAATGAAAAAGATGCTAGCACAGTGTGTGCCTAAAACAGGGAGATAAAGGAGGCAACAGAACAAATACAGACAAAAGATGGGGAAGCATGGGACCCCATCCGATACCCATCGGCAATTCAGTTACTGGGCTTTTGCAGACTTCGCTCTCTGATAGTGGAGATGGCGCCACTCAAACAAATACTAGGAGGGCAATCACTGTTGGATGAATAACACAAGTATAAAGCAAGTTACAAATACAGCCTCACTTCATGAAGAATCAGGAGGCTCAACCAATTCAAACTAAACGTGTCTCTGCCTCAGCTGTCAGTCCTGATCAGGAGCATATCTCATTTCGAGTTTGAAACATTCTCAAGTGCAGCGTACATCTGCAGCGGTCATCACTGCCCGTGTGCATATGCATATGACCCTATGCAGCCCAGGCAAAGGCAGCACAACAAAGCCATGTGGACAGAATTGCAAGAGGTAAACAACCCAAGACTGTGGCGACAGCAGGGAAGGGACATTTATGCTGCCTAATTTGTTTTTCACAGAGGTGCCGTTTTAGTAAAATGAAAGGAGAGCTGGTACTGAACAAGCATGACTTGCGCCACAGAGATAAGATAGTCTGCTGAAGGTTTTGCAAATGGCATCCAGAATTAACGATGTGGGAAAGCTGTTAACAGAGAGTGATGGGGTGCAGCGTCCAAAAACACAGCCAGTAGAGGGATTTATGCACAGGCTGATTGAGGGGGATAAAAGCTGATCCCGGCCAAGACTTTGACCCTGAAGCTACTCATAAGGACGATGTGACATTTTCTAACACTGATGTTACTTTGTAATGGAAACATGAGCTTTTCGGGTTCCTATTTCACACAACAAACAGCGGCACTCTTTTCCATTAATGAAAAAGTTATTTTTTAAATGCGTTGGCCTATGAAAACATCTAAGTTACCACAAAAAGTTAAACTTTCTTTGAAGTCAAAGCGGCTGTCATAAATGTCAAATTCTGGAAATTGCCTCCCTTTTTTTGCTTTTAGAAGAAAACTCTTCAAATGGAGGCAAAAAAAAGGGAAAATGCAGAAGCCCGCTCTTTATGCCACACTGAAGTCAGGATGCCTTTACTGTCTCTCCAAAAATCTGTTATCTTAAATGTCCAACGCTTCAAAGGAAGAAATCTTCTGGACTCCGATGGACACCTTTGTTTACAGATTTTGTTTATACTTGGTTATGGATATAAACTGCAGTGTCCATTCTGGTTTTTGTACTGGCTGCATAACGTTTTGCTGAATAATGAGATGAAAAAGTAATTTGAAAGTGAAAGTAACAGTGGGGAAATCGGAAATGACAGGAGTTGATGGATTAAAAACATACGTAAACTCCACGTAAAGATTTGTGGCACACACTCTGCTCACGATGACATTAACAAGCAGAGCAGGAGACTTGCACATCTGGATGTACGTCTGGAGAGTAGGTCATACCGGTGTTAAGGTGTCGGTGCTGACAGCAGCGGAGAGGATCTAGCTGCACCAGCACATACTGATAGCAGAGCTGTGGCAGAATGGCCAGCAAGACACCGCAAAGAGTGGCAGACTCTTAGATAATGGTTGGAGTTTAAGGAGTAAGGACAGATGATGACTGTAGCAGGTAACTATGCCAGTCACGTTTCCAAGGAAACCCAAGCAGCAAGTGTCCGCTTGGGTTTACGCTTGTGCATCGAGGGCTGAGTCAGCAGGTTTTAGAAAGGCATGCGAGAGCAACTTTAGAAAGGACTGTGTGGTTTGCACACACATGCAAGCACATGAATCTAAATCTCAGAGTCCCTCAGGAAAAGTGGAGCTTCTCATCCTGTCCCTCAGTGAGAGTCTAGCCACTCTACTGAGGATTTTCAGCCGCTTGTATCAACAATCTCATTCTTCCAGTCACTACCCACAGTTTTTTAGATCCACCAGTAAACGGAGTCATGCTTTTTGGCTCAAGTCTCTCTTCACCAGAACCACATTACTGCACGTGCCGCACCACTCGTGGCGCCGCCTCCAAACCTGAAGAGAGCTTTCCTCTTATTTCCAACTGAGAACTATTGTCTCCTATCATTATTATATGTCTTATTACCAAAGAAAACCTTAACATTTAAAAGGAGTTCCGTCAGAAAAAGTTCATGAACCACTTTCCTGGGTTTTATTTCCCTTGACCAGACACTGAACACCTTCAGCTGGCTCTGATCTCTAACACCCCATTGGATACATTCGAAAAATTCCTCTGCTTTGATCAGAAGATTTTAATTTTCCTCACATACCTTGGGGCCTTGTCTTCCAGGGTACCCAGGCAATCCAGGGACTCCAAGTTTTCCCTAAAAGATACAGAGAAAAAGAAAAGACAGAGATTTTATTCTCATTTGCCACCAGAGACACTGTTAGAGTCTGTGTATAAAGTTCACAGAGGCATTGCAAAAAGCTATAAACTTATAATCATAAAGTTTTACTTCTGGTGTGGGATAATGTTTTTAGTACCATGTTTATGAAACTGATGTCATCTGTGCTGAGGTTTTTTTTTGTTGTTTTTTTTTTTTTGTCCAAGTTTCACAAGGTGTGTAGTTATTAAGAGTAAAACAGGATTTGATGTCACTGTTCTCCGAGTCTTGACACACAGGCCAAATCCTTTTCTGTAGGATAATTTCAGTAACAACAAACTGTATCTGACTCTGTGCAGCAAATTTGAACAAATTAAACATTTCTGTTGTATTTTACTCTCCTGATGTACATCCACGCAAACCTTCACTGTGGGAATGTTATATATCAAACTGTACTGCAAAGTCAACAAACTGCTAATTAGATTTATAGACATCTCTTTTATCCTCATCCATCCATCCATCCATTATCTACTGCTATTTAGCGTAACAAGGATTTGTTGGAGTCTATCCCAGCTCTCTTTGGGTAAAGGGCAGGTGTACTCAATGGGCAGGTTGCCATTCTGTCCTCATCTTTAAAATAGTTTAGCAGACGTCTTGTTACAACCTTTAGCATTACGTTGACAGGCCACTGTGAGGTAACATAATCTACATCAAAATCAAAGAAATACAGGCCATGCGGACTAATTAAACTGCGGGATGAGAAAGTCTGAAGCTGAAGATGCGCAGAGGTGTTACATATTTGTAGTGAAAATTTGTTTGCGTGTATTTAAAAAATAATAATGATATAGTTACCTTCTCGCCTGCTAAACCCATGGGACCAGACTCTCCAGAGGGCCCTGATTTGCCCTTAGGACCTTCAGGGCCATCCTCTCCTCTGGGTCCTAGTACACCACCCTCACCCTGAATAACAAACAAACAAACAAAGACAAATGAGACATCTCTGCAGCAGCAAACTTTATTTTTTTCTTTAGATATAATAAACTACCTTGTCACCCTTGATGCCCATGTCGCCTTTGAAGCCAGGGAATCCATCTTCTCCCTGGAGGTGAAAGTATTATATATACTTATTCAGCTAAGCAATTGAGAGACAAATAAAAAAAAATTTAAACATATTTTAAATCCCAAAATAACATATTACTTATGTGAAAGAACTGTTGTCAGACCTTTAAACAATAATAAAAATCAATAGTGTGTCCCTGAAATGCAGTTACACACACAGAATGAGCTTCTTCAAAAGGACCTTTACTGACACCTAGTGGCCATATAAATGAAGCTTAGACACGTCCCGCTCTTTGTTATTGCTTGTCTCTGTTACTCTGCTGACACCTGGTTGTACGAATTGAGAATGCATGTCCCCCCCCCTTATTATTATTGGTTGAGCGATACAATTTTCTCTATATATTCACTAATGGGACCAATATTTCGGATATCATTTTATTTTTAAACCCACTAAGTCAGAAAATAAATCACAGTATTATTAGCTTTGACCAATGCCTAATAATATGCTACATGGAACTGTAAAATTAAGGTAAAGTAATCAACCTAGTTATTTATTCTCTGAGGAGCCTCAATTTTGTGATAATATAAAGCAAAAATTACACAAATTTAGCAACAGGCTATGCTTATTCACTTCAGTCCACAAAAACAAAGGCAATAGGTTAATCTTCACTGAAACTGGCCCCCAAAACAGTCTCATTCCAGTGAAATGATTCACAGTCCATTAGAGCTCAGTGGCATGAGGACTTAAATGCCAGCCTGATGGGCTTTTAAGAGTTTTTCCGTTTGGCAAATTCAAAGAAAGTCTCATGTGAAAAGAACATGTAACTCTGATGGAACCATTTCTGGAGGACTGACATTTGTCACCCAAGTTGTGGAAAAGCAGGATCCTGTAGGAGGGTTTACCTTTTCTCCTTTGTCACCTTTTAGGCCTCTAATTCCTTCAGCACCCTGGAATATGTGGAAAATACAGTCCGAATGAAAAACAAGGACAATCATTGTGGAAGCACATTACTGTATACATTTTCTTGTACGTACTTTAACGCCACGAGGTCCAGGATAGCCGATGGATCCCATGGGACCTGGAAAACCCTAGAAAAAAAAAAAAAAAAGGGAAATACAAGTTGTTACAGATCGCAGATTCGTGATGTGGCTTTTCTGTCTTTATAGAAACAGATTTCAGATCATTTTTCCACTTGCACTTAACGTTTTGTTAGAATCAATTTACTCAAAGTCCATGATTTCTAAACATGAGAACACTTACTGTACTGAAATAACAACAACCCATAATTTGTTTTACACTCATGCCATGTTTATCACACAGAACAAAATCATTTGTCACTAGACAAAGGCATTTAGTTCAGAGCGGTAAATTTCCAGTCATTTTCCTGATGGTGTATACATTTTGTGTTCATTCTAAACCTCGGTAAGCCGCATGGTTTACTCTGCGCTTTGTCACTTTTCATGAATTTGTAATTAGATACATCATCGTAAAATCCACATAAATAGAAACATCACTTTCAACTTACAGCTGATCCTTTTTCGCCTGCAGGACCTTCTTTGCCTGGGTGACCCTGAAAAAAAAAAAAGAAAGACCTTTTTTTTTTACCAGCTGATCACGTTGTCATCTGAATTTTGCTTGAAGGATAGAAATATGGAAAAGATATCAGACGTGCAGCTTACAGGAGGTCCATCAGCACCTGCAAGTCCAGCCAGACCTTGTTTCCCTTGAGGTCCCTACAGAAAGAAAGAAAGAAATGGAGGTGGATGGACAGACATGCGGACATATAGTTACAGTTCCGTTTAATAGATTACCATATTTCTTTAAAACCACAAATAAAATGCTTACGTTTGCCAAGCTAAGTGCTTGTGCTCATGAAGTGTGTATTTTCACATGTGTTTCTACCTCCAGAGAAACCACCAAAAGGCCTATAGCTCAGCCACAAATCTGCAGAATCACTTATGAGCGCTCGACTGAAACATGCACTTATCAGGGCAACAGATTTGTGGAGGAGGTCTAAATGGGTGTCTGGGTTCCCTTTTACTTACTTTTTCACCAGGAGGCCCGATTGGACCTTGAGGACCAATAAGACCCTGAAAGACAATGAAGCCACATCTGTTAATGCAAGGAAGAACAACTGTTGTACTTGAGTTCATTTAGAAAAAAATATTTTTATTTTTATGTTAATCTACAGAAGTAATATACTTGTTTGTTACGTAGTGAGGCTCTTTCGTCCTTCATTCTATCCTTCTGCTTGTTTAGATATATTCAAATCTATTTATCTTGCTGTGAATAGGGAGGTTTTGTTTTTTGTTTTTCTAGTGATTTTAAAGCTGCACCCTTAAAAGACTTCCTGACAATCCCATGACAAATATAAAAGTAATAACAGTCCAAATAGGTGAGCTGTGTTTTTTTCCAGTGGGCCTAACTGGCAAACACTCAAATGGCTCTGGCCAGGTGCAACTACTTTGAATGAGCTGTTTTTTCAACCTGTACACCATCAGGACGAGACTCTGTTAATACTTTCCAGAGGAATGACACCATTCTGTTCATACTGTTGGACTGAAATTATGCCCCTGAAAAGGTCTTTTAATCCAGACTAAAATATTTAAAGTACTGTTTTATGTTAAAGCTGACATTAAAAAAGCAACTTTTTTCCCACAATGTGATTATAAGTATGTTTCTTTTGTAGTCATGCCCAGACAATGTTAATGAGAACCGGTGTAATAACTTTGCTCTGTTCTGGTATGACTTGTTTCAAATGGTGAAGGCTTGAGAACTGAAAAAAATGAATGAGTAGAAGAAAAAAAAAACGGAGAATGAAAAAAAAAATGTCAGAGGAGTTTTGATGTAGAAAACAGGAGTGTGAGAGATCATCTGAGATGAGAATGGTGAAGAGGATAAAGCACGAAGACAGACGGGTGAAGAGCAAAGGGAGGAAGAGACTGATCGAGAGACAAAGTGAGAAATAAACGGTGGAAGACACAGTGATCTAACAGGGTTGGAATAAAGAGATAAAGACACAAGGAAAGTAAAAAAAAAAATACTAACGTGTGGACCAGGCAAACCCTGTTGCCCAGGAGGCCCCCCTTCTCCTTGTGGACCCTTAACACATGAAAGGAAACACAAAATCAATTCATGTTTAATTCAGATCACCAAGATTGATTCGGTGTTATTATATTGCACAACATCCACTACTGTTTTAACACTGCACTATTTGAAGATCTATAGATCATTTAGATCTAAAGATTAGTTAAGATAGATTTATTCATAAAGATGCACACTAATGATGTCACAAAGTAGCAGACTAATTTGTACGGTAACAACTTTTGGCATCACTGTTGACATTTACTCAGCAAGATCCATTTTCCAAAAACTCAAAACTGTAACATTAAAACCTGTCACGCTGTTACAACAAACAAAATCAATCTTTTTCACAGGTTTCTTGTCAGTGGCTGCAAATGTAATTACAGTAGTAAACGTGTTCTTTTGTAGTAAAGGATACCTTAAAAACACTGCTTGGTGAGTACGCTCATAAACTCTTAGAAAACTATATGATAATGGACATTTTAAGGTTGTTTTTTTTTCTGAGCTTCAGAAAACATAGATATTTTACATATCCATATTAACAGATAAAATAGAGTTCTCTACCCCGTCTGAAACTGCTTCTTTCTTCAGTTCAGTTGCTCAAACACAACATGTGGTCCAACTGTCTTCATCAAAGATCTGCTAACCTCATTCAAAAATCCCACTAAAACCTTTCAGGATGATAAATGCATGATGAGGTCATGGACAGACACGCTGCACTGTTGAATGCTTTACTCTTAGAAATCAGACTTAGTGGTATATGGAAGAAGGTGGGAGCAGTATAATAACCTCCTCAGACCTTCTATGTTCACATATGTAGAAACACATGTTGGATTCTCTGTACCATAATATTATATGGTGTTTGACGCCAATACCAAACAAAATCCCGGGTTTCAGGAGATTAACATATCCACTGCTTTCGTTTTTAACCATTTGTCTTTGAGTCTTCCTTCAACAGCTGACTTATGTCATCACTTCTTGTCATGCCACACTGCAGTTAAAGGTCACTGACCTGCAATGAGGCAAGCCCAATGATAAAGTGGTTGCTTAGGTGGTCCTGAACAGTCTGATTTTCTACCTTTCTTTCAAATAAATAAAACATATCCCACCATGTTTCCTTTGGGACCGGCAGGCCCATCAAGTCCTGGAAGACCCTAAAGAGATATAAATTCCGCGATTAAAATCATTGTTCATGGAAAAGCATTTCATGAGAACTGAGAATTAAGTGTGTAGACAGCAAATAAATAGCATACTTACAGGCTGTCCTGATGGACCAGGAGACCCTCTGGGGCCAAGTAAACCTCTAGGTCCCTGTATATCAAGGCAAACAAAATGTTAAAGAAAACCATAAAATGACACTTGAATTCTGAATAAAGATTATTTGTTTTAGAGTTTTAGACATTTTCTTTACCATGTCTCCTGCATTAACATATGACATCTAGTAACATACTAAAACAGCAAAAATCCTATGTAGTTATAGCCCCTAAATATGTTAAATACTGACCCCATGTGGTTGTGAGTGGAAACTGCAGGTGCAAAAAAGAAAAAGAAACCGTTTCTCCCCTCAAAAACTTACGATATCCACAAAAAGTCAATACATATACTTTGTCCATTCATCTGAAAGCCAGACGGTGATAAATTGTTTTAAAAGTATGTCTTTAAAAAAAAAGATGACGCCGTTTTGGGTATGACAGGAAGCAAGCTCTCATGCAACTCTATGGCCCATTTAAACAGCACTTGGCAGAATGTGGGATTTTCTCACGGCTATTCACAGAACAACATATTTCTAAGCTCTATTTTCTGATCTGCTGTGTAAAACCACTTTGTCCTGGCAAGGTCGAGATTAGAAAGGCAACGATCCTTGCAGACAGGAATGCCATTACAGTGCTAAGAAAGAGTGGATGGGACGGCTGCGTGCTTAAATAGCTGCCAAAATGAATGCAAAGGGGAATGAGTGGGTAAGACACATTTTCACAAAACCTACTTCTTTGCTAAAGAACAATTTAAGCTTTATTTTAACATCCCCTGCCTAGCGTTGTATCAGATAACAGTAAATATACTCACACTCTCTCCTGCCACACCTCTCTGCCCAACCTGGCCGTCTTCACCCTTTTGTTACACAGAAAAATAATGTTTCTGTTAGGACGACTGAGTCATTTTAAAGAAAAGCGGTGTGAGACGGATGATGGCTGAGGCACAGCTTACTCTTGGTCCATCCTCTCCTGGGGGTCCTGGAGGACCTGTGGAGCCCTGTTCTCCCTGGAAAAGATCAGCGAAAATGTAGAGTCACAACAGAGTTCACATGCTTGATTTCTGTGGCTGAGATAAAAGAAAAAAATCTTAATTTTCACTTATTTAAGTAAAAACTGATGTGGGTCAGAGGAGAGCAACTAAAACAGGAAGAAACTGCCTTTAATCTCCAGTAGGCATGGCCACCACAACTGGCATGGACCTACAATATATGATTTTCCCTATTCATAGTACTCTATAAGGCCCGGCCTACCTCCTGGGTCCCTGTAATTACTCAGTATAGGATAAGGCTTTAAAGTCTGTCTATAAATACCCCTCTGTGATCTCCGTGTCTCTTTTTGAGTTGGTTACGTAGAACCAAATTCCACAAAAACTAAACTCAGCACTAAATCTATTCGCCTCCAGGTCTGGTTAAGGGTTGCCCAAATGGCTCTGGAGCCCCACCTCTCGTAACTGGGTCAAACGTCCTAATGAGTTCCCACTGGTTCAGGATTTACATCTGTTAACACTAGAGTGCCCATGGGATGGATGGAAGGTGGCTTTTGAACTACCAGTATGGTATGGTGCTGCTGTAAAGAGAGGCTACGTGGAGGCAGTGACTGTTATCAATGAATATTTGGGCTCAGTGGGATATTAGTTTTGGAGAAGAGTCCTCACTGTTGTTGTTCCTCTGACTTTGAATATTTACAAAACCCTAAACTTTCTCTCTTCATACTTACCCTATGACCTTTCTCTCCAGGTAGACCAGGGAGGCCATCAAAACCACGGTCACCCTGAAAGGAAAACCAAAAAAACCCCAAAAGGTTTTTAAAACATTGGGATGAGGCAGCTCTCAACATGCATACTATGGATGTAGAAGGGTTTTTTTTTTTGGTTTTTAGGAAATATGGTGTACACGCTACCTTGGCGCCAGACTCTCCAGGCATTCCTCGTGCACCGTCAGCACCATTACGACCCTGGAGAACATACACACATTACAGTAGGAAAACACACTCAACAAATAATATGGTTTTAGGGAGTAAGCATGAGGAAGATGGTATACTTTTTCTAACTAGTTAACAGTTAAATAAACATAGCTTAATGAATCTAAACAACACACAGGAACAATTACTGCGTGCAGCTGGATCGTATGAAATTGGGCCATGCTTGAAATGAAGCAGTCTTCTGTTCAGGCACTGACCTGACAGCTCTTACTGTTGTGACAGAAATAATGGGACTTTGAGAATTTACACTTATTCTAGTACTGCTCTGGAGTAACTCTGTGCCAGTAAATATAATAAATCTAAACCCCCAGAATCCAGGCAGATAGGAAAGATGAGAAAATTGATTTTACCCTTTTTCCTGCTTTTCCTGGTGAGCCAGTTGGACCCTGAAGACCTCTAGGTCCCTAAAGAGAACATATAAATCAATGTATTTATGTTGAGGTGTTAAAGTGGGAAAGAACATATTTCATGCACAAATCAAATTGATACCTGAACCGGAAACAGGTCTCTGATATGCATCTAAAAAATATTGTACTCCTCTTACCTGTGGCCCAGATTCTCCGGAGTCACCTTTAAGTCCAGGAGCACCAGGACGTCCCTGTTTAAAATTTAAAACACACACAGCCGTTCGGTGAATGAAAATGGCTTCATCAAGACAAATGTTCTGTCATATGATCCTTTGCCGTCGCACCCAGTGTAATCTTGCTTGGACTAGAACCTAATGGAAATCCAAACACTCATTTGAAACTCAGATTGTGCACAAAGAATAGGAAGATGTGTGCAAAACTTCCCTGGTATCCCAAAATTAAAGCGCTGGCTTGAAAAGACGGTTTGAGGACTCATCTGTAACATTGCCAGATATGTGGGAATTATGTCACAAGATAGTTTCTTTTGTGTTTCAGATGTGTGTTTTGTGATTTTGACCGCTTAAGCATTTGCCTCTGTTTGAAAAAAATATACTAATGTTAAATAAAATATAAAAAGATCCACTGAACTACTGAGAAACTGACAGATTGTAAGCGTGTGTGTTTGCATGTAAATGGGTGTTCAAAAGCTCCTCACCAAAGGACCAGATCTTCCTGCCATGCCCGTGGGCCCTGGAGGACCTCTCATTGTTAGCTGTGGATCAGAGAGAAACTATCTATGACCACCAGTCAAACCCTGGAGACACTCATGCATGCTGTTAGTCCTCAACACTTAGATAAATTGAAATAAATCCTTGATCTTGTAATACTATGTAATAATGATAGAAGAGGTTGTAATACGAAAGTAAAACGAAATTGATGATCATTTGATGCATAAAAATAGTGCATAAAGTGCATTTTATGAAGCAGAAACTTGCAATATAAATGCATGATTTCTCATAGTTGACCACAGGGCAGAACAAAAAACCTGCCTGTAAAGTTTTTTGCAGTTTGATGACTATATGACATTATGTTATATCTAAAAAGACACAGTGTTCCACTGTGTTCTATGCACAGAACAAAGTTCACAAATTAGTTAGTACATGTGCACTGAATCCTTTTTTTTTCTTGAATATGTAGAAGAGGGCAAATAATCACAGAACAGTGGAAGGGAATGTCATTTCAAACTGTCCCCACCTCAGGGCCACGTTTGTTAAGACACCTTTGGTGCTGACAGGTTACAAGTGCCTTATAGACGTTAAGTATCTAAGTAATCAGCATTTGTGCAACACTTAACTATGTCCATGTGTTCAACAACTGTCACACCTTATTGAAAGCACCAAAATTCAACCTGTTTTCAACAGCGCGATGGTTGTCAGGGACCCCTGAGTGGGCGTGAACATCTGTTATGGCTTAACGTCCTTACTAACCTGAATGAGGTTCATATTATGGAATTTAAAACATTTAAAACATAATGATTGGGGCCCATTAATAATTACTTCTGCGTTGTATCTTTCACTGCAATTTCTGAGCTATTTAAAAAGTGTCTTTTATAAATATTTGAGCACTGACTGATTTGAGTACATTCATTCAAATAAATGAAAAACAATTTTGTACGTGACATACACCTGGTTTTCAGCAGCTGTGGAGAACACACCAAGAGACAGAATATTGTAAAAAAGTATTTACTGCAATGAAAATAGGGTAGTGAAGTCTTATTTAGCACTTATACGTACTCTAGCCTGGGACAGGATGGCCTGAGCCTGGGCTTCCTGGGCCGTCACCACGGGCCCCTTGTGTGCCTCACCCCCTGCACGGAACTGTCGGACACGGACAAAGAAAGGAAGCGCAATCAAAAATAAATTGACTTGTGTCGTTTTAACAGAGACATCTATTGGTAGCCCCTGGTAAGTGTTTTCAAAATTCTGCTGCCAATAAAACACGCACACACACACACGAGCACAGATACCCGCTCACACAAATATGTGTCACTGAGCATTTTAAATCCTCCGTCACTGGTTCCACTCCATTGAGCTGGCTGACATTTACAAAGCAAGTGATTTGTAACCCAAAGAAAATAAAGCTGCAATCCTTGGCCTACTGGCGAAGCAATAAGCTACATGAACTAACTGAAGTGAGTTCATGGGCTGGTGCCTGAGATTAAAGAGCGCTGGATGTGAGGGAAACAGTACAGACAGCAGGGTGGGCATGTGGGAAGCAGCAGGACTTACTGGAAGCATCAGAATGGTACCTGAAGGCCCGGGAACACCGTCTGAACCAGGAATACCTGGACGCCCCGGAGGGCCCTGCAGAATTGCAGAAGGGAGAAAATGCTGTCAGTGTGAACACAAAACATTCCTGGATCCAAGAGCAAAAAACCAAATAAATTATATACATTCATTATTCTTTTGCTACTTTTCTCAAATTTGGGAACGGGCTCGGGAAAGTGAAAACAGCAACAACAGTAACAATTTACTCATTGAAGAACTACTCTGTTCTCAGAAAACCTTTAGTTACCGACAGCAAACATTTAAAAAGAGGAGTTAATTTTGACTTTATAACAATATTTTATATTGTAAGAGACATCGCTGGCCATTTAACATCATTAATAAAAAGATAACAGTAAATCAACTGATAAAGAATTGGGATATGGTTTTTTGGGTGACACAGAATGCCGTGCCGGGTCAGACTTTGCACAGATTAACAAAATCTACATCAGATGTTGGGGGACCAGCTGATTAAAACAAAAGGCACTGAGACATGGATGGACTTAGGCAGAGATGATCGAACTGTCGGAATGCTGCCACACAACCAGCCCCAGCACGCAGAAGACATGGAACCAATTTAAAATTAAAAATTGTCTCTTAGTTGCCAACAAATACCTGCTGACTCACTGTCCTAAAACCAACAAACAAAAGATTAGGGAACCGTGTTGGTAATTCGAACAGTTGGTGCTGTGGCTTCCTAAAACTGGGAAATTGGCTCCAACAGATTTAGGGAACAACACTCAAGAACTCTGTTTGAAAATAAATTTCCAAGATACTGCATACAACTCGGAAGCTTCTGAGCCTCTGGTAGAGTACGCAAGCTTGAAGAGGGCTGCCGCCTACATGGGTGGGCCACTGCTGAACTGTAGTATTCATTGTCAGACCCGCCTCTTGCATGAAACATCAACATCAAAACCTGGCCTTTACACATCAAACTCTCTGCTACAAACTACGGGATGGAATCACAGCGACGACATCCATCTTTTACACAGAGTCAGTAAAGTCCATGGGTGTTTTTATGGCGGCTAATTGAGGCACTTACGATGCTGTCTTAAATATTTTGGATAGATAGCCGTCATAGTTGTTCCAGACAGTGTAAAAAACCCTAACAATTGCATAAAAGCTCTTCAGACTAAATAACAATCACATTACTTTATAAGACTTTGATGATGATAAAACAGTATAAATGTGTCATAAATCAGGTCAAGACTAAGCAGTGCCCACTACTTTAAGCAAAACCAGGATCTACTTAGCAGCCTTGTCATGTGCAGCAATCTCATACTGACTCAAATTGATGCCATGTGTTCCCATTTGCCTGTTCCCAGTGGTGGTAAATTTTCTCCATCATTGTTTTAAAGGTTAGCATAGCGGCATCTAGCAATAATGACGTTCCTCTAGGGCTGGGAAAATGGCGTTTGAATGGAAAGGAACGGCGTAGTACTCATGAGAGAAATTAACTGATCAGACCTCAAGTGCAGGCAGACGCTGGCGCAAAGTAAAACCACAAGACTACAGAAAGCAGTCACTTTTATTACCCCTGTCAATCCTCGCCGAGACAGTTTCTCGTGGGAGGAAATGAAGGAAGGGGAGGAGGGACTTTTGGACCAACAAAATATGTTGTGATGAGTGACCCTGTGCAACAATAAACCTTTTGTATTGGTGATCATACAAGAGAAGATGCATTTGGGTGTATTGCGGCTGGTAATAAATGGTTAAGTTGCACATGGAGAGTAGATGTGCTGAGTGGGTGATGAAATAAGAGTGCAGGACGAGTACCGGGTTAGAAAAAAAAAAGGGTGGTCCAACTGTCAAGTGAAGGGTGGGGGACAGGCACTTATTCTGTGACATCCAATCAATCAGATACATGACTGGAGTCCCACAGAGCTGGGAGAAAAGGGCTTGAGATTTTCAGCTTCTGCAGCTTTTATAGCAAACTCCTTGAACTTCTCGGCAGTCCCAAAGCTCAGCAACACAGCTGTTTCTCAGAAAAGTTCTTTGTTAGTATATTGACAGTTTGTGGGCATCTCACTTCGCTGTGTGACTCCGCGTTGTTCCATTGTACTGCTGCAACAGGATATTTAGCCAAATGGTTTTAAAACATGCATAACAATGAAACAATGCTTCACGCCCCTCTAGCAGAGAAGAAGAGTTTATAGATAAGGAAAGGAGGGGAATTTAGGCAATGCTTTACTACCATAACTTATGAGGAGATAAGCGGTTAAGTTGGTTTCTAGATATATGTGACAGTAGAATTTTATTGATATAACAGCTTATTTAAAATACAAACTGATTAGTGCAAATATATTTTATTGGTCTTCCTATGGAGAAGATGTACATTCATGATGGGAAGAAAACAGGCTCACAAAGTTTCAAACAAATCTGGGATTTGTTATAAAATTTAGGAAAGCCTTCACTCACCCTCTCACCAGGATCTCCTGGCGGACCTAGGGGTCCTTGCAATCCTGGGGTACCAGGAACACCCTGAAACCAGACACACGTACACTTAACATATTAGCCCAAACGACTGCAGACCAGCATTTCCACCACAGTCAGCCGTCTTGTGATTCACATACAGCAGCCAACAAAGACAGAAGCAAAGCCTTCAGTTTAAAAGAAATAAGCCTCAAAATAAGTAGCCCCCAACCCCCATTTTTCTTTCCCTTGCACACACAGACATAGACATCCACACATTCATGCAAAAGTACAGTTTCTCCCAGCTCAAGCTTCATTGGCAATCAGGGCTGACACTCTTTCCATAAAGACATTTTTTCCTCCTTTAGCTGTTCTCCATCTGTGGAAGGCAGACAGGAGTGTGGGAGAATATGATACTCACTGCTGGGCCAGGGGCTCCTGGGGGTCCTTCTATAAGCATCCCCTGCATCAGGGAAAAAAATGGATACAGTAGCATTACAGGGTAGTATGTCAATCGGGAGACAGCGAGTGCTTTGGGTTTGGGGTTGAGGAGTTTAATTTCTAAATGCAGAAGACATTAACAATACTGCTGCTATTAGATGCCCCATTCTGTAAGGTACATATCTGAAAGATTTAGGAGTATCCCTGCGGTGGTACAGATGGAGCGGGAAGAGAGATCTCATTTGCAGCTGCTATTCCAGACGTTGTCTGGCCGTAAATTATATGCGATGCGCATCTAAAGAACTTCTGTGGCGATTTTTGTTTAGAAAGTGCCTGCTTTTGTTTATGGCCCTCGCGTGAATGGTAAAAGTTAAATCTCATCAGGAGGGCAGATAGGCTTCAAGTGAAACAATGAACTTGACTTCAGTTGCACTTAAAAATTAAATAAAGTAAGCTCCATATGAATATAAATCAAATTTACAAGAGATATTTGGTTCAAGAGTTAAAAGAAAACATATTCCTCGGAAAGTATGCAAGATTTGAATCAAGACTTTTATAGTCTCTTAAATCATTCGGTGCAGCTCAAATGCAAAGCTTATATGAAAGCCAGGCAGCAGTCATTCTGAATATAAGACCCTTATCTAAACATTTTGTTTGCTAAATTGCATCACCTTAATCACATGAGCAAGACATGATTAAGATCATGATAGTAGTTGAGCTTCAACTGTAGTTTCACTGCTGAAAAGATAGCAGGCTAACATTAGTGAAAAAAAAAGAATTACCATGGCAACGACTACTGAGACACATGTATAATATTATATCAGTAACAGCTTTGAGCTGTAGCAGCTGAATGACTTTGAATGAAAGTTCATCAAGCCACGTTCGCACGATCAGCCACTTTGCCCAATTCTGACAGAGCAAAGAACCGATTTGATGGTTTACATTCATAACTAAAAGTTTCTCATCAGACGTCAGACACAGCATGTGCACTGGGTACCTTTCGGGATGCGTTATTTGCATCAAAATTCACAAACGTCAAAAATCACATGATGAGACACGTCACGGCGATAAATCGGATATAAGTCGCTTCAGGCGAGAAGTGTAAATGTGGCCTCAGATTGTTAACTGACCTCACCGTCTCAGAGCAAAGCCAGTCTTCTCTTATGCATTTGGTAGGCCAGCATTAGAAAAGAAAACATCTGGAGGAAATTCATAATTTTTATCATAATGGCTCTACATTTCAGTGTTTCTCATTCACACATTAACTCACATATGTGTACTGATTGTGGGGGCACTGTGAAGCCATGTAAAGCCCTGGTCTGTCAAAGCCATATACGTAACATCTGTGTTATAGTAAGGTTTCGAGCCCATCTTTGATGCTTTTGTTTCTAATACATTCGAGACATATTTGAGGCTAAGTGTCAGAATGCTCAGGAATGCTCTGGCAGTGACTTCAGTTGTGAGTCTGCTTTGGTTGAGTAACAGCTGCCATATCTGGCTAGGCTTGAGTTAAGGATTTTAACCAGTTTGGGCTATGATTTGTCAAGTATGGCCGCAATCACACCAAATGTCGACCATATGTGGTGACATGAGTTCTGGTGAAGGAGAATAAATAACTAAATCAACCTGGTTCAGGTATGGTAGCCAGACGCAGGCCATTTTACTAGAATTGTACACTCTACCAGGAGCAACTGGTTTCTCTGGACCAACAGATTTGGGTCAGTGTGCGCACATGTCATTTTAATGCATTGGGACATATGAGTGCGATTTGTACCGGCTCAATGACAGCAGGTTCACCCTTCTCTCCTTTTTCTCCAAGGTAACTCTGACTTCCACCCACCTGAGGATATTAGACAGATAAAAATAAGTTTGTTAATAATAAGATCGTTATGTATACAGAGGCAGGAAAGCGGTTTGACAGTCAAAATGAAACAAACGTCTATAATGTATAATAAAAAGATTGAAATAGTTTTAAAAGGCAAAAATTATTTTCATTTTCAAATGATGGGAATAAACAATACACAACAAGAATTATTTCATTTGTAAGAAGCAATAATTTCTTGTCTTTGGCCCAACTGCTACTCATTAAGCATCCCAAAGGAGATGCGAAAAAAAAAAAAAAAAAAAAAAAAAGCAGGAAAAAAGACCCCAACTGTGCTTTAACTGTGGTGGTTGTTACCTGACACTATCCACACAATGACTTCACACAAGAAGAATCCACAAACCAACTACAGAGCCGTTTCTAAAGCCCACTAGACTGTACAGTTCTGCCTACAAAGGAAACCAGTACTTCATGACAAATTCATAAAAAAAATTAAAAAAAAGGTACAAATCCATAAAGATGGGCCAGGACTGTCAGAGCAGTAAAGATGAACTTAGACCAGGCAGATCTCAAGCCAGCATCCACACATACACGTTTCTGCTTCCTTCTTTTAAAAATTTAAATCCTGAAGTTAAAAAAGAAATGCCTGAGGACAAAATCACAGTAGAGACAAGTTCAGCAGTTGCTGTCTGGGTGTAGAGATATATATTATATACTTGATGAAAAAAACCTGCAACGGCTGTTTGTCATCACATTAACTATATAGCGTCATGGTGGAATGTCAAAGGTATGTATCTGATAAACAGCAGAACTCATTAGAGTCGAAAGGTTTTAGAGTCAGCGTTTACCATCTGTTTATTTATGGAAGACAAGGTATATGTTGGTGCTTGCTTGTACATTTGTGTTTCCTGTTTTTGCATGTAGAATACTTGCATAAAACAACAAAGAGAGGGCACCACCAACGCTCCACCAGCATCTCCCACATGTTTTTACATTCCTCCAGAAGACCACAGTTAACCCCCTCCCCAACCACGCCTGACCTCGGCTGTACTTACACTCTCTCTGAAGCCTGGGACGCCGGGACCAAACTCCTCCTCCTCCTCCACTCCTGATGTAGGTTTAGGATCAGGGGGGGAATAATCTCCGTAATCATAGTCATACAGGGACTCTCCAAATCCTTTGTTGTCATAGTTCTTCAGGTCGTATTCCTTAAACTCGTTCAGGTCAGTAACAGGATCAATGGTCTTTTGGGAGTCCACTGAGACACCAGTTTCCACGGCAACGGTTGGGTCCACGCCGACCTCTTCCACACCAGTGATGTAATCATCCACGATTTCCCCTTCATAATTCTGGGGTCGGTCCAGGCATTGCAAAGAGATAAAAGAGCATGGCGGTTTAAGGCAGCGTAATGTTTTCATTACTTGTATTTCACATTCCAAACACTATTATTAAAGTACCTTAAATTTAGTGAGAGACACACAATGAAATGTTCACACAATCAAATGTTATTTTACCCTATAAATATGTCTTTAATAACTTAGTATTATGTTAAGGACTAGTATTACAGCTGGTTTTTGTAATATATTACAAATAAAAGCTGAAATTTTAACTAAAATATTACAGGAGCAAGAGGTGTGTTTCCAAAGGCAGCGGTCCAGGGTAAAACTTTGAAGGCTTGAACTGCTGCAGGACTGTAACGCTTCCTCAGTCTTTTCAGCTGTCGCATCATCATTTACAGTAGCAGATCCGGTAGGATCAACAGACAAACTCCAACCCCACACCACCTAGTGGCAGTAGTGCACCACTTTCACCACCAGTAGATAAAACAACGATAAAGAAGAAAAGAATAACAAGAGAAACAGACTGAAACAGCGAGATCCACAACTAAGAGGCTGTGATGGTTGCTACGTTTCGGCTTGCTATTTGAATGCAATGAAATGGTGGCAATCAGTGTGAGGACACAACGCAAGGTTACATGGAGATGTCTGAACGATGTCATCTCCTGCCTATAAAATTCCCAATCAGCAGAGTCAACACATCACCAGCACCACCCAGCAGATATTAAGACACTACTCAGACCATGTCCAGAAATATTCTGAAAGTGAAAGCTGTCTGAGGTAGATTATTAGGGGTTAAACATTCCATAAGAGCGCTTTCCATAACCAAGCAGGTAATGAATCAGAAACTTTTGGGTTTTGTTTTTCATATGAACCCACCTATAAAATAAATCACCTTCTCCCCTGTGATGTTCTAATTCATCCCCAGTTATATCTAAGTAGCAGGTTAATCTGCTGAGCAGCACACCAGATGTTGGTAACCAGTAGTCTGGTCAGGAACGGATGTACCCCCCATTCACAGCCATTTTCACTGGTACGAAACGCCCTGAACCTACGACAAAGGGTCAAAGGGTCAAAGGTTTGTGGTGACTCATATAGGAGCTTCCAAGACCCACAACTCAAATCAACTTTGAGGGAGGCAGAGTTGCTTATAGCACCATGGATCAAGAGGTTTTTACAGAAAAAACCCAACGACCAGTCATCCACCAGTGTTCCTATTCCACTGCACACCATTTTGGTTTTAGTTTCCGTGCTTCCTTTCTGTGATTGGTTGCCTATCCAGTGACGTCCAGAGGAAGTTTCCGCTGTGTCCGTTGGTACTCTTCCCAGGATGTCAAAAGTAAAATCCAGAGGAACCATACTAATTATTTGTATCGAAGAGGAAAACAGGTACAGCCTGTCTATTGTAATTCCAATGCGTACAACATATGTTTTACAAGCATGTTCACTATGAGTATATTGTCTGCATGTTTTATAGTCCATATAAAATGCTTAAATTGGATTAAAGAAAATGATGTCTAGTGATTTCCTGTTGTCAGTTTTCAAACAGGTGTTATTTTACGTAAAGGATGTATTATATTTCCCTGCTTAGCCCTTGCCTTGTCAATTTCGTCCGCCTCTAAGCCACATCTCAAACCAATCAGCACTAATTAGGCAGTCAGAGCACACTTCTGCATTGTTTTAGCTCAGCTTCCAAATGTTCCTCATTATTTTGTGCTTAATGTGATGGCCTAGCTATAATAAATAACACATCAACTCCACTCAGAATATGGCAAACACATAAGGGATACATAGGGCCCAATTCATTCATAGATTACACTTCTTTAAATGATAATGTTCATGAGGCTGCCTTGTGTTTTTATCCTCCAAAGACGATTAAACAAATATAATACAGTTGTATTAAAACTTTGAACAAATAATTCAAAAACAGATGTCAGTTTGCACAAGTAGCTACTAATTGGGTGGAAAAAGAAAGAAAAACAAGAGAAAAATAACTTAAATTTAAAAAGTCACCTGGCCTTGCCCTGCTGTCTCAGTGGGGGTGTCAGGCTGACTTCCATCAACTGGGGTGTAGTCATACTCTGCAGTGTAGAATTCTTCGCCCACATTTGTCTGAAAGCAGAGCAGAACCAATATTAAGGAAAAGTTTGAGTCGAGGGAAATGCATTTGCTATAATCAAGAACGCCACCGTGTCCCTTTATAATGGTTAATGACATTCATTATCCTCTGTACATTTGGTGATACTAACTGCTTGAGAGGAGTTTCTGATGTGAAGCACATACAGTACATCAGTACATACCAGTGACTTTAAAGCTGTCAACCAATCAGTTCAGCGTAAAGGGAAGAAACAAGAGAGACGTAGCGTAAAAGTTAGAAATGCTGAGTAAAAATATACTAGAAATGAACCCCTTGTGAAGAAATGTAAAGCTATGTTCACACTGCCTGCCCAAATCCAGTGTCTAGGGATTACTCTTAGCGATTACATTAAAGATCCGATGTGTCCTTGCTGGTGACCCTTAATCAACATGGTTGCTATTGTTACCAACATGCATGAACAGACAAACAAACCAAAATGGACCGCATCCATATGTGATCCGAATCCAGTTTAGAAAAAAAAAATGTAAATACCATTTCATATGTCTTTTTAGTTGTTCAGAGTGTCACGAAATTTACCAAGGGCCAATCTGGATATTCTAAAAATTTGAATTTGTGCCTGCAGTGTTTGAATGTAGCCTTAGTTATTCATGAAAGAAGCCATAATAACGGTTTTAGTTAAGTGTTACCTCAGTCTTCTCTCCATCGGTTGGGGGAGGATCAGTGACTACCTCTCCTTCACTGTAGTCATAGAATTCGTCATACTCATAGTTAGAGTACTGTAAGAAAAATGTGATAGATTGTTCCCAGTTAATGGAAGCTATCATGTAAACACGGCAGCGTAATGTCTGAAAGACCTACTGCCCAACATTTACATGGCATGTAAGAGCTTATGCTTCAAGAACAGAGTTTAAACCCTCAATTTATAGAATATTTCAGATGAAATATTTTATGTCATCATGCTGTTTTAGAAATAACATGGTGAAATGATGTGAGGTTGAAACGTCACATCCATGTTAGAAAACTGAGCTGTTTACTGTATAGATGACAGAAACAATTCGTTTTCATTTCTCCAACTTGCTGACCTTAATGTGAGAGAGAGAGAGAGAGAGAGAGAGAGAGAGCGAGAGAGAGCAGGAGTTCATGTAATGCAGCACAGATCAATTAAGAGTCTTGTTTACCCCAAACAGGATGTTAGAGGGTTCATGCAGTGCCAGTGAAAACCTATCTGCTGCTGCTAACAATGACCCGCAGCCCTCAGAGATGGCTTTTCCAAACAGAAATGTCACACGTTCCTAAATAGCTGCATGTTGGTAAATTATGGGTAACACAGTTTAAAGAAGTCTGTGTGTGTGTGTGTGTGTGTGTGTGTGTGTGTGTGTGTGTGTGTGTGTGTGTGTGTGTGTGTGTGTGTGTGTGTGTATTATGTGGGTTATTTTATTACCCAGCTGTTTTAAAATGAAGAGATATTTAACACGTGTTGTGCAACAATATGCCCTTGACTACCTAATCTTTAAGGCATAATATTTGATTCCAAAACATAATGTGGCCTCTTTAGTGCATTACATCTAAGAGATCTGAGAAGTCCATATGGAAAAAATATAATGAATACCACACATCGACTGAACCAGCCTGAGAACGCACTGATTCATTGTCTAGAGCTAGAACTCAAGCTGGATACTACCTTCAAAGCATGACGTCTATCAGTGCTTTAAAGATGGATCCAGCTATTATCCACTCACCCACAGACAGACACGCATACACAAAACACGCCCAAGAGGTGGCAGGAAGGTCGCCAGATGATTGTAGAAGACAAAAAAATTAAATCAAATACATGGCCCACCCTTGTGTAGCACCTTTTTAACCTTGTCTAGGTTCTACAGTGCACTTTTCAGTGTTTATCCACACTCGGTACAAAATGTTCCACTTTGTTTTTTTAGTCACAATCTAGTTCAGGGGGCTCTGGGTCCAGTGACACATGATGACGCAGGGGATCAAATTGTGGGAACGCCAAGTCTAGCTAAAAAGTGGCAGTCATACTTATTAAAAAAAAATAAAAGATTTGACTTAGAAGTGGTTAAAAACTTCAGAAACAAAGTTTTAGCAACGATCTTGATTTAAAAGCCTGTTTCAAACGATGCTTTGTGATTTATGTTTAGAATATTACTATATTATTTTAAATGACCACATACATTTTTGGGGGATGTAAACAATCCCTTTGTAATGGGAAAAGTTGGAATGCCAACAGGCTAGCTCTACCCTTTAAAACTGAAATCATTTTCTTTCACAGGATGGAAAAGTGTGTGGATATTTTTAATACTGCATACTATACTACTAGTAAGTACTTATTTTGCCAAAATGTAGTATGCAGTATGCACCATTTCATAACAGAAGTTGTTCAGCACCTTTAGCATGAACTTCTCTTTCTGCAAAATGCACCTTTAAATGAGCAATGTCCACAGGTACTGGCACGTTTCCCAGGGTCCATCTTATACTGTATAATGCACATCAGCTTCTACAGTTCTTTGTCAAAAACATTCAAGCTGTCAAAACACAGCCAAGATGGATCATATTAACAGAGCAGTCCCTGATATGCAGTACTCTGTCAGCAAAGGGATAAATATTAGTCCCTGGACAGCTGCTAAGCTCATAAAAATAATACAGGATCCACTCCCTGCTGTAACGCCTGTCTGGCCGCCTCTCTGTTGTCCAGAGAGGGAAAGGTCACATATGAGAAGCCTTGGCCAAGTCAGTCGCACAAACGGTGAAGGAGAGTCCTAGAAAACCACGGAGAAATTTAGAGAATGAAGGTAAGATTATAAAGATTTATGATGCCGAAGCCCTTTGGCTTAGCTAAAGCCCATCACTACAGGATCAGATGGAAGATGCAAATAATGAAGTGTGCACATAAAAACGCAGTCCTCTTTCTTCTACTGTATCACTTTCTGTTCCCACTTTAGAGCATCTGCAGTCATCTGCAGATGTGGATGACGACTGCAGAAGTGTCAAGCCTCAGGTCAAGGGGCAACTTCAGAAAAGCTTAAAAACATTGAAGCATCGGAAAAAAACAACCTCTTATGTGCCGAGATATTTTTTCAACTTCAAGGGTGATTTGTCAATTGGTGGACATGTGTTTTAGTGCAGGAATAAGTGGGTTTCTGAATTAGTGAGCTGGAATGTAGGAAGAACATTCCAGTTTAAACTGTACAGAAACTGACAATGAGTAAACCAGATTTCCAATTTTATTCAAGCCAAACTGCTCCCTGCTGTCTATTTAAAACTGGCAAGCTCCTTATGCTGCTGCTGAAACGTAACTTGATGATGAAGCAATATTTTCCAAAACTGGTACCCACTGGACAGCCAGTGTTTTTGAATATAGAAACAGAACCAGCTCCTCTTTTTCTTCTTATTTTTTTTAATATCTTGAACCGGAGATCTAAAGTCTATTTTTTCCAGTACCTGGAAAAAATAGCTTGGGAAGGAAAAGCTTAAATTTGCCTGTGAGTCTGGGCAGAGCCTGCAGAACTCGTTAGTGATATAAATCACGGGGCCACTCCAAAGTGGGCTCAGACTTTGAAGCGGGGAAAAACTAAAGTTTCCAGTGAGCTCATCAGTTATTCTGTGAAAAACTGGAGGAAAATGTCAACCAGCAAAAAGGCTTGAACTATGAAAATGACAGCTTAGACAAAGGCAACTATTCAAAGTGGCAACTATTCAAAGTACAATTTTGCAAACAGATATGTGATGTGTTTAGCTGAGAAATATGAAATAATACCTCACATTATGATTCAAAAAGTGTCCAACTTTATTTTATTTTTACTAAACTAAGCCCTTAATCCCCGTGCTTTATATCAAGCTTTAAATATTATTTAATCTATGCACAGGAGCCTCTTTTGTTGTGCTTTGACCACACATTTTAGTATGTGTATGTCATGAGCTGAGGACAGAAAACACAGAAAGGTTTGAGGGGACAGAGCTTGCAACTGTATACTTGGTTGTCTACTACCTCCTCAATCAAGCCCTTGAAGAAGCATTAATGATGCCATTTTTCTGAAAGAAACTTTTGGCATTTTTAGCTCTGCGGGTCCCCGTACAGGCGTGATGGTTACGGTGATTCTACGATACTGAAAGATTTACTTTTCTTTCGTTTTCTTTTCTGTCGTGACTTGAGTCTCTTAGTTGCCTCTGCCATGATGTCCACTGCAGCTCTGTGAGCGAGTTTTGTCCTTTTCTTATGTATTACAGTCCTGTAAAGTGATACACAGCTGTCAAAAGAAGATGACTATAATGATAGTCTATAGTTATTTCGGCTGGTTTTTGCCAGAAAAGGGACGCCGAGACCTAGACAACGATTTCTAATAGTAAGCCTGCATTGATTCAAATAGATTATAAATGGATATCTTAACATGAAAAAACTGTGTTGTGCTACTTTAAATATGCAACACGTCACCGAGCGTGCAGGCTGTCAATGACTCAGCGGGTATTACAAGCAATATTTCTGTCATAATGCTGAATGCTCCCACTGCTCCTGCCAGCAGGAGGTCGTTCCCCGGGCCAGATTAATGGATATGGTTGTGTCAGGACGGGCCGATTCATTCTTCCTCCTACTACTTCCATCCCCTGAAAGAGGATTTCAATATGATGAGTTCCGTTTACTTGTTAACTAATCAGGCAGATTAATTGTGCTAACTGGGTCTTTTAATAAAAGCCAAGAAAAACAAACAAACCTGTTATTTTTCCACTAATCAGTGGAAAATAAAGGTCACCAATTGTAAGTGGCAACTAAAATGTCCTTTCTTACTTTATTCCATCCTCCTTCTCTCATTGATATCCTTGATTTCCATCTACCCATGTATTATGTTTTATTATCTTAACTGGTTTTCTGTTTCTTAGTTTAAAAGCACCACAGTATGACAGAGTCCTCTGATTTTTATTCCATCAATTATCTTTAATAAAATTCCCGCTCCCGTATAGTCCTCTTCTCCATTTCTCTGTTAATCTCCTTCCTTTCTTTTCTATAAATATCCCTCCCTCCCCAGTTCAACCTTCTGTGCACAACTCAGTCTACCATCATCTTTGCTTAAAAAAAAACAAATCAAAAAACGTTCCTTGCAGCTAATGACTACTTAGGCAGTCTTGGCTACCCACTGACCTCCTCCTCGGGTTCCTGAGCCTGTGGGGTGTCGTGGTGGCTGGGTGTTTCACAGTCAGGGCTGTAGTGTTCACAGTAGTCATAGGCTGCCCTGGGGTCAGCCACTATTAACAGTTGCTGGATGTCACCCTGGAAGAAAAGAAGAAGTGTGTCAGTACAGGCCACGTCAAACAGGACTTTTACTCAGTGTACATTCCTGCAGTAGTTTTATCTTTAATCATCATCAGTCCTCCGAATGAAAAGGGGACTTTTAGAACAGATTAGAAAGGCTATCAGTGAGATGTTTGGATTTTTGGGGTTGTTTTTTTTTTTTTTTTTTTTTGCTTGTTTGGTTTGACAAATTGCTCCATTAAGGAGCCACAACCAAGACCAGTCAACAAAGGAAACAGAAAGAAAGGAAAGAAGGAAAAAAAGAGCTGTAGACACTGCTTCCCATTTGCAGTTGGGAGCAAAACAACCTTACCATAGATCCCTAATCAATTGTATTATTATAGCGTTATATTAGGTATCTGCATAGCTTAAAATTAAAGTTTCAAGCACACACATAAACAGAGAATAGACGTTTATTGAGTTAATGTGTCTGATATTGATGAAAATATTCACTGGAACCTGTAGGGGAAAATAACAAGTCAGAATGATGCCCATCTACATCATTCACATAACCTAAACTTTCATCAATTTAATTTTGAGCATTTGATGGTATATTTACGTGCTTTCGCGATTAAAAACCAATAAACTGCTGCTTTACATCTTCACCTGAGATATCAGAAGCTCTATTTTATCTTCTGTCTGGTATCTGAAGCCCGCAGAGACCTACCTGCCTATCTGTCCAGTCAACTGACTGCAAGCAGCTGTTCACACACAAACTCTTCATTTGTGGTTTCAAATGAATAAATAAATAAAAGTAACAGGAGAAAAGTCTAGACTACAAACAAGGTGTTTCAGCAATTTAGTAGTTGTGTTCGGTCGCATAAAGAAACTTCCCTTCATGTGGAATTGTTTTTTAACTTGCAAAAAAAGCAATGCAACACAAAGCGAAGATACCAAAATAAAAAGAAAAAAAGAACCTGGACTCTTTAATGCCTGTAAAGTATGCAACCTATTCCCTCTCAGTTGATGGCTCAAGGTTTAAACCAGCAGGGCAATAACATTTGACAATAAAATAACAAAACAGATGTTGAGTACCAGAGGCAGCATTCTTTTTACCATTAATTATATATACGTTTATGAAATGAATCAGAGCACAAGGGGGACAAGCTTTAAAAAGATAACTGTTCTACTGTCACTAGAACGGCAAGTCCCGGTGCCAACCATATAAATTACCAAAGGTTGTACTTATCTGAGGCCGTCTGTTTTTCATGAGCCTTTGGAAAAGGAAATTGGATCCCCACTCCTAACCCTTCCATCAACCAAAGCCTTTTTTTTTTTCCATGACAGGATGCTTAAGAATTCCTGAACTGCGAAACTTCGATGTCACAGACACAGTGAATTTCATCTACACATCAGATCAGATGACCCTTTCAGATTCCACCTAGACATAGTAGACATGACTGCAAAACAAATAAAAACAGGAAAAGGTAACTGAAGTTCCATGTGAAGGTGTGCAGCGAATACGATCAGGGTGGCCCCCAAAGAGGAAGCGCATACACGCAGAATGCATTAAATTACAGGAGACAACATCTGCACAAGCTTAGATCTCTGGAACACATTAGATCCTCACTGCACAATACTCCCATTAAACGTGACCAGTAAATTTCAACAGCCTATTGAACAACACTAACAATATTTAAGAGTTTTAGCAATCTTCAGTCCATCTAATCCACTTAACTTGTTTGGCATTAAATCTAGAGTCAGTTACCACTGGCGAACACGCACCTTTAAACAAACATTCTCACCAGAAAACACATGCCAGAATTTATCATTTATGTACTGTATATCCTACAGCAGCAGGAATTTGGGTGTAAAATGTTACCCACTAGAGTAAAGATGATAGTTGTTTCAAGAGTTCGCAGTGCACCTGCAGAACCTCCCACAGAAACATAAGTTACAGAAATAAACAGAAGTCCTCAATTAAAACAATAAAATTACTGTCCCTGTGTACTGTGTTGTTCATGATTTAGTGCAGACAGATCCAAATTCAAAGCCAGTTAGAAGAAAAGACACATGGGAGCCCAGACACTTGCACTGCATTTGGCGTGATCTTAACTTCCTGCTCTTCGTCTCTCTCTGGGTGAACATTTGCTTCTTGGTCTTTCTAACATGTTCGTGTTTAACTTTGTTTGCATTTATAAGGAAAATAAAGAAAACTGCTTTCTCTGCAAGAAAATAAGCAATTTCCAATACGTCATAGAAAGCTCATTATGGGGCCACACACACTAGAGTGAGGAGTAATTTATGCCCTCCAACACTTCCTACACACTTCCTCCTCCTTACCCCTTCTTTACTTCTACCCGCTCTGTTTTTTTTTCTTTTCTGAATTTCAGTGGTTTGTTGATGTTAGTGTCTGGGTTGTATTGCCAAGCTTGATAACATCTGCATAATTCCAGGATGGATATGCAGGACTGCCCCGGATCTGGTAAGCCCTGGCACAAATATGAGATAAACCATCTAACTAGAATCCGCTGCAATTCATCTACTAATGCAGCTAATGTGGACAAAGTGCACTTGTGAATAAATACTGTACAACGTGGCTAAACCGGTTAGATCTCACCCAAAACTGTGAAGACAACAAAGAAAAGTACAAACAAAAAGGATGAGGAGAGCAAGAAAAGAAAGTTCTGTCATTTATACTTCACCTGAATGCAATTTGTTTTTGCACAACAGAAAATAAACACTAGAGTACTGGAATAAACACGCCACTGGCTTTTCTCAGGCTGACTCATTTCACATTCGATTACAAACTTAAAGGTCTAAAACAGCAAAGATTCAGCTCAACTTTCACTGGACTCTGGGTGCATAAATGTCTGCTGCGAGGAGTAACCCTGCTGACGCAAAACCATGACCAGCGAAGAAGGGAAATCCCAGTGGACGGATGAAGAATTAACAGTAGATTTATAGAAGTCCAGAGTAGATCATTAAACCTGTCCTCGGCATTGTAATGTGAGTAAAGATTCAGGGAGGCTTCTGATTGCTGCTATAAGGTGTGGAGGTTTTGATGAGGTAATTAGTTGATTTCTGATGATTACACATCATCAAGTACGAAGCCAAGCTCAAAAGTGAAGACACAACTCTGATTAGATGCAGATCCCATAGCTCCTGTTGACGCTAGATGATGATGATGTACTTTCTCAGTCCTGTCTTCTCTGCCTTGAAACCAGCTCAGAATACAGCAGTTTATTCCCTCACTGTACAAAATCAAGTTAAAGCTGAAGAATAATTTCATTTAATTTTCTGAGCCTGAAGCTACTTTGCCATTGAATCGAGACTTTTACACACTCTCATTTGGGAATATAAAACCTTAATTTAAAAAAAACATATTTTAGTGATCTGAACAAATATTTTAGGCAGATGTTCACCAATCTAGTAAAAACCACACACATCTATAAATTATGAAACATTTTCAGAATAATGTTTCATTCCACATAACTGCAAAGACTCTCGATCATCTCCAGTACATACTCACGAATAGATAGAGAATCTGGAGAAATCCCTGAGCGTTGGGGGAAATCAGTGTTGCATGCTTGGAATGCCTTCATTTTATCACCCACAGCTCGTGACCTGTGAGGGCTGGACTGTAGACTGGTAAATCCACAGCTTTTCCTTTTGTCTCACGTTTTGATCACTGGACTGTATTTCAATCACTGCTGCATTATGACTGTCAATCACGTGTCTTACTCCTATTTAAAAATGATACGCTGAGATACTTCAATTTGAGACACTGGATTGCTGTGGTTGAGCAGGCAGCCCACATACAGAGGCTACAGTCCCAGTCCAGGTTCAAGTCCTTGCCCGTGACCCTTTACAGAAAGTCTCCCCCTTCTCTCTCTGACCCAATTTCCTTTCTACTTAGAGTCAATAAAACCCACGAGAGCCACAAAATCCTTTGAAGAAGAAAATCAACTTAAATTCATCCATTTGAGCAAGCAAATCATTTCCAACTCAGACTGGGAAATCCACCATTCTCCAACTGAAGACCATGACCTCAGACTTGACTACCTCCATCAGGGCGCTGGTCTCCTCTTGATAAGGACATCAGAATCATGCCGTCTGCCAAAAGATAAAGTGCAATCTAAAATGACCAAAACCAGAACTATCAGCCCTTTAGTTAATCTAAAGTAATCTCTCCTTTAGGGTTATAAACAGAACTGGAGACAATTAACGGTCCAACAGAGTCCAACTGGAAATAAGTCTTACTAGCACTGTTGAGTGACAGTGGATATCACGGCTCAGTAGCCCTGAGCTCATGTGACGATTCATCAAGATGACACAACATCCCAGTTACACTGTCTGATGATTAAAAATAATATTAAAAAAAAAAAACATCCAATAGGACCATGCCATCTTTGATTGGAATACTTAAAAGTGGTTTAATGCTGCCTTTATACCCAAAGACAGAAAAATGACTGGTCTCGGCAATCAGCTGGTGCTCGTATAGTCTACAGTCTTTCTTTGCCTCCCTCTTACACATTTTAGGCAGATTACTTGAAGCTAATTTTAGATACACGGTTATTCAGGAGATTGGTTAATCATTCACAGGAAAAAGGGGTCTCTAATTAATCCTTTTCTTCTTAAAACAAATTTCAAACAAATAAGCCTTTAAAAATGTGATGAATTGTGCGTAACTAAAGCTCCAAAGCCACCATCAGCCAAACCAAGAATTCTGAAATCATAATTTTCAGAGGTTTTTCTGTTGCAGTTGTTTCAGCTTTAAAAGAGAAACCTATTCAATCTTTCATCTCTTCTGCCACTTCTGTGTTTTTTTAGCTTTGACATCTTGTATACACACCTCAACAATCTCGACACAACATCTAAAACCCCTGCTTCCCCAAATGAGTCAGCACACCTTGAGAGAACAAATAGATGGAATTTCAAAACTCTGCAAATGACAACAATTAAGTAAGTAAGAAGTGATCAGGAAAAAATGCACCACTCTCTGCAGATTTCACCTTGTGTTATATCAAACAAAGCTTTGAGGTTAACACAGGGATAATATTTCTTTTCAAGCACTGCGGGTGTACAAAGGTTTTGCACCCTTTGAATATTAAAACATTTTGCCTGCCAGAAGCTCACAAAACTGCTGAACTGTTTGAACCAACTGCTCACTTTTCTGGCTGCCCTCTCTTTTCTTCTCTCCATCTGTCTCATTTTTCCTCGCTCTGCTCTTTTCCATCAGCAAATGTTTTTTAGGAATCACCTTGGGTCCATTACCTCTCAACCGAACAGAGAGCATTTAGTTGTGTTCAGAGTAAAAAAAGTGACAAAACTGTGACATAAATGCAAGTAACTGAGCTGTCAATTTTTCAGCTGACAAACTGAATTACAATAAACTCAAACTGAAATATGTGTTGAAAATACAACATTTGCAGTGAAAGATGACTTAAACACCCGCATCTGTATGAATAGCCAAGTTGCACAAATCAAAGCAAAGCTTTTTGTTAGTACTAGAGAGCGAAAAGTGGTTGACACAGTTAGAACCAATCACAACCAGTCCTCTTCCTGTCAGCTCGGTCATAAACAATGATTCACTTTAAGGCTTGAAGCCCATACAAGCCTAACTGTTATGCCAAAGACTGTCCAGCTCAAGGGACGGCATTTTTAAGTGATCTGCTACGAAGATGACAGACATATAAACAAACTAAAGACCCACAGATGCGCATACGAGTTGACATTCAGTGCAAAGAATCTCTCTCAGACTTTTTATGCCTGAAAAATGGGTTTGCACAAAAATGAGGAGTTGGGATGATTTTAACTCCAAATGTCATTAAAAAAAAAGAAAGAAAAAGTAAGAAAAGAAGAAAGAGAAAGGCACTTGGAGACTCAGTCAGTGAGCATATCTCTTTAACAGCTGTGGAGTCCCAGCCAAGACTAAGCACACACTTCTCATATTTTCCTCTACCCTTCACTCTTCCCTGTGCTTCCAGCTTTGACACCTGCTTATGCAATCTAGTCCAGTCGGATAACCATGTGCTCAGAGCTCAAAGCATTTGTAGAGAGGAAACTCTTTGATAAGGTCGGTAATTAAACTGAAGCTCCAGTTGGACTCGCTACATTTTGCAATCTAGTTCTCATAATTACATGCTAAAAAAAACAATTCATTTATTGGAAGAAAAGTTTTGATTTTGTCATGGTTTATGCATTTACACTGTGCTGAGCTGCTTACTTAGATTTATTTCCAGAGAATGAAGGTAGGAACACATCTTAAACCTTTAAGGCATAGAGAGTACTGCATGTATGGTAGCCAACGTGAGAAGTCACTTTTGCCAGTTTAAATTTATATGGCTCAACTAATTGGATGTATTCAGTTAAGTAGTTAAATTAAGTTGCGACGAGCTTGTTTTGGAGATTCATCAAAGGATCCAGGTTCTCTCGACTCCAAGCCTTCAGGATAATTGTAACTGATTTCCTTTGTGCTCCGAAATAAGCAGAGAAACGTGTATGCCATCAAGGTTCTCATGCCGCTGGCGAGAAGAAAAGGCATTTACCAAAATGTCAGCTGATCTAATAAAATAAATTACCCTGTAATTCAAAACCAGTTGGTGTCATTTCCGTTCAACAATAAGCTTTTACAAAGGTAAAAAAAAAAGACAGCTGTTAAATGGTGAATTTATAAAAAAAAAAAAAAAAAAACTTACCAATTTGGCTTCATCTGCATCTGTCCTCTCATTTCTTATTTACCTATTTACCATCTTCGTTCTAATCATCGGGATATTCATTCTAACATTGTAAACCTAGATTACTGCTTTACAGTAAATCTGTACAGTACATGACAAACAGAGCTCTGCAACATAATCGCTGATCTTATTAGGACCTCACGTTTTCTATACGTTAGGCTTCTATATTCAACATCAATGATGAAAAGCAGCATCAAATGTTCAGCTGTTTTCACTGTGAAAGTCATCTCTGACCTGAAGGTAAACTTTTGCAAGCATTCCACACGCATACATCAAAGGGAGTTGTTTTTTTTGTCTTCCACCATTGCTTTTAGCTCACATTTTCCACAGAGCACGAAGCCGACCTCTAAAATCTGATTCTAAAGACTGACTGTCACAGTAATTTCAGGAACAACAAGAAAAGGGAAACAACTGAAGCTTAACATATTTCTGCTCTTCCTTTTTAGTCAAGTATTAAAAGACATCAAACCGATGTTGAGAGGAAAAATACATGAACAGGGAGCCAATATTGTTGTTCTGGCTGGTAAAAATCATTCATTACTCTACACATAACTTTATGAAAGGTTAAAAAAAAAAGTCATACCTTTCAGTATTTGGATGTTAAGTGAAAAGAAACTAAGATTTTCCTTTTCATAATGGTAAAAGAGATTAATTGAGACTGAAATTCACAGTCTGCTTTCAATTATGTAAGATTAACCAGAAGGGGCAAATCTCAGGCATCTATGCAGTCTAGTGGTTAATGCCTGCAGTATCTTTATCTTTTTGCCACATATTTTAGTTTCAGAAATGTACTGCTATGAACTAATTTAAACTTAATGTTTTTCTAAAGTTGGAGTATCCCACGGCGTGTATCGTGAGATACATACTGACAACAATGACGAAGCTTGAAAAGCTTCCAGAGGAAAAAAATAAAAAATATGTGGAGAGCCCGATAAAAATATATGCTCAGTGTCATTCTCATGTCTGTAGATTGAAATGGAAGCTTATCTTAGCTTAGAAGATAGAAGTTGCATATCCACCTAAATTCAGAAGGTCACCTGTCAGCATATAGTGATAAATTAAAACAAAAAAGTGATCAATTACAGTTTTTGTAAAAAAAAATGGTGTGAACTAGTTTGATGTCATTGAAGATAGCATATAGTGATCCTGACATATAGGAGTCTTTTACGGTAAGGTCATTGTATTGTAGTATAATCACTATAGCACCAGCTCCCTAGAAGTCTTCCCTGTTGAAGAAGTCGTCGTGACATCTTCTGACCAGCAGGAGTGAATCCCACCTGCTTGAGGTGGGCCTGAGGGGAGAGGCCTAAGGCCTAAGGTGTGGCAGTTAGTGTGCAAGGTGCTACACTAAGTCTTCTTGGCTCTGTGTAAGAATTTAGGTCAAATCAATACACTAGAATGCCTTCGGTGTAGCAGTCCACAGATTATCATCTACAAACTTTAAGACTCTGAAACGCAGCTGGTTTGAATGCTCAGACTGCAAAACAGACCACAAACAAAAAACAGATAGTAACCAGTGCACAAATTCTTTCTGTGCTCAGATATCTCTTTGTCATGTTCACAAGTCATATCCACAAATGTCAAACTAGACCCTGAAAAGTTCAGACCATAACTTTAACAACCAGGTTAGATTTAAGGTGTGAGAGAGAAAATCGTACCTCGAAGACCTCCTCGTCCAGGATTCTGGTGCCAAAGACGGTGATGCCCTCTGTGCTGACAACAGCCTGGTTGCTTCTTTTGAGAGGTCTGGTTATCTTCTTCTTACAGTCCACAATGATGGTAACACTCTTCTTCTCCACACTGACAGCTACTCGATGCCATCTGTGCAGCAAAGAGGGGAGGTCAGAAATCAGCAGGGTCCAAAAAAATCTTGGGCAATTTAACAAATACAAGTTCAACAAGTTCAATTTCTCCCAGCTTCCTTGGAGAACTATGCAATTCGCAAACACCCACTCCATTACATTTTATCTCTGTACCTGCAATTCGTTCTTCTTTTACAATCTGACTTAAAATGAACCATGTGGTATCAATAACGGAACAAAGTTATTAATCAATTTAACAGGTCGGAGAAATTAAACAATTTCTGAGGGCTTAAAAACAGAATGATTTTGAAACCTCACCAACCTCCAGGTTGCTAAATTCAACACACAAGAAGCTCAGTGGACTCAAAAGTCAGCCACCCACATTTTTACCTCTGGTGTTTTAAAGACTTCTCGCAAAGCACTTACTTGCCATCAGCAAGGTTGATGGAGCGGAACAAAGGGTACTCCTCAGGGGGGGGCTTGCCATGCTGGTCCTCATATACGAAGACGGGGGCGCGGCCCACCTCCACGCCGAGCTGCTGGATGCCTTGCTGGTTGTACACGGATAGAAGGAAGGACTGAAGTCCAGCCTTGGGCTTGATGGTGAACAGGATAGAGAAATCTTCTGGGAAAACCCCCCCTGAAGGTGCAACAAGAAGCAAGCATCCAAGCTGGTATGTTAGTGAAAGCTAACAAATCTGTGATTAAAAAAACCTCTTATAATCACACACAAATGGGATTTCCATAGCTCAGTTCCAGATATCTCATTAAATCTCATTGTTATGAAGTTGGCTGAGGAATGTTTTCAAAATTCCCAAGCTACCTTAATTTTTTTAGTTTTGACCATTTGAAAAGAAAAAAAAATCTGTCTTTTTGTGTTCTGGTCTTATGATAATAATTAAACATGTTTAATATTATTTCAAGTCTTGCCTCATTTAAACTGTTTCGTTCCATGACAAATATTATCAGCAAGCAATAATCTGTTGGTTGTAGTTGTGTAAATAATGAACTCCACAAGATCCCAAATCTTTGCAAACTCTTAGTCTGCAACTCAAAACTCAAGCTTATGTGAAGTCATATGTTTTTTTTTTTTGTTTTTTCATCTTTCAATATTTTTGTAAAGTCGTCTTTTGCATAGTCAGCATTAGTCATAGTGTGGTTTTGATATACTTAAAACATCTCTGAAAGGCTGACACAGTCGATGAGCAGATTCTTTAAACAGAGCTTGTATAAGCTGTTTATCTGGTAGGTAGGTTTTGTGTTCACACAAACAATAAAGTCTGCCACGATTTCCAGCTGAAAGAAAGCCCTTCAATTGTTTTAGTGCAAAATGTAAAAAGTCAAAAGTATTTTCAGCTTGCTTCAAATATTGTCATTTAAGCTGACGTTTCCCACGCCATTTAAAGGGCAACTGTATTGTAATCACTAAAGAGACTCAGTAAGTTTATTAGCTCTCTAACTTTCTCCTCTGACATTAAAACCTAAAGTCAAAACCTGAAACAGTTTTTATTATTGTAGCTGAGAGAGACCTTGGCATGATCTGAAAGGACTCTCCAGTGGTGACGGAGTCATGATAATTTTACAAGGGCCGTAAATACAACAACCCAAACAAATGTCATATTTTAAAGCCACAACAGTTTGGTTCAATGAAAAATAACTAAACCAGATCAAATAAAAGTCCAATTATTCTAAATGAGGAAATTCCTACACTTCACCTTCTGGCAGCTCCAGTATCTCACTTTGAAAGGTGAATTATAATCCTTCAACTTCCATTTCTGGATTTTAACAACATTCTAAACTTTATACTTACCTATTTTTTTTTCAATGATAATGTTTAATTTTTTTACGGTTGCAGTTATAAGGCTCCTCTCTTGTGGAACCAGCTCCCAACTTGAATTGGAAGAAGACATCATCCAAGATAAGGCTTAAAATCTTCTGTTTTTATAAAACTTATGATAATGGGGCGCCCAGTTACTGTAGTGATGCCGCTGTAGGCTAAAATTGCATTGGCAACCTCTGCTCTCGTCACTGTATGTGTCCGAAACTCATTGATCCTGTTACTTATTTTTGTTTTTCCTTCAGCAGGTATCCCTGGGATAACGTTTTGGGTTTGTTAGCGTCTCTGTCTGTCCTGTCACTCCTCAAGCAGTTGAGAAAGAAGGCTGCCAATACCTGAATTTGGGTCAGCTTTAGTCTCTTTTTTACTTCCAAAATTTACATTCACATGGGTATAAAATGCTATTTTACATGGGCAAACCTCAGAACGCACCAGCATTACAACCTCCCTCTTTGTCCTTCCGTGCCTTTCTTTGGTAAACCAAAAAACAAACAGGTACTGCAGATCTGGACTTCACTCACATCTAAATTTGTTATATTTTGAGGAATTCGCTTTTTGCTCATGTTAGAGGCTCCTTAACCAGGCTTTGTGTGAATTCTGGCAATCTAAGTTTTAGTTCACTTACCTGGGAAGAGCTGTTTGGTTGGAGCGCTGAGCTGAACCTTTTTTCCCACTCTGTAAGCTATGTCAGGTTTGGACCCTTTGCGGAAAGTGCAGAAGCCCGGTGTTTTCCGTACTCCTTCGAGAGAGCTCTTGAAATCTAGCACCTTCAGTACATCCACTGGTTCAGCTGAGGAGACATTGAATAATATGAAATTATGCTTGGACACCAAATGGAATAATATGTATAAATCAGTGAGATGCTTGGTGACTGGTTTTGTCTCGAGTTAGTTAGTGTTTTTTTTTAGAATTTAAGTGGTTGTGTAAGTGAACTGAATTTTCTTCACCCAATGAATCAATTAATACATTTCCTCTTGGGGTCAAGATTTGAAACTACGTTGTTATGAATATCTTATTCAATGAAGCATTACTTCCAAATCTGAAAAGACAACTAAAATTTGATCTTTGATGTCAGAATCAACTGCAACTGAAATGTTTTATAAAGAATAAAAAAAAAAAGAAATTGCTACCCTGATCAGAAACAAGCTTATAAGTGAAATTATTGTTTCACAGGTTCCTTCTTCAAAGTCTGCTGGAAACAAGGACTAACCACATCATGTTGGAATGAATGTTAAAATAAATCTTAAACCCACTCTAGTTGCACGTGTTAATGCAATAGAAATTGGTCTATTTAAATTCAATACACATTACGTTAAACTATATACACAGATTGCTTAAAATAATTAAGATGGCGTTTACATGCAATTATGCAGTAAGTAAAGGTTCTAGTCGGACCTGCCAAGTTGATGATAAATCAAAATTCACATCCATTACACCAGAGCTTTTCCACAGACTGCAGGCCAGATTTGTCAGCTCAATCCGTTGTTCATTTATGAGCTGCTTTGGCAGAGCAGCAGTAAAAATGTTAGCAACCATTCAGTACACGTAATTAGTCCCCCCCGAAGACCACCACTGTTAACCCCAGAGTCAGAGAGCCACAGCATGTATGGGATGATAAAATGCATTTGTGCTGATCACAGGGTCTTTAAAATAAGCAGAGTCCAGAGGGGTGCAGCTTTACAAGCCTTCTAGCTCTTTTTGGTCAATGGAGCTGAGAACTGGAAGAAGCTATATTGCAGCCATAAACACTGTTTTTAAATTGCGCTCTCCCCTGCCGCCGTCTTACTCACTGGCAGAATTTTGATTTAAGCGTTAGGGAATCTGAGTTTAAGGGGAATCGGGGACAGCTCTCTGATGCACAATGTACTTTTTCGTGGGTTTCGTGGGCCCAAGTTTTACATGGAAAATATTTTAAACACCTCATGGCTAAGAAAGTGTAACATGAAATCAATTCGGAGGAGCGGGAATTCTCCCTATAGCAAACCTCAAAGCAGTTCTGTTGTAACAGTCTGTTGGTTGCAATTGGATTTCTGGATTATCTTGGATATTGCTCATGTTAACACAACTGTAATCACTCAGTCAGACCTGGATATGAAAATAACAATATAAACATGGATATGATATCCCAAGTATACTGGATAAAAGTGAATGAAGAACAAGGCTTTGGTCATGGCTGGAAAGTCATTCAGAATCTGATTCACTGTGGTTTATACCATAAGAACAGTACTCCACTGATGGGTTTCTGTGCAACGTAATTACAATGTTCTTGCACAACTACACGACATAAAGCAACGCTCGTCCCAGTTTGCTTGGCAGAGCCTGGAGATGACAAAATGCATGACTCAAAAAACAACAAAAAAAAAAATCAATTAATCAGTACTGTTATATCCCAATTCTTTGTAATAGTTTTGTAAACAACTTTAACATGCCTGAATCGCTACCTTTAACATTAGCTGCCAAACTAGCTGTACCGCATTAATAAAGCTAAACTACCAAATCTTCTGAATGTCTCTTCTTACGTATGAGTCATACACATTTTATTTCTGTAAGACAGCGGATGTCTTATTAAAAATGTTTATGAACTATATTTTTGACTTTATACTCACTTTGGCAAGCATGAAACAGGGTTTTGCTAACAGAATGCTAACATTGTCTTTAAAAGTCTGGGATTAAACTTTTGTTTGGCATATATCCATATTTTTGAACAGCAGTGAACTGAAGCAGGGACACTTCACATAATACACTAGTGTTTGCCTTATGAATAAACCGTCTCAGACATACAGTATTAAGAAGATGAAATCAAAAGTTAAACAATGCAGAAAACACTATTACGGTGACTCCAAGTCAAACACAGTCCACCAAAAATACTAAAAAACACTGGTTTTACTGTAAAAGAAACCACAGTAATAAAAACAGCACAATTATTTTCAGACATCACATGACTCATTTGTCTTTTTAGTAACTCAAGAGGCACGTAAGATGTCTTCGTCTTCAAAGGAGCAGCGGTGATAAACAATGTCTGACTGATCAGCTCAAAATCCCACAGAGACTTTACAGATAACAGACTCAATGTGGAATCTCCCTTTTTTTGAAAAAAAAAAAAAGGAAAGTAGATTGATATGCACGATAACAGCATAAGGTTTTGAGGCAAAGGTTCTACAAAAAAATGGACATAGGATTTAAGGACATAAAAAAAGAGTAAAATGTTTCAATACTATTCCCATTGAAATCATTATATATTTTTTTCTTTTTAAGCCAAATATATAGTACTGCTTATGTTGTATCAGTGAAGAGTTTATTAATAAGTTTCCATAGCATCAAAGCGTGTAATATTATCTATTCAATTATATCGTCTAATTTTTTAAGTCATGTGAGGTAGAAAGAAAGGAAGTGCTGATTGTGCAGTACGTGAAGTTTCTTTCTGCTTTTAGTCACTAGTAAAGGCTGGGATAGGTGGAGCCATAAGAACACATGTTGAAACTATTATGGAATTTGCACGACTCCCTTTAACCCCCCCAAATAAAACAGACATGAGACTAAGTGAGAAGGCTCCATCCCTGTAGCTACTTCTCCTGTGACCAGAAACGTTACAGATTACAGCTTGCGGTGAATCAAACCTGCTAGAGTTAAGCACATATTAAATGCCTGCAGAAAAAAAGAAAGAAAAAAAAAATTGTATTTTAGAAGAATATTTTTTCATGTTGATATCTACTGAATTCAGTCCAGTGGTGGACGTCAGCTGAGGGAGAAAAAGAAAAAACAAAAGTGGCTTTGCAACTGACACAACCAAACAGCGGTTTAATAGACTGGGCTTAAATTTGAACAGAGGCAGAATAAAAGAGAATTTTAAGGCACAGAGTGCCAGGTTTGAGACCTCAAACAAAATGCCTCATAAAAAGAAAAATAGTCTCTGGCTCCTCTGAAAATTGTCCCAAGTACAGAGCTACTGGTTCTTTCAAAAAAAGAAAAAGAAAAGAAAAGAAAGCTTGGACTGAAGGTCTCTTTGTGAGCTTCAGAATGCCTTTCTGCATTACTGCATACCTCAAGGCCTCATATATTCCAGATGTGCTGAATTGGCCAGGACCCCCACCCCACCCACCCTTCACAGACCCACCCGCACCCCCGACTCTTCAGCTCCTTCTACAACCATTGCTCCACAGAAGCCCTGAAAAACAGGCAATATTCCAAAGCCATTAAAAACCCAAAGTGGGTAGGCATGAAAAAAAAAAAAAAAAAACTTTTCAGCCTCCCAGGAAGTGGAGCCAGGATGCTGTGCTTTGGAAAAGAAAGAAGAAGAAGAAGAAGGAAAAAAAGACTTTCATCCTTTAAATTGAAAAAAGGTATTCTAATGATAAGTATGTGAAACCACAAAAGAGAGAAGACAGTTGTCTTGTGCTAAAGGTACCAAAAGAAGTCTCTCCACAGTCAACTGAGCTGTAATTTGTCACTCTGTGATTTTTATGACATATCTTGAAAGCTGCCGTCGACGAGTTATGATATATTATCTGCCATCCAAACAATCTACTAACATGAGGCATGTAGTGACATGAGAACCCCTGCTGGAATCACTGACGCTATTTCAGCAGATTCTAACACATTAACATACAATTTTCCCCTGTAGAGGCACAATTTCCGAGCTCCCCAGCCCATAATGCACCATGGCCATAAAATTTTATGTTTAAAAGTTAAGACTTGTGATTAACTTATAAATTGGTGACATTTTAACCCAAAGTCTCTGCAGCCCTGCGGTCGTGCAGCAGCATCTCGGGATGTCTCGTCAGTTTTTTTTTTCATTCCACTGACATCTACTGAAAGTTGGCAGCACAGCCAGCAATTAAAGCACACTGGAAAGTCTCTAAACATTTGCTAGCACATCATGCAATTATGGTCAGCTTAAATATCTGTCGGGTGCCGATAGATGGGCGATGGGCAAGTATACAACTTCAGTTTTTATTTCATGATGATTTTACTTTGGACTTCTATGATTTGAACAGTCTGAGCGGTTCATTTGTCACAGAAAATACAGAGTATTTTCAAATCAAAGGATGACGATGGTTGAATATTGGGTGATACTTGACCACAAGCTTCTAAAAATACGCTCCCAAATGAAATCATATTTGATTTGATCTCCTTAAATTGATTAAATTCTATCACTATTAAGGTTTGGAGAAAGGATGAAAGGTATTCAATAAAATTTCAATGACAATAAATCAGATGCCAAATCTGCAAATAAAATAACATAAAATAAAAAAAATTAAAAAAAACACATTATTCTAGCAAAAGCTCCAATTAAGAATGTATGTCAAAGAGGAAGGCATTTGATGTAACCCACATAAGTGTTTTTAAAGCAAAGAAAAATACTCCAGATTTCTTTTTTCTTTTTTTTTCCATCAACGCCCCTTCTTGGACTCAGTGGGAGCACAAATAATGTGGAAAAATCCTTGATCCTTCTGGCCAGAATATGAATTTCCTTCATAGAAATGACACAGTCCTGTTCCCAGTTATTATGTAAACTTCATTAATCCATTATAAAACCTGTGTGTATAAGGTTGTCCTGTGGTACTACACTCACGTCTTGGTAAGTGTGGTTAAAAAAGTGTGGTTAAAAAAAAAAAAAAAAAAGTTTCACCTAAAGAGAAAAAGCAAGTTTAAAGTTCATTTCTTACTGAATGAATTTGGCATTTGAAAACTGTGATATATGTGAGCTGTTGGTTTTATTACTAACTGCCCTGCCTAAAGGTTATGCGTAAAATTATTTCTTTCCAGCTGTACATACAAGTGATGAAATGGAATATAATCTTTTTTTGTTTTGTTTTTTTAATCCTTGACGGGCTTAACGTGGGCTTCCAACACCGTGGAACCGTGTGTCACTCGCGTCCGAACCGTCACCACTAATGGGCGTCGTCATTGCGCCACTGATCACCTTAGGCACACTTTTTACGCACAGCACCGTAGTATTTGTGCCAACGTGATATCAAGTGTGTCAGCCCTCTCTTGGACCAGACCACACCTGAACAGACAGACAACGATGAAAGACGAAAGCCTCACCTGATCTGAAACGAACCTGTCCATACAACACTTCACAGAAAACAAACTTTAAAGAAGCACCTTTAAAGTTAACCATGCAGAACAGAGGCACAATCCTGGCACCGAAAACTTGTTCAAAGGAATGTTCAGTCTTGCTGTCATTATTTAGCCTCATTTGATGTTTGTTAACAACACATTAATCCATCCCTATAATTACTTAGGGGGGAGAGAGGGGGGCAGTCCGGGCATTAAATTGGATATTTTGGACAAAGAGAATAACAGGTGAAAATGTGAATAAACAGAGGTGCGTCTAAGTGGCAGACTCAGGTATTCACTGGAGCTGTAGATTAGAGCCAGCTGCCATCTACCACGTAGGCAAATGCATGCGTGCTGCTATCTACGGGCAACAAGCCAGCCTGTGATTTGTCCGTGATGCCCGGGAGTTGGCCCAGTGACAGTGCTTTGACGCGACAAAACAGCCTCTTACCTGCTCTTACACTGGCAGCTTGTAGGATTAAAATTAACGTGACTACAGTGGCTAGCGTCGAATTCCATAGCCACCTTTTCGTTTTCCACCTGGTGCTCCATCTTTGCATCTCCATGATGAGCGCCCGCAGCGGCACTAAAAACGGGCGACTTTCTTCAAACTTCGATCCCTTCTAAAATCCAAAGAAAAATGTGTTTTATACTACAGCGCCATGTGTGAAAGTATAAAGGGTGTATCTCTTGGCCAGAGTGGGCCCCTCAGATCCTCTCCTCCTTAAGCTTAGCTCTCACACTGATGGCAAAGGGCTTTCATGAAAAAAGCGCAAGATACTTGGCTCTCTGAGAGTTGCGCGCAAGGTGAGGAGGCAGGACAAACTCCCGAGCCACTGAAACCGAAGCGGCTGCAGAATACTGACACTGGAAAGTCCTCTGCTCATCAAATCACAAGTTGGGAAAGTGATCTGTAAGCCCGCCCCCTGCGCAGTGATAGAGGTCGAAATAGCATCAATAGGAGCATCCCTGCATCCCCCCCGAAGGCACAAGTTCACAGATAAAACACAACGTGGTGAAACAAAGTCCCTATAAAGTTGAGAAAAAAACAACAACTCTGCAACAAATAAAAACGCATTTCCCTACAGTTAACAAGACTGAAAACTTCATAGAAAAAAAAGAATATATTATTGCACAAGGGGCACTAAATTCAGTGCAATATAATACAAACAAATGAAACAGTGGTGGAACAGTTACTTTAGACATTTATTGAAAGAAAGGGGAGAGCTCAATAGCCTCTATGTGAGCCAAAGGCAAATATAAAAGCCTCAATGGCCAAAATGAAATGTTTTCCAGACTCTGGGTGTTTCCTGAAGAAGCCCTCATTTTTTTTTCTTTTGACAGCAGGACTTCTGGGGCCTGATAATAATTAAAGTTAAGTGATGGTTGGAAGAAAGCATGGACGCACAGGTGGTAGCTATAGGGTTCTCTGCTTGCTTTGGTATTCACTTTGTACTAGGGTAGTTGCAGCTGCTGTACACAAATCACATTTAAGAAGGTTTGTCATTAATCTGTTTATCACAAGACAGCAATCAGAGCTGTAAACTCAGCCGATATGCTTTGTGTTTGGATAAATTGGCCAGCATTGTATGTCGATGCAGGAAACAATCAAAGCGAATGGTAATGGTTTGCATCTTGCATATTAGACATTATAATAGTAAAAATGGAGATCGATGAATACATCCTTGGACTTCTTTTCATAAAACGTTCAACATTTACTTGCCTAAGATCATTTTTCTGAGCATTTATATAAGATATATTACATACATTTACACCTGACTGAAGTTTTTTCTTCTCGTTTAAACCATTGCGAGGGCTTTGGAGGAAGTTGTTGAATTAAATTGAACTGAATTGAATAAAACATTGTTAATCCCAAAATGAAAAAAATCCCTTTGTTGTACTGAAAACTACTATAGATGAGTTAATAGTAGTAATATATTATATATTATATATTATATATAAAATGACATAAGGTGACAAAGTAGTAGACTATCAGAGAGAGAGCAATGTAACAGAAGTCCCCAGAGATCACAATGGATCCATTGCTGTGTTGTGCCTGTAACTCTTTGTGATGTTACCTGAAATGGAAGTTTTATTGACTTCTTCCAGTTATTTCTGTTTTTTTCAACTAATGATAACAAAATGATTGAGCTTTTAAAGTTTTAATTTTGCATTTCATCTGCTTTTGTTTAGCAGATGAAATGTTAACCATGTCTGTTATGCTTTAACGCATTATCTTGGTAATTTATGAAACCATAATGAAAGAAGCAGCTGTCAGTTTTAACCATAGACGAAGAACTGGACAAACCCCTCGTGACATCACCCACTGGTTTTCTGAAGAATTAGTTTGAAGCCTGATTTTCTCTCCTGCAGACGTCACCATCTTGCCAAAGCGACTCCACCCAACCTCCAGTTAATCGACAGTTAGGCAAATGGGCTGAACAAGCAAACCTGGAGGCCACTTGGAACACATCCACCTCAGCCCAGTCACTCTTTTTGCTTGGCTTAGTTCATGGTAACCAGTGTAACCTTACTATCCATCCACATTTCTAGATGTTTGCCAGGTGTGATCGAAAAATAAGAATCCTAATCTATCTGCACACACAAACTGTTTGTTGTCTCACTGCACTGCACAAATCTTTCTTTTTGCAATTTACACAAAGCAAAGTGAGCAAACAGAAGAAAAACCGAAGGTTTGCTGTGACCACCCTCTGTCTTCAACATAGTATAATTTCTACAAGCTATACTTGCAAAAAGTAAGGGATTTCATTAGATCATAGTCAGGTGTATGATTAACCAATTATACCAAACAGGTACTAATGACCATCAATTTCATCTTGGTTGAATCACTGTCATTAACCGAAACAGAAACAGATGTGTTGGAGGCTGAAAACTGGCTGAAGAACAGCTAAACTGCTACCAAGGTGAGTTTGTGGAAGACAGCTTCGTGTCAAGGGCGATACGCCATGGTATGACCAAGGCACAAGGTAGTTGTACTGCATAAGCAAGGTCTGTCTCAGGCAGCATTTTCAAAGCAAAGCAGGTGGTCAAGCTCTTTTGAAAAACCGTGAACACACATCTTGGCAGGAAAAAAGGCACAGAACTGGGATGCCAGCAAATGGTCTAGACTGATGACTCAAAGTTTGTGTTATTTGACTTTAGCCAAAGGCACTTTCTTCACCAAAGAGCTGGAAACTGGTAGAGGTTCCTTGCAAGTTTGTGGCTGCATTTCTGCCAGTGGAGTTGTGGATTTGGTCAGGAGAACTGATGTCCTCAATCCTGAGAAATACAAGCAGATTCATCGTGTAAAAACATCAGGAATGGCTCAATTCTCCACAGATTGTCATTAGTGGGCAACAAGTGAACTGATGACATCATAATGAACAATATGAACAATCATATACAGACTGCCTTTCAAGGTAACATGAAACTGTGCTGGCTGGTTGATCAGAATAATTAAATTCACACACACACACACACACACACACACACACACACACACACACACACACACACACACACACACACAATACATAGCTGGAGACTTGATGTTATTAATTTCTCAGTTTCACTGGTATGCAGTCATAAACTGACAAATTTTATTGCATTTGTTCCCAAATGGGGCATTAAAGTGTGTAAGAGATTTCACAACAATTGTTAAAGTTGTTGCCCCAAAAAATATATACACACGGACACACATCTAATCAATGCTAATGTTTGGTTGTTTTTTTTTCTTTTTCAATATGTGCAAGCTGGCACAACATTGCTTCACTGAGTTTAACAAACATATGATGTGTTTGTGTGACTATATTTGAAATCATCCAAAACAGTAAAAGAACATCAAACACGACTAAAAGGATGTGATGAGGAAACATAAATAAGAAAATGTTTTAAGGTTAAATGGTTCAGACCACTGTTATATTCTAACATATGAATGGACAAGATTATTTATTGAAATGTTGAGTACAATTTGATAAAGTCTGTGGCAAAGTTTTATCTTTAAAGGATGTTTGAACCACTTGCACTGCTCATCTACGACAAGTACACATGCCATTGTACTCGGTCAGGAATATAAATATTTCTTGAGATCAGCATGGCTGTTGGTTTTTGTCCATTTTGTTTTGTCTCGCTTTGTTTTGTCTCACTGAGCATGTCAGAACCTCTTGTTCATGTTGCTTCCTGGGAATGCAGCCCAGAATGTTTGGTTTAATCTCAGTATCCCCATCCAAAAGGGAGAGAGGAAACGTGAATAACCCAAACTTAAATCCTGAGTTTTCCTTGTAACACAGTCTGGCTCACTTAGCAAGCAAAATGTATTTACACGCGTCCATATTCTTGTTTCTCGGGTCTACAATTTTCAGAAAGGCTTGGCTTTAGAGCCACCGTCTTTGTAGTTGGAAGCATATGATTACAACTGATGCATTTGCTACAAATGCATGCCAACATGACATTGTATAATTATTCTATAATAACTCCCTACTCTATGCAGACCAGCACAGCTATAAAAACAAAGTGTCTTGACAATTTTACCCATTGACTTTATTTTTCTATTGGAAGTAGCTTTTAATCAGAGTGCTTTCAAGTTCACAGACTAAAATTCTTCCTGTTTCAGTCCAGAAACAAAAAACTGGCAGCGCTGTCTAGACTTTGGAGTTATTTGAATTCTGTAAGTCAGCAGGACATAAGTTCTGCCAAATGTACAGCATGTTCTGTACAAAATAAACGTACAACGTGAAGTATCGCAATCAGTAAAATGCAAAATAACTAGAAATTAAGAAATGAACCAAACTTTAGAAATGACATAAATACAATCATCGAGGGAATAAAGGAAACTATCTACGCATTGTTGTCACAGGAACATAAATATAGCAAAGACATTCAATGAGGATGGCCCTGATTAGTTAAGTATTATTTTTTCCAGACAGAATCCAACTGAAAATACATTAATCATGTAACGTGTATGGCAAAAACAGCGCCTCCTGATATTTCAGATGGATTCTATAATCTAAATCTAAATGTATATAAATCTTTGAACTAAATGATGAGGGGATTATACACTTTATGTTATGCTGGTAGGAACAAATCTTTGGTTATTGTTAAATAGAAAATTATAGGGATTATAACCTGACAGTTTTCAGTTTCTCGGTTGGTGAAGGAGCCTGAGCTGGTGAATGAGGTTGACAAGTTCTGGGGAGATATAATCGGACTCACGTCAACACATGGTTCGGGCTCTGGAACCAATCTCCTTGAGAGGGTTGGACTTTTCCACTCTGGAGTTGCCCAAGGTGAGAGGTGCAGTACAGGGGTGAGCATACTTATTGCCCCCCGGCTTGGTGGATGTACATTGGGGTTCACACCAGTGAACGAGCAAGTAGCTTCCCTCCGCCTTCGGGTTGAGAGAGAGGTCCTGACTGTTGTTTGTGCTTATGCACCGAACAGAATACCCACCCTTCTTGGGTGAGGACTTCAGTGGTCACGTGGGCAATGCCAATGAGATGTGGAAAGGCGCAATTTGGATCCAATTTGAACCTGAGTGGTGTTTTGTTATTGGACTTTTGTGCTCATCATGAATTGTCCATTACAAACACCATGTTTAAGCATAAGGATGTCCACATGTGTACTTGGCACCTGGGGGAGGTGGGGGACATTGAGTCTGAGTAGATCATGTTCACCGCCTCCATTGTTGAGGCAGCTGGCCAAAGCTGTGGGCGTAAGATTGTTGGTGCCAGTCGTGGCGGTGATCTCCGCACACACTTGGTAGACACCAGTGGTTAGAGATGCCATCAAGCTGAAGTAGGAGTCCTATAAGGCCTTTTTGGTTCATGGGACTCCACAGGCAGTGAATAGGTAAGGCAAGGCACCACCCTGAGTTCCTTAGAGCTCTGGATGTTGTGGGTCTGTCTTGGTTGACACGCCTGTGCAACATCACAAGGACAGTGCCTGGTGGTCCCCCGTTTTAAGAAGGGTGTGCTTCAATTATAGAGGAATCACACTCCTCAACATCCTAGGTAAGGTCTATTCAGAGATACTGGAAAGGAGGGTCCCGGCGGATAGTCGAACCTTGGATTGAGGAGGAATAGTGTGATTTTCATCTTGGCCGTGAAACAGTGGACTAGTTCTACACCCTCAGCAGGGTCCAAGAGGGTGGATGGGAGTTTGCCCAACCAGTCAACATGTGCTTTTTGGACTTGGAGAAGGGATTCAACTCTCTTCAACTCTCACTGGAGCGGTGGGTTGGGATCAGAATCAGCACCTCCGAATCCAAGACAGTGGTCCTCAGTTGGAAAGGGGTGGAGTGCCGTCTCCAGCTTGGGAATCAGAGTTTAAGTATCTTGGGGTCTTGTTCATGGGTGAGGGAAGAATGGAGCATGAGATATGAGTTATTTATTTATTTTATTTCTGTTGAACTGCAATTCAGAAGCAATGTCTGATTACCATTAATCCATTTTGATTAACTTGAATGTTTGGATGTTATTTCAGTGACCATTGTTGTTTTTTTGAACCCCTCTATTTCTATGATGGAAGAGTAACAACATATTTGTCTACATGTGTATATCTGCTAAAACGAAGTGATTAAATCCCTACCCATCCTCAGTAGCAACAACTTTACTCTTATTTCTCAGGGCTGCTACTGACAAAGCATTTTTTTCATTTGAGTGCTATCACATATATATATAAGTTTTCAAAAAGAAAAAGACCTCACTACAAAACCATAATCCCCATGAAAGCTGTCCATCATCTGTTCTGTTTCCATCAGCCATCATGCAGAAGAACTCCTTCTCATCTCAAATCTTAACCAAACTTTTCAAGGAAAAAATGTTGTTTTGTTCTCGATTTCATCAGAATTATGCTAATATCTGATGGTAATGGAATTTAAAAAGTTCAACTCAAATTTTGTTGGGTTTGGTGTTACTCACTGAGGAACCTAGTTTGATAAAACTCCTAGTGTGAAATTTTTAGCCTGGCAGCCAGTGAAACACAGCACAGGGTCCTGGAAACTTTGTTTAACTAAGCTGAATTTACTCATCATGATGCATTTGTGGAAAAATGTCTATTTATTTCTTTATTTCTGCAACCTAGCAGTTAGGAACCATGTAGCATTGAGTTCAGTGGATGCACAAACTTACTTCACCTGGGTGAAAAGAAAACCTTTAACCCGGGTCATATGTATAAACGATGGCGCCCTTCATCAGTATGAAAAATGAAAACTGCAGTATGAACAAAGTTTTAACCAAGACTTTTCAAGTCAGGCATCTTTGACCAGATATGTAACCTCAGGAGCTCTGCATTGCTATTAATTATCCAACTAGAAAGTACTGAGCGGCTGGATGGGGGTGGAGATGGATGCAAACTAGACACTCCAGACCACATAACCGCTGAGTGGATGGTATGTTAGTCTGGGCACGCCTTTTATAGTTGCATGTGGTACCCACATAGCTTCACCTAGTAGGAGTTTGTTAGGACTTTACACTGTAAAGTCATCATACATTAGCAGAAAGAGAAGACAAGTGACAGCAAACAACCCCAGAGTGCTGTCACTGGAATAATCAACATAGTTGAGGAGGAGTTTTGACATTTGCCTATGCACAGATCGTAGTGTATCGCGCAGACTGTAATGTAGTGCCTCAGCAATTTAATTTAATTAAAGTCTGGACTTTGAATAGATGATTCCAAAACCTTATTCTCAGTTATTCTGATTTAAATTTGCTGGTGTGTTTTGGGTCATTCTCTTGTTACATGTTACACTTTTCTAATATACAGAGGAGTTTTCAATGTCTTCAATGGCTGTGAGGTGCCCCAGTCCTGTGGCTGCAAAACGACGACAAATCTTTACCCCAATGCTGCCGTTATTAGCAATTGTGTATGAAGCATTTCTGGAAAAATGCTGTATTTGATGTTAACCAAACATGGCACTGGTTTCAAGGTCAAACATCACCACAGTGGCCTCATCTGTCTATAGGACATTGTTTGAGGTGTCTTAGGATGTATTTAGTAGTTTAGCAAACCTCATCTGTACTTTAGCGCTCTGTTTAGACAGAAAAGGATTTTCTCCCCATAACCCTTCCAAACAAACTGTTGTTGTTTAGTCTTCATCTAATTGTGCGGTTGTGGACTGTAGGGACCATTACGCTGTCTGATCTCAGGGTAAAATTGCTGGGATGTCGTCTCTTGAGAAGATTGGCAGGTGTCTTGAATGCTTTCTGCTTATTAATCTTCCTCACTGTAGAATGTGAGACTCCAAAATGTTTGAAAATTGTTTGAGAACCATTTCCAGACTGATGTGCAGAAAGAATTATTCCACTAAGACCATTGCTTTTTGATTAGTCGTTTTGGCTTTTTATTTTTTTAAACATATACCTACATTCTTCACATTAGAAACTTCCAAAACATCTGCTTTTATTCAAGCTCTTCCCCTGCTGATGATCAGTTCATCAAGGGCTGATGATTAGCAACACCTGTCTGCAGCCAACACTGCAGTATGGGGTAATACATTAATTCTCACATTATTATATATTTTTGTTTTGTGGCTTAAATATATAATGGGAAGGTAAAATAAAAAGTTAGCTGTAGTTAGAGTAAACTCTGAGTGACCCAGGTCAAGGCAACTGTTATTTGTCTAAGATTGTATTTGTGAAGTACTAAGATTTTACCAACTTGGTTAGAACAAGAAAACAATGCCATATATGTAAATTAAAAAAAGATGGAGAAATAAGTTAGTTGACATAATATTTGTCAATCATAACTGACAAGCTATTTCTCCCAGGATCAATATGGTAACTGACTGAAACACAAGCAAGAACAGGCACAAATGGTTTTACAACATAATTTACTGCTGGCAAGCAGAATAAACTGCGTGATAAAAGAGTCACATTCTGGACACCAGTACAGGGAAGAGTCTGTTATTACTCATGCAGTGATCAGATATCACAGCACGGGGAGGAGTGATGTAGAAGAAGAGAGGTAATCCTATTTTCATGTTTCTTGTCAATTTTGTGTGATGAATGCCTTTTCCCATCATTTAACTGAGTGTTGCTACAAGTTAAGTGGGGAGATTTTGTGATCATTTAAACATGGGTAAAGCATCCATATTTCACTGGCCAAAGCCATGTCTCTAGCTGTGAAACTGATAATGTGGAGCTACTAAAAAAAAAAAGATATATAAAAGACTAAATCTTCTACTACATCGTGTTATCAGAAATGGTAAGGCAGGTCAAGGTACAAAAAGCCCAATTTACCAGACACTACAGACTACAGAAGCTCTAAACTGTAACAGCAAATTATAAAGATTTGTTTTCACAGTATTACAGTACAACACAGTATGGGACTGTATTGTACTGTATTGTAGTGTATTATGTTAGTTTCTTTTTGTTTTACTTACTCACACAGTTTTTTTTTCAGTTTTTTTCTTTATCAGGGAACCATAAAAATCAAGCCCCATATCAGGCCTGCGACTGACCGTCCAGCAGAAACTGACAGACCTCTTCTTTGTCTGCCACTAAGTTGTTGCTGTCAGTTTAGGAGTTTGACGTGAGTCAGACCTACTCCTGCAGCCCAGAGTTGAAATTCTGTATATGGATGTTGTGTTCCCATCAGTATTGAAGCTGATGAATTCCTATGGGACATGAGGCATGGGACTGAATGCCAATTAAATACTTTCCTGGTGCACTCAGACCCCAGACACTAAGATTTTTTCTTTTGACCTGTGTGAATAAGGCTTCAGAGAGACTCACTCAAAATAGTCAGAAGTGACAACAGGAAGGACAGGGGAAATTAAAGTCAAAGGGACACAAAAACAAAGATTTGGCAGATGAGCACAGATGGCTTATGCACTGAAAACACTAAAACTTAAGCATATTGGATTAGAGTACTTGGAGATGAGAGACACTGTTTAGCCCATGAATGTTCCTCATTACTCTTGTTTGTTGTGGTCAAACATCGATCTCTGTGACATCTTTGAAGGTCTTCATTTAAAAAAAATCCTCTAGTAAGAGGATTCAGTTTCATTGTTACATTTGCACAATAGCAATTGTTTTAAATTACCTTCAAAGTTTTTTAATGTCTTACGCATACAGAAGAAGATCAGTGTTTTAAGAAGGATGGATCTGAGAAAGCAGCAAACTTAAAGAAGGTAAGCTGTAAATCATTACATCAGTTATTGATCGTGAATGTAACTTAGATGATTCTTTAAAGCATTCCTTGACGTTGCACTGTATTGTTACAATCAGCCAAACAAGTACACTTTATGACTCAATTTAAAAAAAAAGACTTTATTAATAAGTCAGCTGCAAATCAGAAAAGATCCCCAAGATGTTGAGACTTTCAGACCCACATATGGGGAAGTGTTGCCCAAGGGATAACATGAATGTTTGATTGATTCCTTGATTACTGCAGTTGGCGTCTTATTTGTGCCACCTGTCTTTCCTCAGCCCTTATGCATGTAACATCCTACACATAGTATTTTCATAGTGTCTTCTTTCTGTTGGCAGTTGCTTTTTCATGCTTCTTGTTGTCGTTCCCTATGGTGCTCTCCTGTCACCTGCCCGTTCTCTTCATCCCTGGGTTTTTTATTTTCTTTGGTTTTGTATATGTTGCTGTGTGCAGCCCTGTCTGAATGGGGTTTGTCAGCTGGCCTGCCTAGCTGCCTTCAAGGACAGCCTGATGTGCAGCCTCCACTGGGATTGTCTAAGAGGAGGAGGTGAGGTTCCAGAAAATGCTCTCCAGCTTCCACGTGGCAAGGTGGTCCAGAGTGCACTTCATTCTGTCTCTTAAGTGATCCATGACACTTCTTAGACACCTCTGCACAGGTCTTTGTTGCCACAAAAGCCTCTCTGGTCTTTGTTACTGCTTGAGGGGGTGTTTACTGTTAATTCCTAAGGGGGACCAGGGGCCTCTTGGCCTCCATCTGCAGTGACCTCCCCTGTTCCTCCAGCCTCCTTGACGCCCACACAAACTGTCTTCCCAGTCTGAATACTGAAATACTGTGAACTGTTGCAAAAGCACTGCATCAAAGATATATGATTTTGTGGTTTGCCTTTTATGTAACAAGCCACTATTGTATTTATTTATTCATCTATTTACTTTTTTTGACTGACTGAAGGGAACTGTGACAATAATCACTTAAATCAACATGTCACTATGGTTTATATCTTTTCTAGAGGCAGCGAGTAATTTGTCAGGGCCACTTTAGTTAGTTTGCTTTTTTTAAGGATTCTGCTGAACTCCAATTCAAAATCAATGGTTGACTTTCAATAGTCAGTCTTTATGTACATGTGCAGGGCACCCACCCACAAATGACAAGCTACAAAAATGTTTGCATATGCTCTCAATTAAAGGTTTTAGAGTGAAACTGGGATCAGAGTGAAAAAGGTCAGGAAAGGAAAAAAATCAGTCAGCCATGGAAATGACAATTGGTTCATCTCTAATTGTGCACATCCTTGATGTCTCATCAAAACCTTAAGTCTGCTCACTTCTTTGTGATGTATTTTCTAAGTTAATTGTTTTCAGACATTTGTAAAATGTGTTGTAATCTTCAGTCTTCTCGTGCCCTTCCTTTCCTGGCGTGTTTCTGCATTATTTGATGCATCACTGTAATCAGTAAAACAGTACAAAACAGGTGTCAGGAATCTGGGCAGTAACATTCACAAATTAAACGAGAGCCCTCCCAGCTTTCTGGACAAAAAAGAAAAAAAAACAACGTTTTTTTTTCTGGTCCTTTGGCTTAAAACTGTCCAGATAACTCAGGCTGCAGCGGTTAAAGATAACTATTGCTTATGGTTTAGTGATGGTCTGATGTGTTTCTTTTTATTGCATCAGGTATATTCCCCCTGACATCTTAATGAGGGAGTATGCATGCGGGGTTTCCAGTCATAAAAGAAATCTCTAGGGAGACTCATTTACCAAACAGCTATCACCAATTCAAGATTACAGATCCTCACAAATACATATAGGGCAATTTTACTGAAAGCAGCTGTGTGCTCAGCTGCAACTTGGCATTTGGCTATACTTAACTTGCTTTTCGCAGTCCTTGAAGCTGTGAGACTCTGACATTATTTGACTCGCAAGTTTTCAATAGTTGCACAAAACCAGTAATGTGAGCTCAGGCCTTTTTTTTGTATTATTATTAGTAAAGACAATGTGCTTTGCATGGATCTATGAAAGAGAAAGAGAGATTATTAAAAGCTATGATGCAAATGAAATAAAAGACAAAGCTGCCTCTACTCGATCAACGTCTGAAGAGCCAGTGGAATGATCTGACAGTTTTGATTCTTTATCAAAGAGTTTGTGTCATTCAAGATGCTAAGCTGAAGAAGAAAAAGTATCTTGACCTACCGTTGTATTTGCTTTAGAGACGTTTTGTAAGTCTTCCTGGAGTCTGAACCTCCCAGTTTTGCCATAGCACTTTACATAGAATAACTCAACGTGCCACTTCACTTCTACTCTTCCTAGAACTGCATTGATGAGACCATTCTGAATTTGATCCACATTGACTGTAATCACATTTCCAAAGGAAATAATAAAGGGGCAATGGAAAAGTCTTTAACTTATGTCTTTTCTTTGCATAAATCTGTAAGTAATAAATCATTTTAATCATGAAATGTAACATTGCACAACCATGTTTTTCTGTTAAATCACATTTTAAGAGGCTGTACAGCCCTAATTGTGTCAGGAAAATGTTCCAGATTGAGGAAAAAAATGTTGACATAAACTAACATTTTTAATGGACTTGGCATAGACAAGTTCAGCTATCTTGCTCTTGTAATCAGTTGACTGGTGCTCATTAAATGTCATCTTGTTTCAATGAGACGGTGTGTTATACATGGAGATATCTATAACAGCAAGGAAACCCAGCAGCTTTCTTGTCCTGAAAGATTCGACATCTTGCATATAGATATTCTCACAGAAACAAACATCTGCTGTAATACAAAGCAAATGCTTGATTTCTTCTGTATGTGTTTCCATTTCGTTCCAAAGAGACAATTGGACCTAGACATAAATAAGGGATTAAGTAGATTGCAACGAAACGTAACCTTATCACCCACAGACCCTCTGAACATGAATGGCCACTTACAAATTGTTGAAGTTAAGTTCCAAATGTTCTGGTTGATGAGCAAGTTTGGACAGATGTTTTTATATATTCCCTCTATTCTCGTTTCTCGAGGTTTTCAGTTAGAGTGGAAAAGGTAAACACAGTAGCAGCAGTAGCTCACCATTTTCCATGTTCACCTCCCACTGTGTATGGATTGGGTTATTTCCAACTTGGTGGTTTTGGGTTACGGTAACCACCAGCTGGATGTAGCGTTGTTTCCACTGTGCCTGTAATCTTTGGTGCCTATGGGTCCCTCCACAAGCTTCTTCAATGATCCAGTTGAAAGTAGGCCGTCCTAAAGACAAGAAAGGGAGTAGAAGATGTAAGTTTTCCATCAGTGTGTTCAGAGGGTTCCTTTTTATATCCACTAAGCATGTCTCCATAGTGGTAATATGAATATTCCCTACATTTCATTCTAATGAATGTGTAAATTACAATAAATTCAAGAAGAACTTATCATTATAACATTTTAAAGGAGCATGTCCCTCAGCACGAGAAGGTTCCTGGTTCAAATCCCGACAGCAGCCTTTCTGTGTGGAATTTGTAAGTTGTCCCTGTGCTGTCGTGAGGTCCAAACCTCCTGACCTCAGTGACTCTTTAGGGATAAGGAGACATACATAATGCATAAATGGATAAGACATTAAATTATTATAACAAGATGATAACTTACTACTAATAAATATACATTTGAGCACCACATGAAATGTCTTGCTGCTTGTTACTTTTGATAGTTTTTAGTCTCTTTGACTTTATTTTTAGATTATAGTCAGTGGAACTACATCTTCTATTATTTGGGATGTTTGAGGAATATAAGCAAGCATTTGTTAGCAAACACTGTCAAACCCCTGTGATGCCCTTAGATCCTTGTAGGCCAACTCAAAGCCAGTGGTGGCTATTTGTGTACAGTTAACAGCACAAAAAAAGCTTCTTTTTTTTTTTTTTTAATGACTGATTATACACTGTTGGGTCTCCAGCTCAGAAGTCAAGAAAAGACAAAGTGCAAAGCAAACGTGGTAACAGCCATTGAGCATATGAATTTGTAACAACAAAAAAACAAATACACACACACACAAAAAAAAAAAATCAAAACATGCATATCATCTTACTTAAATTTGTGGTTTCATATATTTTTACCTTATGAAATACATAAAAGTGTCAACTCTAGCTATGGAGACAAGCACCACTTTTGGAAACAGGTCATGAATGTGCAGCTGAAAGCTGAACTTTAGAAAGTTGAACTTTATAACACAACGCCCACTGAGATAGACTTGCTTTTGGGGCCAAACCTAGTGGTCATTCGAGGAACTGCTTGTTTCAGAAACATCTCACGTGGCAACCTAGAAGAAGCCCCGTGGCTGTTGGCTTTAGGGTTACTGTAGTAGCCTTGTTCATGTTTTTATGTTTTGGTAACATTTACTTCTTTTTTTTTTTTTACATCACATATACATATACACTAGTAACATACACTAGTACACAAATAGCCTTTTTTCCCCTCTCCTGTGGGCTGTTTCGTACCTCCATGGGCTACTTTAAATGTTGTACATCTTGCTCAAAGTGCTCCAACTCAACTGTAAGCTTTAACCTTTGGCCTGTCCCTTCATGTTTCCCCTGGTGTGCCCTACATTTTGAGAAGCTTTGCTCTACTCCAGCTCCAAGGGAAACATCTGGGTTTTCGGCTGCTCAAGTGTCCACTGCCTTTTCCTTCTAGCTGCTGACTTTCATTGTCTTGTGTGGAGGAAGGATATTTTCAGAGGCTTCTCGCTTAAAACATCTGGTGGCATGAGTGAAGCTAATGGGACTGGTGAAAGTTTACCAAAACAAGGGGCTTGAACAGGGGGAAAAAATGCTCCACAGACATAACATAATGGCAGACTTGTGGGACAAATGTCCAGATAAATTCAGATAATCGCAATATGTTAATTTCCTTATACCTGCTTATAATACATTTAAGTTTACCATATTATTTCAAACTACTGAGCTCTAGTTGATACCAGAACTTGGCAACACCCATGTTTTTATTCAACACCAAAACATGGCTGTCAAAGAGGACCAAATCCTGGCTCAAAGAGGAGGAAGCTGCTGGGTGGACCTGCAGCAATAACATAAAGGGCCATTATGAACATTTTTGAGTGAAGTTGATACATTGCCTTTTCATGGGGAAGTGCTCAAACTTTGAATAAAATAAAACACAAATGTCACAGAACAGCTGGTTGTTTGCTTTCTAGCCTTTTGGTCCCTGGTGGGTAATGTCTAAAACAGGTTTCTGACAAGTGACAGTACCAGGAAAAACCTCTGAAGATCAACTGGTCAGCTGTGTCGTAATATTCTTGTACAATGCATAGAGGGTGGAGGGGGTGATAATCTGTATCCGTGTGTGTGTGTGTGTGTGTGTGTGTGTGTGTGTGTGTGTGTGTGTGTGTGTGTGTGTGTGTGTGTGTGTGTGTGTGTGTGTGTGTGTGTGTGTGTGTGTGTGTGTTCATGCATGCTTGCTATCTGTGCAACCCTGTCAAGCCAACAGGGTGAGCAGCGTGTCTGAAATAATTTAAAACAGAGAAAGAGCACATTCCGACATGTGGAATCACTCCTCCAATTGGAGTGTCATTGTTTCCAAAGAAAGCTTTACTTTCGCTGTGATTCAGGTAGCATATTTTCCTGTACGTTTCATTTTTCCTGTCAGGAGTCTGATTGATGACAGAGTTTGGTGAAACTAAGGAAGACAAACAGGAAAATGTGTTCACTGTGTTGATTGTTTGTGGAATTTCATGATACCTCATGTGAAGAGGACGCGAAATGGACAATATGAGACTTGAACAAAGCTACTGGAATTAATCAGAAAAGAACAAACAGTGTCTTGTCCTGTATGAATTATTTCGTAATATAATACATTTGGTAACTGCCTGCAAATCCTGTGAAAAGATCATCATCAACAATGAGTTCATTCATCTCCCAATACTTTAGGAATTTTCTTATTTTTGCAGGCCAAGAACTGCAGTCACTACTAAAGTTGAAGGTTGGCATGCCAGGAAGGGATCCAGGAAGAAGTTACAGTTCCTACTGGAGATATAAATCTAGAAAGAAATCATACAGATGTCTCTTTCTCTTTCTTTTTTTCTTTTTGTTCCTTAATCAAAGTGCGTGCGTGCGTGCGTGCGTGCGTGCGTGCGTGCGTGCGTGCGTGCGTGCGTGCGTGCGTGCGTGCGTGCGTGTGTTGGGGGGGGGCACATCTCATTTTCCACAAGTGTCTTTTGAACAGCACTAATCAGTGTATCTGTTAGAGAGTACTGTCAGTCTTTTGATGCGTCAGTGAGTATTTACAGCTGCAGGATGTGTATTCAAGTTTGACCTCTGCAGTTCCTGTGTTTATTGTAACAAAGGATTCTCTAACACAGTACAACAGTGTTGCTTATTCATGTGTTGGATGTCTGTGTGGGCAACAGGGGAGTAAGCTACATCTGGCATTATCTACATAGATAGTACTTGTGTACAGGATTATGTCATTATAGCTAATGGTCTTTTCTTTGGATGTTTTAACAGTAAGAAATAAAGGCTACTGTGATATCTCTATTATGGTAGACATCCTCAGTATTTGGAAGATAATATAATAATATCACAACTTTGCTGTGAATTGTCTGGAGATAAAAAGTGGAATTTGGTTTTTGATCATTTGATTTATTTTTGACACAGACAAAATGTCTAGAAAGTATATTATCTAAAATCCCACGCTGTGTGCTGATTCATATAAAAAATATATACTCCTCAACAATAATTTAATTTGGAAAAATACTCCAAATGAAAATTTATTTTTGTCAATTGAAAAAAAAAAAGATTTTCTTGTAACTTTCTAGTTCAAAGTCAGCTTTTAGATTAAGTGTAACAAATAAGAAACACAGTTAATCTTTTTTTTTTCCCGACTTATGTCAGCTCTGGAAGGGATTCCGATCAATGATCAGTCGTCTCAGACGCCATCGTCTTCCAGCCAACCAGTGGAGGGCTTGGATGAACACTGACTCAGCTACAGTTCCCAGGTGACCGGTACTTCCTCCGTTATGGTGGGACATCTGTAGTGATGTCAAATCCAACTCTTTTAAATAATCCCTCAACTCCATAAAAACGTACGTAGAGATCCTGCTAGTGAAACAGAAGCCTATGGTCTCTAACTACAAATAAATATGTCTGAAGTTGATAGAAAAAATATGTCAGAGCAGGTGTGAAGACTGCTTTAAGAAGGCGTGTTCAAAGAAAGGGATTCATGTGGCTATTCTTTATTTTCAAATATAAAAGTGAATCTTTCAAAACTGTCAACAGCTTTAAAAGATATGTTCATTTTTTTTATACACTTAAGAATATGACAGCACTGAAGGCGTGCACAATTACGTAGTTACTAAAGATGTTGGGAGCCTGTACAGCAGTGAGTCTGACTCTGCACCGCTTCATTCAACGCATCCCAGAGTTGTGTGTCTGTAGACCTGCGGGAATCCGGGGAATTCATGCGAATCCAAGGACAATGCAAGTACTCTAACATGCTCACCTGGTGGTTGATAAATTGTGACGGTACAGTAGAGACTTTACAGTCTTTACGGTACCTCATGTAAGGTTAAGCAGATAATTTCAACACACTGGTTAACAGTAATATGTGATTTATACAACTTCCATCTTTGAAATTTAAAGCATTTTTACAATTTCACTAGTTCTCATTTGATGTTTGGTTAGTTCTTACGCTGACGAGCACTTGAGTGTAGGAGTGTATTTTCTTCTCACCGTACTCTTTCAGAGATATTTGCAGAAAATAATTGAGCCCGGTGGTACACGGGGATGGAGCCAGCGTGATACCTTGCTGCTTGAATATTAAATGAGGTCGTATTCCTGTCAGATGTGAGCAAAAAAGGCTTGTCCAATGTTGGATCACCTTTTCTGATACCAATGTATTTCATGCTAAACGTGGATCAACTGTTGGACTGTCGAACATCACAGATGCAGATACAGAAGACCATAATGTAACCGATTCACATTAAAATGACAGACTTTGTGTCCATGCACACGTGCAACAGTTTTAGTGATATTTAGTTTAGTGGGTTCCTCTGGTCAAGACTGACCTTTTTGTCTGTCACTTCCTCACCTTTGGAATCCACTGGAGCTCTGTGAACTAGTTTTGTTTGGACTCCTAATGTGAGCGATTGACCTTTGAAGCAGTCATTGCAAGTGATGACCAGGACAAAATGACTGTTCCTTTTTGACAGTAGGGACGGGAAACCACAACAGCTAGATGATGGTTCACTAAAAGTGATCAAGCAATCTTTTAAAGCTAATATTAAAAAAAAAAAAAAAAAAATCCCAAACAAGCTCCCGCTGCTTTAATAATTGTGAATGTGAGTAGACTTTCTATTTCTAATTCTATTTCTTTTAAGTGTATGTTTTAATAAATTATGAAAATTGTAAACTATAATTTTCTGACTGTCCAGAACTGCATTACCATTAGTTTGCTCATAGCATGTAAATAGTTAGTCCCACATGATGGTGCAATTAGTAGAATCAAATTACCTTGATAAGGTTTTTTTGTTGGTTTTTTTTAAATATATACATATATGAATTTAATTTCATACCACAGAATAATGTCTTTGAAGTTTGACAGCTGGATTCACCTCTTTGTGGTTTTGTGTCAGAGAGTTGTAGAAATCCAGGGTGACTCACACCAGTCAAATGCACGGCTCTAGTTGTGGTGGCACGGGCGGCTGGCCACATATTTGCCTGTGGTGAAGGCCACTGCACTGGCAGCCCTGGAATAGAAGTCTATTACTGGCCACCAAGTCAAGCCCTGCTCGCGAAATTGATGCTTTGGAGCAAATATAACGTAGAAAATCACATACGTGCATAAACTGTGAAACAAACGCACGCCCATGCACAGAGGAAGGAGAAGGATAAACACAACTCACAAAAGTTAAAAACCATACTTTTAAACTTTCTGTTTATATGTAAGTGGGTGAGAAATGTGGGCACTTTCTTCAGTCTAAAAAAAGGAGTTCTAGTCAGAGGGGAGAGAAACCCAAAATAAGACTTGAGATTGGGGCCTTTCTAAAAGATTGTGGGGAAAAGGAAACGCGTCCTCTGTACACACACAGAAAAGAGGCGACACACCTGTGAGAAAACCTGCTTTCATAGGATACATTTTATCTGGAATCACAACTTTCTGTTTATAGGGGAGGAAGAAATATCCAGAGTTTCATTGAAAGCTCCTTCTCCTTTGACAAATGTGGCAAGTGGCCCCGTCAGCCCCCTGTCATGTCTGTATAATTGAAGACATGATGTCACATCAGTGTCTCAGAGCCGCATCTGCTTTACAGATACTGTTGTCACCCACATTCCCCAGCAATGGGTGGTTTTGTTAGACAAGCTCCAGATATGTGCTACACACACTTAATAATGGCCTGGGCTTAGGTTTGGCTCCAGACGTTTGGCTAGAGCTTGATCACACTCAATAAAGAAGCAAAAACAACTGACTGACAGGCTGACATCGACTGACATATTTTATTCTATCATTCAGTGCTCCAGACAGCACAAAGTTATTAGAAGCTAAAAAATCTACATTCCAAAATAAAAAAAATACCTGTAGCATCTTCCTTCTCTATCATACCTTTGTAATTAGTGTGGATTAGAAAATTGTATCGCTGTCTTGTTAAAAAAAAAAACAATGCGTAGGTGTCCCTGGCCAAGATGTAGTTTGAAAGTCCTAAAAGTTCCATGTTTTAATTACCATCACAGGAGTGTAAATGACCTTTGCCTTGCTTTATCTGCACAGTAACGTTCTAAGTGACATATTGAAGTGAGCAAAGAAATGGGAACCCATGTCGTTATCGGATGGATCGATGATAGTTCAGCTGAACCGAATGAGAGCTGATGAGGTTTGTGTCTTCACCCTTTATGCAGTGAAAGTCCTCCTGATTACTTGAATAGTTTAATAAAATGATATGTTGTTCTCTGAGAAATATGCAAATCTGCCATTCTGTCTTTGGACATAGTTTTTGAACATTAATCCCACACACTTTTTTTAAAAAGCGCCTTAAAGACTTATGGATACTGCTTTTGTATTAAATTATCATCAAATCACATTTAAATGGCATCCTTATTCTTTTCATTTACTTCCTTTACTAGCATTACTCCAGTGCCAACTTTTTTTTTTAATATGTTACAGTAAAGAAATGAAAAAATGTAAGTACATCAACAAATTAACTAAGTTGATGAGACCAAAAAACGTGAACTATGTTGAATTCCTACTCATAAAAGTCAAAGTAAATGCAATCACTCTTCTTGTCCTAACCTTTTCTGGTTTGAGGTTGTAGTTTGTGTACTGCTCTTTTGCAACATATCCTTTAAAATAGCCACAGCTATAAATCTTGGGCAACTCATAAACTTATAAGATCATTTGTGTTTTTGCTGGATCTTCTGTAGTGTTTATGAGATTAAAACACGCAATATATCTTTTATATTTTGGCTGGAAGCAAAGTGGTGGTGAGCAGAAAGGTGTATTAAAAAAATCTTGCAGCAACATATGTACTTTCATCATTACTTTATCTTATTTTGTTTTGTTTTAATACCACAGGGGTACCAAGTTACCAGCAATATATTTACATACTTTCATCTGTTTGGCTTATACAAATTGTCTTGCAAATGGTTGCTTATTTTAGCATTTGTCTGGAGATGAAAAAAAAAATACTGTAACAGTATAATGTTTTTATTTTCAGCACAACTTCTAAAACAACACTTTTCAGACAGAGACTTGTCACCCAATAAGACAGGCAAAGATTTGAAACATCGTGATCTTTCTAAGACGGTCAGAGGGACGATTCCTTAACCAGCTATATTATACCCAAACCAAACCAAAGCACTTGTCAATGCTTAAACTTAACCAAACATCGAGTGAAACTGAAATTCAAAGCAAAATAAATAAAGAAAAAATAAAATCAGTCAACTAGTTACTGCCCTTTATGAACAACAGTCATGTTGGGGGGTTTGAAGTCACCTCAAACACCCTCATCCTTTTTGCCCTGTGAGAATGTGGGGCAGATGCAGATAACCATGGCAATTCATGCCATGTCCAAGCATGATTGGCCCCTTAGGTCTACTTCGTTTGACTAGTAGGAGTGCTATGTTACGTGCTTGAGCACGCCTGTGCACGCCATGGTACAGCTTGACGAGAGTGAGTGCCACCTTCGCCAGTGGGGCCAGATCAGTATTGACACTTAACCTTCACTTATCTATCCATTATCAATACCCACTTACTACCTTGTTTAGGTTCACAGGGCTTTGCTGGAGCCTGTCCCAGCTTTCTTCTTTCTCCTGACATTTACAATCTCTTTTTCAAGAGTGTCCTGCCCAAGTCAATGAAAAAAAGGGGGCCGGGGTTAACATCTGCTGCGGAAGACTGTATGTAGACTCAATTACGACTATTAGAAATTGTGTCTTTAACTGTAGACAAATGCCTTTCTTGTTCTTGTCTCACAATGACATTGGCAGTATACGGTGATTTCAAAGTCAGCAGCGCAAACTGAAAAGAAAATAAGATGTCACTCCCATTTCTTGATGAGCTTAATATGGAAACAAGGGGTTTTCTAATTGTTGGTTTGTTTTCTGAGCAATTTGTCTGTCTTTTAACAAATCCTTAGAGAGACCTCTAGTGTTGGAATGTCAAAAGTGCACTCGGAGGCCCAGGTGACGGTCTTGTGCAACTACAACCTGTGTTGAAATCAGTAAATAATAGACACTCAGGCACAATTTGGACGGAGTGAATCTCATTCAGCTGCAGAAGTCTCACAGCTCTGGAGGCTTTAATTTGATTTGGCTGGAAGAGGATCTTTCCAGAGTGCCTCGTGGGAATGCTCCAAAATTAACTTCCTGGATATTCCGCAACGCCTCTGTGTCCACATCCATTCTGAAGCCTGAATGGTACAGGGACCAGCTCTGCTCTGACACTGTGTGTAAAGGTATTTATGAGGAATCATGGAAGGTGGTATAATAAGTCTGAGAAAATGTGTGAGGAATAAAAAGAGATTAGCAGAAAATAACAGTTTCTTTCCCTCTGTGGATTGTGAAGTGGGACTCCAGAAAATATGTACTGGTTGATCAAGACTTAGTGAACGTAAGATGGGAAAATACATATGTGGATGCAGTCCACATTCTAGAAACATTAAGGCTGATGAACACACTTTAACTGCTGTCCACAGAATTGGAGCGAAAGCTGGGGTGGAGGAGGGAGGGCAGACACATCAGAAGGCATGTGAGGGATGAGCTCCTTTCGCCCCTTACAAATACCTATGGACCAGATGTATGAGTAATTGGGTTAAACTATGTAGAGAAGAGTATGAAAGCATAAAGCACTGCACGAGATGCCTGACTGAAATAGCTCTCTGCAAAGTTTGACCACTTTCAAAGTGGAGTACGCAACCTATTATCAGGGGTCTGACCCCCAAATCTGTTTTCATCTTAGTGAGTCACAAATCTTGGGATAGGAACCATTTCAAGCTTTTAGGAGAGTGAAAAAGTCCAAACCATCAACTTTTTAACAGTAAATCCACTAAATATTTGTGCTGAAGTGTTTGTTGAAAAGTAAATAACTTCTTCAAGTCTGGAAGTTCTTCACCCTTTTGATTTATTTTACTATCATTGCACCACCCATAGAAAGGGAAGTACTTTTGTTTGTTTTTTTCCTTTCCTTTTCTTGTGATAACTGGGTTAAATGTATGAGAATATGGATGTGCGTTTACTTTATTACTCCACCCCTTGTCCCTCCTTTTCACTGCATCTCCACCTCCTCCTCTGTCTCGTGAAGGAGGGCATTGTTTTCCTAATCAATGCACCATGTGCTTGGAGCACAGAACTGAAGGAAGTGCAGAGCAGAGATAAATAGCTTAAGATGTTTACTACACAGACCATTTTTGAAAAATGTCCTGTGATATTCTGTGTGATGTAGGATCTGAAATATCTTGTGTAATTTCTCAAAGGCTCACCTTTGTCTAATGTTAGACAATCTTTAACTATTCATCCAGCACCTCCGAGTGTAGCCATGGCAGTGCCTTGTGCAGATGTGGTGCTTGGCTACTGTTATGGCACCAAATTCAAGAAGCAGCTATAGCTGCAGACAGGAACTTGGACAGATGGTGCAAATTTGTGGGACCACTACAGAGTTTACCACTGAAAACAAATAAAGTTTGAAAAGAACAAATGACCACTGCTTGGAGGGTTTAGACAAACGCTCATTAATGAGAGAGCAGGAAGTTTACAGCCAGCTTCTTCCCTCTGTGTGCCAACTTAGACGGACCCTGATTATTCCTGTTTAAGTATAAGCCTGAGACGTAGCCTGTTCTCCCTTAAAGACTGGTTGCTGTTTTCTCTTCAGGGAGAGGATAGGAGTGTTTTAAGAGATGTTTTCAGTACCTCCTCCGTACCCACAGACAGACATCTGTGTCACACATTTCTGCACAGCAAGGGTGTTCATCATGTGGTGAGTATTCCGATGTGCTTCCTGGCTGCCAATTAAATGTCTTATATTTCCATTCACCTTAACATTTAATAGCTCGGCTGCAGTGGTGCTGCACTCGTACTTTATTTTTAACTTACCCTAGTCATTAAGGAAAACTAAACCTAAGCAGTAGAGTGAGACGAATGGTGATACAGGAGCACACGTTTGGGCAGACATGGCTGTTGAAGGGGAGGCAAGTTCTCAGGCAGATGTTGTGTTATTGTTAAGATGGTAGCGTCATCTAGTCCCTCACCCAGTCTCATCTCCATCTTACTCCGGAGAAGCAACTGACTGCAAAACAAAAAATCTACATGCAGAACCAACGGTGATGTCATGAAAAAGTCACTCAGGTGTGAAAGAAGCTGAACTGCTCTCAGACCAACTCGTCTATCTGGAGCTTGACGTCACGTAGAATCGCTCTGTTTGTCCTCATTAGATATTGAATTAGACAGATATTGCATACAGCAAACAAATGGCAGAAAACAAGAAGAAGGAAGACTGATTTACTTTCCAAAGTATTCATCTTTTACTTCCCTGTTATTTTAGTGTAAAAGGTTATAACAGTGTGAGGAGGAGGACCTGCAGCTATTCTAGAAAAGGAGCAGGGGTGCTCAGGAATTTTCTTCGCTCTAAAACTGTTGCTTAGCTCAGGACCATGAAGGCAAAGCTCTCATTTCCCGCTGACTACTGTGAAAGAGGATCATAAAATTAATACCATCTGTAATTTTAGGGTGAACTTTCCACTCACCAGCATGGTTCAAGTCAAATTCCCTTAAAGATAGGCAGAGCATGTCGTTGAGAGAAACGGTGCTTTCCATCAATTGGAGCCTCATAAAATCTACATGGCTCTTTTAAGTTAGAAATTAGTTATTTCAGGCCTTTTGGACGTCAAGGAACATCATTTACAACATCAGCGCTTAGGTAATATGACATCATGGCTACTCACCAAAACATGTTGATGTATGGACAGTAGTTTTAGTTAATTGATTTACATACGGAGACAACTACGTGACGGCTTGTAAAAGCTCACAACATCCTATGTGGTGCTGCTGGAACTTTGACTAAACTTTAATAATGTCATCGGATTTATGGCAACTTTAAATTCTCAACAGAACGGATGTTAGACACTGGGAGAGTGCTGATTTAGAGACGTCACCATATTCTTGAAAGAGCATCAGAAAAAAAAAGAAGGATTTGGGTAGTTTTATGGAAAGTGTAAGATTTAATGCTTTTATTAAACTGATACATATATTATGTACATATATAACTTAAGGCACTCCAAAACTAAAAAGGGACATTTCAGAGTTAAGGAGGTGAGTTCACAGCCTCTGCTTCTGACTGCTGCTTGTTTTATAACTGTATGTACTGTTTCATCCTGACTGTTTTTCTCCTGCCTGTTTTCACGTCATGATTCATGTCATAGTTCTAGTTTTTTTAAGTTTGGGCTTCTGTTTTGGTTTTTGTTTTGCTTTCTGCTTTGCAGCACTTTTGTTAAAATAAATCAAGTTTTTTGGAACAACTGCCACATCTATCTCTTGCATCTGGGTCCTACCTTCCTAAGTCATGACAGAACGGACCAGCCAGCATGGACCCACCAGGAGAGGGTATTACTATTTCGGAAAAAACAAGGAGGAGGAGGAGTCATTCTGGGGAACTCGTCCGGCCTTTGGTGGCTCTAAGAGCATCCGAGACCAATTACAAGCAACGAGGGCGACGTTGTCGGTACCAATGGTGGATTGACATTTTTGGGTTTTGTCAGAGGCTTAAAATAAGTTTATTGTGATGTAGCTCAGTTGCCAAAATGCTAAAATTACTCGCCACTTGCCACAATGCCAAGTTCTATGGTTTGTTAAGAAGAGCTTGTCAGGAAAAACGTCTTCTCGGTAAAGGAACGAGTCAGGTGTGAACTCCTATGTATAACAAATTGTTCTTCAAAAGTCAAATGTGAGGCCATCTGTCTGAAAGTTAACGCTTAGTCAGAATAGGGCCATGCAGCATGACAATGATCCCAACTTATCAACAAATCTAAAGCAGGATGTCTGAAAAAGAAAAGAATCGCAGTGTTGCAGTGACCCAGACACAGTCAAGACTTCAACTGGACTCAAATGCTGTGGTCAGAACTTAAGAGAGCTGTGGATAAACAGCTTTTCAGAACAAACTGAAGGAATGCTGTAAAAAAGGGTGGGCCGAAATTCCTCCAAAGATGTGAGAGCCTGTTAATGTCATATTCAGAGTGATTACTTCAAGTTATTGCTGCTAAAGGTGGCTCTTCAAGCAACTGAATCATATGATGAACATGGTTTTTAAGCGCAGTTTCTCACTTTGGCTTAGCTTTATTAATAAATAATGGCACTGTCTAACATGTCATATATCCATGTGTGTGTATATATATATATATATATATATATATATATATATATATATATATATATATATACACACACACACACACATGCATATATATGGGTCAAGACTCACGTTTCCTTCAAATCAGTGTCAGAAGCAGACTGGACAGTAATTCTCTAGCAGAGGGTGAAGAGAGAAAGTTCACTGATTGGATACACGTGTGACAGAAACAGGAGAGCGTCTGATTCAATGTCTTCTAGAAAAAAAAAAAAAAAGGCAGAAATGTTTGAGTCTGCGTCTGCAGCTGGGTGTGCACGTTCCCAGACGTGTGTGCACGTGTCTGTCTGTGTGTGTGTTTTTGCACGTTTCAGTGTGAAACTCTCCTGGGGGACTTCCGCTGCTGCTGTTATTCTTTGCAGTGAGATGGAAAGATTTTCTCAACATCTGCACAACATATCATCATGGGATACTGAGCTGAAACTTTCCATCAGAGGAGCCTGTGGATTTCACTTTATTGGAAGTTTTTCTCCCTGGTATGCCTAGTTCTGGCATTAAATTCATTTACTGAAATTTTAAAACTGCGAAAGGAAAATGTGGTGATATACTTCTTCTTGTCAAGGCAAGAAATGCTTGTTAGTAGGCCTGGGGGTATTGCTGGGATCATTTTAAAACAAAAATCATGCAAACCTATATCTAATGATTTTTGCACCTAAAAAATGCCAAAAGTTTCACATCAGATCATTACTCGATGAAACATCTCATTGACACCTATTTGCCCAGTATAGCAATGATTCTGTTTCCAGAACTGCCGAGTGGTGCAGCTTGGAGTATTTTTTTCGTTTTTTTAAATAAATATAACCTTCTTTTCTCTTTTACCGCAATATTATTTCAATAAATCTACATTTGTTTAGCCACAGATGTTAAAGCTGAGCTCTCTGGCTGAAAGAGCATCATGACCTGTAAGTAGATAAGGTACAAACAACTTCCTTTCCACCCCCCAGCTTATTTCTTGAGTAATTTTCACTCTCCCAGGCCTGCGGTTTTTCCATCTCATCTGCCCTGTGGCCGCACCTCTGACACCTCATGCAACTCCTCTATTCTTCTTTTCCTCTTTATCCTACAAGACAACACTTTCACCTCTCGCTATTTTTTTCCCTTCTGCTTCCTTGTGTCTCTAAACACAGTGATCTCATACCTCTCTTTTTTCCCCCTCTATCTCCTGTATAATTGGCAAACCCCAACCCCAGTCGCTTCCCTGCCACTTGCACTTTCCCATGACAGAACCAATGGCAGGAATCAAATGAGAAGCTTCTCTCCCTTCACCTGGTTTGCTGGCTTCAGCTGTGAAAGAAGGCTTTGTCCCTCCCAAAGCCTTCATCGCCTTCGGAGGTATGTTCTGTGTTGTCCTTACAGGAAAGGACTTTGGTCTGACTGGAATTTTTGAGGCCCATGGGAAAAAGTAAGTGAGTTAGGGCCAGAACTCTCCCGCAAATGCCTCTTTCCACATTCTGTGATAAGTCTTTAAAATAAAATGTTGTGTCAGTATTTCAAACGGAAAAGTGTTTCAGAGCAACAACAAACTATTTAAGTGAGATTGCGTAAACAAACATGCATAATGGGATGAGTCTCCAGTAAAGCAACTTTCAACACATGGCTGAGTTATCTTGTCTAATTTTTAACACGGTACAGCAGCCAGGTGTATTCTACTCTGGATACCCAATGCACACCGCTTGCACAAGACTGAATGAGAAACCAGCTGTCCTTTGTACATGCAGGGAGCAAGGAACAACTGGAAAAAAAAAAAATCAGACATGACTTTGTTAAGACTGAAAAGAGGTGAAAGATGACGCAGTGCAACAGCTGGGTAGCTTGTTTAAAGGTGAAATGTCCCTGTTGTGCCCTCCTCCCTTTTCTGCTGCCCTCAAGTGGCTGAAATTGGTCCTTTTTGGAGTTTTTACATGTTGACAGCGTTTTATCAGAAAAGAACAAAAACGCTAGATTCGACTTAAAATGAAAAGGAAACCACATGTTTCATCACACATAAAAAGGAATTTGCCAGTTAATTATTATTTTATCTCTGATTTTGGACAAAATACATCTATTATGTTTATTTTTTCTTAGTTTTTTCTTTGTTGTTGTTGTTTGTCTGAGGGTTACTTCTGATGTGAGCTGGTTATCGAAGCAAACCGGCTCTGTGCTTGATCTCGTTATTCCGTATGTGTCACACACGGTCAGATGGATCATCAGTGCCACCACAGGCGTGTCAGAACCCCTTCACTTCAACACGCCTATGACTCACTGACTTGCCGGGGGAAGTGATCCAGAACAAAACCCAGTAAGGCGGCTCAGATGTCTGATTGACACAGCGTTGCATAGTTAAAAGGTGGAATAAGGCCTGCCTAATTTATAAAAACCTTAACATGGAAAAAAGTACTGCTTTTGGTATTTACTTCCTTATATATACACATATTTTTCCTAGGGAAAAGTTTAACCTTGTTTTTAAACTGTAAACAAAAAAAGACAAACACATCTAGGATTTTATGTGTACCACTCACCCGTCTGTTTCTCCGAGCTTGATCCTGCAACATAGTAACTGTAGGATCTATTTAAAACATTTACATTTCCACAGCTATCACCTTTGTAAAAGCTCAAATAAAAGGTTTTAGCACCTCAATCAGTTCCTTTGCACGTTCAGCTATCTTGCAGGAATGTAAATAGGTTTATTTTCATTTGTTGCATGGGGTTTTTAGTTTGAGAGCACTAGTGCTGAAGAATAATTTTCAGATTTGACCCCATTTAATAAACATATTTATCATGGATTAATAATTTTAAAAAAAGAACTGGATTCACTGTTAAAGTATGGGACAAGGTTGCAGGCATGACATTAAACAATCTGAATGACCTGTAGAAAGTCAGAACTTCAAAGAAAGCCCATCCTATTGTGAGATGAGATTTAGTTTGGTTTGTAATTGTAGGAATATATATCACGGTTGGTCCACGTTTCCCAGTTGTTGGAACTATTTTGTGTCATTTTGATGTTTGGATTTCAGGGTGGAGTAATACATTCAACACAGAGAAGAAGTAGAACTTCTGGTGTGGTTCATCTGTTTTTGGTTTGGGATGAGAAGGAGGAGGAATGAAGAAGAGCAGATGCTGTAACACTAATTCTGTCCTCGTGTTGCTGTTTATTCATGACCCGATAGTGTAAAACTGGATGTAGTACTAACAACTTTTTAAAGTTGGTGGCGTTGTAGTGCGCTGAGGTGCTGGACCAACAGACTTTTGAACTCCTTTGTCCCTGCTGGCCTATGTAATAACTCAAAGTGAGTTTTTCTTATTTGTATTATAGTGTCATTTTATTTTTTTTTAATTCAAATCACACTTTATTGTCCTGTCTGTTTTTGTTACCTTGTTTTTTTTCTTCTGCTGATGCTCTGTCTTGATCTTATTTATGGACACATTTACTGAGTGAGTGACAGGGGCTGAAACAGTGATGTGCATCGTACAGGTCCCTGTGGGAGTCAACAGACCCCTGTAAAACTACCCCAGACCCCCACTGATGGAGACCTTGAGTTGAGTAAACCTTGATGACCTCCTGATGACAACCATTAATTAGAATCAGGTGTGTGTCAAAGCCAAGAAACTGCTCAAACTTGTTGGATAGGGGCTATCGAGGACCAGGATTGGCCACCCGTGTTCTAGATTTTTATACCTCATCCTGAATGGACACTGCAGTTTTGACCAGCAGAGGGCGCAGTTTCATCTACAAACAGTTTACAGGGTTCTCTCACAGTGGCATCACTTTTTACCAGCAGGAGCGCAGTTTCACAGCTGAGTGGGATTTAAACTTTGAAATCTGCTTTTTTGATCAGCTTTTCTGAATGCACATGAACCTGACGTGTGTTTAAAAAGTTCACGATAGACCCAGGAAGCGTGTGCTACCATGGTGATATCGCTGCTGGCGCTCCTCAGGTGGCCGTGCAGCAGCTTAGTAGTCCCATCCTGGAAGGTTTTGGGCAGAGCCCCCAGCAGCATGGTGAACTCTGGAGTGTTGAGCTCAAACTGTAACTGTAATAATGTAAAAACAAGCTTAAAAAAACTAGTTCCTCCTTAGTCAAATAAAGTGTTGGAGCAGAAGCCCAGATAAGGATGTTGACGTCTTCAAGAATCATATAAAAGAAGGTCCAGCTGCCATGATTCAAGTCTCTCAGAGTTATGTCTGGGTCAGTTCAGCATCTTAGATTTTATTTGCATGTGATTAAGAATAAAAAGAAATCAGCCACTGTTAAATATTTTTTTCTGAAACAAAAACCACAGAAGGAACCTTTTTATGACTGATACTTTCTAGACTTTATCTTCTTTTCCTTTGGTTCAGGTGTTTTGATGACTGCGTTACTTTCATTAGATTCTAGTTTAGTTCACATTTTCTAAATCAAATATACTTTTGGGAGAACAGGAGGTACAAGAAGATATGCTTAGGTGGGTTTTGCTCTGCAGATCTGTCACCCGTTTACATGAGTCTCAGCATCCGCTGACCCGCTCGTCAGTTTACGTGGCCTACCACTTCATGGTTGAGTTTCTGTCGTTCCCAAACACTTCCATGTTCTTATAATACAGCTCACAGTTGACTGTGGAATAAAATAGTGGATTTGTTGCACAAGTGGCATCCTATCACAGGTCCATGCTGAGCTCCTGAGAGCGACAATTCTTAAATGACATATACGTCTTATTAAATGAGAATTTGATTCCCTTATCCTTTCACTGTTCCTTTTAAAATGTTTATCCTACAGCAGAGTTGTCTGTTACAAAATGATCTGGTGATTGAACTGAGTGAATAAAGTACCTAACTGTCATGGTCTGGATTTTCTTCTATAGTCTATCAATTTCTTCACATTCGTATCAATGCCGCATTGGAACATAATGTTTTTGTTGGGTAAAGTTGCTGCTGATTCCCCAGTGAAAAAGTGGCCATTTCTGTTCATGTTGAACTGCAAAAGCAGTCACATAAATTGTAGAAGATATGAGGCTGACCTTAGGAAATAGTTTGAAAGAAGCGCCTGTTTAACGTGCAAGATAATAACTTAGAATGTCTTAGAACGTTTTCCTCTAACCCAACCGCAACGGGACCTGCACATTTTGATAAACATAAAATAATACCAGACTGTTATGCGACCCATTTTTTTTTCTTGAAGAAAAAAATAAAATAAATGTAAGCTTTTGATTTATCATTTCCCTATTGTTATATGAACAGCAAATACGTGCCATTATGGGTATAGTCTATAGATGTCCATCCAAGATTTTACGGCATAGGCTAGACATTATGTCTTGGACCAGCATTATCAGAGGCTATAGCCTATTGCCCAGATTTAGTCTTTCTGTGACCAATTCATGGATATATCTGAAACATATTGTTGCTGTCAATGACATATGTTTTTATAAGAAAAGGGGGGGGGGGGGAGTCTTGTTTCACAGTGCTAGGAACAGTCAGGGTCTGTCTTAACCTAAACGTTTAAACATTGATCATCCATCAGACCAAAACATTTGATGTCGATTTACTATTTTCTCCAATTTTCCCAGGCTTTACTTTTTCTATCTATTTATCATCACCTGCCTCATGTCACAGCAGAGTACAAGTACTTCTCAAGTCCCAGGGACTTGAGATCAACAATATCTCTACATAGTGAGATCTCTGGTGGATATATTCTCGTCAGATATCATTGGATTGCCACAGTCTTTGGCCAAGCAATGACCCACTTGTCTGCTGGCCACTGGCTATGCCCGCTTTCCTCTGGCCGTCAGCCTTGCCTATTGGCTTGCAGTCTTGCTTGAAGCTTCCAAAGTTGGACCTGTTGGGAAGCTACTGAACCGAGCTACTAGTCTTCAGCTATCAGCCCTGCCTGCGAACATAATCAAAAGTGGTAAAACATTGGAACGTTTCTATTGACTACAATCATTATACTGTCTTTTATAGTTTTATCTGTGTGTGTGTATCTAATTAAGCACACGTATACATGAATGTATCAATGTATATTTGTATGTATGTATAATCATGTACATGTGCATATGTATCTTACATTCATGCATAGCAAGACTCTTAGATAGATGTCCACACATTGATCTGTGTTATATATGTGTGTGTGAAGGTGCGTGTATGTGTGTGTGTGTGTATATATATATATATATATATATATATATATATATATATATATATATATATATATATATATATATATATATATATATATATATTAATCTATTTTGTTGCTCTCTATTCTCACAATGTATATGCATATGCACTAGTTAACTCCATATATGACTTTATCTTGATATATGTGGATATGCATGAGTATTTAAATACTTACTATATAATATTATAAAAATGACTTTTTAAATACTGCCCCCAACACCCCCAAACACTCAGATATGCTCACAGTTAAAACAATTGTATATATAAAGCTCTTCCCCCATTTCTCTGTCCTTTCTTTACTTATAACACCCGATTGTCTTGTGTCCACCTTTACTCTTTAAACAACACATTATAAACCCTTTTAAACACACATTACAACACAGACACCAGACTGCAGCCACTAATGTATCGTCTTTCTTTTTTTGCTCTTTCTATTTCTAGTCTTTTGACATTCAATTATTAGTTATTTTAGCCCTGTTTACCAGAATATTTTTACCCCCCTTCTTTTAATGCGCCTTTATATTTTGTTTTCTTCTTCTTCTGACACAGAACCTAAGATGGAGTCTGAGTCTTCTTACCTGCAATGTGGACAGGTTGCCTCCAGGCCAGCTAATGTTCTGAAATGTGAGCTGAGACTGACCTGCGTGAAATCAGAGGAAAACATTTCATTCTGGAAAAGACCACCTTTGATCTGCTCAGTTTCCAGAGTGCTGCTGAAAGAAGATGCAGAGCAGTAAAAAATATGACCCCTGAACAAATACTCTTAAAATAAACCTGTCAAATGTGGTACAACATTTCTATTTTCATTCAATAACAGGCAGAAACTGATTAATCTAACAGTATGATAATATTTGTAACATCCTATAATGTGTAGTAGATATTCACACACACAGAACAAACATAATCACTTGTTTACATTTGTCTAATTGCAGTTTTTTATTTATTTATTTGAAGATAACTTGCAAATATCATTGAAATGGGGCTGGAAGATGTCACCCGTCATGAAACGGTGAAGAGATCCAGAAAAATCATCACACTGAAATGATGCGTTTCAGCGCTGTTTCATGGAAGAATCAATCTGAACCTAAAGCAGGTCCAGAGATTCCTCACCTCCAACCTCAGATGGGTCACAACCAGCTTCTCCAAAACATTCAGCACATGTGAGATGAGGGAAACTGGTCTGCTGACCGTTGTTTTCTGCAGGTGAGGTGGTGTTTCCTGCTTTGGCTTTTCAGCCTCATGGTTGTCACATCTTTCCCTTCCACCTGACATGAACAACTCCAAGCCAGGTGAGATGGAAAATATGATGGTTTGACAACACAGTTAGTTGTTTCCTTGAAAACAAAAGAGCTCAGTAACAATTACAATTTACAATGAAGACAACAAAACTATGCTGATTTACAAAGAAACAAATAATGAGTGAGTCCAAGATGATGCATTTTACTTGAAGAGGAACTACCAGGGGTCTGTATCACCTTCCTGTCCATCTTTTATGAACCCACCACTGCAGAGGTGTCCGAGAACTTCAACAGGTGACGTGATGATGTGACCCCTGTCAGCCAAATAGCAATGCAAGGAGACTGTGGAGGTGTCCGGGATCATCAGAAGCAGCTTCTCACTCGTTAACAGCAGCTGCATGGTGCTGAAAGCAGTACAGAAACCACAGAAAAGGGATTCTACATCTTAAGTGAGCTGTCAGCAGCTAAAAGATGAAAGCATCGTCCACCTCCACATGTGACTGACAGCCAAACTGCAGCAGGTCTGGAGATCTTCTAGCATAAAACCTCAGATGGAGTCTGACTCTTCTTACCTGCTCAGTGGACAGGTTGTCTCCAGGCCAGCTAATGTTCTGAAATGTGAGCTGAGACTGACCTGCGTGAAATCAGAGGAAAACATTTCATTCTGGAAAAGACCACATTTGATCTGCTCAGTTTCCAGAGTGCTGCTGTAAGAAGATGCAAAGCAGTGAAAAATATGACCCCTGAACAAATACTCTTAAAATAAAGCTGTCAAATGTGGTACAACATTTCTATTTTCATTCAATAACAGGCAGACACTGATTAATCTAACAGTATGATGATATTTGTAACATCCTATAATGTGTAGTAGATATTCACACACACAGAACAAACATATTCACTTGTTTACATTTGTCTAATTGCAGTTTTTATTCATTTATTTGAAGAAATCTTGCAAATATCATTGAAATGGGGCTGGAAGATGTCACCAGTCATGAAACGGTGAAGAGATCCAGAAAAATCATCACACTGAAATGATGCGTTTCAGCGCTGTTTCATGGAAGAATCAATCTGAACCTAAAGCAGGTCCAGAGATTCCTCACCTCCAACCTCAGATGGGTCACAACCAGCTTCTCCAAAACCTTCAGCACATGTGAGATGAGGGAAACTGGTCTGCTGACCGTTGTTTTCTGCAGGTGAGGTGGTGTTTCCTGCTTTGGCTTTTCAGCCTCATGGTTGTCACATCTTTCCCTTCCACCTGACATGAACAACTCCAAGCCAGGTGAGATGGAAAATATGATGGTTTGACAACACAGTTAGTTGTTTCCTTGAAAACAAAAGAGGTCAGTAACAATTATAATTTACAATGAAGACAACAAAACTATGCTCAATTACTAAGAAACTAATAATGAGGGTGTCCGAGATGATGCATTTGACTTGAAGGGGAACTAAAAGGGATGTAGTAAAGTAATCTAATACTTTGTACTGTCTATAAGCACCTTCACTGTTTTTTTTTTTTTTTTGTTTTTTTTTTTGGGTTGTGGGTTGTGGGACAAAAACTGGAGCACCCACAGAAATCCCAGTTGGCTTCTTGTTGTAAAAAGGTTTACTAATGTTTCTAATTACTTTAAAAAAATGTTTTTTTTACTGTGGGAAAAAAAACCAGAGCACCTGGAGAAAACCCAACTTTTTTAAAAGTAAAATTTCATTTTAATTGAACCAAGTAGGATTCCAGTTTTAAAAGAAATCAGGGTCCGGTGTTCTAATACAACACATGACGGTCTTTTCCATACATTTTAGAACTGATGAAAAGAATCTGGAGATCCTGCTCGTCTTGCGCGGTTTTCTTTTTATCTGTAATTGGTACTTAAGGCATATAAGAACTGCGTTATCAAAAGATGGATCATCCCATGCCATTGCAGCCTGCAACAGTTTTGTTGGGGAGCCAAACTTCTTGATAAGGTCCTTAGCTAGAATGCGTGCAAGATCTTTAATATTTTCTTCCACTATTTCATGTTGTGGTGACTCCATTTCAGGCATCACGATACACAACAGACGCTCAAATATAGTATCCAATTGTGAAATCTCAACTGAGGGCCTCTTTTCCTTTGAGTATTTTGAAAGAAGTCTTAAAAGTAATGTTGCTACCAGATGATCACTCAAACTCTCAGCTTGGGAGATTGAGCTATCAAATGTCTTTTTCTCTTCAGATGATGATTCTTTAAAATGATAAGAGGAATAAGATAAATTTTCCTCTGAGATTTCCTCTTCTTGCTCGCCTAACTCAGTGACATAAGCGGGAGGTGATTCACTCTCTGCAAAAACTCCTAAAGGCGTAACTACAACAACATTGTCCTGGAGTATTTCACCATCATCACGAGGACCTGATGTAGTCCCCACAACAGAAGGTGTAGAAGACTGGACCTTTGAACCTTTTGATGTCACTATGACTTCATCATGAGGACCTGATGTAGTCCCCACAACAGAAGGTGTCGAAGACTGGACCTTTGAACCTTTTGGTGTCACTATGACTTCATCATGAGGACCTGATGTAGTCCCCACAATAGAAGGTGTCGAAGACTGGACCTTTGAACCTTTTGATGTCACTATGACTTCATCATGAGGACCTGATGTAGTCCCCACAATAGAAGGTGTCGAAGACTGGATCCTTGAACCTTTTGGTGTCACTGTGACTTCATCACGAGGACCTGATGTAGTCCCCACAATAGAAGGTGTCGAAGACTGGACCTTTGAACCTTTTGATGTCACTATGACTTCATCATGAGGACCTGATGTAGTCCCCACAATAGAAGGTGTCGAAGACTGGACCTTTGAACCTTTTGATGTCACTATGACTTCATCACGAGGACCTGATGTAGTCCCCACAATAGAAGGTGTCGAAGACTGGATCCTTGAACCTTTTGGTGTCACTGTGACTTCATCACGAGGACCTGATATAGTCTCTACAATGGAAGTTGTTGAAGACTGGATCTTCGAAGCATCACGAGGACGTGATATAGTCGTTACAGGAGAAGTTGTTGAAAACTGCACCTTTAAACCATCACGGCGACGTGATGAAGTGGCAGTTGCAGCTGATCGTAACTTTAGTGTAGCATCTTCAGAAACTTCTATGGGTGGTTTTAACATTCCTGTCAAGAAGTTTTCTATGTCGTTCAGTGCTCCAGTAACTCTCTCACTATAAGATACTTCCACTGACGCCTTCATCACCCACAGTATTATTTGCTGTAGGAACCTCTCCACTGCATCCTCTGTAATAGCGTACATCATCTCAGGAGCAATGTCGCTTTCATCCAGCACGCTTCTGACTTTACAAATCACGGAGTCTGACAGCGTTTTCCCCAGCCTATTAAGAGGCAGCTCATATGTGCAATCAGGCATCCATTGACTGCAAAGTTTGTGAGTCAGCTCCTTAGAAAACATCTTGACTTGATTGAGGGATGCGATGTTCTCATGGCTGAGGTCTCTGGCGTTGCTTGACTCTTTGATAGTTCTATAGAAATTCAGGATATCCTGTTCCAGTGTGTTAAAATTGAACAGAGAATATTTCTGGGCAATGACATTGATCTTTGTTTTCTTCTCCAATAAACTGTCTGATTGGATATTTTCAGGCACTTTACCTGGTAAATTTAAGACATCCTCTCCGAACTGAGGGGGACTTGAGCTGCGTTTAATATTTACAATGAATTTGTTGTATTTTGTGTCAAATTCATCTCTCAGCTCTGAAATTAAATTATCAAATTGTTTCCTGGCAAATGTTAGGAAGTGCTGTTCCAGATCCTTGGAACATGTGGTGTTTAAAAGGAAATAATTTTTCACCTCTCCGACCACCACGCCCATGTTTAAAGTTATAGAGGAGATCTTTTTAGATCTACCAAAAAAGATCTTCTTACGACTTTTAAGATGTTTCATGAGCATGCCGACGATTTTAGTCGCTGCTTTCTTTGTTTCTGTAACAGAGGTGACGGGAAGTTCAAAAATACTTTCATCCTCTAATGCCACGTTTTGTGACTCCGTAGCCCATTTTGTGAGGATGTCAGCGATTCCTTCGATTGCCAGAGGGACATTTATGCGAGATTTTCCATCAGAAGGCCTTGCTTTGCTCCTGCAGTTGAGCTTCAGCAAGTTCACTTTAATGCATTTTGCAGCTTGAGACACCATGCGGCCAAGACGCTTTATATTTGAGATAAAGCCCGTCACGTAACAATCTACGTCCAATCCCATGTTGTCACAAGTAGTGGATTTAGCAATACCAATGCAAGATTGCACCTTCTCCTCAATTTCCTGTTCCACCAATTCTGTCAGCTCTTCCGCAACTTCAATTTGGTCCACTGGGATGTCGAGGACCTGGGAGATACTTTTGGGTAGGGACTCTCCCAGCTGAGGCTTGATGGTATCTATAGATGTGAAATCTCGTATGTGTTGTTGCACCATTGGCAAGAAAACCCTCAAAATCTCTGCTGACTTGCTTTGTACAATTTCACTTATCATGTCCGCAAGAATAGATTGTATGTCTGGGTGCAGTTCGCCAGCTGCCATCATGGTCCATTGTGTGCGTGTAAGTTTGTTTAAATGTTTCTTGAGAATAGGTTTTAGGCTCTCCTCTGAGACCAGATACGTTTTTTCTTGTTGTTGTTGCATTTTTGGTTCTTCAAGTTTGTTGTGTAGCTGCAAAGGATCTTGCTGCGTACTCTTGCTGTTGCAAAAGAGAATGAAAACCTCTCATGCACCCACATGTATATATACAACCTCGTATTGACGTCATTTACATAAAAAACGTGCGTCATAAAAAACGATACCTGCTGGAACTTACGTGTGATTTAAAGCGCACAAGACTAATGACGTAATCCGTTTCCGAAGTGCTGTCGGTCGTGTCCGTTGAGTTGATTTCCTCATCTAATCAACTCGAAGCGAGTACCGGGAGCTCCGCAGCCGTTTCCACGGACAACGTGACAACAAGTTAAGATCACGTGATCCGTTTCCGAAGTGCTGTCGGTCGTGTTCGTTGAGTTGATGTCCTCATCCAATCATCACGTGACACGGGATTGCTAAGAAAGCAACTACCAGGAGCTCCGCAGCCGTTTCCACGGACAACTGACAACAAGATGAAATCACGTGATCCGTTTCCGAAGTGCTGTCGGTCGTGTTCGTTGAGCTAATGTCCTCATCCAATCATCACGTGACACGGGATCGCGAAGTAAGCAACTACCGGGAGCTCCCCAGCTGTTTTCACTAACAAGCTGGAATCACGTGATCCGTTTCCGAAGTGCTGTCGGTCGTGTTCGCCAGTCCGAAGATCTTCTAACATAGAACCTCAGATAGTGTCCGAGTCTTTTTTTTTTTTTTTTTTTTTAAATTTATTTTTGTCAGGGAGTCCAACATTCACACCACTGTTACATCATTTCCAGGTTATACATAATTATACACAAAGTATAATTACAGTCAGTAAATGAGAACATGTTTCTATAGTCATAAGTTTGTACTCTCCCTCTTCTTCTCTCAGTCACTTTGAACCAATAAAACAAAACAAGGTCTGGTCTAAGAGGTCCAATATATTTGACCCATTTTGCCCACCATCTCGAACCTTTCTCTGTTTGCATCTTTATCACGAACGTCAGTCTTCCCATAGTATAATTGTCATGTATAACTTTGTACCAATCCTCCACTGTTGGAGCATCTGGTTGCAGCCACTTTCTCGTCATGACCTTCTTCCCTGCCACCAGTAATATTCTCATTAAATATTGATCTGCTACAGATTGCATGTCTTGTGTTATGGTTCCCAAATATAAAGCTGAAGCATTAAAGGGGATAGTTATTTGAAATACCATCTCCAGACTTTTATGGATTTCTTGCCAAAACTGTGTGAGTTTAGGACAATCCCAAAAGATATGTTAATGGTTGGCTTCAGATGAGCCACATAACCTCCAGCAACACCTTGATGTCTCTTTTGAGCATGGGTAACGAAGAATCTGATGATACTTTTCCATCCAAATTTGTCTGAGTCTTCTTACCTGCTCAGTGGACAGGTTGTCTCCAGGCCAGCTAATGTTCTGAAATGTGAGCTGAGACTGACCTGCGTGAAATCAGAGGAAAAAATTTCATTCTGGAAAAGACCACATTTGATCTGCTCAGTTTCCAGAGTGCTGCTGAAAGAAGATGCAGAGCAGTACAAAATATGACCCCTGAACAAATACTATTAAAATAAAGCTGTCAAATGTGGTACAACATTTTTATTTTCATTCAATAACAGGCAGAAACTGATTAATCTATTAGTATGATGATATTTGTAACATCCTATAATGTGTAGTAGATATTCACACACACAGAACAAACATATTCACTTGTTTACATTTGTCTAACTGCAGTATTTATTTATTTATTTGAAGAAATCTTGCAAATATCATTGAAATGGGGCTGGAAGATGTCACCAGTCATGAAACGGTGAAGAGATCCAGAAAAATCATCACACTGAAATGATGCGTTTCAGCGCCGTTTCATGGAAGAATCAATCTGAACCTAAAGCAGGTCCAGAGATTCCTCACCTCCAACCTCAGATGGGTCACAACCAGCTTCTCCAAAACCTTCAGCACATGTGAGATGAGGGAAACTGGTCTGCTGACCGTTGTTTTCTGCAGGTGAGCTGGTGTTTCCTGCTTTGTCTTTTCAGCCTCATGGTTGTCACATCTTTCCCTTCCACCTGACATGAACAACTCCAAGCCAGGTGAGATGGAAAATATGATGGTTTGACAACACAGTTAGTTGTTTCCTTGAAAACAAAAGAGCTCAGTAACAATTACAACTTACAATGAAGACAACAAAACTTTGCTCAATTACTAAGAAACTAATAATGAGTGAGTCCAAGATGATGCATTTTACTTGAAGGGGAACTACCAGGGGTCTGTATCACCTTCCTGTCCATCTTTTATGAACCCACCACTGCAGAGGTGTCCGAGAACTTCAACAGGTGACGTGATGATGTGACCCCTGTCAGCCAAATAGCAATGCAAGGAGACTGTAGAGGTGTCCGGGATCATCAGAAGCAGCTTCTCACTCGTTAACAGCAGCTGCATGGTGCTGAAAGCAGTACAGAAACCACAGAAAAGGGATTCTACATTTTAAGTGAGCTGTCAGCAGCTAAAAGATAAAAGCATCGTCCACCTCCACATGTGACTGACAGCCAAACTGCAGCAGGTCTGGAGATCTTCTAGCATAAAACCTCAGATGGAGTCTTGAGACTTCTTACCTGCTCAGTGGACAGGTTGTCTCCAGGCCAGCTAATGTTCTGAAATGTGAGCTGAGACTGACCTGCGTGAAATCAGAGGAAAACATTTCATTCTGGAAAAGACCACCTTTGATCTCCTCAGTTTCCAGACTGCTGCTGTAAGAAGATGCAAAGCAGTAAAAAATATGACCCCTGAACAAATACTCTTAAAATAAAGCTGTCAAATGTGGTACAACATTTCTATTTTCCTTCAATAACAGGCAGAAACTGATTAATCTAACAGTATGATGATATTTGTAACATCCTATAACGTGTAGTAGATATTCACACACACAGAACAAACATAATCACTTGTTTACATTTGTGTAATTGCAGTTTTTATTCATTCATTTGAAGAAATCTTGCAAATATCATTGAAATGGGGCTGGAAGATGTCACCCGTCATAAAACGGTGAAGAGATCCAGAAAAATCATCACACTGAAATGATGCGTTTCAGTGCTGTTTCATGGAAGAATCAATCTGAACCTAAAGCAGGTCCAGAGATTCCTCACCTCCAACCTCAGATGGGTCACAACCAGCTTCTCCAAAACCTTCAGCACATGTGAGATGAGGGAAACTGGTCTGCTGACCGTTGTTTTCTGCAGGTGAGGTGGTGTTTCCTGCTTTGGCTTTTCAGCCTCATGGTTGTCACATCTTTCCCTTCCACCTGACATGAACAACTCCAAGCCAGGTGAGATGGAAAATATGATGGTTTGACAACACAGTTAGTTGTTTCCTTGAAAACAAAAGAGGTCAGTAACAATTATAATTTACAATGAAGACAACAAAACTTTGCTCAATTACTAAGAAACTAATAATGAGGGTGTCCGAGATGATGCATTTGACTTGAAGGGGAACTAAAAGGGATGTAGTAAAGTAATCTAATACTTTGTACTGTCTATAAGCACTTTCACTGTTTTTTTTTTTTTGTTTTTTTTTTTTTGGATTGTGGGAAAAAAACTGGAGCACCCACAGAAATCCCAGTTGGCTTCTTGTTGTAAAAAGGTTTACTAATGTTTCTAATTACTTAAAAAAATATTTTTTTTTTTACTGTGGGGAAAAAAAACCAGAGCACCTGGAGAAAACCCAACTTTTTTAAAAGTAAAATTTCATTTTAATTGAACCAAGTAGGATTCCAGTTTTAAAAGAAATCAGGGTCCGGTGTTCTAATACAACACATGACGGTCTTTTCCATACATTTTAGAACTGATGAAAAGAATCTGGAGATCCTGCTCGTCTTGCGCGGTTTTCTTTTTATCTGTAATTGGTACTTAAGGCATATAAGAACTGCGTTATCAAAAGATGGATCATCCCATGCCATTGCAGCGTGCAACAGTTTTGTTGGGGAGCCAAACTTCTTGATAAGGTCCTTAGCTAGAATGCGTGCAAGATCTTTAATATTTTCTTCCACTATTTCATGTTGTGGTGACTCCATTTCAGGCATCACGATACACAACAGACGCTCAAATATAGTATCCAATTGTGAAATCTCAACTGAGGGCCTCTTTTCCTTCGAGTATTTTGAAAGAAGTCTTAAAAGTAATGTTGCTACCAGATGATCACTCAAACTCTCAGCTTGGGAGATTGAGCTATCAAATTTCTTTTTCTCTTCAGATGATGATTCTTTAAAATGATAAGAGGAATAAGATAACTTTTCCTCTGAGATTTCCTCTTCTTGCTCGCCTAATTCAGTGACATAAGCGGGAGGTGATTCACTCTCTGCAAAAACTCCTAAAGGCGTAACTACAACAACATTGTCCTGGAGTATTTCACCATCATCACGAGGACCTGATGTAATCCCCACAACAGAAGGTGTCGAAGACTGGACCTTTGAACCTTTTGATGTCTCTATGATTTCATCATGAGGACCTGATGTAGTCCCCACAACAGAAGGTGTCGAAGACTGGACCTTTGAACCTTTTGAAGTCACTATGACTTCATCATGAGGACCTGATGTAGTCCCCACAATAGAAGGTGTCGAAGACTGGACCTTTGAACCTTTTGATGTCACTATGACTTCATCATGAGGACCTGATGTAGTCCCCACAACAGAAGGTGTCGAAGACTGGACCTTTGAACCTTTTGATGTCACTATGACTTCATCATGAGGACCTGATGTAGTCCCCACAACAGAAGGTGTCGAAGACTGGACCTTTGAACCTTTTGAAGTCACTATGACTTCATCATGAGGACCTGATGTAGTCCCCACAATAGAAGGTGTCGAAGACTGGATCCTTGAACCTTTTGGTGTCACTGTGACTTCATCACGAGGACCTGATGTAGTCCCCACAATAGAAGGTGTCGAAGACTGGACCTTTGAACCTTTTGATGTCACTATGACTTCATCATGAGGACCTGATGTAGTCCCCACAATAGAAGGTGTCGAAGACTGGACCTTTGAACCTTTTGATGTCACTATGACTTCATCACGAGGACCTGATGTAGTCCCCACAATAGAAGGTGTCGAAGACTGGATCCTTGAACCTTTTGGTGTCACTGTGACTTCATCACGAGGACCTGATATAGTCTCTACAATGGAAGTTGTTGAAGACTGGATCTTCGAAGCATCACGAGGACGTGATATAGTCGTTACAGGAGAAGTTGTTGAAAACTGCACCTTTAAACCATCACGGCGACGTGATGAAGTGGCAGTTGCAGCTGATCGTAACTTTAGTGTAGCATCTTCAGAAACTTCTATGGGTGGTTTTAACATTCCTGTCAAGAAGTTTTCTATGTCGTTCAGTGCTCCAGTAACTCTCTCACTATAAGATACTTCCACTGACGCCTTCATCACCCACAGTATTATTTGCTGTAGGAACCTCTCCACTGCATCCTCTGTAATAGCGTACATCATCTCAGGAGCAATGTCGCTTTCATCCAGCACGCTTCTGACTTTACAAATCACGGAGTCTGACAGCGTTTTCCCCAGCCTATTAAGAGGCAGCTCATATGTGCAATCAGGCATCCATTGACTGCAAAGTTTGTGAGTCAGCTCCTTAGAAAACATCTTGACTTGATTGAGGGATGCGATGTTCTCATGGCTGAGGTCTCTGGCGTTGCTTGACTCTTTGATAGTTCTATAGAAATTCAGGATATCCTGTTCCAGTGTGTTAAAATTGAACAGAGAATATTTCTGGGCAATGACATTGATCTTTGTTTTCTTCTCCAATAAACTGTCTGATTGGATATTTTCAGGCACTTTACCTGGTAAATTTAAGACATCCTCTCCGAACTGAGGGGGACTTGAGCTGCGTTTAATATTTACAATGAATTTGTTGTATTTTGTGTCAAATTCATCTCTCAGCTCTGAAATTAAATTATCAAATTGTTTCCTGGCAAATGTTAGGAAGTGCTGTTCCAGATCCTTGGAACATGTGGTGTTTAAAAGGAAATAATTTTTCACCTCTCCGACCACCACGCCCATGTTTAAAGTTATAGAGGAGATCTTTTTAGATCTACCAAAAAAGATCTTCTTACGACTTTTAAGATGTTTCATGAGCATGCCGACGATTTTAGTCGCTGCTTTCTTTGTTTCTGTAACAGAGGTGACGGGAAGTTCAAAAATACTTTCATCCTCTAATGCCACGTTTTGTGACTCCGTAGCCCATTTTGTGAGGATGTCAGCGATTCCTTCGATTGCCAGAGGGACATTTATGCGAGATTTTCCATCAGAAGGCCTTGCTTTGCTCCTGCAGTTGAGCTTCAGCAAGTTCACTTTAATGCATTTTGCAGCTTGAGACACCATGCGGCCAAGACGCTTTATATTTGAGATAAAGCCCGTCACGTAACAATCTACGTCCAATCCCATGTTGTCACAAGTAGTGGATTTAGCAATACCAATGCAAGATTGCACCTTCTCCTCAATTTCCTGTTCCACCAATTCTGTCAGCTCTTCCGCAACTTCAATTTGGTCCACTGGGATGTCGAGGACCTGGGAGATACTTTTGGGTAGGGACTCTCCCAGCTGAGGCTTGATGGTATCTATAGATGTGAAATCTCGTATGTGTTGTTGCACCATTGGCAAGAAAACCCTCAAAATCTCTGCTGACACGCTTTGTACAATTTCACTTATCATGTCCGCAAGAATAGATTGTATGTCTGGGTGCAGTTCGCCAGCTGCCATCATGGTCCATTGTGTGCGTGTAAGTTTGTTTAAATGTTTCTTGAGAATAGGTTTTAGGCTCTCCTCTGAGACCAGATACGTTTTTTCTTGTTGTTGTTGCATTTTTGGTTCTTCAAGTTTGTTGTGTAGCTGCAAAGGATCTTGCTGCGTACTCTTGCTGTTGCAAAAGAGAATGAAAACCTCTCATGCACCCACATGTATATATACAACCTCGTATTGACGTCATTTACATAAAAAACGTGCGTCATAAAAAACGATACCTGCTGGAACTTACGTGTGATTTAAAGCGCACAAGACTAATGACGTAATCCGTTTCCGAAGTGCTGTCGGTCGTGTCCGTTGAGTTGATTTCCTCATCTAATCAACTCGAAGCGAGTACCGGGAGCTCCGCAGCCGTTTCCACGGACAACGTGACAACAAGTTAAGATCACGTGATCCGTTTCCGAAGTGCTGTCGGTCGTGTTCGTTGAGTTGATGTCCTCATCCAATCATCACGTGACACGGGATTGCTAAGAAAGCAACTACCAGGAGCTCCGCAGCCGTTTCCACGGACAACTGACAACAAGATGAAATCACGTGATCCGTTTCCGAAGTGCTGTCGGTCGTGTTCGTTGAGCTAATGTCCTCATCCAATCATCACGTGACACGGGATCGCGAAGTAAGCAACTACCGGGAGCTCCCCAGCTGTTTTCACTAACAAGCTGGAATCACGTGATCCGTTTCCGAAGTGCTGTCGGTCGTGTTCGCCAGTCCGAAGATCTTCTAACATAGAACCTCAGATAGTGTCCGAGTCTTTTTTTTTTTTTTTTTTTTTAAATTTATTTTTGTCAGGGAGTCCAACATTCACACCACTGTTACATCATTTCCAGGTTATACATAATTATACACAAAGTATAATTACAGTCAGTAAATGAGAACATGTTTCTATAGTCATAAGTTTGTACTCTCCCTCTTCTTCTCTCAGTCACTTTGAACCAATAAAACAAAACAAGGTCTGGTCTAAGAGGTCCAATATATTTGACCCATTTTGCCCACCATCTCGAACCTTTCTCTGTTTGCATCTTTATCACGAACGTCAGTCTTCCCATAGTATAATTGTCATGTATAACTTTGTACCAATCCTCCACTGTTGGAGCATCTGGTTGCAGCCACTTTCTCGTCATGACCTTCTTCCCTGCCACCAGTAATATTCTCATTAAATATTGATCTGCTACAGATTGCATGTCTTGTGTTATGGTTCCCAAATATAAAGCTGAAGCATTAAAGGGGATAGTTATTTGAAATACCATCTCCAGACTTTTATGGATTTCTTGCCAAAACGGTGTGAGTTTAGGACAATCCCAAAAGATATGTTAATGGTTGGCTTCAGATGAGCCACATAACCTCCAGCAACACCTTGATGTCTCTTTTGAGCATGGGTAACGAAGAATCTGATGATACTTTTCCATCCAAATTTGTCTGAGTCTTCTTACCTGCTCAGTGGACAGGTTGTCTCCAGGCCAGCTAATGTTCTGAAATGTGAGCTGAGACTGACCTGCGTGAAATCAGAGGAAAAAATTTCATTCTGGAAAAGACCACATTTGATCTGCTCAGTTTCCAGAGTGCTGCTGAAAGAAGATGCAGAGCAGTACAAAATATGACCCCTGAACAAATACTATTAAAATAAAGCTGTCAAATGTGGTACAACATTTTTATTTTCATTCAATAACAGGCAGAAACTGATTAATCTATTAGTATGATGATATTTGTAACATCCTATAATGTGTAGTAGATATTCACACACACAGAACAAACATATTCACTTGTTTACATTTGTCTAACTGCAGTATTTATTTATTTATTTGAAGAAATCTTGCAAATATCATTGAAATGGGGCTGGAAGATGTCACCAGTCATGAAACGGTGAAGAGATCCAGAAAAATCATCACACTGAAATGATGCGTTTCAGCGCCGTTTCATGGAAGAATCAATCTGAACCTAAAGCAGGTCCAGAGATTCCTCACCTCCAACCTCAGATGGGTCACAACCAGCTTCTCCAAAACCTTCAGCACATGTGAGATGAGGGAAACTGGTCTGCTGACCGTTGTTTTCTGCAGGTGAGCTGGTGTTTCCTGCTTTGTCTTTTCAGCCTCATGGTTGTCACATCTTTCCCTTCCACCTGACATGAACAACTCCAAGCCAGGTGAGATGGAAAATATGATGGTTTGACAACACAGTTAGTTGTTTCCTTGAAAACAAAAGAGCTCAGTAACAATTACAACTTACAATGAAGACAACAAAACTTTGCTCAATTACTAAGAAACTAATAATGAGTGAGTCCAAGATGATGCATTTTACTTGAAGGGGAACTACCAGGGGTCTGTATCACCTTCCTGTCCATCTTTTATGAACCCACCACTGCAGAGGTGTCCGAGAACTTCAACAGGTGACGTGATGATGTGACCCCTGTCAGCCAAATAGCAATGCAAGGAGACTGTAGAGGTGTCCGGGATCATCAGAAGCAGCTTCTCACTCGTTAACAGCAGCTGCATGGTGCTGAAAGCAGTACAGAAACCACAGAAAAGGGATTCTACATTTTAAGTGAGCTGTCAGCAGCTAAAAGATAAAAGCATCGTCCACCTCCACATGTGACTGACAGCCAAACTGCAGCAGGTCTGGAGATCTTCTAGCATAAAACCTCAGATGGAGTCTTGAGACTTCTTACCTGCTCAGTGGACAGGTTGTCTCCAGGCCAGCTAATGTTCTGAAATGTGAGCTGAGACTGACCTGCGTGAAATCAGAGGAAAACATTTCATTCTGGAAAAGACCACCTTTGATCTCCTCAGTTTCCAGACTGCTGCTGTAAGAAGATGCAAAGCAGTAAAAAATATGACCCCTGAACAAATACTCTTAAAATAAAGCTGTCAAATGTGGTACAACATTTCTATTTTCCTTCAATAACAGGCAGAAACTGATTAATCTAACAGTATGATGATATTTGTAACATCCTATAACGTGTAGTAGATATTCACACACACAGAACAAACATAATCACTTGTTTACATTTGTGTAATTGCAGTTTTTATTCATTCATTTGAAGAAATCTTGCAAATATCATTGAAATGGGGCTGGAAGATGTCACCCGTCATAAAACGGTGAAGAGATCCAGAAAAATCATCACACTGAAATGATGCGTTTCAGCGCTGTTTCATGGAAGAATCAATCTGAACCTAAAGCAGGTCCAGAGATTCCTCACCTCCAACCTCAGATGGGTCACAACCAGCTTCTCCAAAACCTTCAGCACATGTGAGATGAGGGAAACTGGTCTGCTGACCGTTGTTTTCTGCAGGTGAGGTGGTGTTTCCTGCTTTGGCTTTTCAGCCTCATGGTTGTCACATCTTTCCCTTCCACCTGACATGAACAACTCCAAGCCAGGTGAGATGGAAAATATGATGGTTTGACAACACAGTTAGTTGTTTCCTTGAAAACAAAAGAGGTCAGTAACAATTATAATTTACAATGAAGACAACAAAACTTTGCTCAATTACTAAGAAACTAATAATGAGGGTGTCCGAGATGATGCATTTGACTTGAAGGGGAACTAAAAGGGATGTAGTAAAGTAATCTAATACTTTGTACTGTCTATAAGCACTTTCACTGTTTTTTTTTTTTTGTTTTTTTTTTTTTGGATTGTGGGAAAAAAACTGGAGCACCCACAGAAATCCCAGTTGGCTTCTTGTTGTAAAAAGGTTTACTAATGTTTCTAATTACTTAAAAAAATATTTTTTTTTTTACTGTGGGGAAAAAAAACCAGAGCACCTGGAGAAAACCCAACTTTTTTAAAAGTAAAATTTCATTTTAATTGAACCAAGTAGGATTCCAGTTTTAAAAGAAATCAGGGTCCGGTGTTCTAATACAACACATGACGGTCTTTTCCATACATTTTAGAACTGATGAAAAGAATCTGGAGATCCTGCTCGTCTTGCGCGGTTTTCTTTTTATCTGTAATTGGTACTTAAGGCATATAAGAACTGCGTTATCAAAAGATGGATCATCCCATGCCATTGCAGCGTGCAACAGTTTTGTTGGGGAGCCAAACTTCTTGATAAGGTCCTTAGCTAGAATGCGTGCAAGATCTTTAATATTTTCTTCCACTATTTCATGTTGTGGTGACTCCATTTCAGGCATCACGATACACAACAGACGCTCAAATATAGTATCCAATTGTGAAATCTCAACTGAGGGCCTCTTTTCCTTCGAGTATTTTGAAAGAAGTCTTAAAAGTAATGTTGCTACCAGATGATCACTCAAACTCTCAGCTTGGGAGATTGAGCTATCAAATTTCTTTTTCTCTTCAGATGATGATTCTTTAAAATGATAAGAGGAATAAGATAACTTTTCCTCTGAGATTTCCTCTTCTTGCTCGCCTAACTCAGTGACATAAGCGGGAGGTGATTCACTCTCTGCAAAAACTCCTAAAGGCGTAACTACAACAACATTGTCCTGGAGTATTTCACCATCATCACGAGGACCTGATGTAGTCCCTACAACAGAAGGTGTAGAAGACTGGACCTTTGAACCTTTTGATGTCACTATGACTTCATCATGAGGACCTGATGTAGTCCCCACAATAGAAGGTGTCGAAGACTGGACCTTTGAACCTTTTGATGTCACTATGACTTCATCATGAGGACCTGATGTAGTCCCCACAACAGAAGGTGTCGAAGACTGGACCTTTGAACCTTTTGAAGTCACTATGACTTCATCATGAGGACCTGATGTAGTCCCCACAATAGAAGGTGTCGAAGACTGGACCTTTGAACCTTTTGATGTCAGTATGACTTCATCATGAGGACCTGATGTAGTCCCCACAATAGAAGGTGTCGAAGACTGGATCCTTGAACCTTTTGGTGTCACTGTGACTTCATCACGAGGACCTGATATAGTCTCTACAATGGAAGTTGTTGAAGACTGGATTTTCGAAGCATCACGAGGACGTGATATAGTCGTTACAGGAGAAGTTGTTGAAAACTGCACCTTTAAACCATCACGGCGACGTGATGAAGTGGCAGTTGCAGCTGATCGTAACTTCAGTGTAGCATCTTCAGAAACTTCTATGGGTGGTTTTAACATTCCTGTCAAGAAGTTTTCTATGTCGTTCAGTGCTCCAGTAACTCTCTCACTATAAGATACTTCCACTGACGCCTTCATCACCCACAGTATTATTTGCTGTAGGAACCTCTCCACTGCATCCTCTGTAATAGCGTACATCATCTCAGGAGCAATGTCGCTTTCATCCAGCACGCTTCTGACTTTACAAATCACGGAGTCTGACAGCGTTTTCCCCAGCCTATTAAGAGGCAGCTCATATGTGCAATCAGGCATCCATTGACTGCAAAGTTTGTGAGTCAGCTCCTTAGAAAACATCTTGACTTGATTGAGGGATGCGATGTTCTCATGGCTGAGGTCTCTGGCGTTGCTTGACTCTTTGATAGTTCTATAGAAATTCAGGATATCCTGTTCCAGTGTGTTAAAATTGAACAGAGAATATTTCTGGGCAATGACATTGATCTTTGTTTTCTTCTCCAATAAACTGTCTGATTGGATATTTTCAGGCACTTTACCTGGTAAATTTAAGACATCCTCTCCGAACTGAGGGGGACTTGAGCTGCGTTTAATATTTACAATGAATTTGTTGTATTTTGTGTCAAATTCATCTCTCAGCTCTGAAATTAAATTATCAAATTGTTTCCTGGCAAATGTTAGGAAGTGCTGTTCCAGATCCTTTGAACATGTGGTGTTTAAAAGGAAATAATTTTTCACCTCACCGACCACCACGCCCATGTTTAAAGTTATAGAGGAGATCTTTTTAGATCTACCAAAAAAGATCTTCTTACGACTTTTAAGATGTTTCATGAGCATGCCGACGATTTTAGTCGCTGCTTTCTTTGTTTCTGTAACAGAGGTGACGGGAAGTTCAAAAATACTTTCATCCTCTAATGCCACGTTTTGTGACTCCGTAGCCCATTTTGTGAGGATGTCAGCGATTCCTTCGATTGCCAGAGGGACATTTATGCGAGATTTTCCATCAGAAGGCCTTGCTTTACTCCTGCAGTTGAGCTTCAGCAAGTTCACTTTAATGCATTTTGCAGCTTGAGACACCATGCGGCCAAGACGCTTTATATTTGAGATAAAGCCCGTCACATAACAATCTACGTCCAATCCCATGTTGTCACAAGTAGTGGATTTAGCAATACCAATGCAAGATTGCACCTTCTCCTCAATTTCCTGTTCCACCAATTCTGTCAGCTCTTCCGCAACTTCAATTTGGTCCACTGGGATGTCGAGGACCTGGGAGATACTTTTGGGTAGGGACTCTCCCAGCTGAGGCTTGATGGTATCTATAGATGTGAAATCTCGTATGTGTTGTTGCACCATTGGCAAGAAAACCCTCAAAATCTCTGCTGACACGCTTTGTACAATTTCACTTATCATGTCCGCAAGAATAGATTGTATGTCTGGGTGCAGTTCGCCAGCTGCCATCATGGTCCATTGTGTGCGTGTAAGTTTGTTTAAATGTTTCTTGAGAATAGGTTTTAGGCTCTCCTCTGAGACCAGATAAGTTTTTTCTTGTTGTTGTTGCATTTTTGGTTCTTCAAGTTTGTTGTGTAGCTGCAAAGGATCTTGCTGCGTACTCTTGCTGTTGCAAAAGAGAATGAAAACCTCTCATGCACCCACATGTATATATACAGCCTCGTATTGACGTCATTTACATAAAAAACGTGCGTCATAACAAACGATACTTGCTGGAACTTACGTGTGATTTAAAGTGCACAAGACTAATGACGTAATCCGTTTCCGAAGTGCTGTCGGTCGTGTCCGTTGAGTTGATTTCCTCATCTAATCAACTCGAAGCGACTACCGGGAGCTCCGCAGCCGTTTCCACGGACAACGTGACAACAAGTTAAGATCACGTGATCCGTTTCCGAAGTGCTGTCGGTCGTGTTCGTTGAGTTGATGTCCTCACCCAATCATCACGTGACACGGGATTGCTAAGAAAGCAACTACCAGGAGCTCCGCAGCCGTTTCCACGGACAACTGACAACAAGATGAAATCACGTGATCCGTTTCCGAAGTGCTGTCGGTCGTGTTCGTTGAGTTGATGTCCTCATCCAATCATCACGTGACACGGGATCGCGAAGTAAGCAACTACCAAGATGAAATCACGTGATCCGTTTCCGAAGTGCTGTCGGTCGTGTTCGTTGAGTTGATGTCCTCATCCAATCATCACGTGACACGGGATCGCGACGTAAGCAACTACCGGGAGCTACACAGCTGTTTTCACTAACAACAAGCTGGAATCACGTGATCCGTTTCCGAAGTGCTGTCGGTCGTGTTCGCCAGTCCGAAGATCTTCTGACATAGAAACTCAGATGGTGTCCGAGTCTTTTTTTTTTTTATTTATTTTTGTCAGGGAGTCCAACATTCACACCACTGTCACATCATTTCCAGGTTATACATAATTATACACAAAGTATAATTACAGTCAGTAAATAAGAACATGTTTCTATAGTCATAAGTTTGTACTCTCCCTCTTCTTCTCTCAGTCACTTTGAACCAATAAAACAAAACAAAAAAAAAAACCCCAGAACAGCTGTCAGTCTCGCCCATCCTTCCATAAAGTTAAACTCACAATGTATTCTGTTTGCAATCCTGTAGAGAAGTGATTTATAGAAATTAAAGAAATTAAAGCAGGTCTGGTCTAAGAGGTCCAATATATTTGACCCATTTTGCCCACCATCTCGAACCTTTCTCTGTTTGCATCTTTATCACGAACGTCAGTCTTCCCATAGTATAATTGTCATGTATAACTTTGTACCAATCCTCCACTGTTGGAGCATCTGGTTGCAGCCACTTTCTCGTCATGACCTTCTTCCCTGCCACCAGTAATATTCTCATTAAATATTGATCTGCTACAGATTGCATGTCTTGTGTTATGGTTCCCAAATATAAAACTGAAGCATTAAAGGGGATAGTTATTTGAAATACCATCTCCAGACTTTTATGGATTTCTTGCCAAAACGGTGTGAGTTTAGGACAATCCCAAAAGATATGGTAATGGTTGGCTTCAGATGAGCCACATAACCTCCAGCAACTTGCACCAACACCTTGATGTCTCTTTTGAGCAGGGGTAATGAAGAATCTGATGATACTTTTCCATCCAAATTTGTCTGAGTCTTCTTACCTGCTCAGTGGACAGGTTGTCTCCAGGCCAGCTAATGTTCTGAAATGTGAGCTGAGACTGACCTGCGTGAAATCAGAGGAAAACATTTCATTCTGGAGAAGACCACCTTTGATCTGCTCAGTTTCCAGAGTGCTGCTGAAAGAAGATGCAGAGCAGTGAAAAATATGACCCCTGAACAAATACTCTTAAAATAAAGCTGTCAAATGTGGTACAACATTTTTATTTTCATTCAATAACAGGCAGAAACTGATTAATCTAACAGTATGATGATATTTGTAACATCCTATAATGTGTAGTAGATATTCACACACACAGAACAAACATAATCACTTGTTTACATTTGTCTAACTGCAGTTTTTATTTATTTATTTGAAGATAACTTGCAAATATCATTGAAATGGGGCTGGAAGATGTCACCAGTCATGAAACGGTGAAGAGATCCAGAAAAATCATCACACTGAAATGATGCGTTTCAGCGCTGTTTCATGGAAGAATCAATCTAAACCTAAAGCAGGTCCAGAGATTCCTCACCTCCAACCTCAGATGGGTCACAACCAGCTTCTCCAAAACCTTCAGCACATGTGAGATGAGGGAAACTGGTCTGCTGACTGTTGTTCTCTGCAGGTGAGGTGGTGTTTCCTGCTTTGGCTTTTCAGCCTCATGGTTGTCACATCTTTCCCTTCCACCTGACATGAACAACTCCAAGCCAGGTAAGATGGAAAATATGATGGTTTGACAACACAGTTAGTTGTTTCCTTGAAAACAAAAGAGCTCAGTAACAATTACAACTTACAATGAAGACAACAAAACTTTGCTCAATTACTAAGAAACTAATAATGAGGGTGTCCGAGATGATGCATTTTACTTGAAGAGGAACTACCAGGGGTCTGTATCACCTTCCTGTCCATCTTTTATGAACCCACCACTGCAGAGGTGTCCGAGAACTTCAACAGGTGACGTGATGATGTGACCCCTGTCAGCCAAATAGCAATGCAAGGAGACTGTGGAGATGTCCGGGATCATCAGAAGCAGCTTCTCACTCGTTAACAGCAGCTGCATGGTGCTGAAAGCAGTACACAAACCACAGAAAAGGGATTCTACATCTTAAGTGAGCTGTCAGCAGCTAAAAGATGAAAGCATCGTCCACCTCCACATGTGACTGACAGCCAAACATACACAAAAAACTATCTTGAACTTAACTTAAATGCGGTGCAGGTCAAAAGACTGTGCTGCTCCTCAGTCCACCAGGTTCCAACTGCTCTATGCCTGCACATTTACCTCTTAAATACTTAAATTCCAACAGCCAATCAAAACAACAGCCAATCAAAACAATCAAAAATATATATGGAAATTATCTATAATATTACAATTCTATGATAATCAAATATTTTTGTCTTGCGTAAATGGCCTCAACACAACCAGCCCCTAATTGACTAGGCTTTAGCATATCAATTATTAACTTGCACTAAATTTGGAGCCATTTACTAACATTTCTTCTACAAAAAAAAAACCTCTTTTACCCTTTTTTTTTTTTTGCAGCTAATCAAAATAAAAGTATTTAGCAGTCATTTTGCCTTCCAAGTCCTTCCTTTAATCTTCAGTTGTCGTCCAGAAGTAAACATAGCTTTGTTATGGGCCTGTGAATGACGCTGCTCTTCGTCCGGACTTCAGCACTCCTCACAACTCCTTTGGAATCTGCCATAACGTTGAGGATTCTTCCCATTAACCAGGAGTTTCTTGGTAAGGATGGCTCGGCGACGATGACAACATCTCCAACCTTGTTTCTGCTTGCAAAGGCCTCTCAGGATGAGCTTAACAGGTAGAATGAGTGGTGCAAGAAATCCCATAGGATCGTATATTGAGCTGATGATGGATAAAATGCCTCGTCTTGTGCATGGCTTATCTGTCAAGTGTATGAGGAACTGAAACGCATCTGAATTAGTACACCACTGCGCACCTAGTGCTCTTTCTACTGGTATAGCTTCATTCTCCAAGTCCAGATCTTTGACTCCAGTTTCTTTTTCATGGTCGGGTATTGAAGACAACAGAACTTTACTGTTGCTGATCCACTTGTTCAAGCGAAAACCACCATGGTCTCACAGCGTCATCAGCTCCTTGGCAAGGGCAACGGCTTGGCTTTCTGTAGCAACTGACTTCAGGCAGTCATCAACGTAGAAGTTTCTGAGAACCGTTTGTGTGGCCTCTGGACTGGTCTTTGCTGCTGCATCCTCTGCTGTTCTCCTTAATGCATATGAAGCGCAACTAGGGGACGATGTAGCACCAAAAAGGTGAACACACAATCTGTACTCAACTGCTTCTGTGGTCAGATTGCCTTCTGGCCACCAGAGAAAACGTAGCAGATCAGCATCTGTGTCAGGAACCCGCACCTGGTAGAACATGGACTCAATATCTGCCATCATGGCGATAGGCTCCTGCCTAAATCTCAGCAAAACTCCAATGAGGCTGTTTGTAAGATCAGGTCCTTGCAATAACTGGTCGTTCAGTGACACCCCTTGATATGTGGCTGCGCAGTCAAAGACAACTCGCAGTTTCTTCTTTTTAGGGTGATAGACCCCGTGGTGAGGAAAAAACCACACTCGTCCGTCGCTACGACTCAACTGTTCTTCTGGAACTCTTGCTGCATATCCCTTTTCCAGTATATTGCTCATAGAGGCCTTGTACTCTTGGTAGAAATCTGCATTTCTACTGAACTTCTTCTTCAAAGAGTTAAGCCTTTGTTCAGCTATACTACGGTTACATGGCATGTTAAGCGCGTCATCCTTCAGAGGAAGTTTGATGCAAAAATGACCATCCACAAGCTGTGCTGATGTACTCACAGTATGCATGAACTGCTTGTCCTGCTGAGAGTTTTCTTGCCGGTCATCACACCGTCTTTCTGGGAAATCTGCATCGTAATTCCTCCTCAACATTTCTTCAATGTCTGTCACAGAAATGCGATTGACAAGGAAACTTGGTCTTTCACTAGCATCGTATTCTTTCTCTCTGCTAATCGGACCGTTAACTACGCAGCCAAGCACTGTTTTTACAGCATATGGGCCATTGTTCTGGCTTCTGAGTATCTCCCACGGTTCCATAGCTTTGTATGCATTGACCCCAATGAGAAGACCAATGTCTGCTTCTAGTTTCGGGAGATGAACTCGGGTTAAGTAAGACCACTTCACCAAATCGTTCTTCTGTGGAATGTTGACTTTACTTGCAGGTATGTCTGGTTGAGTGTACACATTTGGTAACTGTACATAATGTTGATCCTTTAAGCCACACACCTCCAGATCTGTAAGTTCATAGCTACTCACTTTCTGTTCTTGTGCGATGGTGCGAAGAATGAACTCTGTCTTTCTGCCTCTGATGTTCAACTTATTCGCCAAATCTTCAGTGCAGAAAGTTGCTGTGCTTCCTTGATCCAAGAAAGCATAAGTCATAACAGTCTTTGAGCCTTTTTTGTGTTTCACCAACACAGGTACAATAGGAAGTATGCAGTCACTATTTCCGGCCTCAGTGCTATCACCCGTTCCACACCCTGCAGACACCAGAGCACTTGTGACTTCACCTGTGCTTTGGGTGTTTTTCTCTGTGCTGTTTTCTTCTGATGCAGGGGATTCTTTCACCACATGCAAGATAGCTGGATGTTTGAGGAAACACTCTGGGCATGAAGCTTTCTTCCTGCAGTCCTTGGACATGTGACCTGCTGTGAGACATCCAAAACAAAGACCACTGAATTTCAGAAAACGAATTCTTTCATTCCAAGTCTGGCCTCGTATCTTGTTGCACATATTCAATGCATGGTTCTCCTGACAATAAAGACAGGGACTTTGGAAAGCGCTTGCAGACTTGACTGAGACAGTTTTCTTCACTGAGTGATCTTTACTGCCATCTCTCTCTCTCGAAGAAGAAGAAGAAACGCTGACTGCAAAACTGCTCCGTTTGTCTTCTGTTTTAACAGTGCTGGTTTTCTTCAAACCTCTGTAATCCCCTGAAGGAGAATCCAGGATATCTCCAAATAGTGGGTCATTTGCAATTTTTGCTTGATGTTAAACAAAGTCCACTAAGTCTGAAAATCTGGCTCTTTTTTGTTCTCTCTTGAATGTCATAAGCACGGCTTCTCCATTTCTCTTTCAGTTTGAAGGAAAGTTTGGATAGAATACACTTCATGTTGGTCGGATTGTTCATTTCCCACCATATAATCCACGTCATTTAGTGTGTTGCAACATCCGAGCAAGAACAATGCAAAGGCATTCAGTCCCTTTCTGTTTTCAGACTTTATTGGAGGCCACTCCATGGCCTTCTTAATATAAGCTGTGGCGATGGTGATCTCATCTCCATAGTGACGATTTAGCAACCCTCTTGCCTCTTTGTAAGCCTTGTCTGGTCTCATGTGCTCACAACTGCGAACGAGATCAAGCGGTTCTCCACTGGTAAACTGTTCAAGATAATACAGCCGATCTTGTTGGTTGTTTGTATTTCTATCAATGGCATGCTCAAATGCTCTTATGAAAGATCTATAAGTTAGTGGATCTCCTTTAAATATTGGAATGTCTCTATGAGGCAATTGAGACAAACTCTGCTGTTTGATGAGCATCTCCATCAATTTGTTTTGATGTTGTAGCACCTCATGTAGGCTACCAGGTAAAGAACCAGTATGTTCATGAAGATCTTGATGTATACTGCTGGCAGAATCGAATCTTGCAGCTGTTCTTCTGTCTGAAATATCAACGCGAGCCTTGTTACTCTCATAATGCTCTTTATCTTGTGCAGCCTTAAGTTTTCTTTGTTTACTATACAATCGTTCTGTTCTGGTTCTTGGCAGAAGCTCGAGAGAACTATCTGTTTCATATGCATCTTGAAATTCTTCATACACCTTTAATTTGGCACTGGAAGCTGCAAGCTCAGTTTCAATTTCCAGCTTCTCTTTCTTTACTTTTAAGCGGAGTTCTTCCTGTTCTATCTCCTCTTTCTTTTTCATTGCTGCAGCTCTTGCTAACAATGCTTCACGTTCTGCTTTGATTCTCAATTTTGCAGAACTAGTAATGGAAGAAGAGCTTGCAACTGACTTGGCTTTTAGTACACTAATATGTGATGAGCCATCAACTTCTTCTTGAGGATCTTTAATAACATCTGCAATCCACTCATTTATTTCCTGCAGGAAGTGCTTATAACTGGAGTATTTATACTCAAAAGCTTCTTGATCTTCTTGCTTTTCATCCTCATCCAACAGTTCACACAATTCTTCAGACGTTCATACTCTCCAAGACATTTTTCAAACATCAGCAATGCTTGATCCTTTATGAAAGGAACATTGTCCTTATCTTCCTTTAATGTCTGCAACTCATTTCTCTGTTTGGTTAACTTTGCCAGTTTTCCTCTTCTCTCTCCCTTCAGCCTCCTGATTTTCTCTTCTGCAGCCTTTTCGGTGGGCTTTGGCGCCCTCTTGTGCTCAGCATACGAAGCTGCGCCTCCGTCCGAAATCATGTTTTATTCAATTAATCTCCACACAAACTGTCGCAAATTCCTTGAATCATCCAGTTTCTCACCCTTCTTCGGTATTCACAGGCACTTGTGAAAAGAGTTTTTTTTTTTTTTAGATGTGCAGTGTTTTGAATTAAACTTAATGACGCTTCTTTCCAGGCGAAGCTAGCGTTAGCATCGACGAAGGCTACTCAAACTCAGAAAAGGAGATCAAACGGATCAACAGGCATCTCTAATGAGGTCGACACCTTTACTCACAGGAACCCGGGTGATCTCTTTGAATATAGTTGACTGTCCGTCCAACAACCAGCCGCGTTGGTCCTCTTTCTGTTAGTTAAAATTGCACTCGGTTAGCCTGTTAGCCCGTTAGCTTAGCTCTGCGGCTGCTTGTTTGGCTCAGCGGAGTCAGTGAAGTTTCTGCAGTTCTCCTCGGTCCTTTTCTTTTCTAGACTTTCGGGAGCTTTTGGGAAAGAATTCCGGTACTGGCCCAGTTCTTCAGTTCTTCTACAATGAGCTAGTCTTTTGACTAAGATGTGAGTGCAGCCTTGCTGACTCAATACCCTTAGGACTGGAGTTCCTTTTGTACTCGACACACGCCTGATATTAAGAAAAGTTGATCCAAGGATTGTCTTTTGTTGTTCTTTAATTTAAAGGCAAAAATATGACATACAAAAAAAAACTATCTTGAACTTAACTTAAATGCGGTGCAGGTCAAAAGACTGTGCTGCTCCTCACTCCACCAGGTTCCAACCGCTCTATGCCTGCACATTTACCACTTAAATACTTAAATTCCAACAGCCAATCAAAACAACAGCCAAATATATATACGGAAATTATCTATAATATTACAATTCTATGATAATCAAATATTTTTGTCTTGCGTAAATGGCCTCAACACTTTCTATTTTCATTCAATAACAGGCAGAAACTGATTAATCTAACAGTATGATAATATTTGTAACATCCTATAATGTGTAGTAGATATTCACACACACAGAACAAACATAATCACTTGTTTACATTTGTCTAACTGCAGTATTTATTTATTTATTTGAAGATAACTTGAATATATCATTGAAATGGGGCTGGAAGATGTCACCAGTCATGAAACGGTGAAGAGATCCAGAAAAATCATCACACTGAAATGATGCGTTTCAGCGCTGTTTCATGGAAGAATCAATCTTAGAGGTGCAGAGCTGTCCGAGAACTTCAACAGGTGACGTGATGATGTGACCCCTGTCAGCCAAATAACAATGCAAGGAGACTGTGGAGGTGTCCGGGATCATCAGAAGCAGCTTCTCACTCGTTAACAGCAGCTGCATGGTGCTGAAAGCAGTACAGAAACCACAGAAAAGGGATTCTACATCTTAAGTGAGCTGTCAGCACCTAAAAGATGAAAGCATCGTCCACCTCCACATGTGACTGACAGCCAAACTGCAGCAGGTCTGGAGATCTTCTAGCATAAAACCTCAGATGGAGTCTGAGTCTTCTTACCTGCTCAGTGGACAGGTTGCCTCCATGCCAGCTAATGTTCTGAAATGTGAGCTGAGACTGACCTGCGTGAAATCAGAGGAAAACATTTAATTCTGGAGAAGACCACCTTTGATCTCCTCAGTTTCCAGAGTGCTGCTGAAAGAAGATGCAGAGCAGTGAAAAATATGACCACTGAACAAATAATATTAAAAAAAAAAAAAACTGTCAAATGTGGTACAACATTTCTGTAAGTGCAGCCTTGCTGACTCAATACCCTTAGGACTGGAGTTCTTTTTGTACTCGACACACGCCTGATATTGAGAAAAGTTGATCCAAGAATTGTCTTTTGTTGTTCTTTTAAGTAAAAGCAAAAATATGACATACAAAAAAAAACTATCTTGAACTTAACTTAAATGCGGTGCAGGTCAAAAGACTGTGCTGCTCCTCAGTCCACCAGGTTCCAACTGCTCTATGCCTGCACATTTACCACTTAAATACTTAAATTCCAACAGCCAATCAAAACAACAGCCAATCAAAACAATCAAAAATATATATGGAAATTATCTATAATATTACAATTCTATGATAATCAAATATTTTTGTCTTGCGTAAATGGCCTCAACACAACCAGCCCCTAATTGACTAGGCTTTAGCATATCAATTATTAACTTGCACTAAATTTGGAGCCATTTACTAACATTTCTTCTACAAAAAAAAACCTCTTTTACCCTTTTTTTTCTTTTTTTTTTGCAGCTAATCAAAATAAAAGTATTTAGCAGTCATTTTGCCTTCCAAGTCCTTCCTTTAATCTTCAGTTGTCGTCCAGAAGTAAACATAGCTTTGTTATGGGCCTGTGAATGACGCTGCTCTTCGTCCGGACTTCAGCACTCCTCACAACTCCTTTGGAATCTGCCATAACGTTGAGGATTCTTCCCATTAACCAGGAGTTTCTTGGTAAGGATGGCTCGGCGACGATGACAACATCTCCAACCTTGTTTCTGCTTGCAAAGGCCTCTCAGGATGAGCTTAACAGGTAGAATGAGTGGTGCAAGAAATCCCATAGGATCGTATATTGAGCTGATGATGGATAAAATGCCTCGTCTTGTGCATGGCTTATCTGTCAAGTGTATGAGGAACTGAAACGCATCTGAATTAGTACACCACTGCGCACCTAGTGCTCTTTCTACTGGTATAGCTTCATTCTCCAAGTCCAGATCTTTGACTCCAGTTTCTTTTTCATGGTCGGGTATTGAAGACAACAGAACTTTACTGTTGCTGATCCACTTGTTCAAGCGAAAACCACCATGGTCTCACAGCGTCATCAGCTCCTTGGCAAGGGCAACGGCTTGGCTTTCTGTAGCAACTGACTTCAGGCAGTCATCAACGTAGAAGTTTCTGAGAACCGTTTGTGTGGCCTCTGGACTGGTCTTTGCTGCTGCATCCTCTGCTGTTCTCCTTAATGCATATGAAGCGCAACTAGGGGACGATGTAGCACCAAAAAGGTGAACACACAATCTGTACTCAACTGCTTCTGTGGTCAGATTGCCTTCTGGCCACCAGAGAAAACGTAGCAGATCAGCATCTGTGTCAGGAACCCGCACCTGGTAGAACATGGACTCAATATCTGCCATCATGGCGATAGGCTCCTGCCTAAATCTCAGCAAAACTCCAATGAGGCTGTTTGTAAGATCAGGTCCTTGCAATAACTGGTCGTTCAGTGACACCCCTTGATATGTGGCTGCGCAGTCAAAGACAACTCGCAGTTTCTTCTTTTTAGGGTGATAGACCCCGTGGTGAGGAATAAACCACACTCGTCCGTCGCTACGACTCAACTGTTCTTCTGGAACTCTTGCTGCATATCCCTTTTCCAGTATATTGCTCATAGAGGCCTTGTACTCTTGGTAGAAATCTGCATTTCTACTGAACTTCTTCTTCAAAGAGTTAAGCCTTTGTTCAGCTATACTACGGTTACATGGCATGTTAAGCGCGTCATCCTTCAGAGGAAGTTTGATGCAAAAATGACCATCCACAAGCTGTGCTGATGTACTCACAGTGTGCATGAACTGCTTGTCCTGCTGAGAGTTTTCTTGCCGGTCATCACACCGTCTTTCTGGGAAATCTGCATCGTAATTCCTCCTCAACATTTCTTCAATGTCTGTCACAGAAATGCGATTGACAAGGAAACTTGGTCTTTCACTAGCATCGTATTCTTTCCCTCTGCTAATCGGACCGTTAACTACGCAGCCAAGCACTGTTTTTACAGCATATGGGCCATTGTTCTGGCTTCTGAGTATCTCCCACGGTTCCATAGCTTTGTATGCATTGACCCCAATGAGAAGACCAATGTCTGCTTCTAGTTTCGGGAGATGAACTCGGGTTAAGTAAGACCACTTCACCAAATCGTTCTTCTGTGGAATGTTGACTTTACTTGCAGGTATGTCTGGTTGAGTGTACACATTTGGTAACTGTACATAATGTTGATCCTTTAAGCCACACACCTCCAGATCTGTAAGTTCATAGCTACTCACTTTCTGTTCTTGTGCGATGGTGCGAAGAATGAACTCTGTCTTTCTGCCTCTGATGTTCAACTTATTCGCCAAATCTTCAGTGCAGAAAGTTGCTGTGCTTCCTTGATCCAAGAAAGCATAAGTCATAACAGTCTTTGAGCATTTTTTGTGTTTCACCAACACAGGTACAATAGGAAGTATGCAGTCACTATTTCCGGCCTCAGTGCTATCACCCGTTCCACACCCTGCAGACACCAGAGCACTTGTGACTTCACCTGTGCTTTGGGTGTTTTTCTCTGTGCTGTTTTCTTCTGATGCAGGGGATTCTTTCACCACATGCAAGATAGCTGGATGTTTGAGGAAACACTCTGGGCATGAAGCTTTCTTCCTGCAGTCCTTGGACATGTGACCTGCTGTGAGACATCCAAAACAAAGACCACTGAATTTCAGAAAACGAATTCTTTCATTCCAAGTCTGGCCTCGTATCTTGTTGCACATATTCAATGCATGGTTCTCCTGACAATAAAGACAGGGACTTTGGAAAGCGCTTGCAGACTTGACTGAGACAGTTTTCTTCACTGAGTGATCTTTACTGCCATCTCTCTCTCGAAGAAGAAGAAACGCTGACTGCAAAACTGCTCCGTTTGTCTTCTGTTTTAACAGTGCTGGTTTTCTTCAAACCTCTGTAATCCCCTGAAGGAGAATCCAGGATATCTCCAAATAGTGGGTCATTTGCAATTTTTGCTTGATGTTAAACAAAGTCCACTAAGTCTGAAAATCTGGCTCTCTTTTTTGTTCTCTCTTGAATGTCATAAGCACGGCTTCTCCATTTCTCTTTCAGTTTGAAGGAAAGTTTGGATAGAATACACTTCATGTTGGTCGGATTGTTCATTTCCCACCATATAATCCACGTCATTTAGTGTGTTGCAACATCCGAGCAAGAACAATGCAAAGGCATTCAGTGCCTTTCTGTTTTCAGACTTTATTGGAGGCCACTCCATGGCCTTCTTAATATAAGCTGTGGCGATGGTGATCTCATCTCCATAGTGACGATTTAGCAACCCTCTTGCCTCTTTGTAAGCCTTGTCTGGTCTCATGTGCTCACAACTGCGAACGAGATCAAGCGGTTCTCCACTGGTAAACTGTTCAAGATAATACAGCCGATCTTGTTGGTTGTTTGTATTTCTATCAATGGCATGCTCAAATGCTCTTATGAAAGATCTATAAGTTAGTGGATCTCCTTTAAATATTGGAATGTCTCTATGAGGCAATTGAGACAAACTCTGCTGTTTGATGAGCATCTCCATCAATTTGTTTTGATGTTGTAGCACCTCATGTAGGCTACCAGGTAAAGAACCAGTATGTTCATGAAGATCTTGATGTATACTGCTGGCATAATCGAATCTTGCAGCTGTTCTTCTGTCTGAAATATCAACGCGAGCCTTGTTACTCTCATAATGCTCTTTATCTTGTGCAGCCTTAAGTTTTCTTTGTTTACTATACAATCGTTCTGTTCTGGTTCTTGGCAGAAGCTCGAGAGAACTATCTGTTTCATATGCATCTTGAAATTCTTCATACACCTTTAATTTGGCACTGGAAGCTGCAAGCTCAGTTTCAATTTCCAGCTTCTCTTTCTTTACTTTTAAGCGGAGTTCTTCCTGTTCTATCTCCTCTTTCTTTTTCATTGCTGCAGCTCTTGCTAACAATGCTTCACGTTCTGCTTTGATTCTCAATTTTGCAGAACTAGTAATGGAAGAAGAGCTTGCAACTGACTTGGCTTTTAGTACACTAATATGTGATGAGCCATCAACTTCTTCTTGAGGATCTTTAATAACATCTGCAATCCACTCATTTATTTCCTGCAGGAAGTGCTTATAACTGGAGTATTTATACTCAAAAGCTTCTTGATCTTCTTGCTTTTCATCCTCATCCAACAGTTCACACAATTCTTCAGACGTTCATACTCTCCAAGACATTTTTCAAACATCAGCAATGCTTGATCCTTTATGAAAGGAACATTGTCCTTATCTTCCTTTAATGTCTGCAACTCATTTCTCTGTTTGGTTAACTTTGCCAGTTTTCCTCTTCTCTCTCCCTTCAGCCTCCTGATTTTCTCTTCTGCAGCCTTTTCGGTGGGCTTTGGCGCCCTCTTGTGCTCAGCATACGAAGCTGCGCCTCCGTCCGACATCATGTTTTATTCAATTAATCTCCACACAAACTGTCGCAAATTCCTTGAATCATCCAGTTTCTCACCCTTCTTCGGTATTCACAGGCACTTGTGAAAAGAGTTTTTTTTTTTTTTTAGATGTGCAGTGTTTTGAATTAAACTTAATGACGCTTCTTTCCAGGCGAAGCTAGCGTTAGCATCGACGAAGGCTACTCAAACTCAGAAAAGGAGATCAAACGGATCAACAGGCCTCTCTAATGAGGTCGACACCTTTACTCACAGGAACCCGGGTGATCTCTTTGAATATAGTTGACTGTCCGTCCAACAACCAGCCGCGTTGGTCCTCTTTCTGTTAGTTAAAATTGCACTCGGTTAGCCTGTTAGCCCGTTAGCTTAGCTCTGCGGCTGCTTGTTTGGCTCAGCGGAGTCAGTGAAGTTTCTGCAGTTCTCCTCGGTCCTTTTCTTTTCTAGACTTTCGGGAGCTTTTGGGAAAGAATTCCGGTACTGGCCCAGTTCTTCAGTTCTTCTACAATGAGCTAGTCTTTTGACTAAGATGTGAGTGCAGCCTTGCTGACTCAATACCCTTAGGACTGGAGTTCCTTTTGTACTCGACACACGCCTGATATTAAGAAAAGTTGATCCAAGGATTGTCTTTTGTTGTTCTTTAATTTAAAGGCAAAAATATGACATACAAAAAAAACTATCTTGAACTTAACTTAAATGCGGTGCAGGTCAAAAGACTGTGCTGCTCCTCACTCCACCAGGTTCCAACCGCTCTATGCCTGCACATTTACCACTTAAATACTTAAATTCCAACAGCCAATCAAAACAACAGCCAAATATATATACGGAAATTATCTATAATATTACAATTCTATGATAATCAAATATTTTTGTCTTGCGTAAATGGCCTCAACACTTTCTATTTTCATTCAATAACAGGCAGAAACTGATTAATCTAACAGTATGATAATATTTGTAACATCCTATAATGTGTAGTAGATATTCACACACACAGAACAAACATAATCACTTGTTTACATTTGTCTAACTGCAGTATTTATTTATTTATTTGAAGATAACTTGAATATATCATTGAAATGGGGCTGGAAGATGTCACCAGTCATGAAACGGTGAAGAGATCCAGAAAAATCATCACACTGAAATGATGCGTTTCAGCGCTGTTTCATGGAAGAATCAATCTTAGAGGTGCAGAGCTGTCCGAGAACTTCAACAGGTGACGTGATGATGTGACCCCTGTCAGCCAAATAACAATGCAAGGAGACTGTGGAGGTGTCCGGGATCATCAGAAGCAGCTTCTCACTCGTTAACAGCAGCTGCATGGTGCTGAAAGCAGTACAGAAACCACAGAAAAGGGATTCTACATCTTAAGTGAGCTGTCAGCACCTAAAAGATGAAAGCATCGTCCACCTCCACATGTGACTGACAGCCAAACTGCAGCAGGTCTGGAGATCTTCTAGCATAAAACCTCAGATGGAGTCTGAGTCTTCTTACCTGCTCAGTGGACAGGTTGCCTCCATGCCAGCGAATGTTCTGAAATGTGAGCTGAGACTGACCTGCGTGAAATCAGAGGAAAACATTTCATTCTGGAAAAGACCACCTTTGATCTGCTCAGTTTCCAGAGTGCTGCTGAAAGAAGATGCAAAGCAGTGAAAAATATGACCCCTGAACAAATACTATTAAAATAAAGCTGTCAAATGTGGTACAACATTTCTATTTTCATTCAATAACAGGCAAAAACTGATTAATCTAACAGCATGATGATATTTGTAACATCCTATAATGTGTAGTAGATATTCACACACACAGAACAAACATATTCACTTGTTTACATTTGTCTAATTGCAGTTTATATTTATTTGAAGATATCAGATGGGCCACAACCAGCTTCTCCAAAACCTTCAGCACATGTGAGATGAGGGAAACTGGTCTTTGCACGTTCAGCTATCTTGCAGGAATGTAAATAGGTTTATTTTCATTTGTTGCATGGGGTTTTTAGTTTGAGAGCACTAGTGCTGAAGAATAATTTTCAGATTTGACCCCATTTAATAAACATATTTATCATGGATTAATAATTTTAAAAAAAAGAACTGGATTCACTGTTAAAGTATGGGACAAGGTTGCAGGCATGACATTAAACAATCTGAATGACCTGTAGAAAGTCAGAACTTCAAAGAAAGCCCATCCTATTGTGAGATGAGATTTAGTTTGGTTTGTAATTGTAGGAATATATATCACGGTTGGTCCACGTTTCCCAGTTGTTGGAACTATTTTGTGTCATTTTGATGTTTGGATTTCAGGGCGGAGTAATACATTCAACACAGAGAAGAAGTAGAACTTCTGGTGTGGTTCATCTGTTTTTGGTTTGGGATGAGAAGGAGGAGGAATGAAGAAGAGCAGATGCTGTAACACTAATTCTGTCCTCGTGTTGCTGTTTATTCATGACCCGATAGTGTAAAACTGGATGTAGTACTAACAACTTTTTAAAGTTGGTGGCGTTGTAGTGCGCTGAGGTGCTGGACCAACAGACTTTTGAACTCCTTTGTCCCTGCTGGCCTATGTAATAACTCAAAGTGAGTTTTTCTTATTTGTATTATAGTGTCATTTTATTTTTTTTAATTCAAATCACACTTTATTCTCCTGTCTCTTTTTGTTACCTTGTTTTTTTCTTCTGCTACTCTCTGTCTTGATCTTATTTATGGTCACATTTACTGAGTGAGTGACAGGGGCTGAAACAGTGATGTGCATCGTACAGGTCCCTGTGGGAGTCAACAGACCCCTGTAAAACTACCCCAGACCCCCACTGATGGAGACCTTGAGTTGAGTAAACCTTGATGACCTCCTGATGACAACCATTAATTAGAATCAGTGCTGTCGGTCGTGTTCGTTGAGTTGATGTCCTCATCCAATCATCACGTGACACGGGATCGCGAAGTAAGCAACTACCGGGAGCTACACAGCTGTTTTCACTAACAACAAGCTGGAATCATGTGATCCGTTTCCGAAGTGCTGTCGCTCGTGTTCGCCAGTCCGAAGATCTTCTGACATATAACCTCAGATGGTGTCCGAGTCTTTTTTTTTTTTAATTTATTTTTGTCAGGGAGTCCAACATTCACACCACTGTTACATCATTTCCAGGTTATACATAATTATACACAAAGTATAATTACAGTCAGTAAATCAGAGCATGTTTCTATAGTCATAAGTTTGTACTCTCCCTCTTCTCTCAGTCACTTTGAACCAATAAAACAAAAAAAACAAAAAAAACCCAGAACAGCTGTCAGTCTCGCCCATCCTTCCATAAAGTTAAATTCACAATGTTGTCTGTTTGCAATCCTGTAGAGAAGTGATTTATAGAAATTAAAGAAATTAAAGCAGGTCTGGTCTAAGAGGTCCAATATATTTGACCCATTTTGCCCACCATCTCGAACCTTTCTCTGTTTGCATCTTTATCACGAACGTCAGTCTTCCCATAGTATAAATGTCATGTATAACTTTGTACCAATCCTCCACTGTTGGAGCATCTGGTTGCAGCCACTTTCTCGTCATGACCTTCTTCCCTGCCACCAGTAATATTCTCATTAAATATTGATCTGCTACAGATTGCATGTCTTGTGTTATGGTTCCCAAATATAAAACTGAAGCATTAAAGGGGATAGTTATTTGAAATACCATCTCCAGACTTTTATGGATTTCTTGCCAAAACGGTGTGAGTTTAGGACAATCCCAAAAGATATGGTAATGGTTGGCTTCACATGAGCCACATAACCTCCAGCAACTTGCACCAACACCTTGATGTCTCTTTTGAGCAGGGGTAATGAAGAATCTGATGATACTTTTCCATCCAAATTTGTCTGAGTCTTCTTACCTGCTCAGTGGACAGGTTGCCTCCATGCCAGCGAATGTTCTGAAATGTGAGCTGAGACTGACCTGCGTGAAATCAGAGGGAAACATTTCATTCTGGAGAAGACCACCTTTGATCTGCTCAGTTTCCAGAGTGCTGCTGAAAGAAGATGCAAAGCAGTGAAAAATATGACCCCTGAACAAAAACTATTTTAAAAAAAACTGTCAAATGTGGTACATTTCTATTTTCATTCAATAAAAGGCAGAAACTGATTAATCTAACAGTATGATGATATTTGTAACATCCTATAATGTGTAGTAGATATTCACACACACAGAACAAACATATTCACTTGTTTACATTTGTCTAACTGCAGTATTTATTTATTTATTTGAAGATAACTTGCAAATATCATTGAAATGGGGCTGGAAGATGTCACCAGTCATGAAACGGTGAAGAGATCCAGAAAAATCATCACACTGAAATGATGCGTTTCAGCGCTGTTTCATGGAAGAATCAATCTGAACCTAAAGCAGGTCCAGAGATTCCTCACCTCCAACCTCAGATGGGTCACAACCAGCTTCTCCAAAACCTTGAGCACATGTGAGATGAGGGAAACTGGTCTGCTGACTGTTGTTCTCTGCAGGTGAGGTGGTGTTTCCTGCTTTGTCTTTTCAGCCTCAGGGTTGTGGCATCATTCCTTCCACCTGACATGAACAACTCCAAGCCAGGTGAGATGGAAAATATGATGGTTTGACAACACAGTTAGTTGTTTCCTTGAAAACAAAAGAGGTCAGTAACAATTATAATTTACAATGAAGACAACAAAACTATGCTGATTTACAAAGAAACTAATAATGAGTGAGTCCAAGATGATGCATTTTACTTGAAGGGGAACTACCAGGGGTCTGTATCACCTTCCTGTCCATCTTTTATGAACCCACCACTGCAGAGGTGTCCGAGAACTTCAACAGGTGACGTGATGATGTGACCCCTGTCAGCCAAATAGCAATGCAAGGAGACTGTAGAGGTGTCCGGGATCATCAGAAGCAGCTTCTCACTCGTTAACAGCAGCTGCATGGTGCTGAAAGCAGTACACAAACCACAGAAAAGGGATTCTACATCTTAAGTGAGCTGTCAGCACCTAAAAGATGAAAGCATCGTCCACCTCCACATGTGACTGACAGTCAAACTGCAGCAGGTCTGGAGATCTTCTAGCACAAAACCTCAGATGGAGTCTGAGTCTTCTTACCTGCTCAGTGGATAGGTTGCCTCCAGGCCAGCTAATGTTCTGAAATGTGAGCTGAGACTGACCTGCGTGAAATCAGAAAAAAATATTTCATTCTGGAGAAGACCACATTTGGTCTGCTCAGTTTCCAGAGTGCTGCTGAAAGAAGATGCAAAGCAGTGAAAAATATGACCCCTGAACAAATACTATTAAAATAAAGCTGTCAAATGTGGTACAACATTTCTATTTTCATTCAATAACAGGCAAAAACTGATTAATCTAACAGTATGATGATATTTGTAACATCCTATAATGTGTAGTAGATATTCACACACACAGAACAAACATAATCACTTGTTTACATTTGTGTAATTGCAGTTTTTATTCATTTATTTGAAGAAATCTTGCAAATATCATTGAAATGGGGCTGGAAGATGTCACCAGTCATGAAACGGTGAAGAGATCCAGAAAAATCATCACACTGAAATGATGCGTTTCAGCGCTGTTTCATGGAAGAATCAATCTGAACCTAAAGCAGGTCCAGAGATTCCTCACCTCCAACCTCAGATGGGTCACAACCAGCTTCTCCAAAACCTTCAGCACATGTGAGATGAGGGAAACTGGTCTGCTGACCGTTGTTTTCTGCAGGTGAGGTGGTGTTTCCTGCTTTGGCTTTTCAGCCTCATGGTTGTCACATCTTTCCCTTCCACCTGACATGAACAACTCCAAGCCAGGTGAGATGGAAAATATGATGGTTTGACAACACAGTTAGTTGTTTCCTAGAAAACAAAAGAGCTCAGTAACAATTACAATTTACAATGAAGACAACAAATCTATGCTGATTTACAAAGAAACAAATAATGAGTGAGTCCAAGATGATGCATTTTACTTGAAGGGGAACTACCAGGGGTCTGTATAACCTTCCTGTCCATCTTTTATGAACCCACCACTGCAGAGGTGTCCGAGAACTTCAACAGGTGACGTGATGATGTGACCCCTGTCAGCCAAATAGCAATGCAAGGAGACTGTGGAGATGTCCGGGATCATCAGAAGCAGCTTCTCACTCGTTAACAGCAGCTGCATGGTGCTGAAAGCAGTACAGAAACCACAGAAAAGGGATTCTACATTTTAAGTGAGCTGTCAGCAGCTAAAAGATAAAAGCATCGTCCACCTCCACATGTGACTGACAGCCAAACTGCAGCAGGTCTGGAGATCTTCTAGCATAAAACCTCAGATGGAGTCTGAGTCTTCTTACCTGCTCAGTGGACAGGTTGCCTCCATGCCAGCTAATGTTCTGAAATGTGAGCTGAGACTGACCTGCGTGAAATCAGAGGAAAACATTTCATTCTGGAAAAGACCACCTTTGATCTCCTCAGTTTCCAGAGTGCTGCTGAAAGAAGATGCAAAGCAGTGAAAAATATGACCCCTGAACAAATACTATTAAAATAAAGCTGTCAAATGTGGTACAACATTTCTATTTTCATTCAATAAAAGGCAGAAACTGATTAATCTAACAGTATGATAATATTTGTAACATCCTATAACGTGTAGTAGATATTCACACACACAGAACAAAGATAATCACTTGTTTACATTTGTGTAATTGCAGTTTTTATTCATTTATTTGAAGATAACTTGCAAATATCATTGAAATGGGGCTGGAAGATGTCACCAGTCATGAAACGGTGAAGAGATCCAGAAAAATCATCACACTGAAATGATGCGTTTCAGCGCCGTTTCATGGAAGAATCAATCTGAACCTAAAGCAGGTCCAGAGATTCCTCACCTCCAACCTCAGATGGGTCACAACCAGCTTCTCCAAAACCTTCAGCACATGTGAGATGAGGGAAACTGGTCTGCTGACCGTTGTTTTCTGCAGGTGAGGTGGTGTTTCCTGCTTTGGCTTTTCAGCCTCATGGTTGTCACATCTTTCCCTTCCACCTGACATGAACAACTCCAAGCCAGGTGAGATGGAAAATATGATGGTTTGACAACACAGTTAGTTGTTTCCTTGAAAACAAAAGAGGTCAGTAACAATTATAATTTACAATGAAGACAACAAAACTTTGCTCAATTACTAAGAAACTAATAATGAGGGTGTCCGAGATGATGCATTTGACTTGAAGGGGAACTAAAAGGGATGTAGTAAAGTAATCTAATACTTTGCACTGTCTATAAGCACCATCACTGTTTTTTTTTTTTTTGTTTTTTTTTTTTGGGTTGTGGGACAAAAACTGGAGCACCCACAGAAATCCCAGTTGGCTTCTTGTTGTAAAAAGGTTTACTAATGTTTCTAATTACTTAAAAAAATGTTTTTTTTTTACTGTGGGGAAAAAAACCAGAGCACCTGGAGAAAACCCAACTTTTTTAAAAGTAAAATTTCATTTTAATTGAACCAAGTAGGATTCCAGTTTTAAAAGAAATCAGGGTCCGGTGTTCTAATACAACACATGACGGTCTTTTCCATACATTTTAGAACTGATGAAAAGAATCTGGAGATCCTGCTCGTCTTGCGCGGTTTTCTTTTTATCTGTAATTGGTACTTAAGGCATATAAGAACTGCGTTATCAAAAGATGGATCATCCCATGCCATTGCAGCCTGCAACAGTTTTGTTGGGGAGCCAAACTTCTTGATAAGGTCCTTAGCTAGAATGCGTGCAAGATCTTTAATATTTTCTTCCACTATTTCATGTTGTGGTGACTCCATTTCAGGCATCACGATACACAACAGACGCTCAAATATAGTATCCAATTGTGAAATCTCAACTGAGGGCCTCTTTTCCTTTGAGTATTTTGAAAGAAGTCTTAAAAGTAATGTTGCTACCAGATGATCACTCAAACTCTCAGCTTGGGAGATTGAGCTATCAAATGTCTTTTTCTCTTCAGATGATGATTCTTTAAAATGATAAGAGGAATAAGATAACTTTTCCTCTGAGATTTCCTCTTCTTGCTCGCCTAATTCAGTGACATAAGCGGGAGGTGATTCACTCTCTGCAAAAACTCCCAAAGGCGTAACTACAACAACATTGTCCTGGAGTATTTCACCATCATCACGAGGACCTGATGTAGTCCCTACAACAGAAGGTGTAGAAGACTGGACCTTTGAACCTTTTGATGTCACTATGACTTCATCATGAGGACCTGATGTAGTCCCCACAATAGAAGGTGTCGAAGACTGGACCTTTGAACCTTTTGATGTCACTATGACTTCATCATGAGGACCTGATGTAGTCCCCACAACAGAAGGTGTCGAAGACTGGACCTTTGAACCTTTTGATGTCACTATGACTTCATCATGAGGACCTGATGTAGTCCCCACAATAGAAGGTGTCGAAGACTGGATCCTTGAACCTTTTGGTGTCACTGTGACTCCATCACGAGGACCTGATATAGTCTCTACAATGGAAGTTGTTGAAGACTGGATCTTCGAAGCATCACGAGGACGTGATATAGTCGTTACAGGAGAAGTTGTTGAAAACTGCACCTTTAAACCATCACGGCGACGTGATGAAGTGGCAGTTGCAGCTGATCGTAACTTCAGTGTAGCATCTTCAGAAACTTCTATGGGTGGTTTTAACATTCCTGTCAAGAAGTTTTCTATGTCGTTCAGTGCTCCAGTAACTCTCTCACTATAAGATACTTCCACTGACGCCTTCATCACCCACAGTATTATTTGCTGTAGGAACCTCTCAACTGCATCCTCTGTAATAGCGTACATCATCTCAGGAGCAATGTCGCTTTCATCCAGCACGCTTCTGACTTTACAAATCACGGAGTCTGACAGCGTTTTCCCCAGCCTATTAAGAGGCAGCTCATATGTGCAATCAGGCATCCATTGACTGCAAAGTTTGTGAGTGAGCTCCTTAGAAAACATCTTGACTTGATTGAGGGATGCGATGTTCTCATGGCTGAGGTCTCTGGCGTTGCTTGACTCTTTGATAGTTCTATAGAAATTCAGGATATCCTGTTCCAGTGTGTTAAAATTGAACAGAGAATATTTCTGGGCAATGACATTGATCTTTGTTTTCTTCTCCAATAAACTGTCTGATTGGATATTTTCAGGCACTTTACCTGGTAAATTTAAGACATCCTCTCCGAACTGAGGGGGACTTGAGCTGCGTTTAATATTTACAATGAATTTGTTGTATTTTGTGTCAAATTCATCTCTCAGCTCTGAAATCAAATTATCAAATTGTTTCCTGGCAAATGTTAGGAAGTGCTGTTCCAGATCCTTTGAACATGTGGTGTTTAAAAGGAAATAATTTTTCACCTCACCGACCACCACGCCCATGTTTAAAGTTATAGAGGAGATCTTTTTAGATCTACCAAAAAAGATCTTCTTACGACTTTTAAGATGTTTCATGAGCATGCCGACGATTTTAGTCGCTGCTTTCTTTGTTTCTGTAACAGAGGTGACGGGAAGTTCAAAAATACTTTCATCCTCTAATGCCACGTTTTGTGACTCCGTAGCCCATTTTGTGAGGATGTCAGCGATTCCTTCGATTGCCAGAGGGACATTTATGCGAGATTTTCCATCAGAAGGCCTTGCTTTGCTCCTGCAGTTGAGCTTCAGCAAGTTCACTTTAATGCATTTTGCAGCTTGAGACACCATGCGGCCAAGACGCTTTATATTTGAGATAAAGCCCGTCACGTAACAATCTACGTCCAATCCCATGTTGTCACAAGTAGTGGATTTAGCAATACCAATGCAAGATTGCACCTTCTCCTCAATTTCCTGTTCCACCAATTCTGTCAGCTCTTCCGCAACTTCAATTTGGTCCACTGGGATGTCGAGGACCTGGGAGATACTTTTGGGTAGGGACTCTCCCAGCTGAGGCTTGATGGTATCTATAGATGTGAAATCTCGTATGTGTTGTTGCACCATTGGCAAGAAAACCCTCAAAATCTCTGCTGACACGCTTTGTACAATTTCACTTATCATGTCCGCAAGAATAGATTGTATGTCTGGGTGCAGTTCGCCAGCTGCCATCATGGTCCATTGTGTGCGTGTAAGTTTGTTTAAATGTTTCTTGAGAATAGGTTTTAGGCTCTCCTCTGAGACCAGATAAGTTTTTTCTTGTTGTTGTTGCATTTTTGGTTCTTCAAGTTTGTTGTGTAGCTGCAAAGGATCTTGCTGCGTACTCTTGCTGTTGCAAAAGAGAATGAAAACCTCTCATGCACCCACATGTATATATACAACCTCGTATTGACGTCATTTACATAAAAAACGTGCGTCATAAAAAACGATACTTGCTGGAACTTACGTGTGATTTAAAGTGCACAAGACTAATGACGTAATCCGTTTCCGAAGTGCTGTCGGTCGTGTCCGTTGAGTTGATTTCCTCATCTAATCAACTCGAAGCGACTACCGGGAGCTCCGCAGCCGTTTCCACGGACAACGTGACAACAAGTTAAGATCACGTGATCCGTTTCCGAAGTGCTGTCGGTCGTGTTCGTTGAGTTGATGTCCTCATCCAATCATCACGTGACACGGGATCGCGAAGTAAGCAACTACCGGGAGCTCCACAGCTGTTTCCACGGACAACTGACAACAAGATGAAATCACGTGATCCGTTTCCGAAGTGCTGTCGGTCGTGTTCGTTGAGTTGATGTCCTCATCCAATCATCACGTGACACGAGATCGCGACGTAAGCAACTACCGGGAGCTCCCCAGCTGTTTTCACTAACAACAAGCTGGAATCACGTGATCCGTTTCCGAAGTGCTGTCGGTCGTGTTCGCCAGTCCGAAGATCTTCTAACATAGAACCTCAGATAGTGTCCGAGTCTTTTTTTTTTTTTTTTTTTAATTTATTTTTGTCAGGGAGTCCAACATTCACACCACTGTTACATCATTTCCAGGTTATACATAATTATACACAAAGTATAATTACAGTCAGTAAATGAGAACATGTTTCTATAGTCATAAGTTTGTACTCTCCCTCTTCTTCTCTCAGTCACTTTGAACCAATAAAACAAAACAAGGTCAAAACAAGGTTCCATCCAAATTTGTCTAAGTCTTCTTACCTGCTCAGTGGACAGGTTGCCTCCATGCCAGCGAATGTTCTGAAATGTGAGCTGAGACTGACCTGCGTGAAATCAGAGGAAAACATTTCATTCTGGAAAAGACCACCTTTGATCTGCTCAGTTTCCAGAGTGCTGCTGAAAGAAGATGCAAAGCAGTGAAAAATATGACCCCTGAACAAATACTATTAAAATAAAGCTGTCAAATGTGGTACAACATTTCTATTTTCATTCAATAACAGGCAAAAACTGATTAATCTAACAGCATGATGATATTTGTAACATCCTATAATGTGTAGTAGATATTCACACACACAGAACAAACATATTCACTTGTTTACATTTGTCTAATTGCAGTTTATATTTATTTGAAGATATCAGATGGGCCACAACCAGCTTCTCCAAAACCTTCAGCACATGTGAGATGAGGGAAACTGGTCTTTGCACGTTCAGCTATCTTGCAGGAATGTAAATAGGTTTATTTTCATTTGTTGCATGGGGTTTTTAGTTTGAGAGCACTAGTGCTGAAGAATAATTTTCAGATTTGACCCCATTTAATAAACATATTTATCATGGATTAATAATTTTAAAAAAAAGAACTGGATTCACTGTTAAAGTATGGGACAAGGTTGCAGGCATGACATTAAACAATCTGAATGACCTGTAGAAAGTCAGAACTTCAAAGAAAGCCCATCCTATTGTGAGATGAGATTTAGTTTGGTTTGTAATTGTAGGAATATATATCACGGTTGGTCCACGTTTCCCAGTTGTTGGAACTATTTTGTGTCATTTTGATGTTTGGATTTCAGGGCGGAGTAATACATTCAACACAGAGAAGAAGTAGAACTTCTGGTGTGGTTCATCTGTTTTTGGTTTGGGATGAGAAGGAGGAGGAATGAAGAAGAGCAGATGCTGTAACACTAATTCTGTCCTCGTGTTGCTGTTTATTCATGACCCGATAGTGTAAAACTGGATGTAGTACTAACAACTTTTTAAAGTTGGTGGCGTTGTAGTGCGCTGAGGTGCTGGACCAACAGACTTTTGAACTCCTTTGTCCCTGCTGGCCTATGTAATAACTCAAAGTGAGTTTTTCTTATTTGTATTATAGTGTCATTTTATTTTTTTTAATTCAAATCACACTTTATTCTCCTGTCTCTTTTTGTTACCTTGTTTTTTTCTTCTGCTACTCTCTGTCTTGATCTTATTTATGGTCACATTTACTGAGTGAGTGACAGGGGCTGAAACAGTGATGTGCATCGTACAGGTCCCTGTGGGAGTCAACAGACCCCTGTAAAACTACCCCAGACCCCCACTGATGGAGACCTTGAGTTGAGTAAACCTTGATGACCTCCTGATGACAACCATTAATTAGAATCAGTGCTGTCGGTCGTGTTCGTTGAGTTGATGTCCTCATCCAATCATCACGTGACACGGGATCGCGAAGTAAGCAACTACCGGGAGCTACACAGCTGTTTTCACTAACAACAAGCTGGAATCATGTGATCCGTTTCCGAAGTGCTGTCGCTCGTGTTCGCCAGTCCGAAGATCTTCTGACATATAACCTCAGATGGTGTCCGAGTCTTTTTTTTTTTTAATTTATTTTTGTCAGGGAGTCCAACATTCACACCACTGTTACATCATTTCCAGGTTATACATAATTATACACAAAGTATAATTACAGTCAGTAAATCAGAGCATGTTTCTATAGTCATAAGTTTGTACTCTCCCTCTTCTCTCAGTCACTTTGAACCAATAAAACAAAAAAAACAAAAAAAACCCAGAACAGCTGTCAGTCTCGCCCATCCTTCCATAAAGTTAAATTCACAATGTTGTCTGTTTGCAATCCTGTAGAGAAGTGATTTATAGAAATTAAAGAAATTAAAGCAGGTCTGGTCTAAGAGGTCCAATATATTTGACCCATTTTGCCCACCATCTCGAACCTTTCTCTGTTTGCATCTTTATCACGAACGTCAGTCTTCCCATAGTATAAATGTCATGTATAACTTTGTACCAATCCTCCACTGTTGGAGCATCTGGTTGCAGCCACTTTCTCGTCATGACCTTCTTCCCTGCCACCAGTAATATTCTCATTAAATATTGATCTGCTACAGATTGCATGTCTTGTGTTATGGTTCCCAAATATAAAACTGAAGCATTAAAGGGGATAGTTATTTGAAATACCATCTCCAGACTTTTATGGATTTCTTGCCAAAACGGTGTGAGTTTAGGACAATCCCAAAAGATATGGTAATGGTTGGCTTCACATGAGCCACATAACCTCCAGCAACTTGCACCAACACCTTGATGTCTCTTTTGAGCAGGGGTAATGAAGAATCTGATGATACTTTTCCATCCAAATTTGTCTGAGTCTTCTTACCTGCTCAGTGGACAGGTTGCCTCCATGCCAGCGAATGTTCTGAAATGTGAGCTGAGACTGACCTGCGTGAAATCAGAGGGAAACATTTCATTCTGGAGAAGACCACCTTTGATCTGCTCAGTTTCCAGAGTGCTGCTGAAAGAAGATGCAAAGCAGTGAAAAATATGACCCCTGAACAAAAACTATTTTAAAAAAAACTGTCAAATGTGGTACATTTCTATTTTCATTCAATAAAAGGCAGAAACTGATTAATCTAACAGTATGATGATATTTGTAACATCCTATAATGTGTAGTAGATATTCACACACACAGAACAAACATAATCACTTGTTTACATTTGTGTAATTGCAGTTTTTATTCATTTATTTGAAGAAATCTTGCAAATATCATTGAAATGGGGCTGGAAGATGTCACCAGTCATGAAACGGTGAAGAGATCCAGAAAAATCATCACACTGAAATGATGCGTTTCAGCGCTGTTTCATGGAAGAATCAATCTGAACCTAAAGCAGGTCCAGAGATTCCTCACCTCCAACCTCAGATGGGTCACAACCAGCTTCTCCAAAACCTTCAGCACATGTGAGATGAGGGAAACTGGTCTGCTGACCGTTGTTTTCTGCAGGTGAGGTGGTGTTTCCTGCTTTGGCTTTTCAGCCTCATGGTTGTCACATCTTTCCCTTCCACCTGACATGAACAACTCCAAGCCAGGTGAGATGGAAAATATGATGGTTTGACAACACAGTTAGTTGTTTCCTAGAAAACAAAAGAGCTCAGTAACAATTACAATTTACAATGAAGACAACAAATCTATGCTGATTTACAAAGAAACAAATAATGAGTGAGTCCAAGATGATGCATTTTACTTGAAGGGGAACTACCAGGGGTCTGTATCACCTTCCTGTCCATCTTTTATGAACCCACCACTGCAGAGGTGTCCGAGAACTTCAACAGGTGACGTGATGATGTGACCCCTGTCAGCCAAATAGCAATGCAAGGAGACTGTGGAGATGTCCGGGATCATCAGAAGCAGCTTCTCACTCGTTAACAGCAGCTGCATGGTGCTGAAAGCAGTACAGAAACCACAGAAAAGGGATTCTACATTTTAAGTGAGCTGTCAGCAGCTAAAAGATAAAAGCATCGTCCACCTCCACATGTGACTGACAGCCAAACTGCAGCAGGTCTGGAGATCTTCTAGCATAAAACCTCAGATGGAGTCTGAGTCTTCTTACCTGCTCAGTGGACAGGTTGCCTCCATGCCAGCGAATGTTCTGAAATGTGAGCTGAGACTGACCTGCGTGAAATCAGAGGAAAACATTTCATTCTGGAAAAGACCACCTTTGATCTCCTCAGTTTCCAGAGTGCTGCTGAAAGAAGATGCAAAGCAGTGAAAAATATGACCCCTGAACAAATACTATTAAAATAAAGCTGTCAAATGTGGTACAACATTTCTATTTTCATTCAATAAAAGGCAGAAACTGATTAATCTAACAGTATGATAATATTTGTAACATCCTATAACGTGTAGTAGATATTCACACACACAGAACAAAGATAATCACTTGTTTACATTTGTGTAATTGCAGTTTTTATTCATTTATTTGAAGATAACTTGCAAATATCATTGAAATGGGGCTGGAAGATGTCACCAGTCATGAAACGGTGAAGAGATCCAGAAAAATCATCACACTGAAATGATGCGTTTCAGCGCCGTTTCATGGAAGAATCAATCTGAACCTAAAGCAGGTCCAGAGATTCCTCACCTCCAACCTCAGATGGGTCACAACCAGCTTCTCCAAAACCTTCAGCACATGTGAGATGAGGGAAACTGGTCTGCTGACCGTTGTTTTCTGCAGGTGAGGTGGTGTTTCCTGCTTTGGCTTTTCAGCCTCATGGTTGTCACATCTTTCCCTTCCACCTGACATGAACAACTCCAAGCCAGGTGAGATGGAAAATATGATGGTTTGACAACACAGTTAGTTGTTTCCTTGAAAACAAAAGAGGTCAGTAACAATTATAATTTACAATGAAGACAACAAAACTTTGCTCAATTACTAAGAAACTAATAATGAGGGTGTCCGAGATTATGCATTTGACTTGAAGGGGAACTAAAAGGGATGTAGTAAAGTAATCTAATACTTTGTACTGTCTATAAGCACTTTCACTGTTTTTTTTTTTTGGTTTTTTTTTGGGTTGTGGGACAAAAACTGGAGCACCCACAGAAATCCCAGTTGGCTTCTTGTTGTAAAAAGGTTTACTAATGTTTCTAATTACTTAAAAAAATGTTTTTTTTTTACTGTGGGGAAAAAAACCAGAGCACCTGGAGAAAACCCAACTTTTTTAAAAGTAAAATTTCATTTTAATTGAACCAAGTAGGATTCCAGTTTTAAAAGAAATCAGGGTCCGGTGTTCTAATACAACACATGACGGTCTTTTCCATACAGTTTAGAACTGATGAAAAGAATCTGGAGATCCTGCTCGTCTTGCGCGGTTTTCTTTTTATCTGTAATTGGTACTTAAGGCATATAAGAACTGCGTTATCAAAAGATGGATCATCCCATGCCATTGCAGCCTGCAACAGTTTTGTTGGGGAGCCAAACTTCTTGATAAGGTCCTTAGCTAGAATGCGTGCAAGATCTTTAATATTTTCTTCCACTATTTCATGTTGTGGTGACTCCATTTCAGGCATCACGATACACAACAGACGCTCAAATATAGTATCCAATTGTGAAATCTCAACTGAGGGCCTCTTTTCCTTTGAGTATTTTGAAAGAAGTCTTAAAAGTAATGTTGCTACCAGATGATCACTCAAACTCTCAGCTTGGGAGATTGAGCTATCAAATGTCTTTTTCTCTTCAGATGATGATTCTTTAAAATGATAAGAGGAATAAGATAACTTTTCCTCTGAGATTTCCTCTTCTTGCTCGCCTAATTCAGTGACATAAGCGGGAGGTGATTCACTCTCTGCAAAAACTCCCAAAGGCGTAACTACAACAACATTGTCCTGGAGTATTTCACCATCATCACGAGGACCTGATGTAGTCCCTACAACAGAAGGTGTAGAAGACTGGACCTTTGAACCTTTTGATGTCACTATGACTTCATCATGAGGACCTGATGTAGTCCCCACAATAGAAGGTGTCGAAGACTGGACCTTTGAACCTTTTGATGTCACTATGACTTCATCATGAGGACCTGATGTAGTCCCCACAACAGAAGGTGTAGAAGACTGGACCTTTGAACCTTTTGATGTCACTATGACTTCATCATGAGGACCTGATGTAGTCCCCACAATAGAAGGTGTCGAAGACTGGACCTTTGAACCTTTTGATGTCACTATGACTTCATCATGAGGACCTGATGTAGTCCCCACAACAGAAGGTGTCGAAGACTGGACCTTTGAACCTTTTGATGTCACTATGACTTCATCATGAGGACCTGATGTAGTCCCCACAATAGAAGGTGTCGAAGACTGGACCTTTGAACCTTTTGGTGTCACTGTGACTTCATCATGAGGACCTGATGTAGTCCCCACAATAGAAGGTGTCGAAGACTGGATCCTTGAACCTTTTGGTGTCACTGTGACTCCATCACGAGGACCTGATATAGTCTCTACAATGGAAGTTGTTGAAGACTGGATCTTCGAAGCATCACGAGGACGTGATATAGTCGTTACAGGAGAAGTTGTTGAAAACTGCACCTTTAAACCATCACGGCGACGTGATGAAGTGGCAGTTGCAGCTGATCGTAACTTCAGTGTAGCATCTTCAGAAACTTCTATGGGTGGTTTTAACATTCCTGTCAAGAAGTTTTCTATGTCGTTCAGTGCTCCAGTAACTCTCTCACTATAAGATACTTCCACTGACGCCTTCATCACCCACAGTATTATTTGCTGTAGGAACCTCTCCACTGCATCCTCTGTAATAGCGTACATCATCTCAGGAGCAATGTCGCTTTCATCCAGCACGCTTCTGACTTTACAAATCACGGAGTCTGACAGCGTTTTCCCCAGCCTATTAAGAGGCAGCTCATATGTGCAATCAGGCATCCATTGACTGCAAAGTTTGTGAGTGAGCTCCTTAGAAAACATCTTGACTTGATTGAGGGATGCGATGTTCTCATGGCTGAGGTCTCTGGCGTTGCTTGACTCTTTGATAGTTCTATAGAAATTCAGGATATCCTGTTCCAGTGTGTTAAAATTGAACAGAGAATATTTCTGGGCAATGACATTGATCTTTGTTTTCTTCTCCAATAAACTGTCTGATTGGATATTTTCAGGCACTTTACCTGGTAAATTTAAGACATCCTCTCCGAACTGAGGGGGACTTGAGCTGCGTTTAATATTTACAATGAATTTGTTGTATTTTGTGTCAAATTCATCTCTCAGCTCTGAAATCAAATTATCAAATTGTTTCCTGGCAAATGTTAGGAAGTGCTGTTCCAGATCCTTTGAACATGTGGTGTTTAAAAGGAAATAATTTTTCACCTCACCGACCACCACGCCCATGTTTAAAGTTATAGAGGAGATCTTTTTAGATCTACCAAAAAAGATCTTCTTACGACTTTTAAGATGTTTCATGAGCATGCCGACGATTTTAGTCGCTGCTTTCTTTGTTTCTGTAACAGAGGTGACGGGAAGTTCAAAAATACTTTCATCCTCTAATGCCACGTTTTGTGACTCCGTAGCCCATTTTGTGAGGATGTCAGCGATTCCTTCGATTGCCAGAGGGACATTTATGCGAGATTTTCCATCAGAAGGCCTTGCTTTGCTCCTGCAGTTGAGCTTCAGCAAGTTCACTTTAATGCATTTTGCAGCTTGAGACACCATGCGGCCAAGACGCTTTATATTTGAGATAAAGCCCGTCACGTAACAATCTACGTCCAATCCCATGTTGTCACAAGTAGTGGATTTAGCAATACCAATGCAAGATTGCACCTTCTCCTCAATTTCCTGTTCCACCAATTCTGTCAGCTCTTCCGCAACTTCAATTTGGTCCACTGGGATGTCGAGGACCTGGGAGATACTTTTGGGTAGGGACTCTCCCAGCTGAGGCTTGATGGTATCTATAGATGTGAAATCTCGTATGTGTTGTTGCACCATTGGCAAGAAAACCCTCAAAATCTCTGCTGACACGCTTTGTACAATTTCACTTATCATGTCCGCAAGAATAGATTGTATGTCTGGGTGCAGTTCGCCAGCTGCCATCATGGTCCATTGTGTGCGTGTAAGTTTGTTTAAATGTTTCTTGAGAATAGGTTTTAGGCTCTCCTCTGAGACCAGATAAGTTTTTTCTTGTTGTTGTTGCATTTTTGGTTCTTCAAGTTTGTTGTGTAGCTGCAAAGGATCTTGCTGCGTACTCTTGCTGTTGCAAAAGAGAATGAAAACCTCTCATGCACCCACATGTATATATACAACCTCGTATTGACGTCATTTACATAAAAAACGTGCGTCATAAAAAACGATACTTGCTGGAACTTACGTGTGATTTAAAGTGCACAAGACTAATGACGTAATCCGTTTCCGAAGTGCTGTCGGTCGTGTCCGTTGAGTTGATTTCCTCATCTAATCAACTCGAAGCGACTACCGGGAGCTCCGCAGCCGTTTCCACGGACAACGTGACAACAAGTTAAGATCACGTGATCCGTTTCCGAAGTGCTGTCGGTCGTGTTCGTTGAGTTGATGTCCTCATCCAATCATCACGTGACACGGGATCGCGAAGTAAGCAACTACCGGGAGCTCCACAGCTGTTTCCACGGACAACTGACAACAAGATGAAATCACGTGATCCGTTTCCGAAGTGCTGTCGGTCGTGTTCGTTGAGTTGATGTCCTCATCCAATCATCACGTGACACGAGATCGCGACGTAAGCAACTACCGGGAGCTCCCCAGCTGTTTTCACTAACAACAAGCTGGAATCACGTGATCCGTTTCCGAAGTGCTGTCAGTCGTGTTCCTTGAGTTGATGTCCTCATCCAATCATCACGTGACACGAGATCGCGAAGTAAGCAACTACCGGGAGCTCCACAGCTGTTTTCACTAACAACAAGCTGGAATCACGTGATCCGTTTCCGAAGTGCTGTCGCTCGTGTTCGCCAGTCCGAAGATCTTCTGACATAGAAACTCAGACGGTGTCCGAGTCTTTTTTTTTTTTTTTTGTCAGGGAGTCCAACATTCACACCACTGTTACATCATTTCCAGGTTATACATAATTATACACAAAGTATAATTACAGTCAGTAAATCAGAGCATGTTTCTATAGTCATAAGTTTGTACTCTCCCTCTTCTTCTCTCAGTCACTTTGAACCAATAAAACAAAACAAAAAAAAAAACCCCAGAACAGCTGTCAGTCTCGCCCATGCTTCCATAAAGTTAAACTCACAATGTATTCTGTTTGCAATCCTGTAGAGAAGTGATTTATAGAAATTAAAGAAATTAAAGCAGGTCTGGTCTAAGAGGTCCAATATATTTGACCCATTTTGCCCACCATCTCGAACCTTTCTCTGTTTGCATCTTTATCACGAACGTCAGTCTTCCCATAGTATAAATGTCATGTATAACTTTGTACCAATCCTCCACTATTGGAGCATCTGGTTGCAGCCACTTTCTCGTCATGACCTTCTTCCCTGCCACCAGTAATATTCTCATTAAATATTGATCTGCTACAGATTGCATGTCTTGTGTTATGGTTCCCAAATATAAAGCTGAAGCATTAAAGGGGATAGTTATTTGAAATACCATCTCCAGACTTTTATGGATTTCTTGCCAAAACGGTGTGAGTTTAGGACAATCCCAAAAGATATGGTAATGGTTGGCTTCAGATGAGCCACATAACCTCCAGCAACTTGCACCAACACCTTGATGTCTCTTTTGAGCAGGGGTAATGAAGAATCTGATGATACTTTTCCATCCAAATTTGTCTGAGTCTTCTTACCTGCTCAGTGGACAGGTTGTCTCCAGGCCAGCTAATGTTCTGAAATGTGAGCTGAGACTGACCTGCGTGAAATCAGAGGAAAACATTTCATTCTGGAAAAGACCACATTTGATCTGCTCAGTTTCCAGAGTGCTGCTGTAAGAAGATGCAAAGCAGTGAAAAATATGACCCCTGAACAAATACTCTTAAAATAAAGCTGTCAAATGTGGTACAACATTTCTATTTTCATTCAGTTACAGGCAGAAACTGATTAATCTAATAGTATGATGATATTTGTAACATCCTATAATGTGTAGTAGATATTCACACACACAGAACAAACATAATCACTTGTTTACATTTGTCTAATTGCAGTTTTTATTCATTTATTTGAAGAAATCTTGCAAATATCACTGAAATGGGGCTGGAAGATGTCACCCATCATGAAACGGTGAAGAGATCCAGAAAAATCAAATCACTGAAATGATGCGTTTCAGCGCTGTTTCATGGAAGAATCAATGTGAACCTAAAGCAGGTTTTCTGAGCTTCTCGTGGCACGCCATTTATATTCATATTATTACCACCTATTCAAACTTCCAACTCCTTTAATATATTGTTAGACTTTTTTTTTTTTTTTTTTTTTACACAATCTTGTTTCCCTCCTCAACTAACTAACTCAATTTTTCACGAAAAATGTCCAACAAGAATCCACGAAGCTTCAAGCACTAGCTGCTCAAAACCCAGCAAGATGAATCCGGCCTCGGTATCTGACAAGCGAGTCGAGGAGGAGGATGAAGGGCCACTCATTTGGCAGAAAATGTTGGACAAACGTCTACAGACCATCAACGAGCGGTTCGACAAGTTTGAGCAGAACTTCGAGAGCCTTCTGAATGCCCAGCGGGTGCTGGCTGAACGGCTGTCCACCACCGAGAGCTAAGCTACGGATCACCAGGTTCGCATTACCGCCATGGAAAAATCCAGAAGAAATCATATAAAACTCGTTGGTGTTCCGGACGGTGAGGAGAAAGGGAGACCTACCGAGTTTGATACAAACATCATTCCAAAATTGCTGGGGAGCGAAGCTTCGAGGCCACCGCAGCCAGTAGCCCAGACCCGCCGACGGCTCCAGACCTCGAACCATAATCGCCGAGTGCTTTTCTATCAAGACAAGGAATCGATCCTGCGACCGGGGAGACAGACCAAGATGGACCTCGAAGGCCACCGGATTTTAATTTTCCACGACTACACCGCGGAGGTCTTGGAGCAACGGCGCGGCTCCGTGAGGTGCTGCAGCTGCTGTGGGGGAAAGATGTTCGACACACGCTGCGGTTCCCGGCCAGACTCCAGGTCCTCCACCAAGGGTGAGTCAAATCCTTCCTTACGCAAAACCTTTAACGGCGAGAGTTTCCCGAGGCCAAAAAAGAGAAGGAGTTTAAAAAAAGATAAGAAAAAATGACGAGAGTGTAATCACATTACTTCCGATTGTTGTGAAGGTGCTTTATGTTTAAATGTTATTCATTGGTGCTAATGAGTGTTGAAAATAAATGTACATTACATTTGCGTGCTGAATAAAAAAGTCCTGCTTATTTGTAGAGAACATAATTACTTTTAGTGAGCAATCATACTATGTGTTGTAAGTATGAGCGAAATTTGATGTTATGGGTAACTATATGGTGTGGGGAATGGTAAAAAGGGTTGTGGAAAAACTGTCTGGTGTGTGAGATCACGAGGTTAGAAGACACTGAATGTTCAAGGACATGTTCAAAATGTTATGGGAAGGTGTGTTATGGTAAAAAAGGACAGCGCCAGCAAGAGTCAGGTGTCATCTGTATGCTGGCCTTTACACATGCGTTGAGATCTCCAGATATATCTGTACTTGTACAAGAATAAGTGGTTAATAAAAGGTTAAAAATTGCATGTTGATGTTTAACAAGTGTCTCTTTCCTATCAAAGAACACTGTGAAGCTGGGCTTCAACAGGAGCTGTTAGATGGCTGAGGGCGTTTGCACCATTCACACAGTGGCTCCAGATCCGGATGAGGGGAAACCCGGCTTCGTTTGGGCAAGGGGCAGGTGGGGTTTGTTCCAGGGAAATGTTCTATATGTGTTCCGTTACATGTTCCTATCAGCTTACCTAATTTTTTCTCGTTACTTTTTAATCGTTTTTGTTCTTTTTTTTTTGTTTTGGGCTGCAGACCAAATGTTCTGTATTTGTGTTGCTGCCATGCAGGAGATGCTTCATGTAAAAAGCACCAGAGTCCCTGTCCTTAGTCTCTTGGAATGTTGGGGCCTGGGGCAGCCAATTAAGCGTGGAGAAGTATTTTCTTACTTGAAGTCACTAAAGCCTGACATTATATTTCTGCAAGAAAGCCGTGTCTCAGCCACCCAACAAAGAACTCTCAGGGTTACTGGATTTCACAAGTCTATCAGTCACCCTTAACATCAAAAGCCAGAGGTGTTGCTTTTCTCTTCTGTAAAACTGTACACAAGCTTATACCATAATAAATATGACAAGAAAATAAGGTGATAGTCTTTTAATAAAAACTTTGGTTTCAATAATATTCTGTCCAGTAAAAATGCAACCCTTACATTAGTCACACCAGGGGCTCATATGTTTCTCCAGACATTCAGGTCACATTGCAGATCCCATGGCATCATCATGAAGACATGTTAAACTCATAACATTAGGACACATGAAAGTAATTTGTACTTAGGGCAGGATGATTTACATTCATTAATGCAACTGTTTATAGATGTGTGGGAAAAAAATGTGAGTCAAATACAAAACAACCAAATTAAATTAAAATGCATTTGTCTCCAATGTCTCCATTATGCTTTTTTTTCTTCTGACAAATCAGGTCAAATTAAAATCTAAATTATCTAGAATATTTTCGCATGAATCTTCAAAATAATATGGTCAAGCAACCACCGAAGGATATCTGCAATAAAGGGAGATGTTTAGATCAGTGTCGTCAGTGCAAACTTTCTATTGCAAAATGAGGAATGGACTTTGTTGGTTGGAAAAAAAAAAAACAAAAGAAAAAACAAAAACAGAAACACAACAGCTATTAAGCGATTCAAGAGAAACTTTAAGAAAATGAAGAAGACAAAGTCCATTAACTTCCATTTGTCCTCATTTTCTACATTAGATCCCAAAGTTGGGTTGTGTCCACATCTCAGGGAAAGGATGCACAGCAGCCACAATACCCCTGGGAAATACAGGACAATTTTCTGTGGTAGGGCCAGATAAAGAAAAAAAAGAAAAAGAAAAAAAGATGAGAGATTTGGTTAAACAAACAAACAAAAAAAAAAAACAAAACTAGCCAACCTTCCTCAAAGCTCATCTTTAGGTTTTACATCTTCATCATCATCATCATCGTTATCATTTTCTGAATGTGCTTCCTCTTTTGAGTCGTCTTCCTCCTCCTCCTCCTCATCATCATCTTCTTCATCAGCAGCAGCTTCTGCATCCTGTTCTTTGTTCTTCTCTTCTTCCTCTTTTCGTTTCAAATCATCCTGCTCTTGTTTCATTTTCTTTTCTGGCTCCTATGGGAAAACAATCAAACTACATCTCAGAAGTATAATTTTTCAGTTATGAAAACATCTTATGAATTATTGGAAAAGGCAAAAAAAACAAATGAAAAAAAAAAAAAACAGAAGGAAAGAAAAAGCACCAGGATACCTTTGTCACACCCCACGTCTCTTTTCCAACGTCTTCTGCTTCCTTCACGTCATCCGTGATCAGGAAGTTGTCAAAGATGGTACCCGATTTCACCTGAGAAAGAAATCAAAATATTACACTCTGGTTCAAGTGTCAGACGTATTTTTACTGTTTAAAGATGATCTGTCTCTTACCTGCCAAAGATCAAGACCTAACACACCGATGTTGTCAAACTTGTAGATTTCTGAATCAGCACTATATTCAGGATTGTCGATTTCAGGATGCACCCAGCTTCCTTTGTAGTTGGGGTTGTCAATCTGTTTAGGTTTCCATTCTCCCTGTAATATAGAACTGGGTTTTTTTCTGTTTTTTTTTTGTTTTTTTTAAGGAATTAGAAGATAAAAAGTAGTAAACAAAGCAGTTAATTAAAATTAAAACAATCCAGATGTGGCCTACTTTGTATTCTGGGTTGGGAATCATTGGTGGCTCCCACTCTCCATCCATGTCCTCATCCCAGTCTTCAGGCTTTTTAGCATCAGGATCTGGAATATTTTCAGGTTTGTCCCAGTCCTGGGAAAAAAAATAAACAGGGTTGAAGCAAAGACAAACAAAAATGTTTCTCACTGACAGCCTTTGTAGCTGCAAACATGCTTTCAGCCAGTCTAAAGAGTAACAAAACAAACAAACAAAACAAAAACCAAAAAAACAGCAGTATTGGGGTCCCAAATTTTTTTGTACCTCAGGCTTTGTGTCATCAGCATCGTCAATTTTAGGACGGTCATCCCAGTCCTCTGGCTTTTTGGCTTCAGGGTCCTTAATCTTTTTTGGAGGAAGGAAGTCCCAGTCCTCCTCCAAACTGCCAGACTCCACCTTCTCATTGTCAATTTTCACCTCATATGTCTGATCTGGATTTAGGATCAGTGTGTACAAGTGGGTAAGTTCATCATCCTGGAAGAAGAGGAAGCGTTTGGATTTAGGCTCATGTAATGTGTTATCACACTTCAAAATACAAAATTTAAAGCAACAGAATTACCTTGCACTTAATCTCTTTCTTGATGAGGTGATTCTTGCCCTTGTAATTAAAGATGACGTGAACCTTCTTGGTGCTGTACCCGCAGATGTCGGGGCCTAGGTGAACAAAATGTCATCATTAGACACCAGTGATCATTCCGACAAGTTAATGTTGCACATTATAATACTTTCTTACCAAACATAATGTGGTATGTGGATTCTCCGTGCATGTCAGTCTGATCCAAGTCAGCAGGGAAAACCTTCAAGTAGCCACCACCACAGTCAATCTTCTGCTCATGCTTGACTGTAAACTGGATGACCAAAGGTTTCCCCTCGTTGCTGAAAGGCTCAAAACGGGAAGAAGTGGCGTAGAAACGAGCATCTTGGCTTGTCTGCAGACCTAAAGAGGAAGGTCTAAAATTATTGTTTGATTCAGAAAACCAAAATCATCTGGGCAACAGTGCAGGAATTGCACAGGCATTTAAAATGTACCAACTGTACAGGCAGACAATTTTGAACCTGCTTAGCACATCAGTGAGGTAAATCATTAAGATTGGTAATGCTCAAGACTGCATCTGCTTAGTTTCCCTTTCACTTTATTATAATGTAACAAGGACTTGTGTCATTTCCACCATTTATTGTTTATACTCGGATCATATTTATGTCAAGAGCTATAGTGACTTTTGACCATAATTATAAACGTGAAACCAACTGCTGTTTTAAGCAAAAGGCTCACAATGAAATGAAGTAGATTCATCTGCAGAAGATTACCTTTGTCTTTCTCGGCGTCCCCATAGAAGTTACCAGCCGTAAGTTTCCACTCTCCATAGTCAGATTTATGTTTTGAGTTCAACCAGCGACTTGTCCATGCGTCTGAACACAAAACACCCAATGAATCAGTTTGCGGAAGACTAAACATTGGCTTACAAGAATAAAAGTATATCCAGTTGCACCCGGAAGAAGGCATTACACAGCTGTTCAGCAACTCGCGTGATATTTGCAAAGTAACAGAAAGTAAAACTACTTAACTTTAACGTTACACAGGAACTTAACTCACACTTGATAACAGGAGTGATATTTTGTTAAGCGTGGACGTTTTACGTGCAACTGTAATCTGCCAATCTGCCTGAAATCAAATTTAAAGTGCGAAATCAAATTTTTAAAACAAAGAAGGTATTTTCCACTGAAACAAACACTCAACAAATGACTCGAGCGAGCTTTTCCAGGTGATGATCTTGACCAAAAGACGGTTCAAAAGTCAAGGAAACACACAGTAAATGTCACTTACCGCCGTCCAAAAACTCCTCCCGAAAGTAAATCTTTGCGTGTACGCTGTATACTGCTAATATTACAGCAACTATGCCCAAGACCTGCATTTTTCCCATTTCAGACCTAATTTTCCCAAGGCTTACTGTAACGTCCCCGGGCGAAGAAGCAAATAAACCGTGGAGAACGAAGAAAGGGGAATATTTCAGAGTGGCTCCAGCTAACAGATGTCTGCCTGCTATTGGACAGTGAGGCAGTCGGCCTGGACCAATCAGAGTAGACCACGAAACATATGTCCGCTCCAGAACCTGCTCCGAGATCAGTTCAACGTTGTGTCGTTTCTGCAGCGCCATTATAACAAACGCTCAATAGAGGGTGCCAATGTTAAATAAAGGGGAGAAAAACGGCCGCCTTCGCGGGTGGGGTTACAGGAGGAGAGGATGTCTCGACACTAGATGGCGCTCGAGTGCTCGCCCTACAGAGGCCACCTATGAATGAATCGAGACTAACCTACGTCACGATCGCCGCCATATTGGGAAGGTAAAAGTGAAGAGTAGATACGGTCCTGTAACTACTCTGCCGAGGTTCTAAGTGGGCGGTATCTGACGCCAACAAACACATTTGAAGGGCGATTCTGACGGCAGCTTCTCGTTCAGTCTACTCGACATCAACGGCGGCACAAGTTTATTCCGTGGTGTAACTCTGACGTGCAGACATGCCTAAACCCGGGGGCCGAGGAGAGTATTCGAATGGAACGAAAAGATCTACATACGAGCGTCTCAGTCCATTTTATTCTGGTCATTGTAAGGAAATGTAGCAGCTTGACAAATGCAACTGTATTCTTTTATTTAGAGGAGACTAAAACCAATTTATGATTCACAGTTCTGTTGTACAAGTTCTTCCAAATCAAAGTATTACTGCAGAGATATCCAACTTCCTTCAGCACCTGAATTAGTTCATCCTTGTATAACATAATTTTCCATTCGCCCTTTTAGTTAAAAAAAAAAAGTTTAAAAACCATTTTTTTTGGAAGTACAAAACTTTATTAAGAGTAAAAACAATAACAGGATACATGGAGACATAAATAATCTGTGATATCAATAGCACCCACGCAATGTGGCATCCCCCACTTACTCTCAGTTCTCGTAACCTCCTCTCATCGGGAAAACCGGCTTCTTCTGGTAACAGAAACATCTCCACTTTCGCACAAATGTCCTGCTCAAACTGTTTAATTCAAAAAGATGTCCGCCGCTCCGGTTCTTTGAGCCGGTGGCCCCCGTCACGGAGAGTTGTGTCCTGGCGCCCCGCTGCAGGGCGTAGGTTGCCGCAGAGGGAGCTGCGCGTTTCTTCGGACATCCGGAACTTCTCCACACGCGGCAGGTTGTGTAGCCGGCATCAAAACGTCCCGCCGGCCCGAGGCTCGCTCGAACCGACGATAACGTTGCTCTGGCACAGCGACCTGAAAGACACAGCTGATCGTTCGTTTTGATACTTGATATCGATAACGTGCAGACATTATAGCTTCACGCTGGACCGAATTTAGAGAGTAAAAATTAGCTGCAACTGGCGGGTCAGGATTAGCTGCAATTTGCTTACCCTGATACGATGTCTCTAATCTTCTCCGCTTATCTTCCGCCTGGTAAAACTGTATGGCTTCGAGCACTCTCCAGTGTTTCTCAATAGTGTTTTGCCGCGCCGCTTAAAGCTGTCTCCCACTCTAATTTCTTTAACTTGATATTGAACACAAGCAGCAGATATACCAGCTCCTCCATGCCCTCCATCTTTGTTGTTGTTATCTTCTTCTTCGATTGTGCCCCACAAACAAGTACGTCACAACAGCTTCGCTCCAACACCGCCGACTTGTGGTGTGTGTGTATATGTGTGTGTGTATATATATATATATATGTATATATATATATATATATATATATATATGTATATATATATATATATATATATATATATATATATATATATATATATATATATATATATATATATATATATATATATATATATATAAACTGGTGTGAATCCTTGTTTCATTGGTTTTCATTTACATTTTAATTTAAATTTTAACACCAATAAGTATTTACTGATATTCTCCGAAATAAGTGAAGAAAGGAGGCTTGTAACAAGGACTCAGATGTGGAAAAAAATCAAAATCCCTGCTTCAGAGAAATGACAGAAAATTGTAACTATGAGGCAACTTCTTTCAACTTTTCCTGTTTAGTGGCACTGATCGATCATTGTCTTTCTTGTACTGATTTGGCATAGATTTTATCCGGGCTTGGTAAAGCCATTATGAGAACACTGTTTTCTAGCCCCTGTGTCTGGATCAAGATGGAAAATTACAGCTATTATTAACAAGTAAAATAAATGACTGATTCAAGGACAGGTTGCATTATTCTTTGGAGCAATTAAGAACTTTTGGGAAAAAAAGAGAAGAAAAAGTATCACACTGTCTTGCATGTGTGAAGTAAGGGAGGTTGTGTTTTTTGAGTGACTTGTCCTTTCTCTCAAAGTGAAGCCTGGGACGAAGACGAGCAACTGGCGCCAGCCATCAAATCCCCTTCACCCTCTGAGTGATCAGCAATTATGTCAAGAGGAGAGAATGGTGTCCCTTTGAAAAGTGTTCTTAATCAAACCCAATTAATTCCACTATTTTGCCTTATTATTTCCACCATGGACCACGTCCCACTCATCAGCCTGTTAACTAGAGCCTTGGCCTCAGTGAAGGTCATGCTTGGTCAAGCAAGATAACATCCTAATGTGTGTAAGTAATTGCTTGTTCTGAGTGTTTCATGAGCATATTCTGGGTGTAACTTCTTGAAGCCTGGCATTTGCGTGCTGAGAGTTGGATTTGCCTAAATATAGTAAATATAAACATTTTTAATTTCATTTCTATGGCTTTAATATGAAAAACCAATTAGGCATTTAAATAGTTTGGATATTTAGCTTTTAGTTGCACTGCAAAACTTTAAAAAAGCCACAACCAGCAGGGCAAAGAGAAAAATATCTTTATTATAAAGTTAAATGCTTAAAAATCATTTAACAGGAGTGTATGTATTATTTAGTATTTTTTTAAATTAAATAATTGTATTATTATTTAACCAAAATCTAAACAACAATTTCCCAGGAAGACACTGAATGTGTGGAGGCAAGCTTCCTTTTTCCCTTTTCAAACACATTCATACAACATTTTTTTTGTTTTTGTTTTTTTTTTTCTAGGAGTTTGTAGACACCATCTTTTCCTTATTTCATGCTGAATCAAGAAAACCTATAATGAAAAGGTTGTTTTTAAATACATTTTATGAAATCTGTGAAGGCAGACATATAAAACTAAAAAATAAAAAAAAGCAAGTTTATACTGTCACAAAAAAGAAAATAAGGAGTTTAGGTTGTGTACTGACTAATACATTACTGCAAAAAAGCACAGTCTTCCCTCCTAGAAAAAAATTGGGACATTTAAGCTACCTAGACTACCAAAGGGCAATTACAGATTCACCCTAATGGCCTCAACAGCCTAGCAAGCTGGGCCCCTTGACACCCCTGGTTGGGCCTGATGGAGTGGAGCTTCATCTGCCTAACGGCCTGGCAAAGGTCCACAGGTCTGGACGAACACAACGGGCCCCGTTCAGGCCAGCTCGCTCTGTCGCAGCTTACATGGGCCTATTGTACACCAGTGCTCATTAACAACACCAAAGTCATGTTGGGGGCTCACTAATGGATTAAAAAAAACCAAAAAAACATGGTACATAAACAAAGTGCCTTTACAGTAGTGCTCGATAATTTTATTTCACATTTTTCATATGAAAAATTAAATGAATACTAAAAACTTTGGCCTAGAAATGAGTATAGTAATAATGAGAAGTGATAAAAAATAATAAACATCCTTCAACATTTGTGAGTGCTTTCCAGCAAAAGGGACTTTTCCTTTGTTTCAATTCCTTTGGCCATTTAGTTCACTGAAGTCACCAACAGGGGTTACACCACGGTTGCCTTGCTGTGAGAAGGTCCCTGGTTAAATTCTTGCTCATGAGCTTTGCTTGTTGTCCCTGTGCTTGCAGGGTTTCATCAGAAAGGACATCCCACATAAAACGCCGTGCCAAATATATATGTGCTATGATGATCCTTTCATAGCCACAACATCATTATCAATCACAAGGAGGGATTATGACAATGAATAACGCTATTTAATGTGTTGCCAGAAAAGCTTACCTCAAGCCATTTATTGCTCTGTTACGTTCAGATATGCATAAACATTTTTGAGTCAGATGCTTAGGCAAGTTTCTGTGTTAATTTAATGGAATACACACCAACACCGTAACATTTTGTCTGTAAGAAATACCAGTGTAATGCCATTTTCTTCTGCTCGTGGTCCAACAGCTACATTAAGCTGTGGTATTTCTGAAAAAGTAAGAGGGCCAGTGACCATCCATCAACTTTTTTGTACTGAAGTCGATAAAGCCTCATTGGTGACATTGATGATGGAAGGAATATTGTTGTGTAAGTCAACCTTGATTTAGGATTCAGACTGAGTTCAGCATATAGAATACCTGTTATATACATATATTTACAGTGCTTACAAGGGACATTCATTGCTTAAAGATTATGCTTCTCTTAAACAAACATTTCAAATGTAGTAGACTGTAATTGTGTCATGAACACTCGTAATATTAAGCAATAACCAGAATTTAGATGCCAACGCCTGTTTTGGCTACCCAATGGCAGAAAAATGCAGAAAATAGCATGAAGAAACAAAATCTCTTGTTAAGACAATATATGAAGCATAATTTCCCCACTTTATTTTATTAGTTGAAATGTTGTGTTATTTTTTAATATCTTGTTGTTCAAATTTAAATGACTTTGACTCAAGGGAATATTTTGTAAGAACAGAATCTGTTGCCAATGAGTATTCTATCTGTAAATTTAAAATAGCATAAATGGGCATGCTTTTTAGGGACAGCGCTTTGCCAGTTCTTGAAGAGGGTTTTTAAGAGTATCCGAGGGCATGCTGTCTATGGCTGAGAATCCAGGGTTAATCGCTTTAAAAGCAGTAATTAGGTGTTAAGAGGTATGCTTGTCTGTTTAAATTAGCCTCCAAATCAGATTACGCTCTGTGACTTCCGATAACCTCCCCCATCAGAACTCAATGCTCTTCAAAAGGCCATTTTAATTATTTAAATACAAACACTCACGTTCCCTTTAAACCAAGATCAAACTTACATTTGAGTGGAAAACTGGTTTAAAACATGCATTTTTACCCGCTGTCTAGCAAATAAAATCATACTTAAAAAATGCTGAACAGTATTTTCACTGAATAAAAAGATAATAACAAAACCTATCCAACTGGACACAGAAGAAAACTGCTACTCTAAAACAGTGGAGACCTTTACAAATAGATACTAACACTTTCAAAGTGCAGTATGTTGGCCATTGATGTTCAAGTGTCTATTATGACTTCAAGGAAGCTGGGGAAATGTTCCACCCAGACACACACAGAGATACTAGTTTGGTACTTATTAAGTGTCTTTTCCCCTCAGAAAAAAAAGTTAGAACATCACTCTTTTAAGATATCGCTCTTGTGTAAATTTGTTGACATTGGTCATCATGATATTACTAGATAAAAAAAAAAAACATAGTTACCAGTGTATGATGTCTCTGAATAAACTTTCTATACTTTGTATCAAGTTTTCTAAATAGTCTAAAGTTAATTAGATATACAAAATTATTGCAAAACAAAAACATGTCTGATTTGAGAGTCTCTACCCAGATCAAATTGTACCTATGAAGGAGCTCTAAATATTTTATAAACTCACTTGGGGCAAAAATGGTTTATAAAAAAAAAAAAAAAAAGTACATATTTTAATTTGGATTCTGAAAATCACAAACTGACCTTGCTGAGATTTGCACATCTGTGCACAGTGTAAAAGAAAAAAAAGTCTTACTTTCAAACTTCTTTGGTGTCCTGCATCACCCTCATTGGTACATGATTAAAACAGTGTAAACCAGTTTGTAAACATTCACAGGAGCAGATCAAAAATCCATCCATATTAAATGACATCACATATGCTGCCAGGTTTTATCCATTGACTGAATGTGCTCTTTGGCCTTCATCCTGAGTGCTGCAATGCTGGAACTCCGATCATCTTCCATTGGGTATTTATCACTGAAGCTGGGTGGGCACTGGTAGGGAGGTGGGGCCATGGCCTGCATACCTTGGACCATACCAGGTGGGGTGTTGAGGAAGCTGTGACTTGAGTAAGTAGGCTGCAGGGCCTGCGGTGAGCCCATGAACCCTGGGATGGTATGCATGGGTGTGGCACTGGATATGGGCGAGGTCAGCCAGGGATCTAGGGGCATAGGGTTTCCCACGGGCCCAACGTTAGGGGGCATTGGGGGACGATTGAAGGATAGCATTGGGGAGTCATGGAGCTTCATGGTGCTGGTGTCCATCTTTTCTTGACGTCTCCACTTTGCTCTTCGATTCTGGAACCACACCTAGACAATGGGGATGAGATTAGACAGACATGGAGAGTATTATCCTCACTGGAATGCTGGTAGAGCAAAAGAAACAACCAAAAGCTTGGCCTCTTGGAATAACATCCTTTGAGAAGAAAAATTCAAAGCACAGCTGTCTGGCTACAACAACAGAAGCTATGTGTAGCCCACACCCGACCACCCACACCACACTGTTAGTAGTAGTAGATGATTTAGATGTGGAGCTTTCAGCACTGAAATGGACTTGAGACACGGGCATATAAAAAAGAAGGGCTGAAAAAGACCAGAGCGTTGCGGAAAAGTAACAAAGGCCTACAATTCAGGAACATTTAATTGTGTCGGGTGGATTTCCAAGTTTCAGCACATGTAACATAAGCTACAAACATCTTGCAACTGTAGTAAATGAGAATTTAGAGCTGTCAAAAAGTTCAGCAAACCAGGTTAAAGGTTAATAAACAAGTACACAAAATGCCTTCAAGAAGAAGACTGTTTAAGTGAATTCATAGCTGCAGAGCTTACTTTTACACAGATTAAAATAAATTCAATTGATATTCCACATGTTATTTGTTCACATCCTTACCTGAACTCGAACTTCAGGCAAGTTGACCTTTGTTGCCAGCTCCTCGCGGCTGTAGACGTCTGGGTAGTGAGACTTCTCAAAGGCTCGCTCCAGCTCATGAAGCTGATAGGTGGTGAAGGTGGTGCGATTTCTTCGGTGTTTCTTTTTAGTGTGCTCTTCCTCTTTACCAGTCTTTGGAGACCCTTCAGCAACGTCCACATCCTCGTGCAGGTTGCTCATGTCACCGTCACACTTATCACTGGAGAAAAGGTTAGATTCTACAATGAAAGAAAGAACAAATAGGTGAAATTACATTTTTTAAAACTGCCAAGAGTCATAGTATAAGTTACCAAAATATTTATAATCACCTGTCTTGCTCCCATTGCACTGCATGTCTGAAAGGTTGATTCTTTACTTGATTTTTTTTTTTTTGTCCTGAGACAATTATATGAATTGTAAATGATATGACATGATTGAATGGCTTAATGACAAGTAAGCCCTTTATTCCCTTTTGTTTTGTTTTTCTTTAAGTTGAACCTCAGCAATCTGGAAAGCTCAAATGACATTACCTCTTTCACTGAATTCTTTCTTTGCCATAATCCCATAGTAACAGATGCTGCAGGTTAAACCTGCAAGTCCGTGTGTCCTCTAATCTATCAAGCCAAGTAAACAGTTGTGGCGCAGATTGTGTTTTCCAAGAAATGGTCAAGGTACATGTGAACCATGTGAGTGATGCACCACAGCTCATTAATCATACTGAGTCGTTTCAGACAATGTGATCTACAGACTGGTGTTTGGATCACGTTTCAGCTTAGTCCCTCTTTGGGGAGGGTTAACCACAACAGAGCATCGCAGTTGTTATTTGACTTTGATGTATAGGTTTTATACTAGACGCCCTTCCCGACACAACATCACAAGCACGGGAGGAAGACACAAACCAGACAGATGGACTCCCACCGAGAGTTGAACCAAGAAGCTTCCCAATAATGTCAACCAATCTGCGACAGATTTTTACTTGGTACCAAAAGATCCCGACTGAGATGATGGATCATCATATGTATGATTTTTCTCCCTGTATATGAGTCACTTCATTATATCTGCTGGAGTTACCATCTCAGTTTGTGAATAGTTGCCATCACCGCCAGCCTTGAAACACAAGGAATCCCTATCAGAGTGGGCGTGTAATGACCCACCTCAGAGATGTGTGTGAGACTTGAGTCTCCCACGCAGGTGTTCTGAGGCGGATCATTGGATTCACGTGCGAGACTCGAAAGGAGGTATATTTTTTTGTTCCACATTGAGAAATAGTTGCAAATCTTTTTCACTCAGAGGTTTTTCCATTTTGGTGCTAAAAGAGTTGCCCCTTTTTAAACCATCACACAGACCAAACAGAGGCAGTTCAACACCACAAAGTGTATGAATACACACAACTAACCAGGATTACAGAACCAGATGAGTGACAGCGTTGTTAATCTGTGTATCAATCACTCTTTGGTTTTTCTTTGAGCAATGAGAAAAAGCAGAACAAGGGAATGCCAAAAAGATCTAGATCTGATTACCTTTTATTTTACTCCAAAATGCAAAAGCAGACAACCAAAAACACCAAGGTATGTTACCACCGTAAAATGTTTGGATGATGATTGGGTGCCAACGCAACAAGAACAAGGTCTTCTTTAAAAAGAAAAAGAAAAATGATATCACAGTCTTAGTGACATCATTTTTCTTGCACAGAATCATAAATAATGGTGCTCTCTATTACAAAATTAAAAATCTTTTAAATTACATTTTTACGCTTACAACTTGCATCACTTGCCACACACTGAAAATAACAACATAATGCTCATCTTTGGTTTGTTTTGCATCTGTTACTAGCTTCCAAGGCAGAAAAGAGATACAACAAAAATTCCAGCTCGAAGCCAGGAGCCATTCACAAACAGAAACAGGCCGGATACTGGTAAAAACAGTCCCTCTGTTGAGTAGAAGGGACTACAGAAACAGTAAAAAGGAAAAACAAACCGTGTAGAGAAGGCAAACCATCATAGTTAGCGTGGTATTCCTAACATCTAAAGTGTCATCCCCATTACACATATTATGATGATGCATCTGTAAAGCTAACTAGGATAAAAGCAAGAGCATCTTTGCATCAAACACCTTCCTTTGAATTTGATTAGTACTAAGGGCCAACACCAGGTCATTTTAAGTGGCTCATTAACCTCCTTTTTTCCCCAGTCAGACACATCGATGGCCTGGTACTATATAAAGTATATCAGCAATGATTGTTTCAATCTCTTAGAAATTATGAGGCATTTGCTCTACATTACATAGTTACCGAAGGGGAAAAAAGTGCCTTTCTGAACACACCTTTCTCATGATCAACATGACCAAAAGGCCACAGATGTAACTAATTGCATTAACCCTGGCTCCTTTCAGGTGTGCCAGAAAACGTCCATGCACATCACCCAACTCATGGTGCTAGGACTTGTGAATGAAAAGTAACTCCTTTTTATATATTATAATGAAAAGAAAAAGCTATTATAAATTGAAATTTATGTAAAACCAAGTAAAATACATATTTCTTGGGCGCTGCATGCACCTTGTAAACTTCATAGTCTTTTTTGGACAAGACTTACAAATTCTATGTAGTGTGTTGTCAAGTATTTTTTCTTTAATAATATACAAATGGAGTGCACCATTAATGTAAAATTAAAATCATAAAACTTTCATCACCTCTGGGCATTCTGTTTTTATATTATTGGGAACATTTCTACTCTTTTATTCGTAAAATGTAAACATAATGAAATATAAGAGCATCCTCCTTCTTCACCACCTACTACATTTGCAGATGTAACTGCCATTTCTCTTTGCTTTTTGTTGTATTTTCTTTTAATTAGTATCTCAGTGCCAATAACATTGTTTTGTTTTTTTTACATCAAACTTATTCCAGACCACCAACTCCCGAAGCCTGAAAGCAGCTGCTGAAAGGTGTTCTGGGACTTCTCTATTGAAGGACTGTGCTACAGAGCTGTGTGAAGGTTTAAAACAGAGGCTTTGTACCTCATAATAGTTGCTTATCTAAGAGGACTCACCATGGTAGGAGGAATGCTGGGAGCTGTCACCTAGTTCTGGGAGGTTCCCGTAGAGGTCTGATGGGACCTGCTTTTCAGGGTCTTGCAGGTTTGCTCCATTGGCTTTTGGGCTGTCATCAGCTCCTACTGAATGGAGTAAAGGCTCCTGGTCTTTAGTGAATCCCAATATGACATCAATACTGTGGACCCTGCCTCCACTGCTCGACCCAGCACCTTTTGCCATGTCATAGTTGTCAACTATTCCATGTCCACTATCGTCCACTATTCCAAGGGTATCCATTGACAAATGCATCCGAGCCTTTGGACACACTTTCTCTGTTTCTTATCAGAAAAAAAAAGAAAAAAGTGAAAGGCTGTCAACTTAGACAAGGCAATGTCTATATGGAGCTGTTGTTCACTTCACATGCAATGGAGCAAATGTATGAGACGTGTGAGGTTTGTGTCTTCCAACGATCACTTCAGTGAGGTTGAATGTACCGTTTCCATAAAAGCAGAACTAACACACATGCTTGTCTGCAAAGGATTAAGAGAAAAGACAAATACAATACAATAAAGCAGTTGGAAATGTCCTGTTTTGTTGATATTCTATAATGACTGTTTTATAAATTAGAATAGTGGGAGAAATTAAAAATGTCTGTGAGATATGCACAATCATTTATTTCTTTAAACAACTATAATTCATTTAATATCTAATGATATTTTCCTTTAAGTATTGTTTTCCTTCCTTGCCTTGTTGGAATAAGGTTTTAAAATCTTCGTTTGAAACAATAACTAGTCAGTGTATCATTCATTAATGAACCTGATACCATTCTTTTCCTTGTTTATTATTTTCCATTATTTTTTCCCAATTCTTTATCCTCAGTTATTAATGAAACCAGTAATTATTTATAATTTTATTTAAAATTTATACTGACACTTATTTGACTTTTTTGCCCTCCCTTTCACTTATAAGATTTTTTTTATATATTTACTTCATAGTTTCAAAATCTGGCCAATCACCATCACAAACCTTAAGGAGAGAATCTAAAATCTATAAAGTACAAGAACAATATTTTTTATTTTACTACCTAAATGCCAGCAAGCATTATTGATACTATATACCAATCGGAGATATAAGAATAAAAAAGTACAAAACATAGTCTTACCCTCTTTAGGTTTCCTTACACAGGCTACGCTTCACACATGGTGTAGTCCATAAGTAGACAAATGACACTAACAATGTGTACTGTAGGCACTTGTTACTCTCGGTTAAGTCTTTGAAATCCCTCACAAACAATTGAGCAAAAGACCTGTGGCCGGAGATCTGTACAGCAACAACAAGTAATGTCTTTTTCTCCAGATAAAACTCTCCCTAACCACATGAAACGCAGGAGCTGGCGGGGGGAATGGTAGTAAAACCAAAAGGTTTAAGAGGTTTATTAATTGGAATCCTTCCCCTTTAAGAATGACTGACAGTTGTTTTCTGGTCAAGTAATTGCTCCAAATGTGTCCTGCTTTCAGACCCCAGAGGGAGGCCATTGCTAATGAAGCCTCAACAAAACTTTCTTTCAAAAAATCTATTGTTTGAAAGATAATGGCTTGTATTCAGAGTTTTTGCTAATCCCTTCATTACAGACAATGTAAGGGAGAAAAGGCAGTGATAGACTTTTAACTTGAATAGCTACACACTATAGTCATACAACAGTTTACCAGTAATCTAAATTTTGCAAAGTTGTTACTGAAATTGCTGTTTTTAATTAAAAAAAAAGACTGGGTTAATTTTTTATTTAAGTTTTTGATAAAAGCTAATTTGATCGCGCTCAACTTTTACAAGTTGTTCTGTTAAAATATTGTAATATGTTATAGGAAGTTAAACAGGTTACATGTTAAAGCATAGGTAACAGAGGTAAATAATACACAGTCCTCTGTTTATCCTCATTAATTCAAAGATGAATAGTGAACAGCCTAATCCATACTGGATTACAACTATTTGTTGCAGTTGAATCAGATCCATAGTGTTTACATCTTCAAATATGTGTGATAACTGTGTTTGTAATAAAGTCAGATAAACAGTCTGATGAAAATCTGATGACCCCCACCCAATTGCACTGGGTGGGGGTCGTCAGATTTTCATCTTGCAACCTGTGAGTTTCTCCTTTGCCAGCTGGTGCAGCCAAAGCTGTAGCAGTTCCAGTAGGTGTTGCAGAGATCAAGCCCATCCTTAATGAGCCTAAAGACTTCACTAGAGATTTCCTCTGACCTCACTCCCCCTACCTTAAGATATATTTAGGAGTTCTTTGCACGTGAAATGCAAAATGCAACCTGGAAAAATGCACCTAATATGTATGCAAATGTTTGACCATGATAATCATGGACAGCTAAGCCAAATGAAAATACATACACATACACTCCTGTTAAAAATCTTAAGACCATTTTAAAAATTGCAAGAATTTGCATTTTGCACTGCTGGATCTTAAGAAGGTAAGTAGAGCTTCAAAATGCAAAAAGAAGAAAAGGGATCAAGAGGAAAAAAAATGTATTTGTTGAAAACAACAGCTTAACTGAAATGGGCTGTTCATTAGCTGGTCAAAAGTTTAGGACCACAGCCTTTGAAAAGAAATTTGGATTCCATGTCATTTTCTGTCAAGTAATCAGTCTGTCAGTATCTCCAATGGCAAAGACAAAAAAGCTCACTGTCTTTGAATGTGGTAGGAATGTTAAACCGCATAGGCAGGCAAGGCCTCTCCCAATGTGCCATCGCTCCTGCGGTTGGACGAAGTAAGACACTCATTTTGAATTTTTTAAAAGATCCTGAGGATTATAAAACAAAAAAGTCAAGTGGTAGACCCAAATCAATTTCACTGGCACTGAGCTGGAGGATCCGAATGGCTTTCCATCAACACACGGTACGATCCTCGACCCAAATTAAGGCCATTACTGGTGCTGACTACAGCTCAATAATCATCAGATGGCATCTGCGAGGGAAGGGCTTAAAAAACAAAAAATGTCTTTAAAGGCCACATCTCCTTCAACACAACAAAATTGCTCATTTGGACTTTGCAAGGGAGCACCAAACATGGGACATTCAAAGGTAGAAGTTTTATTCTCTGATGGTCTGATAACCTTGGTGGTCCTGATGACTTCCAATATTAATGGCATGATAAGGCCACCTGAGATGTTCTTCATGCGGCACAGTGGAGGGGGAACCATCATGATCTGGGGTGCTTTGTCCTTTAATGGAACTATGGAGCTTCAGGTTGTGCAGGGACGTCAAACAGCAGCTGGCTATGTAGAGATGTTGGAGCGGGCATTGTCCATCATGAGGGCTCTCATGGAAAAACCTTCCCACCAGCCCTCTAGACACACTTGCATCAAGGATGCCAAAATGAATTTTTAAAGTGAGTTTTAGGGTTTTTTGTGCTATGGTCTTAAACTTTTGATCAGCTGATTAACAGCCCATTGTTGTTTCAACAAATTGCCTGCTCAAACTTTTTAAGATCCAGCAGTGCAAAAGGCAAATTCTTGCAATTTCTTAATGTTTCTTAAGATTTGGATCAGGAATGTAAATAATATATGTATATATATATATATATATATATATAGATAGATAGATAGATAGATAGATAGATAGATAGATAGATAGATAGATAGATAGATAGATAGATAGATAGATAGATAGATAGATAGATAGATAGATAGATAGATAGATAGATAGATAGATAGATAGATAGATAGATAGATAGATAGATAGATAGATAGATAGATAGATAGATAGATAGATAGATAGATAGATAGATAGATAGATAGATAGATAGATGCTGCTTACATTTTTGTATAAAGTGTCCTGATATGAACCAAAAAGAAGCACATCAACAGGAGTCAAAGACATGCTTAAAGTAAGCAGCTGAGGCATTTTAAATGCTAACAAGTTTAGGGCTCTTCCCAGCGCTACCTATTAGGAGACTAGCAGCGGGTTAAGTGGCTTTGGCTGACTGCATTTACTTGGTTGTCACCAATGTTTTCCAAGAATGGAGAGATTGAATAGCCGCTTACTTTTGCCTGTGAATGAAATAAAGGTCTTAAAGATGCTATCACAGCAAGAGATTTGCAACAAAGCAGATTGCTGCCATATGGTGACTATAAAGAAAGTCAGGCTTCTGTATTGTTGAAGTGTCTAAATCTTTGTGTATGTTTAAATTATCAAAAAGTAAAGGGGTTTAATAGGCAGACAAAATAGCATATTGTGCTCACTGAAAAGTAATGCACTGCACTTCATCTATTGTTTAACTGAAGGTTAAGTTTAATATTTAACAACCGTAATTCAAAAAAGTTCTTCACCAGTGGTGTTACTCAAATAAGCTATGAAAGTCATGACATAGTAGAATAAGAATGAAATCACTGCGCACGTGGGCACGTGCAGTACAAGGTTCTGGTTAATTCAAGTTAGAGAAAAGGCACAGGTGCTGTTGTTTTGCTCGTGGCAATCATTTTGGTACGTACAGCTAAAACTCATGTACATGTTGAAGTGCAAGGCATTTATACAGCAATGGACCCTTTAAATGACATGAATGAAGACACTCATAATAACTCACATCTGAAAGGAGCACAAAAATGTCTCATTTTAATTTGTGTTTGGACTTCTGTGATTTTTAGCTGTCACCTTTGACAGATACTATTTAATCCAGTCTCAGATCTACTTAAAATAAATATTTGTAATGCTATTTAATATTATATTCACAACATGATTTAATTATATTTGTATGAGATTTGCTAAATTCTCCTAATAGCAATCAAGTCATAGGCAAGAGAAATCGATAATCATTTTATCACATTAATATATGTGATAATATCTGTCCCTCTTTGCTTGTTTCCCCATTATCCTAATTGAGTACAAATTGGTTAAGAGGGTGCAGCACAGCTATCAAGCGCCTTAGTTTTATCAAATGACAACGTAAGTCACTGAGATCCTATTAGGAAGAAAGCAGCTAATGTTTAAAGGCGCTGTGTCAGCTTACAGTGAGAAAGGGGGATGGTGAGCTGCAGGGAAGGAGAGATGATTGAAAGGGAGGGTTTTATGCTAATAGACTGGTCACATGATCCACTCCAGCTGAAATGATAAGGAAAAGGTAAGTCTTTCATAAGGTGTTCAGTCAGCATTATTAAAGTTCATTAAAAAAATTCAAGACCACTGTTTTTTGTTTGTTTTTTGTTTGTTTGTTGTGATAACAGCGAGCACATTCAGCTACAATAGCAAAAAGAGAATAATTTATATGTATTTGTGTCTCATCGTCTCTCCAAACTGCATCTAACTTCACTTTCCTTTGCACTTTGCACTGTCACAGGAATCTGCAGAAGTCTATTTCAACTCCCTTCAGGTATAAGGCAGGGTACACCCTGGACAGCCTGCCAGTCTGCTTTCAGGGCCAAATGGAGACAAACTTCTAGAAATATGTGATTTTGGACTGTGGGAGGAAGCTGGACCACCCGGAGAAAGCCATCTCCATCCCCATCTCCATACAGAAAGACCAGGAGTTGAAATGGGAACCCTCTTTCTGTGAGGTAGCAGTGCTGTTTCCTTTTAGAAATTTTGCAACTGGTATACTACAAGCTTCCTTCTGCTTTTTGTGTTCCTCTTTTTGTAAGTCACTTTGGATAAAGGCTACAGTGTGATGTAATGTTGTAATCAAGATTTAAGCATTCATTAAAATCATGCTTTAAATTCTTCACTTTACTTATTTTTCATCTTCTTCCTTCTACCTCACCTTTAGCTATCACCTGATGCAGAGATAATAGCTTAAGCAGGAAAGCCCAGACTTCCCTCTCTTTGGCCACTTCGTCCAGCTCATCTAGGGGTTATTCCTGGTGTTCTTGATCCAGCGAAGAGACATAGTCCCTCCAGTGGGTCCTGGTTCTTCCCCAAGGTCTTCTCCCAGTGGGACATGCCTAGAAGACCTCACCAGTGAGGCCTCAAGGAGGTACCCTCACCAGATGCCCAAGCCACCTCATCTGGTTCCTCTCTATGCAAAGGACCATCAGTCCCGCATGACAGTTTCTCACACTCTCTAAGGGAGATCCCGGACACCCTGTGGAGGAAACTCATCTCCATCACTTGTAGCCGTGATTCTAATTCTTCGAAATAGAAAAAATTAAACCAATTTTTGTTGCTTTCAGAAAATAAATATTTTTGTCTTCCTGTTTGTGAGAACAGAGTTTATCGTCCCTCAGATTCACCCAGATTACAGGCCTACCATAGTTAATGGTCTCTTTGTTTAAAGTCTAACTTGACACCATTGACGTAACTGTGACAGACATTCTTCTATGAACTTGTTGGAAAGTGTTGCACTTTTTGTTCAGGTGATGGAATCCCCGGTATGTATCTGTACTGTTTTATTAAAGAAGTAATACATGCATGCCAAGAAGGTATAAAGTTTTTCTAACCATGGTTGAGGATTTGGTTGTGTGTTTCAATATGACATTATGGACTACTTGTCTGTATTGACCAAATTTCTGAAGCAAGCCTGGCCTTATCTGCTGCATGTCATTCACTCCTCACTGGTATGCATAAGTGAGTTGATGGAGCGTCACTTACAGTTACACTCAGACAAACTTTTCACTGATTCTCTCAAGACAGATCTTTTTTTTTTTTATAGACTGTCTATAATTATACTCAGAGTAACAAATGAAAGTCCCTTTTACATTGCCTGAATGTAGTGTGTCCCATGCACTTTTTATATTAACTGACACGGGGTCGCGTGTCCACTTGGCTCCATCTATAACCGGCCTCTGAGGGGCACTTAAACACGGGTAAGGTTTGATTTAAACAGAATGACACCAGCGGCAGGACCTGGGTGAGATTTGTTAGGCGTTTTTAGATTAGATCCCATAACTTTCCCTGGACAAAGAACAGTGGAGGGAAGGGGAGCCTGTTATAGAGTAATGAGTAACGACAGCCCGCTGTCTGCTTGGTTGGCCTCACTGATTTGAAGGAGATGAAATGGGTACCAGATCCATCCTACCTACCCTGAGAAGCAACAGGATTTGCAGAAAGTCTTTGTCATATTTTCACATGTGCTATATTTTCTCAGACAACAAACTCCAGAGAAAGAAGCATGAGAACAGTGTATTACAAGGTTATTTACATGTAAAATTGAAAAACGCATAAAATCAAAGTGAAATTAGTCAGTCCTGTATATTATTTTATAACAGAAAAGTGGAAAGAAAAAATAAGAACAAAGACAGCCAAAGAGAGAGATTTTTAGGATAAATACATAGATAGGTATTATATTAAGTAGGGAAATTATAGTGTTTCAGTAGCAAATCAATTTAAATTAATGAGTGGGAACTGAAAATATATAAACAATGAAGGTACAACAAGAATGTAAAAGCAATACCTATTTAGTACAATGAACAAACAAAGAAATATTAGATTAATATACATATATTAATACATGAATATACATATATACACACATCAATTTAAAGGGTCATTCACATGTGCAGGTGTGATTATCTGTCACATAAGGTGGAAGTATTTTAAGGTGTTATAGAGAATGGTGGAAAAGACTTTCTGAACCGTTCTTCCTTAAAGGTAAATGGGCAGAAATGAACTTCTGTGACATTACTGCAGCAGTGCTGACAAAGCCTGCAAATTAACTGTTGTCACTTAAGCATGTTGATTAGACGGTGCGCAGAATGGTTCAGCAGCTTGTGAAACATTTTTCTTTCTACGAATATTTTGATGGACTAGAGCGTTTCCTACCACAAAGCCAGCACTGAAACATTTCAGAATACACTATACTGCCAAAGTATTCGCTCACCCATCCACATAATCGGAATCAGGTGTTCCAATCACGTTGGATGCAGTGATGTAAATCATGCCGCCACTGGACTCTACAGCAATGGAGACACGTTCTCCATTGCAATCTGATGGATAAGTCTGGGTTTGGCGGTTGCCAGGACAACAGTACTTGTCTGACTGCATTGTGCCAAGTGTAAAGTTTGTTGGAGGGGGGATTATGGTGTGGGGTTGTTTTTCAGGAGCTGGACCCTTAGTTCCAGTGAAAGGAACTCTGAATGCTTCAGCATACCAAGAACTTTTGGACATTTCCAGCTCCCAACTTTGTGGGAACAGTTTGGAGCTGGCCGCTTCCTCTTCCAACATGACTGTGCGCCAGTGCACAAAGCAGGTCCATAAAAGACCTGGATGACAGAGTCTGGTGTGAATTAACTTGACTGGCCTGCACAGAGTCCTGACCTCAACCTGACATAACACCTTTGGGATGAATTAGAGCGGAAACTGAGACCCAGGCCTTTTCGTCCGACATTAATGTGTGACCTCACAAATGTGCTTCTGGCAGAATGGTCAAAAATGTCCATGAACACACTTCTGAATCTTGTAGACAGCCTTCCCAGAAGAGTTGAAGCTGTTATAGCTGCAAAGGGTAAACCAACATCATATTGAACCCTATGGATTAGGAATGGGATGTCACTTAAGTTAACATGCGGGTCAAGGCCGGACAAGACTTTTGGCCGTATATTGTATTTCTGCAGATGACAGGACTGGAAGTCTGAGGTGCACAGTGTGAAAACAGTGAGAATAGAGTCCTTTGTGGAGCTCCAGTTCTGCTGACACACAACCAACCTTTTAGTTTCATGAACTGTGGTCAGTTTGCCAGGTAGGCAATAATCCAAAAGGTTGTGGAGACACTCTACTGTAGATTACAGAGCTTCTCACATTGCATGACACAACACCATGATGGTGATTGGCTCCTGGAGAGTGTATTTGTTTATTTAGACAAACCAATAACAGTCTCCCCAGAACATTAATGATATGGGATGCTAGTGAACTTGTAGTCTAACAGATGAAATTTTCTATAGACTGGAACAAAGCAGGCACGTCGTCCACACCTTTTACTGTTGTCCTAAGGTAAGGGGATTATTTGATGAGGTCATGTTAAGATCCATGACTATAGAGGTGTGACAAAGATAGATTGATAATATATCTGTGCTCTTGAGGGGAGAGGAGTGCTGAGGATCTGGTAAAAAACATTAAAAGAAATACAAAACTTGTCAAGTTCATTGGCTCTCTACAGGCTTCCATCAGTCGGATCTTTTTCCACCTTGATCTTTGTATCTCGTTTATCCTTGACAGAAGATCCTGCATGTTTTTCTGCAGGAGCTTACTCTCCAGCTTTTCCCTCTTGACCTCTCTGCTTTCTCTCACCTTGACCATGTGACTTCACTGTAAACTCTGTTTACCTATAGATGTTAAAGGTTAAGCAAACAAGGTGGATTGGAATATAGCTTTTCTTGGAGATCAGTATCTCTTCAGCAGGAACGGTATTACAACATTACAGTAATGTTGTTAGCAAGGGGAGACAGTTCACACCAGAAACATCTGAGTAGATTCAATTAGACTGTTGTATGAAACATTATCTTGTTAATCTAATCAGGCTCTGACACTTCAATGCTTTGGTTTTCTTCCCTAATCACCTATAGATGACTAATTTTTCCTTACATCTTAGGAAGCACATATTGCATTTTGTCTTCATATTTATTCTTATTGAATAACATCCAGGCATCCGTTTTTTATACCCACTTAATCCAACACAGGATACTGAGCAACATATGAAGGTAAATGTAATTTGAACTTGTGCCTTGCTGCTATGTCCACATTGACCTGAAGGGGTTGCTGTGACTGCGGAGAAGTAAAATAAAGCTGAACTCCCCAAGTATACAAGTCTAAAAATCCTTTTAAATCTAAAATGTTAATAAATAAAGAATAGTCAAAGTAAAATTTAGAGTACAAATTCTGTTTACTTTTGTAACAATTTCTAAAAAAAATGTTATTGTAATTGTTTAAAAAAAGACAAGACAAAACAAAAAAAAAACAAGCATTGAACAGTGTAACATGAAACACAATGTAGGGGTGCACAGCACTTACTGACTGACAAAAGATAAACTCTGACTTATTCACCCCCTGAAGCCGGATTTGCCTTTCTGGAAACTTTGAACTGACGTCACTTGTGTTATTAGCCCAATTCTGTTTAAGTTGACCTGCAATAATGTCATTATCAGAGCTATGGGACAGTTTCCATGTTGGCAGATTTATCCTGTGTCTATTTAAGGGTGGTCTGCTCTAACTCTACTTTAATAAGATTATCTTCCACCAGAGCTGCAGCTTGGCATAAATCCTCAGTTGCTTGATGTCTTGGCCAGGCCAGTACTCTCACCTTACTTGCTCCTGCTGCTGCACTGTCAATACAAAGAGGCAATCTCAACATTTGCTTGCATGCAGTTCCGAACTTTGTTCTCCAAATGAAACTGCAGAAGGCAAACACACTGAAGTTCTTCTGTCCTTTAGCTGTCAAAACATTACATAACTAAATAAAATTGTAATATTTTGTTTGAACAGCCAGCCCCTACCTTTATCGGCTGTTCTAGCTTTAGAAACAATTGTGACGTGGGTTTATATATGAGGAGAAAATCTGGGGAAAATCTTTATTCTTTAAGCTTTAAGTTAACCCTCTTTATGCTCCTAAAACAGGAAGGGTTTAAGACCTTCAGCTCAGTCCTGACACTTGAACCCAGACCCTCTGATCATGAACTCAACGCTTTCATAGTCACTTGATTTTCTTAAATGAATGGTGAATGATCTTAACCTAAAAAGGTTAAATTCATTTTGTTAATCTATGAACTTAACTAAATAATATAAAAAACAATTGTATTAAACACTCTTTTAGGAAAAGCTTAGCACTTCTACATTTTCTCATTAGCAATAAGACCTTAACTTCATTACAATTTGTTTTTTAACCTAATTAAAGATAATGAACACTTCAGCCTTACATGAGATTGTAAGGTGATTAAACAATTATTGTTTTAAAGTGCACTGGCTAAGAGATGTGTTTAATAGTGGCTTCTCCCCTGACGAGTTATTACACAAAGATCCTAATCTACTTCTCTGGCTAATTTGAGCCCTGAGGAAATAACCTCCTACCTAAAGCTATCCTGTAAGCCTGGCCTGCATCCGCTGATGTCAGACACGCATAACCAGTGGCTTCAGAAGTAAAATCAAACTGTTTAATACAATTTTATGCTTCATCAATAATTCAACGTTTATTGATCATGTGTCAGACATGTGTTCTGTTCAAATGCCAGGTTTTTTTTGGCTGACCAAGAATTATATCTGTGATTTGCCACCAGCATGGTCCACATGTGAAAGGTTGATGTGTAGGTGCACCCAAATGCAGAAGATCAAGAAGCAGGAGTAATTAATAGTCTTTTATTTAACAGAAAACACTACAAACACAGATATCCAACACAGCCAAAGCTGCAGGAAACAAGCATGGGTTGAGAACAAACAATTCAACTTGTTGAAGTTAAAAAAAAAAACAAGAAAGGTTGCAGTTCTTTGACTGACCACCGGAGACTGTCTCCAAAAGTGAGTCAATGTCCACCAAACCCCATGTTAACATGTCCAACTTTTGAGCCGACATAAACAGATTTACAGCCTGGTTGAATTTTTTTTATTTTTTTATCCTTAGGTATATTTAAAATTTGTGTAGAATTAGGGGCATTTGAGCAAAAAAAAAAAAAGTTTTGTTGTGCTGTTCAAGACACTTTAAAAACATAATCATTTGGGACCTACTACAATGTGTCTGACCCTACAGGGTGAGCAACCGAGTCTCAGCAAGACCTCTGCTAGTCTTAGTTTCAGTTCTGGCACCACTCACCTTAGATGTTGTGTCAGTAGTGACGCTTAAAGTGAAGATGTATGGACAGCTTTTCAGGTTGTCAAGTTCTCCTTCTACAACGTATGAGACAAAAAGGCAGACAAACACTGGTACATACAAATGGGCAAACTGACAAGGAAAAGAGGGGACAAAGACTAAACAATCCATACACACTATCTGACAAAATACTCACACACCAGGGAAAAAAACTTTAAAAATAAAACAATAAATCAAGCTATACATAAAAGGCAAAGTCCGAGAACAAAGGAGCACAAGCAAAGCAACTGAGACTTAGAAAAGCAGGCAGAAAACAAAGACACAATCTAAATCTAGAGAGCATGACACCTTATACCAGCAACCCTGTTTCATCTGATGCACTTTTAACTTTTAACTCTTAGAGTAAATGTAATACTTCATGTTCCCTCAACTGTTCTGTTATCATACCTGTAACTCCAAGACAAAACATGAAGTAGGAGTTGCTTTAAGTACTGCTAATCATACTTGCTTGTCCCTGAACGTTATATTAATATTTAGATTATTTTCTTTTTGTCTTTTGGTTTTAATTTGACTATCATGTTTGTCCATAAACTAACAGTTGCATGTTAACTGAATAAGCTTTAGTTATTTACCCATTGAGGTATGTTTATGATTTATGATTTTTCTTTTTGTCAGGTCTTTAAATGAAGACATACATCCACATGAGCATCTCTTCTTACTTGCTTTTCTTGCACCAGCTGCTTCTGGTTGTTGTCTTCTGTGGACATGCTGTGGGACATCCTCTCCATCCACTTCATCTTTACTGTCATCTTCACAACCTCCTCCAAAAAAAAAATCTTCAAGAAGATACCACACATTATTTGAGTCTCAAGAAATCCCAAAGTTAGTGTGAAATGTTGTTTTAATCCTGTGGGGTAAACAGGACAGAAAGGCCTGTAGGAGGAAATAAAGAATAGTTTTCAAAAATCAATTCTCAATGTTATTTACTGGACCAGCTCATTTTACAAACGTCTCAACATGAACCTTGCCTATTGTGTGTCATGATGATTAGACTGTATCAATAACATATGGTCTGAGTAGGGCTGCTAAAGAGCTTAGCTCACAATTGATAGCCTATAAAGTAATGTATTTAACATGTCAACAAGATACAGCAGGATGGGCACTCTAAATGCGGGCCATCATCATCTGCCCCCATTAACCACTACTAACTGTAATAGACACATTGCAATGGAACAATTAAAACAGATCAAAGTATGAAACTGTAAATCTTTTCAAAGCGAACTTGTAGCGCTCAGATTCAGTTCAGCATTAATTACTGTGTAGTTATTTGTCTTTATCGTAAAGTAGAATAGATGCTGGTGTTTGAACCAGCCATCAAGAGAATGCTTTTAACAATCATCATTTGTTCTGAAGCATTAAAAGCAGAATTTTCATTCATTAATTTAGATGTTTATGTATATACTTGTATCATCATCTTTAGGTTTAATTTTAGCAGAAGCACAATAAATGATAAACAAACAAAAAACAACTAAACAGACCTCCCTCTTCCCAGCCGCCTCCTCCAGCTCCTCTGCGGTAATACAAAGGCATTCCCAAGCCAGCTGAGTAATATAATCGCTCCAGTGTGTCCCCGGTCGGCCCCACGTCCTCCTCCCGGTTTCCCTAAACACCTTCTAAGGGAGGCGACCAGGGGTATCCTTACCAGACGCTCAAAGCACCTCAACTGGCTCCTCATGATGTGGAGGAGGAGGAGCTCTACTCCAAGTCCCTCCTGAATGACTTAACTTCTCACTCTGTTTCTAAGGGATGAATGTAAATTGTAATTATGAAATATTGTGGAAGGGGTGGGATGAAACAGGTTTTACATCTTCCTACCCTTTTCAGACATGTTAAACAGGATATATGTGTTATGTGTATTGCTATGTGTGTGCATGTGTATAGGTATGTATATATAGATAGGTGTGTTCACATTGCGTATAGATTTATTTTCAAGGGGTTATATATGTTCATATGTGTGTGTATGGACGTGTGTATATGTATAATTATTTATTTATAGATGCATAATAGTGTTAACATTGTTATGCTTTACACAACCGTTTTGACAGTCTGAAATTAATCAATACAATGAAAATGAAAGGAGAGCCCAGAAACGTAAGGTGGAAACTAATTTCAGTCACTTATATCCGCAATCTTATTATTTTGGCCACTACACACAATTCATGACCACAGGTGAGGATATGAACACATTGAGCAGTAAACAGAAAGCCTTGATTTTTGGCTCAGCTCGGTCCTCGCCAGGACAATTCACAGAGTCTGCATCATTACAGATGCTGCCACAATGTGCCTGTCAATCTCCCGCTCTATTTCTCCCTCACTCATGAACCACACCCCATGATTACTTGAACTCCTCCACCTTACTCCCAACCTGGAGAGGGCTTCCCATCTGTTTCCAAATGAGATCTATGGTCTCCACGACACCTCTTACCATGGGCAACTGCAGAGTGAAACAATGTCTAGCCAGTCTTGAGAAGATTGGCTCCAGAACCTCCACTATGCGCTGAGGTGAGGTGAGGCAGCACATCTCAACCACACGGACAAATTCAGGCTCCTTCCCCTTCAGAAGAGCAACATGTCCCAAGAACCCGTTTTGTCAGCTGAGGACCAGCATGCAGAGGTCCCCACCTTCACCTGCTGCCCATAACAATAGAACAATATTTGGAAAATATTTTATGGAAAATATGCTTTTTTAACTGTCCAATTTAATATCAGCAGTCAGTTTTGGTCTGCGATGTCCATTCTTCTACTGTACAAAAAACAAAAAGCATTATTTGACACGAGTTAAAATATATTCTATGTATTAGAATCATGTCTTGATGGGATTAATGGATAACTGAATAAAATGAAATGCACAGAAGAAGTTGTTAGAAAAAGCAGATTTTCTTAGTTGGATCTTTGTCTACAATGGTGAGGATACCTTGTTATCCTAAGATACTAAATGTATATTCAGGACACTGTCTTAGGATATCAATTATGTAAAACCTCTTTGCCAAACACAGAACCAATAAGGCTCTCAACATTAACAATGTAGGACTTAAGTTTACCTAATTAAAGAGGATCTGTTTCAGATTTTCAGTAGTCCTGCAGACTCCAGCCATACTGTCAATACTCTGTAGAAGCCGTAGCTAAAATCTGACACTATGGTGGTTTACTTCCCTAAAATGAACCATAATAATCTGTATCAGTATCCCCCAAAAGCCTGAAAGACACTCACCATGAGTTGAGTTTTGGTTGTGTTACATAAGCACTGAGTAAAGAACGAGAGCGTGGTTGTACAGCAGGGGTGTTTGAAGAGCAAAGGTCTTTTGGTGAGTAATTCTCTACCAAGAAATGTTGGTAAGTCGGCTAAAAGGAAAATGTCTCATTTTAAAGCTGAATTACATAAATTTGCCTTTCAAAAGTGAAGAGAAATCCAATTAACTTTCACAGTCACAGTCAACATGCGTGAAACTCCTGTTATTGAGCCTAATGTTGCATGTCTTTCTGGACTGTGGTCTGATTTTATGTATTTGTCTTCCGGACTTCAGAGAAGAAATGAATTAAGCAGTACTTGTAGCTTGTGTACTGTATGTTTTAATGACCAAAGGTTTACTACCAGAAGTTAATTTCTGAATTGCCAACATAAATGTTTGACTCTCTTTCAAATGGTTATGGTTCAGTCAGTTGGAATCAAGCCAACTTTTGATCAGTAATCTACATGTGCATGCCAGACTTGGCTCAAAGCTTGCTAAAGTAAAGAAACAAAAATAACATTTTTGTAAAATATTAAAAAGGCTGTTAGAATGGTACTCGATGCCAAAGCTCAGGGTTTTTCTTCTTTTCTTTTTTATTTCAGATGACGGGCACTATACCACTTCTGACCACATGGGAGGGGGGATAAGGCATGGGAGTTAAAACAAGACTAATGCCATGACCAGACTCCATTCTAAGTTGGACTCATGTTCAACTTGAGTCCTGGTTCTGAAGACCTCTTATATTGCTTGGACTGTTGACTTGGAGTTGGATTTGGTTTCATGCATTAACTGCATTTGGATCCATAAATGAGAGACGAGTCTTCAGATTTTTCCGTCTGTCTATTATCTATACCTGCTTAATCCGTTTCAGGGTCATGGGGATCTGCTGGAGCCTATTCCAGCTCTCTTTGAGCAAAAGCCGGGGGTACTCGCTATTACCAGCACATAGCAGTCTTCAGATTGTATTTTATTACATTTGCCTTTATTTTATGAAATATTACGTTATGATTTGGTGTAAAATAATATGCACATTAAGTTCAACATGAGCTTATGTCACACATGTGTCATGTTAAGGTTAAAAAAAAACAACAACTTATGGCACTAACATGCCTGGAGAAATGTCCCTATTACTGTCCACTTTAACAAATTTATTTTGTGTAGCAGTAAATACAACAATTGACCACAACACTGCCTAACTCACAAGTACATACACTGCTGGTGGGATGAAGTGCTCAGGAACCATCCCCATTCATTTGTGTTATAATCTCAGTGGTTCTTTTGGTAACACAGCAGGTCTGTGTGCACCCATGTGGTCAGACATGGTACTGATACACCGAATGTCTTTAATAAACCATGGATAACCATTACTTTGCTTTTAATATCTTTATCAAAAATTTTGATAAACTAACCATCAGCTTGAAACAGCAACACAAGTAGACTTTCTTTACCCATGTTCAAAGTTGATGGTTAACATTATAAAGTTACTGTGTGGCAAACATTGTAGTCTACCAAAAGACAAATAGGTGAACCTTCCTCCAGCCAGCCAGTCTTTTTGTATTGAGGGAACTGAACTTCTTGTGTGAAAACTGTATGGGAAGTTTCTTTTTTCTTTTTTTTTTTTAAAGAGTTTTTAAACCTAACAGAGAATATTAGATTTCTCAGTTTTATTCAAAGGTTTTTATTTTGAAAATTATAATTCATTCATTTGTTTTTCTTCTAATTTGGCAAATCTACTTTGATCTCTTTTTATCAAGTTATACAGGTTGTTGGGGCATCCTATGAACGCAATGGTTCCAAGCACTGAGATCAGTGACATCATGTCTGAGACAGATCTAGTGAAGGTTTTTGAGTCCGAAGAAAAAGAAGAGCATTCAAATGACGTATCTCAGATCCAGAATGGACGTAAAGTTTGGATGTTCCTAAAGAAAAATGCTTTGGTCATCCTGACAATGGCTGCTGTTGCAGTAGGTAAGTAGTCCTCATACGTTTTAAAAATGGATTTTACTGTCCAATTAAGCTTGAAGACTACAAGCTCTCTGAGTGTAACCTTATCTATTTTTTCATCATGAAACACATTTTTGTCAGACATTGCCTTTCTTGTAGCTTTTCTCTACACCTGCTTATATTTCAAACTGACTCCTTGATAAAAAACAGTGATTTGTATGTTTCTCCTTAAGGAATCGGGCTGGGCTTCGCCCTGCAACACATTAACATGTCTGCCAGGGAAATAGAATATTTAACTTTTCCCGGAGAGATCCTGCTAAGAATCCTGCAGATGATGGTACTTCCCCTCACCATTTCCAGTCTGATCGCAGGTTAGATCAACATTTCAGCTTAAAACTGCAGCTGGATATTTAATCAGTTAGCAAAGAAGTGTTTATTTATTTATTTTGAAAATATACATTTCATAATAAAGGGCTTACAAGCTAAAATGATTCCTCAAGCATTATGTAAAATGCTCAGTGATGTAAAACTGAGGCCCAGGATAAGATAAAGGACAAAAGACAAACAAAAGAGTCAGTGAACCCTGTCGAGGTCTCCTTTTACAAGTCTACCATGCAAATAAAGTATGGCGTTATTAGCAGAAAACAGAACATTTTTTGAGGACTTGTGAAACCAAACTAGATGAAGTTGATGGTGAATATAGCGTTAAAAATGTAATTCATATGGAAATATCATAAATGGTGTATGGCAGATTAAATTAATTAGTAAACATCTAAGTGTTTACAGCAGGTTTTTTTTAATCCAGCATCATGAGATGCTCAAGATGAATCCTAAAATCATAAGTCCGGTGCAAACAGAGAAAATAACTGCAGAATTGAGGTAAAAGGAGCTGCTGAGGATGACAAGAAGTCAGTTTGACAGGAAACAGAGCGAACAAAAGAGTTGGGGCAGACTACAGGCTTTACTTTACATATTTAAACCTAAATGAGTTGCACTACGTAACCCAATTTCAAAATAAAACAGGAAATTGTGCTATTTAGGAAATAGAACATCTCAAACTGTAAGCCCACAAACCGAAAACAAAAGTCTGGTTAGATAAAGCAAATAGTGTAAAATCCACAAAGCATGATTCTAAAAAAATATGGCTTCACCGAAGAAGCTTTATTAGGAAGAATGACCAAAATATTCCCTTGAATTTTGTGCAAATTAAATCTTGAAACATGAGATTGTCTGTCAGTATCTACAACACATTGTTTATGATTAAGATCACAACATTTCTAAGTGGTCAGAGCTGAAAACCTGACAATTTTATTATTGCAAACTGTTATTAACATTGTCAAAACCCTTCTTCTTTTTAATTCCAGCCATGTCTAATGTAGACAGAAAGGCTTATGGGAGAATTGGGCTTCGGGCCTTCACCTATTACATGGTCACCACTCTTACTGCAGCGTTCACGGGCATCGGTCTGGCTCTTCTCATCCAGCCAGGTAACTCATCCCAGCAAACTCCAGAATCCTCTGGTGGTAAAGTAAAGGCCGTGCAAAATGTGGATGCTTTCTTGGATCTGATCAGGTGAGTCCTAACCTTTGTCATGAACCTGAATGTCACCTTTTCTTTAGTGTCTATCTTATAATGAAAGCTGCTGATGGCGGATTGTTTTACAGAAACATGTTCCCCTCAAATCTGGTCGAAGCTTGTTTCAGAAAGGTAAGATCGGCAGTGTAAGTGCTAATGTTAATATGTCTTCACTATCACAAGCAACAAAGCATTTTTTTGTCTAGTATAAAACAGTTTATTCCAACAATTCCAACAATTCTTCAGAAAAACAACCGGGTGACATCAATATGACTGAGATCAGTGAGTCATACTTTTTCTCTTCTCTGACTCTTGTTGTTAGTACTGTTACTACATGATTATTTCTCTTCTAATTTACTTTTTTTTTATTTTCCTGTGACCGCTCGTTAGCACCAATGCCAGGAACGTCAGACGGCATCAACGTTTTGGGTCTGCTGGTTTTTTCCATCGCCTTTGGCCTGGTCCTGAGCAGTATGGAGACACAAGGAAAACCTCTGCGGGATTTCTTTAACAGCCTCAATAAAGCCATTCTCCTTTTGATTAGCAAAGTCATCTGGTAAGAACAGGAAGTTAAAAGAGGAATTATCAGTTTAGTTGTTTTTTTTAGTTAGTCTCCATGTCACTTGTGTGTGGAAGCTTGAATTAAGTATTCTGTGGTACATTTTACCTTCACCTCTCCATGTAATTGGGACACTTTATTTGAATAGGGCACAACAGCAGTGCAGGGTTTTCCACTGTTTCCTCACAGCAACAATGAGCTTTACCCAGGTACTTGTTCTTTCTCATATTGTCCAAAAACGTGCTTCTTCGCTTGACTGGTGGTTTAAAATTGACCTGAGAAGTAAGTAAGTAAGTATCAGTGCTCATGGTTGTTTGATTTGTTTATCTCTGTGTGGCCCTTTAACTGTGAGGTCTCAGGAGTTGCTATCTAGTTTACAGTGTGTGTGGTAATTTCCATACAGGCCACAAACTGTAGATGATTGACACAAAGACCCTGCAATGGACTGGCAATCGGTCCAGGGTACACTCTTTCTCCCACAGGCAGAAGGAGGAGGGACAGAGCCTTTACCTGGATCCGCGGATGGATGGTTGGCACCATCTGTAGTTTGCTGATGCCATTGCATCTTCCATATTTTAATTTTTTTTTGTCATCTCCCTCTTAAACAGGTATTCATCAGTGGGAATCCTCTTCCTCCTGGCAGGTCAGGTTGTGAAGATGACGGACGTGGGACAGCTAGGTCGTGAAGTCGCCATGTATACTGTCACTGTGATCACCGGCCTTGTAATACACAGCCTCTTCACCCTGCCCCTCATCTACTTCATAGTGACACGAAAGAATCCCTTTAAGTTTATGGGAGGTCTCCTCCAGGCGCTCGCCACTGCCTTTGGAACTTCCTCAAGGTTAACATTTAAACATAACATGTTGCACTTCCAATGATGGAGTCTAAGTGACCTTAATACAGAATCTTATACCTCACAGCTCTGCAACTCTACCTGTTACCATCCACTGTATGGAGGGGAAAAACAACATGGACAAGCAAGTGACACGCTTCTTGCTCCCTATAGGCGCCACCATGAACATGGATGGTGCGGCTCTATATGAAGCAGTGGCTGCTTTATTCATAGCCCAGGTTAACAACGTGGACTTTGGCCTTGGGCAAGTCATTGTTCTCAGGTACTGGATGTTTGAATAAAATTATAGAACTATATTAAACATATATAATTGAGATATGCATGCTTTAAGCACAACATAACAAATTTTTACAAAATTAAACAAACAAAAGGATTCTTGTTTAAATCAAAGTTAAGATTTTTGTATTATATTTACATTGCATTCCTCTGCAAATCTGCAGTTTGGTTGTCACAGCAGCAAGCACTGGTGCAGCAGGCATCCCACAAGCTGGCATGGTAACCATGGTGATAGTGCTAGGATCAGTCGGACTGCCAACTAAAGACATATCACTGCTCTTGATTGTGGATTGGTTTTTGTAAGTGCACACCTTGCATGTACACATTTTATGTTTTATTTATTTTAAGTTCTCATAAATAGCAGTGCAAGTGTCTACTATTGGATAAACGCAGGAATAAGAATCAGAATTTTCTCTTTTCTTTGTAGCTGCCATACACATAATTGTTGATTGTAGGAAATTAAGTTTGTAGGTTCTTAATATGCCTTTAGAAAAACAGTAAACTAAAATAACTAAGCCTTAACCTTTAGATTACAGGTTGTATGGACATAAGATTCTAACTTATTGTGTTTGTTAACAGGGATCGTCTAAGGACTGCCACCAACGTGCTGGGTGACTGTATTGGGGTTGGAATAGTGCAGCATTTGTCTCGACATGAGCTGCAGAGATCCCGTTCTTCAGGAAAAGATGTCACCGATGAAAGTACCCCTCTCTGAGAAGCATGGAGTTTTTCTAGTAAACTTGATTCAAATCACATGATTCATGTGATGCAGGATTAATGTGATTTGTTGTTGAATGGAATTGAGATAAAATCGTGAGATGGGGGGAGTTAAATTGCTCCTAAGCAGCTCAGATCATAAATATCACATGTCACTTTGATTATTTCTTTATGTTCATGGTTCATTCAGAAAAGGATATTCAAAGAAAGTGTATTCATGGTTTTTGTTTGACTACACAGCATGATCAAACCTTCGGCTGGTAGAGTTGTTTTCACAAAGCCCAAAGAAAATATAAATGAGATTGTACATAGGTTAATCATTCGACTACATTGACAAAAACATCCCGCAATGATTTATGAATATGTTCAATCTTCTCTCTCTTTTCTTTTACTTTCAAAGCTTCTATTTTGGACTTTTGGTTTTAGAATTTCTGAGGCAGGAGTTTCAGTTTAATTTGCACTCTTGCCACAATTTTTTCCTGCTTTTGTGTCCTCCTTAAACCTCCCATCATCATTTTTTAAAAACTTTTTTAACTTTGTCTCAGTCCAACTTAAAAAAAAATCTTAGATAAGGCAGGGGTATTTCAGTATCTTGTTTAAATAGGTTTGATCTTTTGACAGAGTTTTAAGAACATTTTTTGTTGATCTGAACTGTGTTTAGTGACAAAGACATTCAACTGCGTTCCTGAGTGATTTCCACTCCACGGAGATCTCAGGCCCCAAGATCACAACCAATTAGTTTTATTCTTCAGTATTTTTGTGTATGGAGATTTTTATAGGCTCTCTAAATATTTTTACGATATTATGTGAAAGCTACAGTCTTTAGAACATTTTAAATAAAGAAACATTATTTTGAAATTGTAAAACAATTTCTCTTGCAGTTATTGGTAGACTGCTGACCTGTCCAGGGTGTACCCTTGCCGCTTGCCTATAATGAGCCAGGATAGGTGCTGGCAGACCCCCATGACCCTGCAAAATATTCAAACGGCTATAAAAACTGGATGGATGGATGTTATTGGTGGAGCTTACTTCTTAAAAACTCGCCCTCTCTGGATACTCTTTTTAATCCACATTTTATACATCAGTATGGCAACAGGTTGTATGACTGAACTGTTGCTTATTAAACATAGCTGTCAGATGTTCCAGAAAGTGTCTCTGTGTTGTTGGTTTTTTTTTAACAGTAAATAACTTTGCAATCTTTATAACCAATGTCCTTTCTTTCTTGTTTTTCTGGCATGTAATTCAAAAAGCGTTCATTTCTTTCTTATTTATGAATTAAACATTGACCCTTCACGAGTTAAACTATTGAGTTGCTGCCACTTTATTAACATAGCACTGCTGTTCAATGAATAATGCATAAGTTAGGATGTTAAATATGTTCAATGCAGAGCAGAGAGGTTTTCGAACTTCTGCTCTTTGAAATAATCAGACTGAACTCTCTTGCGCCCTCTGCTGGCAGAAATATATTAGTGACCCAGTTACACACTGCAGCTCTTTCTCACGTTGTGGGTCTGCAGGTTGAGCACGTAGCCACTACATAATATAGGTTGGCATCTGAATAATGAATGTGCTTTCTGTTTCCTCTGCAAAGATATAACATTAAATTAAACATAAAAAAGTTTAAAAAAAGAAATACAACTTAATTTAATTTTTTCTTTTAATTTGTAACAAATTAAACAGTCGTGCTTTAGTATTGCAGTATTTTTTTTTTTTAATTCAGCACCAAAATTACACAAAATAAATGTTTTTCCTTTCACTGCATTTGGTAGAAAGGAACAGAAAACAATGCTCCACCTCTTGGAGATGAGAGCAATCTGAGAGAGATGCCACTCTGTTTTTACTGATGTCCCCCAGGGGTAAATAAGGAAAGCAGGATAGAGAAAGTGAGAGAGTAAAAGAAAAACGTCACAGCCTGCAAGCATGAGAACAGGACGGGACTTCACACAGAGGAGGGGTTTCATTAAGAGCAAGAGATGCTACAAGACAGAAGAAGAGAGAGTCAGAGAGCATGTGCAAGGGAGGAAGATGCAGTTGCCAGGGAACAGTGCTACAATAGAAGAGTCAATTTTTACAGCTCGAAAGAGGATGAAAATTCAGTCAGTGATGGAGGCAAAATGCACTGAACATCAGGGAAACAGGCAATCCTGTCTCTGAGCAGCCTGACAGATTCAAGCGAAGGTAGGGAGTTGTGATTACATAACCATCATAACACAGCCCCCATAAGGCTGACATCATCAAAAGGATTAGTGCCTGGAGTGGTGGGAGGAGGAGAAAAGAGGGGGACTCGGCAGGCACAAGCAGAAGTAAATAGGAGGCAAAGAGAAAGAGAGAGACGTCATGAGGCAAATTAAAAGCCAAAGCTGAGGATTATCTTTTGTCGAGAAAGCAGCACAGGAGCTCACAAACAGAAGACACTGAGAAGATGAGAGCCAGTTGATGTCCGCTGCTGAATCTTGACACCCTTTTCCCTCTGCAGGAAATGATAATTCTCTACTTACATCCATTCAAACCAACAGTAATCAAGAATTGTGCAGCAGCCCAGTTCTGAGCATACGGTTATACCACCTGTGAGGGTAAACAGTGATGAGAATCAAGTCAAGACACTGAGCATCATTGAGCAAAGAGGACAGCTTTGTTACTGCAATATGTAAGTATGTTGCTTGAATGTGAGCCGTTGATTTTCCTGCTTACAGCTCGATAACAGGAGGCAGCTTGTTAAATCTGATGTCCAGCTCTGTGTTGAATTCTGGTGCTACATCTGATTCAAAAATGTAGAACTTATTCAGTTTCTCTGGTAAATAAAAGTTATCTCTGATGACAGAACAGTAACCGTTTTTCTGCTTTCAAACGTAATTAAAGACTGAATACTGAACATTTCTCTGTCAGCTCGGACATAGAAAAAAACAAGATCCTGCTCATGTCATGTTCTGCTGAGGTTACAGATATTTTTAGCATTTCACGTTAGACCTTTTACACTGTATGGCTCTTAATTTCCTTGTGCATTGCTCATTATTTCAAGGTGAGATCACAATAAAAGAGAAAAGGGACTGCTGTGTAGTCAAATCTAGACATCTTGCTCTGTTTTTTTTTGTCTCTTTCAATTAAATCTGATTAAATGAAAGTCTTCAAGAAACAAATTAGCTGGGACAGGAAGGTCATAATCTCTATTTAGGCTGACACAAAAGGTTTGACAAAGCACACACACAAAAAAATACTGCTGTTCAACACAGAGAACTCCATTGCTTTATTAAAGTTGCAAAAACACAGTGCTGGTCAGGAAAATTATGTAAATGCAATGTATGTCTCAAAACAGCTTTTATTTCCATCTCCGACACAGGTTTTTCAGTTACGCACATTTCAGTTAGTAGCTTGTGAGTGTGTCAGAAAATGAAGTCAGCTCTCCCATCTGGACACAAATCCCCTCTAAGCACGTGCTGCTGCATCACGACTTTGAGTCCCTAATGAATCGTAAAGCTTTGGAAACCGATGCGCTATAATAACTGATGATCACATGTATGGTTTTCTGTGAGGAGAGAAGTTTAGCCTCTTAATTAAAGTGCTGCTGGTGCAATTTCTCTAAAAGTCTACATGAAACAACGCTATTTGCTTAAAAAAGGCACCAGGCTTTAAAAGCGTGTTCCCCCACCTCCCTTCTCCATCATTAGGATCCAGTTCCAGTGTAGCATCAGGCGCCAGTTTTGTACCAGTTTTGTTTTGTTCCTTTTTCCATATGAATGTCAGTGCCGTCCAAGTGTTCAAATGAATCGCTGTTACGTCTGCTGTGACATAGGAAGGACAACATTTCCGCTCACGTAATACAATATAATGTTTGCTCTGTACGTCTGGCTAAAAGGAATAACACTCAGAAGTGTCAAGCTGCAAAACAAATGCCAAGAAAATGATTCAAGACTTTTGGCTTATAGTGTGGAAGCTTATGTCTAATTTATGGAAGCACGTGTGAGTTGCTTGTTATTGCCTCAGGGACTGATTACCATGTGAACGGTTTAGTCATGTCTTTCTGTTTCTTTCCTAAGGGATAAAGGGCAAGAGGTTCCACAGAGATTGGGGTTTTAACAGAATGTGCATTATTGTGACTTCACTGCACAGCAATTGCAACTGTGCCTTAGAAATGTCTGATGTATTGAGCATGCCCCAACTCATTTTAAAGCAAATGAGATTAAAGTCTCGACAAGACAAGAATAAAAAATGTTGCTGCTTTCCAGACATTTTTGTTACACCCCCAAAACCCTAGAGGCAGTCTTGTACTTGGCCCTTTTTATACATTTCAAAAAAATGTCATCTCTAATATAAAGTTGTTGTTTACAAAAACAAAAAACAAAAAGGAAACTTTACAAAATGGAATTTAGGACAAGTTGGTACTGAATCCCTCTTTTCCCGTCCATGCCTCTCATTCTCATTCTTCATTTTGTAAGCCAGGGTTTACAAGTTTGAAGTCTGCAGTCAAAATTCAGATAATCCCGAGCCAATCATCAGGTTGCGTAAACTGGGTGGAGTTACTCGTCAGCAAAGCTTGAAGCACCGTGAGTTTTAACGCTCTTTCATTGTGTCTGTTTGCCAACCACAGCAAGCTGAGCCCCATCCTCCCTCAATGCAGAGGATGGGTACAGCAGAAGCCACTTTACGCATGGACAGCATGGAGGTGAAGGACGAGTGGCAGGATGAGGACTTTCCCAGGTATCTGTTTGTACCAGACCACAGAGTTGGTTCCCAGTTTGTCTACGCGCTTTGCCTGATTTGTGCGCAGACTCTGGCAAATGGATCATGATGGAAAGTTAGTCACGTGTGGGCCTGTTGGGGGCTGAGAGGAAGCAGGTGTGTTCTTTCTGTTGTGCAGCCATTACAGGACAAGTCTGCATCATGTCAGTGAGCAAATTAGCAGCTGGCAGAGAGAGAAAAGCAGTCAAATACATCAGGATGTACACCGGTGGAAAAACAGCGTCCCACTCATAATGGCTATATTTATTTCTGCAGCTGAGGATTACCGAAAAAAAAAAAAAGAAAGTAGTTATTAAGATACATTCCTAATTTATGCTCAATACATAATAATCTGTAAGGTTGATAAGTGTCATCTTCAAGTCATCCTTGTGTTTATTGTATATGATAATAGATGTTTAGGCCATATGATTGTTTCTGGGTAACACACATGAAGGAAAGTGTTCACATAGTTCACATATGTAGGAAGAGAAGTTAAATAGCAGGAGCATCTTAACCTCAACCACACATTTTTATCTCTTTTAAATTGTACTGTCAAGTCCAAGACTTTATCCCAGAGTCAAACAAAGCATGCAACAGAACAATGTGACTCTCTCTTGCTGTTTAACTCCTTCTTGAAAACTTGTTCATGTGGTCCTTACCTTCTCAAAGCAATTGAAAAAATAGTGACAGCGCCATAATCAGCAGGTCCATGCTTGTAGTGTTTGGGGTGTGTTTGTCTGTGAATGAACTGCTGTGATAATGTCTGTGTCTTTCTCCGTCTGTGCACTTGTGTTGGTACAGGATGTGTGGAATCTACTATAATTTGGCTGTCTCATTACCCCACAGTGATGGTTCAGCTGTCTTTATAAGGCCTGATTATGTCAGAGGGGAGCTGGTAATTACTGGTGTTGCTCCCTCAAATGATAGATATTGTGTTCAGGGATGGAGTGTAGTTACATCCCACTTACAGGGTCTCTAGAAACCATGGATGATGAGAGTTGGACTGTTGACACCTAGATTTTTTTTCCCCTAAAATTAATCATAACAGCTATGCTTATAAAGGTACCTGAAGGTACCTTTGACTTTGTAGCAGGGAATTATTAGGCTAATTAGAAACTGTCTCCTAAGTGGTTTTTCTGTTTCTTTGCATGCAGACCACTGCCAGAGGATGGAGATTCGTGTGGCCTCACCGACAGCAGAACCAGTAAGTGGAAACAATACACAGCATTCAATAAATGTTGAACCTTATTCTGTATCTAAACTCTCATGTTGTAACAGATCCTCCCACCAGTCTGAGCGTTGGGGGATCCATGACTCAAAGGAAACGCCGCACACTGGTAGCCCCTGACATGAACCTGTCCTTAGATCAGAGTGAGGGCTCTGTGCTCTCTGACGAATTCCTGGAAACACCAGATGACCTGGACATCAACGTCGACGACATCGAGACTCCCGATGAGACCGACTCACTTGAGTTCATCAACAATGGCAATGAGCTGGAGTGGGAAGGTCAGATGGAGAGATTTTATTTTTTTTATATATAGATTTTTTTTAAACTCTTTTTATGTAAAGCACTTTAATTGTCTTGTACATGAAAGTGCTTTACAAATACACTTGCCTTGCCTTTACATTTTTACAATTAGATTATCAGAAATGTGCTGTGTTGACGTGTCCAGAGTGTAACCTACCTGACAGCTGGGATAGTCTCCAGCATGACCCTGAAGTGGGCATAGAAAATGAACGAGTGGGTGATCTGAGATGAGATGGGTCGGACGAGGTCAGAGGATGAATGTTAGAAATGGATTGCCCCCGTGTCTGTCCTGTCCCACAGTACAGCAAAATGTTCACTGCTAATATGAATATCAGGACAATGCATATCAGGATAGGTAGTAATTTAAACACTACCTGTTCTAAAAATGACTTTGAAAGACATGTTTTTTTTTTCTATTCTCAAAGTTCCCTTAATATAATTTCTCTAAACTGAACCTTTATACATTTTCTTTGTTGATCTTATCTAAGCTTTATGTTTATAACTCTATTACGGATTTAGAGAGAAGGTACCACTGATAGCTGCCTAAACATGACCATACATTATTTTTTTTCTGTTCACAACTAACAAGAATCTACATCTACATCTAAGTTCAAGCTAATCTTCACTGCTGATATAGTGTGAGTTGGATTCCTCTTGTAGAGGAACAATATATTAAAACAGAATGGTTCTTCAAAATCAAATATTGGCATGATGGGAAAGCTCTTTGATACATTAATCATCAAAAAATATACTAAAACTTATTGATCACTTGCATGTATACTTTAAGAAAAGTGTTGAAGGCCATTATTAAAAGGTCTGACCATCAGCCATCTGGCATCACTTTGTTTCAGATGACACTCCCGTGGCCACCGCAAAACGTTTTCCAGGTGAAAGCGAAGAAGAGAGAGACCCAAGTGGCCGTCTGTGGCGAACAGTGATTATTGGCGACCAGGAGCAACGGATTGACATGCAGACCATCAGACCGTTCCTGCGGGTGGTCACACATGGAGGTTAGTTCGTCTGAAAATAGTGTTTATTGGGGTTAATTCAAAGATGCTTCTGTAATTCACAGTCTAGTTGGATAAAAGATTTTTAAAGCTTATGAACTGTGGTAGAAGAATGTAATCAAGAATGTTATATTTCCTAGGAATATCCTTGAAAATGAAATAAACAACAGGTTTGTTTCAGGTTTAGGCCTGAATTGAAATGACTGGTTGGTGATGACTATGTTGTGACGGTAGAAAATAAATAAAATCAAACTACGGTTCTGGGCTTTAATGTGTGGAAAATACAAAACATGAGTACAAATATGAACAGAAATGCCTTTATTCTTATTGCACAGAACAACAAGATTAAAAAAACACTCACACAAATGAAAACATAATTTTGTCAGCAGTAAAATCATGAAAAAATAAACACACCATCATGTGAAAAAAGAAAGCTTCCTTGAAATTCTAAAGTTCATGATGTATCTGTCCACAAGAGGACATAATAAAACAATAATACCATCCGTTGAAGTTATTATAATTAGTAAATTCAATTCAAAATTCAGTCACCAAAGGGAAATTGATTCATTTGACTTTATATGAAGTAATGTAAAAAAAACCAATTGCACCATTTCAGCTTCTATAGGAGTTAAGACAGTAAATAGCAGTCAAATCGAATGTGGCTGATCAAATATACATGAACGATCATCAGTACGTGTGACCGCCTCAGTAAATGCAGAGGTTTTGGCACTTTGCTGATTCAGAGCATTCAGGTTTGTGTTAGAGCAACATCAAGAGGGAAACATCAGTAATGGTCTTAGTGAAGGAAGTGTTGCTGCCCACAGATCCTGTATTTTTGCATTTGAATTTGATTTGAGGTTATGCCAGAACAATTAGGAGTCGTTTTTACTGCATAAGAAGAATAAGAATAAGAAGAATATGTCAGTTTACCCCAAGATCAGACCATTCAATGTTAAGATAAATCCAAATAAAATAAATAAATAAAAAAAAAACCAGGAGCCACATGCTCAAGGCATCAGTTAGCACGATTAGAAAAAGACCAGATTAGAAAAGGTATGGCTTGTTTGGAAGGGCTCTCAGGAGAAAGCCTCCTCTATCTCAACAGAAAACAGCCAAAAATAAGAAGAAAAAAAAAGAAAAGTTTGCAAAGTTACATCAGAACAGACCAGAAGACCTCCGCACCGCTGGGGAGATCGAAGGGGACGGTCATTTGGCAGCACAGCATCACATCTAGCAAACGTTAAACACAGCATATCAGCACAAACACCTTACATCAGCTGTTCACTCAGGGGAGCAGAACTGTGATTCACTGGGGAGACAGTTGGTCCAGCAGTCGTTTACAAAGATGCACACACACGTTATCATGCTCTGTTTGTTAGGCAGCCTGGCAGCTTGCCGGTGCTGTAAAATACATTATATTAGGACCCAATCACCTAATGATTGTTGCCTTGTGACTGAGTCACAAGGTAATAAATATTTCATAAAATAAAATACAAAACAAATATATTCACTGAAACCACTGAACCACAAGGCAAGAGAAGCATGACACAGTAAACAAGTCTGCACTAAAAAAAAATAGCATAAGCAGGCAATTCACTCAGTGTTCCTTTCCCTCAGGTTATTATGGCGAGGGTTTGAATGCCATCATTGTGTTTGCTGCGTGCTACCTCCCAGACAGCAGCTGTGATGACTACACATACATCATGGAGAATCTCTTCCTGTAAGATCCTCTCTGATCTCTTACAGCAGCATGTTTTACCATCACCATGTTATGCTAATTTTTACTCCATAGTTCATCAAATGCTGTTAACCGAAAAAAAAAAAAAAAAGATCTTGTAATGTCAAAACCCTGTTTGAAACAAGGGGAAATATTAAATTAAAGATGTGCTGGTATAACCTCATTTTCATCAACGCAGTTTAAGCTTTTGGTGCAGCTAAGCTTTTTTTTGTTTGTTTGTTTGTTTTCAGGTATGTTGTGAGCAGCCTTGAGCTGCTAGTGGCAGAAGATTATACAATTGTTTACCTGAATGGAGCCACCCCTCGCAGGAAGATGCCAGGAATCAGCTGGCTGAAGAGGTGCTACCAGATGATTGACAGAAAGTAAGAAGACCAAAACCAGAATAGCCAAGAATGTGAAATTCATGACGCTGTTGATGTTCCGGATGAAGATAAGGATGGCCCATCGGAAGTCTTCAGTACTAATTCTGTTTAAATGTCCCTTGTAGACTGAGGAAGAATCTCAAGTGTCTCATCATCACTCACCCAACATGGTTCATCCGGACAGTCCTGGCCATCTCTAGACCTTTCATCAGGTTATTAAATATTTATTGTTCATCATATGTGACATCGTATGTGACAACATGTCACTCAAGATATTTAAGAAGCAGTGTAGACTGTAGATTAGTTATCAAACTGTGCATGAGTCACTTCTTATGGTGCAATTAAAACACCACAACACAAAACTAGAGATGTGGCACAATTACAGAGTGTGGCTCAGATTTGATAAACATTGACATTTTAATATTACATTTAGCAGATACTTTTATCCTCAGTGACTTACAACAGAGGAATGCAATCAAGCCACGGTAACATAATAGATCACAAAGTAAGTACAGTGTCGTCAGCATTCATTCAACTGCAGCTAAGAAAACTCAGTTTACAGCAACTTTTTTGAAAAAGCCTTTTCTTTTTTTTCTTTTTTCACAAAACAGTATATTTATGTGTGTTTGCTGCAGTGTAAAGTTCATGGATAAGATCCGGTATGTTCACACTCTGGAGGAACTCAGTCAAATAATCCCCATGGAGCATGTGCAGATCCCTGAATGTGTGCTGCAGTAAGTACTTTAAGACACCAGGGGTCACTGTTGGAACACTACTGAAGTCTAATCTGAATTCATTTGTGTTACAAGCTGGCAGTAAAGACACTTGCAAAGAACTGTCCTAATGCAATTACCATGGCGAATTTCAGCCAAACACTTCTTATGAAAAATGTATTAATAACGATCATTTAAATTTTTTTAATTCTTAGAAACTGTTTCAAAAAATAGTTATCATTTACTGATTTATAGATGTAGATGAAACAGACGAAGTCACAGATTTGTGTTCTGTTTTAAAGGTATGATGATGAAAAGATAAAAGCACAAAGAGAAAGGTAAGTCAATAACATTCTTTCAATTATTTTTTTATTTTTATTAAAAAGCTTTTTTTCCCCCTCTGCAGTAAAGAAGTATTCACATTGGCTTTTCACTTGCAGACTTGAGCAGGAGCAGCAGCAGACCAGCTCAACATTCCTTAAAGAAAGGTGATCTAATTTTGCATTTCAAGCAGTCTGCTGCATGCAGAGCCACTCTGCAAAATACTCATACAGCTTTATTTGATCTATTTAAAATAATGAAATTAGCAACTTGTTCCACAAGTGTCAAAAATGTGACTTCATATGTGAAAGATGGTTTATTTGTGGGTTATTTATGTCTTCATTTGAATGTGTTATTTCCAGGCCAAAGTCAATGATAGCACAGGTTGGCCGTGACATATGACATTAAGGTAAGTTCCCTCCCACATTGGCTCTACATGCTGGTTTGTAATGTAAGCCCACTGTAAGTTATCTCTGACATACAAGGGCATTTTCTCTGTGCACAAACATTTGCTTATGTGTGCAAAAGATATAGTAGATTAAATGCAGGAGGATGCCCAGACTGGATTCTTGGGTACTGACCAAGGTTTTTGAAGGGGGTGAGCTCTCTCAGCTCTCAAGACAGAATCAGACCTGAAAGCTAAAGCACCCAGAAATCTATGTACAGTGGGGAAAAAAACACTTCAAACTCAGACTTCATTGTGTCCAAGACTTAGTCCCGTAGACCATTCTCCTGGATCCCAATTAGTCAGGCTTTAAGAGCAGCCTTTCCACTGAGGCTGCTTCACTGTCTGTGACAGTGAGGCCCTAAAGGCAGCTAGAGCCACAGCACAGTCTTCTGTTATAATTTCTCTAGACCTTGCTACAGCTTTTGACACAGTTAACAATGACATCCTATTAACATACTCTCTGAAAAGGGCATCTCAGGCATAGCACACTCTTGGACGAATTGTAACTCACTGGTCATTCTGTGAATGTCTCATGACAAGGACAAATGTCTACATCCACAGTTTCAGCAAGCATTTCAGCTTGTCACTCTGACATATCCTCTGACATATCCTCACAGATGACTACTGGTTATCCCACTTAATCTGTCACACATAAAAAAATGCATGTTCAACCATCTCCCTACCAAAGCTGATGAAAAAAAAGATGGCATTTCTTCTTAGGAAATGTCAGCTAATCTTTAAAACAGCACCTTGAGTTATATAAAGGACACCTGCTTGTCTCTTCAAACCAGCTTTTGCACGGTCAATCACTTCTATTTTTAATTAGCTTTATTTATGTGGTCTGGCAAATTGATCCGCGCCATGGAACCTGTCATGAAATCAGGGGAAATACCCACTGTGGCCAATCATGGTGTTTAGGGTACACATAGTTTGGAAGTTTATTTTTGAATTCCAGCCCCCTGCACTATACTTACATGCCTCCCGCTCCTCTTTGCCCTCATATTTCACCAGGCAGAGGAGTGGGTGACATTCCAGGAATGGACACGGGCACTGTTACCCAACCACTATGATACCTTACAGACTGGATGTTGTATAGATTTAGTTTCCACTGAAACACTGTCAAATCTAAACACCACATTTGCTGAGCCTTGTAGCTGCGACAGAGACAGAGTTACATTTTTTTGTGTTTGCATTTCACAGAGCTTTGAGTTGAAGAGCCAGCGTGCAACATTCATTCCTCAAATGTCAACCAGCACCTTCCTGCACAGACGTGAATCTTTTAAATGGATCTGTGAGCTGCAGGACAATCATCCCTCAGTATTTCTCTTGTTCTCGGTGCTCGCTTCCAAAAATTCAACGTTTGTTTATGCTAAAACTTAATAAACTCAATTTAAAGAAAGAAAAAAAAACCCAATTTGTTTGCTCTCTGCATGTATGAGATTTACTTTACAGCATGACTATTCTGAATGAAAAGGTACAGACAGATATGAACCAACTCATATGTTGGGTGGAATATGTACAAACTTGTAAAATATGAATGGCATGGGTTTTGTTCAGTTTTATGGATATTTCATGGATATAACTTATGTGCAATGATGCTGTTCTTCTTAAACTTAGAGTAGATGCTACTGATGCAAAGTTGTGTTCAAGTTTTCCAGATCTAAATATGCCGGTGGCATGCTTGTTTGCATCCTCCCTTCCTTTGGTACATGTTTTTTTTTCTGTCAGTTTTTAAGCCCCATAAAAGTAATTTTATTGAAAGCATACATTGTTATAAATAAATTTGATTATATTTAAAGAGAGAGTCAAATTATTAAGTGTTGTTTATGAAATGTGCCATTTGTTGTTTGTATAAAAAAAATAAATTAATTATTTCAGTAAAATCTGCATTGTCATAGCTTCTCTCCTCAATCTTGACTCCTGAAACTAAACAGACAACCTGCAAAGATGGTCTAGTTCATACGTAATAATGTAAATCTTACATTTTTTATTATCTTTATAACGGTTCACCTTTGGTCAGCAATGTTTTCTGACAGTTGAGTTATTAAGGACCATAATTATGATCTGTGACTGTGTTGGCCAAGTCAGCCGATGTCAGCCGATCAGCTGACTGTCCTGCTCTTTATGGGTGTCATCTGGGCTTAATAACCTTGAAGTGACCCTCCTCTATTTTTCTATGCAGTGTTAATGTGACCACAAGGTATCATTATTCCCTGCATAATCCTTAATTTTTTTTTTTTTAAACAATCAACCTTTACAGTCTATTATGCAATCTGATTTACTCAAACATTTCTTTGGATACAAAAAAAGTAAAATGGCACCAATACACTATAATACTCTGGGTCTTAACATAAAGATAAATAAACAACATAAATTGCTCCCTCTCAAACAAGAAAATTAAAAAATATATATAAATAAAATATATTCCTTTTAAAGATAATATTTTTTTTACACCTGTTCATAAAGAACTAAACTTAAGAAATGAGGCTGCTGCTGGCTTTGCATTAAAAGCACAGAAAAAAACATTGATCCATTCCTGCAATAAATACAATAAAACATCTAAATCTGAATTAATTATGTGTACACAAACAACTATGTACATTTGTCGTCTGGAAGGTATTTCTGACCATCTGTTGTCAGGTTTAGTGACTTTAGGCAGTTGTATAACATATCTTGTTTCTTTACAACATCCTGCTTTCAGATTATTTGACTGTTTTCTGGCTTTAGATAAAATATATATGAACGATAAACACTGTCAAACCTTTGAGAAAAATATCGTCAAAAGGGCAACTAATGAAAAAAATGAAATTTCCCAAAATGTCAAAGGCTTAACACTTAATAATTTGATGTTAATTTGGCACAAAAGGGCAGATTTAAGTTATCGGACCGTACAGGAAAAAGGTGTATACCTGTGTTTCTCATGTTTGATCACATAGTTTGATGCTCTGAAGTCACTTTGAGCTTGTATGGGATTGTTTATATAGCTCTCATACGCATGCGTAACAACATTTTAGGTTTATGAACATCAGCGAGCAAGGGACATCAAAGCTGTCAATCCCTTTCTTTCAGAAAATATTTTCCACTCAGTTTGTCCTGCCAATGAAACATGAGACCATGTGCTCTCACAGCAATGGCTCAAAGTTCACCTCCTTCACACCTTCATAGTTTCAGAGATAAGAGCAACTGTAAAATAAGCCGATAAAATAATATGTAAACAAAACCCGGAGGTGAGTAAAAAGGAGGACTGATAAGCAGCAGGCGCTCACGTTCAAAGGCATTGATATGTTTTATCATACATTTAGCTGTTACTCAAGGCACTGCCATATTGTGGGTTGCAATGTGCTCAAGCTGCCATGTACTCAAGCCTGTTGCATCAGAAATATGCGTGATGCAGCAGCCAGACATGGCCAACTAAATATAGAGCTTCAGATTGACACTCACTCAGAGCTGTTAAAGCAAAGCTTTGCCTCGCTCTGCAATACAGATAAATGAGTATATACAGTGTGGGGGGAATTATTCCTTTTTTTAATGATTGTATCAAGGCACTTGCACTAGATATGTGTCATAAATGAAATCTTCATTCTAAGTACAACAAGAGACTCAGAGGTCATATGATTGTGGTTTTTCCACTCTTTAGCCAACTCATTCTCTCTGCCAGTCTCTAGCCTGCACCTTGTTGGTTGTCTGTTGGGTGTGGCATTTTTCCTGCACGGGGTCTGCCTCTGTTCATTGACCCCTGACAGCAGGTGCAACGTTTGTGAGCTACTTTCACGCAACTGCGAGGGGCTCCCGAAGTCCTCCTCAGATCACTGGTGCTGCTTGCTGTGAAGTGGCAGCCTATTGGCTGGTAGGAAATGAAGCCGATTGGTTTGAGGGGTCCATGACGCTGCAGGCGTATCATTTATATGCTCGGCAGTGAGATTGTCTATCAATGAAGTAGTAAAAGGGAGAACATCTGTGGAGGAGGAGAAAGAAAGGGCTCAGGCGGAAGACAGGTTCTGATTGTTTTGGGTGGGTTCTCTGCTTTTACTTACTGAATTCAAGCGGTGACCAATACACAGAAGAAGTCAGAAATGAAGTTCATCATTGGCATTGGAGGGTAAGTTTTAATTCATCTTTTGACCTGCTTCAGCTGTATGTTGATGGGAATTTGCAAGATCATGGGATGTAACTCACTTCTATATGGCATTAAATTCAGAGTGACCAACGGTGGGAAGACCACTTTGACAAATAAACTACTAAAGACGTTACCTAACTGTTGTGTGGTGCATCAGGATGACTTTTTCAAGGTAAGATAAACCCTCTATTCCCTTTCCTTTTAGTCCCTCCATGTTTACTTCAAAGCTACGGTAACTACTTTGTTTTCTTATATATAAATATATATATTTAGTGCTAAAATAAAGTTGCCATTGAAGGCTTTTTATACTAAGAAAAAAGAAACCACCAGTCTGACCTGCAGATGTCCTGCCATCGCAGCAGCCTAGTAAATCATCTGGCTTATTGTCTCCTGGACAGCCAATGAAAGGGATGAGCGTCCCCACTTTAAGTCAGACTTTTTCCAGTTGTGTAGCATTTGTGCAATCGATATTTTCTTTGAGCATTAACCTCATTTTGATTTTTTTTAAAAAAAGAAAAACCCTGAAGATTTTTATGTGCTGCAAACGTCTCGTTATGTGACTACTATAAAGACAATTGAAAGACCTCTTTTTCACAAGAGTTTGCGCGTTTAATTTATTTCTTGAAAGGATATTGCCTGAACAAGCATAAAGTTCCAACTCATAAAGTTTGTTTTGTTTTGTTTTGTTTTTTTATCAGTAGAGGCGCCAACAAACATTACCACGCAATAAAATCGCAGAGTTCTAAAAATATCAAAGAAAAAGTTGCGTTGAAACATGTGAGGGAATTGTAACATAAATTTTCACGAGGATGGCACAGCGCGTTCACTTTTAGTGGAGAGGAGTCCTTGACTTGTCCTGTCCAGGTGTGATCAGCTCCGATTGATTACTAGGTTGCAGCAATGTTTTATTGATGACTGTTATTTCAGAAACCCAATCAAATAGAAGTCGGGGAGGACGGCTTTAGACAGTGGGATGGTAAGAATGGATCTCGCTTAGGAAAACCCTGCAGTAATGTACTTTTTGTACCTTTTCTTTCCTGCACATTTTTTTAAGTATGGTAACCAACCAATCCTAAACTTTATCACATTCTTTCAAATATTCTGTGAATGCTTCAGACATTCACTAACCGTGACTAATGTGTGTTGTAGCACATTGGTGAAGGGTGTCGGATGGACATGCGGTGAACCATGGTTTTCTCTTTTTTCTCCTTGTTCTTCATCAGTGATCACTGCTCTGGACATGGAGGCAATGGTCAGCACTGTGAAAGGCTGGCAGGAGAACCCAATTAAGTTTGCCCGCTCACACGGCGTCAGCCTCTCATCTGACACAGAGGAATCTGACTCGGGGGACAAGGGGATCCATGTTCTCATCGTGGAGGGGTTCCTCATCTACAACTACAAGTAGGTCATCTTGCTGACCTTTCCGCACTGACCTATCGACCTCTAAAGCTGATTGCTCAGCGTATCTCTGGTTCTCCTTTGCAGGCCTCTGATTGACATCTATGACAAATGTTTCTACATTTCCATTCCTTATGAGGAGTGCAAAAGGAGGAGAAGGTAACGAGCTTTCAGTAGCTTTCACAGGTTCTGAAACACAACAGTGCAGGCTGTAATCGTAGCTCGTTGGCTCTGTTTCTGCAGTACAAGGACATACACAGTCCCTGACCCACCTGGTCTGTTCGATGGCCATGTCTGGCCCATGTACTTGAAACACAGGAAAGAAATGGATAACAACTGCAGCAGAATAGGTTTGCAAAGCCAATTCCTCATCAAAATATCAGTTAACCTCAGTGTTGTTTGCACTTTTCTCTGCCATGTGCCAAATCTGATTTTTACTTTTGTGGACAGAGTATATTGATGGGATGACATCAAAGGAAGAAATCTACAACAAAGTCTGTGAAAGTATTCAAAACTCCCTGCTGAACAACTTATAGGTAAATTATAACTCTTTCATCTAGTACACTGTCACATGTTCAGGTCATTAAAAACCCACGTGAGTGACGTTGCTCCTCTTCTCTGTCTCCACAGCAGGACGTGATGACAGCAGGGTTGTGTATAGACTTGTAAATATCATTTTGAGTAAATGTGTAACAGCGGTTCTGTACTTCTAGCCTGATTTGTAAATAGATAAACATGTAACTAATTAAGAATTAATGGCAGAAGTGTTGTGTTTTATATAATCCCGTGTAACTTTTTCTAAAAGATAAGCCACCTCTGGACTGTCCAGTGTTTAACACCAGTAACTGATATCCACACTCTGAGACTATTGTATGTGAAAGTGAAAATGTCCCCTGAGAGGGAGGATTTGTGCCAACTCAAAAAAAAAAAAAAAAAAAAAATGAACCCCACCGCAATCTACTTCATGTCTCCTGTCTTTTTTGTTTGTTTTTTTTTCTTACTGGAGCCCATTGAATGCAGTTCTCGGTATTCCCCATAAACCCTCATAAAGGTGGTGTTTTACAGTCAAAACTGTGCATATCTTGGGAATGATTGACAATGCCCTGCAGCTCTTCAAAGGATCTCTGCATCCATATCGCACTAGCGTCATATAGTGGTAAAAGCAGTTGGCAGTAAAAGAATACTTTCCTCATGAGACAACAGACAATGATAAAAGATATATGATTAAAACACCATTTGAGTATGTTTATCTTTCAAAAAACACTAACATTTTAAGTCCTGATAGTGAGCAAACGTGTACATTACAATAGGTTCTTAACTCGTAAATGGTGTCAGCTTTTATTATAATCGTCAGTATGCAACAATTTATATCAGTAACAATTAAAACACTGACATGGAGCTGTGCAAAACAACATTAAGTGGAGGGACAAAAAAGCTAAGAGGAAAAGGTTGCGTTACTTTAAAGGCCTTTATCAGCTACATCTAATAACACAATGTGATAATTTGCAAATGCTTTGAATCCTTTATTTAACTAAAAGTAGTGCAAATGGAAATAGCGACAGCACATCCAGTTGTAAACTAATTATTTTTCTTTTTGACATACTGCCATTGTTAAATAACTGATTAAGCCAACTGCAGTGGTTTAGCTGAATGGTTAACGGGACTCTGATTAGGATTTAAGCAGGATAATTAATGGACAGATGGATAAAATATATATAATGAAAAAGTTGGTTTGATATTGTTTTTTGAAAACAAGCGAGGGTCATCTTGTGTGTATAAAATGTCTATTAATAATGTCGCTTTCACAGTAAGTGAAAGCTATACACTCTTTGTGACTATCACATCATTATAGATGCTGTTTTTTTTAAAACTGTTTTCGATTTGACTTCAACAAGCTGAATAGTCCCTGTCTTTAACTAAGAGGATGTCCAGATTTTTTATTCTTGTTTCATCACACCAAAGGACAGTTCCACTTTACTTCAATCCAATTTAGATTAGCTCACCCTAATATTTAATCGTTCTTTCTGCAGGGTTGACCCTTCATCATGTTTGCTCATGAAAGAATTAACATGTCAGGATGGTTTCTATTCTGTACCTTGCTGTATTATGGACATTTTAATTTGTTGTATAAAAAAAAATAAAAATAAGAATTAAGTTTCAGAATATAATTTAATTTATTTGCTCAATTTTATTTTCTGTGAAGTGGACTTCTGTTTAATAGGACACTGCCTCTCTGTGAAATTCAGTGAATGATACTTTTGTTAACCCTGTTAGGTAAATTATTATTTCTCTTGCACCCATACAGGGAGGTTTGAGTCAGCAAAAGAATAAACTGTGTATGTTACACTAAAACTGACGCCCTCAACACCAGGTGTTAGTCCCAAGACTAAATTCTGCTTCCCTGCTGTGCTGACAACACATTGCATGACATTAAACAACCTCTGTATAACCTGCCAAGAAAAGGATTAAAATCCTTTTGCGTGATTGTTTTCTTTTTTTTCTTTCTCTCTTTCTCTCTCAGGTCACAACAGACATGAGCAAAAGCGTTTGCTTTTTATTGATAAGTTTCCACCTCTGCAAAGGAGTTCAATTCATCTCTAGTGGTTGACCCTCTGTCTTAATCAGCACGGTCAGCACAGAAATGGGAGGAGACATGGAGCTGTGTATTTCCACTTTTATTGCTATTTCATTTTTTTTGTTTTTTTTTTGGCAATATAGTGCACATATACATACACACGCTAGTATAGATATATAAATACACTAAGAGGGAGAGGTACACAAATACATGTAAACACACTCTTAATAATCTAATAATAATGATATCATTAATAATCATAACAACTACAATTCTACTATCATTATTGCTGGTATTATAATTGGTACAATGAACAGTAACGAGGGTAGTTATCATCATCACTGTCAGCACCACCACTCTCCTAACGGCCGCCCTGACTCCCCTGGAGGCACGCGACCACCAGCCGTCGTCACCCACAGTAGGGTGACACGCCAACCCATGGCCCGAGGGCCAACACCCCCAAAGGGCCCACATCCCAAACAATCAGGGAGCCCGGGTCAGAACCACAGGTCCCAGGACCAGGCCCAACAGAACAAGGCCCAAACACCTCCCAATCAAGAGACAGCCCCCATCATAATCCTACAACAAGGCCCCCCGACACATGCAGGGCCCAGACCTGCTGCAGACCAGCACTCAAGGTGACTCAAGGAAGAAAGATGGGAAGGAAGGGACATGTCGGACCCCTGCCAGCCAGGGGTGACCAAATACCCGATGCCAAAATTGACCCGATGCTGCCCCCAGGCACAGACCGCCCCCCTACCCACCAGCGAGAGAGAAATGGTAGAAATTTGGAGCTTCGAAGCCTCCCTAAGATTTAAGTTTTTGTAAAGTAGTTAGTTTCATCCTTGTTTTGTTCTTCCAATAGAATTTTGTAACAATTGTATCTAAATATTTAAACCAGGTACAAGAAGGCTGTATTGGGATCATTGATAATAAAAGGTTTATTTGAGGGAGAATTGCCATTTTAATTATTGCTATTCTTCCCATGATTGACAGAGGTAGGTTTACCCAGCGTTGAAGATCATCGCATACTATTTTTAAAAGTGGGGTAAAGTTGAGTCCAATCAGCTCTGACAGTCTGGAGGAAACCTTGATGCCTAAATATGAGATGTGAATGTGCGTAGAGAGACGGCTGATGTCTGGGCTGCCCCATTCCATTTAGTTTTGTGCAGTGGAAGAATGGATAATATAATAATATATATATAATAATTTCATTAAAATTAACTTTGTGTTTCCTAATTCCCTTGGAGTTTCTTCTGTGAGGTTATTTCAAGGTTCAATGTTTCAAGTGTTTTAATTTTTTTGTTCTAATTTAAGTTTCTCTTTTTCTTTCTTCTTTTTTTATAAATAAATATATAAATGGAGTATGATATAATTTTACCTCGTAGTAATGAATTAATTATGTTTTTTAACGGCAGCTGATAAAAAGAATCATTTTTGAACCAAGAAATGACTGACTGACAGTCATAACTGACATGTTCACACATTTATAAACACTAGTTTTGTTTCTCCCTGTAGTCACGCATACTGTATCTGACTCTGGGAAAAGACTGACCACCTCAGTCCCAGTCCCACAGGGGGTGAGTCAAGGGGAGGTTCAGGGTCTTGTGATGCATTTCTCAATCCTTACATGCCAACAGTTGGCCTGGAGCAGATACTCGTCGTTCTGCTGCTTTATATTTAGGCTATAAGCGTCTGTGGTGTCAGTCTGGGAAACATATTTATCAAATGTACAGCCAACTACTGAATGCCACACACCCACTTGAAGCTCTATACCCCAGTCAAACTCAGCGGCCAGTCCCTCCCGCAGTAAGGTGAGATGCACGTGGAGGCATGTGCACCCACGTCACTTGCCTCCATGGAAACCCCCACATGTACAGCTAGAGCGTCCATTTAAGGGCACAGAGGCAGCTACACAGGAGGTGAACGGCCACATGATCAACAGACCACCTGTTTGAGTGGGTGAGGACCCCTGAGCCATGTGAACACCAGTGGTTATGCCACAGAAAGAAGGATAGGAATCACTATGTCAGTCTCTTTTTTGGAGCTGATGTTTCTGCGTTTTGCACTTAAATACTTATATAAGTGTATATGTATGTCATTAACGGTTTATATTACACATTAATGTAATTTGAAACAGTGATAAGGACATTTTAAGTTTTTTATTTATTTACCAATTATGAACTGACAGTCACAAGTCACTCACAACATCTGCTATAAAGATTTGATATAAAGTATTTGATATCTATTATGTTATCATTTATATAGGACAGCCAGTGTTTATGGTTCCCCACAGGAATATAAGATTTAATATTTTATGCGACTGCATCAACCTCATCCTTCTAGTTCTTCATGCTAGAAACTGAAGAACAGATATAGGGTTTATCAAAAAATAGAAGACGAAATGTCACATATAATAAAGTACAAGAAGCTTTGAGTTGCCAGATTCTAGTGCAGGTGTGATGAATGATCAATGTATTATACTTATACAGTACGTATACTTATGCAGTAAACTCATAAACAGCTGCCCTAATTACATTATTTCAAAATAGGCAGAATTGTGATTTAGACTACACCGTCTGGATTATTACAAGCATGGACATGCACAGCAATTAAACCTAGTTTATTCTAGTGTGAACTAGAAGGACTAAAATCTGTTAATAATAAAACCATAGGTAATAAAAACCTGTCATCTAAAAGTATGTTTTTTATTGTCATTCTTTGTTTTGTGACAAAATTTTGTAATTATATAGAACATTAAATTAAAAGATCCTTTCACTTTGTTGTTGTTGCTGAAGTTGTTGCTAATGTATGTATATATATATATATATATATATATATATTTGTGTGTGTGTGTGTGTGTGTGTGTGTGTGTGTGTGTGTGTGTGTGTGTGTGTGTGTGTGTGTGTGTGTGTGTGTGCCTCAACAAGAGACTAGATTTATAGGTGACACTATTAGAAACCGTTTCAAGAGCTCACAGATTAACAGCCTCAACGCTAAATTGTCATGTGTTTATGAACACAAGCATGAAGACTGACACAGCAGCATGCTGCTCAAAACTGAAATGTGATAAAAGCTGACCAGGCTGATACTTGCAAAGGTTAGTCAGGGATGAGCATGTGTCACAAGAAACCCAATGATCTTCAGTCCCGTTCTGTCAAATCACCAACCATTCATCTGTCATTCGATTCTACTGTAATTCTGGCCAGACAGGAAAATAAACCACTTTTATTTGCAATTTTCATTTTCAACAGGAACAAAATATCCACGCAACAGCAGGTTTTAATATTGTTAATTTCTACAACAGATTTCCAGCAGCTCACCTGTACTTTATCCCCATGATCTGTGGTAAACCCTCTGGATCTATCATTTTACTCCTCAGAATGGCAGTGTGAGGCCTCAGGGAAAAATAACAGGTATATTCCATGCAGGGGACGTTTCTTGTAGTAAAACCATGTTAAGATCATCATCATCTTCTTTATTTCTCACAAGAAGCAAAGTTGTGAGCAGCCCTGGATACCTAGATTCATGGGATAAGATCATTTCAGGGTAAAATAATTAGTCTTTCACTCAGAGAGTGATCAGCTGCTGCTGCTGCTGCTGTAGGTGTGCCATGAAAACAATTAGAAACTGGTTTGTTTTATTTCCAAACATTAATAACTTACAGTAAAAGTAATTTTTTTGTGGCAACATTTGTTGTGATTTGTTTACTTTCAGGTCAAACACACAAGAAAGACTTAATGCAACGTCAATACTCACTGGCTATATTTTGTGGATTACATGTCCTGCTTGAGAAGTCTTGTGCCAAACCAGTGCTCAGGATCTGCCCCTCTTATAAATCAGGACTGGGATGAACGGCAGAGAGGGCGGTGCTGCACTTTGGAAAAAGGGAAGGTTTCCTTGGCTTAAAATAAAACGGCTCATGCCCTATTAGGCAGGGCAAGCGTGCTGTGATACATGTGTGATCTGAGACAGAACGAAAACTGACCTCTGCACATCAGGGTGTGTTTGGGACACATATCAAGCAACCTCCCTACCTAGAGAAACGATCAGTCAATGATACGGACCCAAAAGGTTACACAAAAAGTGTAAAAAGAAATATAGATACATTATTTGAAATTATATAAAACTTTCAGTTGAAAATAGTACTGGGAAAACGAATGGCAAATTGAGTGGAGTCATTAAACCCCCCTGCCTCCCGGGGGAGGAGAGTTGGGTACCCGGCCATTGGATGTCATAAAAAGGCAGTAGGTCCACAATTAAATATGTTGGATCAGATGTAGTTACTGTGTACAGAAAAAGCGTTTTCTGGAAACAGAGGTGTCTACAAGGGATATTTCTACAGATTGGGATTTATTCTTTTAAGATTATTATGACAAGTATTGGGATGGAGCTTTAAAGACACTTAAACATACAAAACATTTAAAGTAACAATCAAACTGTTGTTTCTGAGCAATAATGCAAAGACAAATTGAGTTAGAGGCTTCAGCATCACTTAAATGTGGATCAAAGAACGATGCAAAGCAAATTAGAAAAATCCCTGGCGCAATAGAGTGCAGGTGTCTTATTTGGATGCAGGCTGCCGCCATGTGGTGAAAGTCTCTAACTGTGTGAGGTCGTAACGAAAGATATTCAAATCTTTCGTGAGTGGTTGGGGAGTCTATGATATCAAAAACTAACACATTGAAGTTTCAGTTTTAACAGTTTTAGTTTTTTAATGAGTAATCAACGGATGCGCATTATTCTGTAGTCTTTATGGTATACGAATGTAAAATAAGCATTTTTACTAGTATTTAAACATTTTCTTTGAAAACTGAACAGCATCTAAATGACGGCAGTTTACACCCGTGCGTAAAGTTTACTCAGCAAACGCTCTTGTGTAACAGAACGTACCACGGCAAAGGATGGGTTAAATTTTCTCTCTAGAAGTTTGAAGAAACTGGGCTGAATTCGATAAATGAGCCGAAAAAAAGGTTTCAGCCCCCCTATCCGCTCCAGCTGTCAGAACCTCCTGAGAAGTGGCATGTTGTGCGTAAGAGCTGAAATCAAAAGAGCATCCCTGCTTTTCATCCGCTTTTCAGAAAGCATCTTCTTCTTTTCGCGTGATTTATGTAATAGTGATTGACCAGTTGGGATATTTTTTTTAGATTTATTGTCATGGCAAAATGTTCACTTCTGATTTTTTACTTTTTCCAAGGACTACTTCTGCTCATCTTTGGACAGCAGCGCACAGGTGGCCCCTGGCGGCACCGCATTCAGTGGGAGAACAACGGGCAAGTTTACAGCTTACTGAGCACAGGACCAGAGTACCATCCCTCTGTTCAGTCTAGAGCCCAGTCAAGGGTTTATGTTAGCAGCAGGAGAGATGCTACCAATACCCAAATGTCAGGACCTCTTGCTGCTGAGCGCAATGTAAGACAGTACGTGACTGGCAATGGTCGCCCACCAGGGGCCAGACAGGGGCCCGAGCGCCTCTATGGAGCAGGAGCTTTGGGTCAGGCAGAGCGCTTTAATGTTCAATACAACAACGCCTCGTCACAGATGAGTTTGTCAAACATAATAAGAATGGGAGAAAATGTGGATAATGTTGCACTGCGCACTAGAGAAGGGGAACCAGGCCATGGTGTGCAGAACCACCAGTTACGCACGGTACCAGAGGCGATGCCTGTCTCCAGGCAAACCGCGCAATTGAATCCTTCCTTTTCAGCAAATCCGTCAGCTCGGCAGACCGGATCTGAGGCTCCTGATCCGTTTCCACCTCTGAGTATGGATGCTTTAAATGAGGCAACTGCTGGTGGGGAGGGCATGGTTAACGACGACCCTCGAAACCCGTTTAAGACCCACAGGAATTCAGTTTTCTACAATATGTATCCAGCAAGAGGCAGGTCAGTGGCCCGGACGCGCGGTCCTCCTGGCACAGGGTATGGAACAAGATATTTCCAAAATGGTAAAGTAACTATTCTTTTCATATGGTATTAGTTTAGCCAGATTATAAACAAAGGCTCGCTTTTTACTTCCAACTCTGCAGTATGGGGTATCCTTGTGAACAGTGAAACAAATTAATATAACAATTTAATAATGTAAGTAATTAATTCCACCGTTTTTTTTTTTTTTTTTTATTGTTTATTGTTTACTGTTTCACACTGACGTCTAGATTGAGTTGAAAAACGCAAAGTAATGAAACCTGGTATTAAAGGAGCAGTTTTTACTGTATTCAGTGACATCTAGTGTTAAAAGCTGAAGATCTGAACCGACTTGATAACATCTGCTTCATCCTCCTCAAGCAGGAGGCGGTGTTAAAATGTAAAGGTGATTATAACGCCCAGTTTTGGTTATTTTGGGCTGTAGTAGAATATGACAAAAGGTGTGAAGATGAAGACATGCAACACCAGTTTATAAAAATGGCTCATTTTAAGATGAGATAAAAACAGAAGGATTCTTTTAGGTGATTGTACTTCCATGACAAAAACTTGCAAATAATTAGTTTCTGTTGTTAATGCAAAACATTGGAACTTAAATTATACCCTGAAACAAATCATACTCGTGATGCTTTTCCAAATTTTTGAGCAGGAATTTCAACCTTAATGGATATTTCATCTGAAAGTCTTGTCTAGGAACTCGGAAATTCCAACTTCCAAGTAAACATAGAATATACTATTTTCTAAATATAATTTTAAAAAAAAGAAAATCTGTGTGCATAAGACAGTTGGTCTAAGATAGACTTGACTGTGTTCCGGCCCATCCTTTCATGGCTGTAAACTGAGGCAAAGGTTTAAGAAGTGCACAAATTGACATAAAACATATTTATATTTTAAAACATAGTTTGTAAAACATCTCACAAAAAAGAGATTTGGAAAAACTGTTATTTGGTCTTTGCATCAGACTCAGAATGACGGCTAAGGAATGTAAAGCATTTATGCCATCAAACATACACATCTACTCTTATGTTTATCCCTAAAGATACATATAACATTGCACGTCTGTCAACATGAATAAACCAGCAGCATTAAGATCTTAGAAAATTTTCCCTTATGACCCCTTCCCCCAGGACTGCCAGACCTCGTGCCAGACCCATATGCCATCCAGGCAGGTGCTTATGTCCAGCGCATGCAGATGTATGCACTTCGCTGTGCTGCCGAGGAAAACTGTCTGGCCAGGTAATCTGTGGTGCCAAACGTTATTCAAGTGTTTGGTATGTGCATGTAGGCAGTGATGCAGACATGTAGACTCACAGACAGGTATTTTCTTTCACTGAAGTCTATTTTTGCTCATTTGGACACACGTTCTGTATTTCTTTTTATTTTTTTTATAAGAATCATTGGATATAAGTAGAAATGTCTGTGTTTTGGGATATCCATTCTGTTGAACGAGTTAGAAAAACAGTTTGATCTTACTATGGAATAGTCATACACCAGTATTGTGTCCCGCCAAAACATAAATGTTCTGGATTGGTTATTCCCAAAAGCATGAGGTTCAGTGGAACAAACCTTTTGCGCTCTGTTACTTCAATAAAAAAAAAAAAAAAAGACTGGGGCGCTCAGCCAGCAGCACTTTCCAGCACAGCTTATCCTTGTTTCCCCTCTGATTCATCCAAGGTCGGCTTATGCACCCACCGTTCGAGACATTGACTTCAGAGTACTCCTGCGATTTCCACAAAAAGTAAAGAACCAAGGAACCACTGACTTCCTGCCTGTCAAGCCCAGATATCAGTGGGACTGGCACAGTTGTCACCAGTGAGTGTACTCCGCCTAAAAGTAAAAGTAAAAATACTTTTGTTATGTTGTTGGGATCATTATTGGTTTATTTAGATACAATGAGCCAAGAAAACACCACCAAATCCTCAAAATGTAATTATAACAATAAACTTGTGGCCTGAACCGCATGTGTGACCCCTGCCACAAGAGAAAAATTAAGTTTGAAGGTTATTTTTTTAAAATACTCATTCTAATTTACACCCATAGGCATTACCACAGTATGGATGCCTTCAGTAATTACGACCTACTGAACATTGTTACGGGACGTAGAGTGGCCGAGGGACACAAGGCCAGTTTCTGTCTGGAGGATACTGGCTGTGACCCAGGATTCAGGCGGCGGTATGCCTGCACATCACATACACAGGTGATATAGACTTCTGCTGTTTGTTTCATGTTGTCACAGAGATTATCACCAGAAACACTGCTGCTCCAAACAAATATTCCCTTGAGGTAAATGCTTGACCCCATGCAGTTGAATAGTTTAAGAAATGCTTATGTGGTTCTAAAAGACATTTCCTGCTTATTCAAGTCAGTCACACAAGTAAAATGCAAAACATTTCTGTGACTGATCTCCTGCATGTTCTTGTTTGTCCTGCCTTGGATTTAGCCAAGTAGACTTTACACTGGCTCTGATTCTTTCAAACACACAAGTGTTTGAGATGGTCTTGTTAGTCATCCTGATCCACTTCCCGAAGTAAGAGGTTTTTCATTCTTGGCCATCCCATAATTGCTGCTGCTCTCAAAGTATTTGTCTCTACGAAGAGTCAAGTACAGGTTAAACATTTTGGAAAAGAGCCTTCAGGGAGGGAGACAGAAAATTATTGAGGTCGGTACAAAAACAAATGAAAGTCAAGATTAGAGACAATAAGGAGGTATACAAGAGGAAGCTGGAGAACAAGCTCCAGCAGAAGAACTTCAAGAGATGTGCGGTCAGGGATGATGAAGATCACACGCTTCAAGCAGAAGGACGATCAGATAGATAGAAGTCTGCACAGATGAGTGACCTGAACATATTCTTCAACAGGTTCAGTTCTGAAACAAGCTCAGCATCCTCCTCTCCCACCTCCAGCCATACAAACCTCCATCCTCCCTTGACCCACAGGTGTGGGTGTAGTCAGGTGGTGATGGAGAGACTGAACCGGAACAAGGCTACGGGTGGAGATGGTGTCATCCCCAGAGTCCTGAAAGCTTGTGTGAACCAGCTATGTGGGATTCTGCAGCACCTCTTCAATCTCAGTCTGAGTCCGGAAAAGATTCCAGTGCCGTGGAAGACATCCTGCCTTGTTCCAGTACCAAAAAGTTCTCATCCATCTTCCCCTAATGAATAAAGGCCTGAAGCCCTAACATCCCACATCATGAAGACACAGGTGGATGCCTCCACAATCACCTGGATTACTGACTACCAGACAAACAGGCCAGTTTGTAAGACTGAAAGGTTGTGTGTCTGACCAGGTCGTCAGCAGCACAGGGGCACCACAGGGGACTTTACTCTCACCATTGCTCTTCCCACTGTACACCTTAGACTTCTAGTACAAGTTGGAGTCCTGTCATCTGCAGAAATACTCAGATTACTGTGTAGTTGTGGGGTGTGTCAGTGATGGAGAAGAGACTGAGTACAGAGAACTGGTGGACCATTTTGTGGCATGGTGTGGGTGCAATTGTCTCAACTTGAATGTAAAAAAGGCAAAGGAGGTGATTGTGGAGTTTAGGAGAGCCAAGATTAAGTCAGATAGTTTTTCCATCAAAAAAGAAGAAGTGGTGGTTGTGGAGGAGGAGTATAAATACCTCGGTGTTCACCTGCATAACAGACTGGACTGGAGACGAACACTGATGCTGTTTATACGAAAGTACAGAGCACACTTTACTTCTGGGGGTAGCTATGGTCTTTCATTGTTTGCAGCTGGATGTTTTATATCTTCTATAAATCTGTTGTGGAGCCGCATCAGAGCTAGTGATTTAAAGAAACTGAACAAACTGGTAAAGAAGGCTGGCTCTCTGGAACTTCTGGAGCAGATTATGCAAAGGCAAACATTTCATAAAATGAAGAACATCATGGACAACCCTGAGCATCCTCTTCACAACACAGGGATTCATGAACAGGTCAGAGGATTCTTCAGATCTGCTCCAACACAGATCGCCACATGAAATCCTTCCTGCCAACAGCAATAAACCTCTACAAGGAGACTTAAATCATGACAACTACTGCAACTCAGATCGACTTATTTAGGAATATTTTTCTAGCACAAAGGCTCGCTTACACCAATGAAACATCTGAAATAAATAAAATAGTAATCACAGGTCTGGAGTCACAACTTTAAGGAACATTGAGTTTGGGGTGTGATTTCAGGGACTCAGTCCAGGATGCCATGACACCTATGCTGCCAACATCGACTGTCAGTGGATTGACATCACTGACGTGCCTCCAGGAAACTACATCTTAAAGGTATCACATGTTACCTAAGTTAGGATCGGCACAGTTAATCTGTTTCTGTAATTCATTTATTCAACAAGATTGAACTGTCTGTTTTTCAGGTTATGGTCAATCCAAATTTCTACGTCCAGGAGTCAGACTTCACCAACAACGCTGTGAGATGTGACATCACGTACACAGGAATTTACGTTCAGACACGCAACTGTCGAATAACGAGGTAAGAGCTGTAATTTTTATTTTCAATGAAAATAAGTTGAATCTCCTACATATTTTTGATGTAAAAGATGCCACTTTATTTTGTGAATGGCTCTTCAAATAAAAGTCTTAATGGATATTAAAACTCCTTAGTTCCTTAGTTAGTGTGTGTGTGTGTGTGTGTGTGTGTGTGTGTGTGTGTGTGTGTGTGTGTGTGTGTGTGTGTGTGTGTGTGTGTGTGTGTGTGTGTGTTTGTATAAAATCATATTAAAATCATCTGATTGTTTTGGGCCTTAGTATTGGATAAAACCACCTTAGACAAACTACATATTTATATATGTATAATTTTTTTTAACTCTGTCCTGTGAACAAGAATAAGAAAATGATCCCCTTAACAGTTTCAACTGAATTCAAGAGCATAAGTGGCATACAGGTGCTGTTAAACATCACCCCTTTATGATTTAATAATCACGTGGTTTGCAGACCTCTACAAAATCTGACTGTTGGCTGTTTAGACATAAGCAGTGGTCTCAGAGAAGCAATTGTTGCTCCAAATCAGTTGGACATCATTATAAAAGCATTTCCAAACAATTTGGAGCTTAACCTTCTGCAGTGAGAATGATTATTAACAAGTGAAAAACATTTAAGACATTTGTCTGCCTTACCAAGAAGGGATGTCCCAGTGAATTTATAGCACAGTTAGACCCTGCAATGCTCAAAGGTACATCTCACACTTCACCGGCCTCACTGAGTATGTTAAATGTTTTAGTCCAGAACAGCAGAATAACAGTAAGACTGATGATTTTAGAAAAAATTTTGTTGACTAGTAGTAGTTTAGTTGTCCAGTTGCATTGAAAAAATGCAGAACTGCTGAATTCTGAAAACAGCTCCTGAAATCAAACCTTTCTTTAAGAGCCAAAATAAAATACAATTGCAATAAAAAAAAAGTGAAATCTGATGGGAGTTTAGAGATGCTTCTTCAAGCATCTATTTTTGTACATACTGGACTTCTGTTTGTTCATATTTCTTTGTGTTTATTTTCAGGGGTTAAAATCTTCGTTTCCTGCGTCATCTGCAGACTTTCCACAGCCAAACAACCCAACAAACACTGATCTGACATGGTAAAGTTTGTATTAACAGTGAAATACCTTCTAAAAGTTGCATTTATTGGTAATAAATGCAAAACCATAACTGGGCGATTTGATTATGCATGTCTACATGTCTGCTGTGATTCATTACAAACAGTTTGGAAATACAAGTGCTGTGGACTTTTTTTTTTTTTTTTGAGTGTTGATTAATTGATTTAAACGTGAGGTTTCTTCTTGTTTGTTGCCTTTGCAATGTCTTTTATACTCTCTATCGCTGTTACATGTGTGCCCATAGTTATTACACCTTTATGTAAAGGGCAAGATATTCTTTTTTTTATCAGAATGCCAACAAACTTTGTGTAAGCACTAAAACTAACATACATAATTTTGGTATGAAACATTTGGGACAAAAACAATAAAGTGTCAAACCAAACTGTACATTTTCCAGTTATGTTGATTTAAATCTATGTGGATGGGCAATTGTCAAATGGACATTGTGTAGTACAAACCCATCATTAGCAGAAAATTACCTTATAAAACTTAAACTGGCTACATTATGAAAAAAAAAGATCCAGTTTGGACTAGAATCCACTCAATTCCACATCATACCGCCGTTTTTCTATCTCAGAGGTGGGTAGCAGAAAGCTGCCACAGCAGCTTTAAAAGATGTTTACCCTGATAGAGGAGAAGAGGAGTAAAGAAGGCTGGAGTGGCTTTGTCCACCACTTGAACATGGTGCCATGAATACAGGTGTAAAGACATGCTTGAAAAGGGTACTTCTCTGCTTCACCACTGTAGTATTTTGACAAAAAACGTCAGGGTCATTTCAGTAAAGCCTCAGGAAATTGTATCAAGCTTTTTTTTTAACTAGAGGACATACAAATTCTCTTTTTTAAGAGAATAAAATAAAAAGCTCAGTAGATTCTAAATTCTATCTTGCAATATATATCTTGGAAAATGCTGCTACATTTTGAATATTTATAGTGAAACTTGGACTTTCAATACAGAATGATCTTACAATTTGGTAATTTTCATTCACTGTTGGTCTTTTTATGAGATTGTTGGCAAAATGAAAAACACAGTCGATCACCTTATTTATTTTTAAACCCTTTCGTGGTTATATTAAACTATATAAATGTGTGGTTATATGTTACTGAGTGACTGGAATTGACTGGAATTTTGTAAAACTGTTAATATTGCTAAAAAGCTGTTGAAATACTTATTACATGCTAAAGTTTATCAATACTGAGGAGTTTAAGTTTGTTATTTTTTTTATATCAGTACTTCCTTTTTTTAACCGCAGGAAAAAGTTTTGTGAAATGCCAAAACACGAAAATCGATTTAAAAAAAATATTTCGGTTGATCTTTTGAGATTTTCCATAATGCATATTTATGATTCATATTTAAAGTTTCATGGATGTAAAAAAAAAAGAAGAAAAAATAATAATAGCTTGTTCATTATCACTCTCCAGGATAAAATCATTTTTGTCCCATTCATGGTGAACAAATGGGGCTTTACTTTTAAGGGTGTGATCAAGCAGGTTGTGGCCTCAGAGACAAACAGGCCTGCAAGGCGGAAGCTGGTGGCTTGTTTGCTGACAGACCTCTGTGAAGACACAACCCGCAGGATCTTGTACATCTCTGCCACATCTGCTAAAACAGGTCCAGAGAGTAATGAATGGAGGCTTTTTCTTACTCTACCCTTTTGGTTTGTATTCAAAAAAACAAAAAAAAAAGAGTCTCTCAGCTGCTGGAAAAGACTTGTTCATGTCTCAGAATTTATATAATCATGCTTTGATCCGCAATCATCAGGGATTGTCTTCAATACATACTCTGTCAACATTGGAATATTTTGTCTGCATTGAAGGATTGACAAAAGCTGCCGGAAAATATCTTTAGGGATTCAAAATGGGTTTATTTGCACAAAGATTAGAAAGATTCAAATTGCAAATGATTGTCTGGGGAAGCACTCAACCAGGACAGATCATGTTGACTCTCTTGTGAATAATATTTCACCTTCTTCAAAGATTTTACCTTGAACTGAATCAAAAAGAAAAGAAATTTATGTAACGGAAGTGGTTTTGAGTGATGTACTGGAAAACATGCCCCAGACAATATACCTGCTGTTAAATGCACAGATGTTAGTTGTTTATAACAAAGCAGAGCTCAGTCTCATCTATAAAAAAAAAAACACATTTGACGCCAGGAGATTAAGCACAATTTAAAATGTTTGGAAGTTACCAAGGTGCCTTCTTGCCAGAACAGATTGTGTATGTTATTGAAAATGTCTGGAAAATTCCCCCAACTCCGATTTAGCCGACGCCATTTGTCTGTCTAGGAGTCCTGAAGATAATATTTACAGGCAGTGATTATTTCAGCAGAGGTTTTCTGTACTGGAGGGTAACAGTCTAGATCAGACAAAAACAAATAAAATTCCATTGTCATGCTAAGATCTCTGTAAAGTTGTATGAAGGGGCAGAAGTGCTTTGGTCTAAAACTAAGGCTGCCTACATAACAATCACTATCTCAATTTACAACATCATCAAGTAAATTTGAAAATATTGTGCTACATTAAAAATATATCTTGGGTTGCTGGTGGCATTCAAGGTTGAAGTACTTGCCAAGACCGTGCAGATTGAAGAAAAAAAAATCTTTTGGTGGAAGAAAAGCAGGACAGAAATCAAAAGTCTGCCAAAGTCAAACTTCAAGCCTGAGTTCCAGGCTTGTATTTGGTGCATACTTTTACTGACAAAGCAGCATCGTCTGTTCTGTCTTGAAAAAAAAAGAGTTGTCCTAGATCTGTTCATCTGCACAAGGGCAGGATGTGCACTGTGCAAGGAAAGTTTATGTGCCTTATGTGTTGGAATCAATGTCCTCTGCCTATTAGCTGTTCAAGTATTCACCACGGTTTGGCTGCACGAGTTCACTGAGATGAGCACTGCAGTTGCAGTTTCCTCAGCACCCCAACGGACTACATTTGGTGTGAAAAGTCATTAATGCGGTTGTCATTAATGAGCAGGACACAATCAAAAGATTTGACATTTTCACCACCAAGAAAATAAAAATAAATATGTTCCAGTATTTCATTTAATTGAAATAGCACCAGCCAGTGCTGTTGTTACCACTGGATGATTTGACCAGCAACTGTGGTGCAGGTAACCACACTTACACGGCAAATTCAACTAAATGACACACCTGCAGCTTTATCTGTAGTCAAAAAAATACCCCTAAAATAACTTAAGAAAATGTATTAAGTGTTAATGATGGAACTTTAATGTGTGTTAACCTGGCAGTAATGCAACTGCTCCCTTGGAGACAACAACCAGTGTTTGAGGGCATCCTTTGTGGGATGTTTGGATATTGTTTTATGGAGACTAGGTTGGTGGCTGGTATGAGCTATTTGTCTATAACAGCTATTTGGTAGCAGATATGAGCTCAGTGAAAACTGGTGAAATTGGTACGATATGAAACATGAAAATTTCAAAAAACAAATAAAACAAAAAAAGAAACCAGAACAGTGATTCCGCCACTTACCTTGACTTCGGTTTAAAAGTTTTGGATTTTTTTCCTGTTAACCTCTTAAAAAATGTTATGTCTGTATTTTTGTACTCATTCTCATTATAATTTAATGTGACACAGTCATATGGTATCCCGGCAGACCCAAACTTGATCCTGTCATCTCAATGAGATGATCAGATGTCAGATCCATTTGTCAGGACACAAACGGTGGGCTCCTGTTTGGAGCCAATTGGCCATTTTAAACATGCCATGTTGTAGAGAAGACAGTAACTGTTTACACAGCTGCAGAGTTTCACTCCAACATCTGGATGGTTTCTCGTTAGCCTTATAAAAGCACAGAACAGCAATGACAAAGCCAATGAAAAAAATGCAAGCTGGCACCTTTCACTTGCACTTCGAACAAGGAAAACGCTGTCTACGCCATGTGCCAGCAGTGTACAATGAATATACTATGGTAAAAGGGAAGATTTTCCTGGTGCATCTGCACATTGGTGAACAGTCTTAGTGGAGAGGTTACTGAGGGCAGTGACTGGTATTTGCAGGTCATGTTTCAACAAAGCTGGTCCATGTGAGAGCCGGCAGACACATAACGGAGGAACGTGCACAGCGTAAAGAGAGCATCTTGGCAGGTTGCTTTAGGCATAGAGCAGAGAAATTCCTCAGCCGTACTGTCATCCTGTTGAGATTAAGAACATAGCCGGGGTCAGCGCAAGACCACTGAGGGAGCTGAGGGCAGCCACAATGCGCTGCTTCCTCACTCACTGTCACTTCACAGCCAGCAGAAATACTGTCATAAATGAGGCCAGTGAACACTACATCAAGCTCGAAGACAAAACAGTTGAGTCATCTTTGAGTGGAACTGATGATGAATTCTGTTTTTCTTTTCAAGCTGGGTGGTATTGTACTGTAACCTGGGTGGCATTTGGAAAGAGGGTTCAAAACATTTGCTTTTGTTAAACCTCTGTACTGTCTCTTAGCACTTTATCTATTGCTTTAAACCCTTGTCGTATGTTTTCTCTGAAGCAATCTGTTTAAAGTTCAATCCTCAAAGTCAACTTTGTTGTCAATTTCTGTTGTATGTGTCAGTGAGAAAGAAAAAACTAAATTTCTCTCGAACACTTCCTCTCCAATATCATTGGTAGTGGGTTGTGATGAGTGAAGTGCATGACACGAGTTGTACAGTGGTCTGTGTTGGTTTTCCTGGTGCTCAGACTTCCTCTCAAAGTTGAAAAACATGCATGTCAGGTTGATTAGTGTTTCTACAATTACCCATTGAACCTAGTCTGTGCGTGCATGGTTCTCTGCGTGGCCTTTAATGAACTCATGACCTAAGGCGTATTCTGCTCAATTTGTGTCTGAATGGGATTAAGGCAACCATAGAAAATAAATGAATAAAAAGAAGAGTTTTTCTGATAAAGCGTGAAAGAAGCCAGTTAAAGCCAAACCGTTATTATTTTTGGTGTTAAGGTTTAAAGTAGTAGCAGAAAATCCAAAGTATAAAGGTAAATTTAATCAAAATCAAACCAAAGGCCTCTCACTTCTGTAGTCATTCTGCTGCAGTTCTCTACAGCTCATACCTGCCAAGACTTCCCTTTTCCCCTTTATTTCCCCTGCATGCAGTGGCCAGTTTCACTCGTCCCACATTTTAGTTTTTGCCTCTCTGTGGTAACTCATGTAATTTCCACAGGCGTCAAGCATATTTCTGTCAGTTTTGTAAGTCGAACACAAGTAAGAGCTTGTTCTTTTATGTGTCCTGTTTCCTTTTGCTTCTTCTCGTCAATGCACACCTCTTTTCAGTAACTGATTGTCATACCTCTGTCATGTTAGGCCCATGTCATGTTTTTTGCTGTGTTTACCAGCCAATTTTTGGAGAAATAATGTTTTAGGCTGAATTTTCTGTTTTTGCCAGGATTTTTTTTAGTTCTTTAGTCCTTAAACATAGCCCTTTGTTCTTCACCTGGCTGCATCCTGCATGTGAGGCTGCATTTGGGTCCTCTACTTCACACAACTGTGATATAAGGAGCTGTTTTGGCTGTGTTTATCCACTTGGAACATTACAACAAAAACTGTAATGGCTACATCACGAAAGGCCTGAAAAAGTCTGTCTGCCTACAGCAATACATTTATCCTGCGATACATATGGCCCCGAAAATATGTTTTCCCCATTTTTTTCACTACCACTAAGAAAAAGCAGATGCAAAAAAATGGATAAAGGAACATTTAGGAACATATGAGATTATATTTATCAATGGTATTTTTCCCCACCTACTTAAATATACTGTACGTTTTACTAAATGTAGAAATTCTTGAGAAATTCTTCAAATAAACCAGGAGAATTTTGAATATCTATTGTTTATTATCTCATCCTGACATGCTTGCGCTTTGAGAAGTCTGGTTGGCTCTATTAGCACCTGGCTGTTGTAGCTGTCCTTGAGAAAATGATTGCACTCGTTAAGTGTTGTAGTTTTCCATCCAGAACCTAAACAGCCCGGGATTCATTACTCCTGCAGTAGACAAACACTGGACACCTGTAAGCTCAAAGAAATCCTACATATGTGTTATTTTTGGTTGGATGAGACAAAGGAAAGCTCTTAATAAGTGCTGTTCTTGGTTTGAATCTCTGTCTGACATTCCAGACTCACTTCGGTATTTACAAAACACCACAGCCAACAGCTCAGCCGGTATGTCATCTTACTGACAAGATTCAGACATGCTGCGCACAAAGGCTCGGATTTGAACAGCAGGCCAAGACTTGACCTTTCTCTAAACTCACAAGGCTTTAGGTGCTGCCGAATTTATATGAGATCCAGGCTTTGCAGACTCTACTTGTATGAAGACTGAAGTCTTCAGATTACAATTTGGCATTATTATAGCAAACCGAACTCATCTTATCCTCAGATATTTGTTTTAAAAGCAAGACTAAAAAGTTGAAAACTTTAAAGAATGCGCTTGAAAAACATACTTTATCTAGTTTCCCTAAACCTTTCTTATAAACAGCAAGCTGATGATTTCATGACTCTCTATAAAAAGGATAAATGGAGAAAAAATTAGAAAATGTACCTGACTGTGCAAAAACTCTTAGGCACCCCTTATCTTCATGTTTGAGTAATGTTTAAATGAACATCCATTTTTATTTTTAAAACTCTTTATTAAAACACAAACAGAAAATTAGATGAGTCCATATTGAGTTTGTAGTCTGGACATAGATGCTTTTTCATGTTATTGTTTGAACTGAATTAATCATCCTTTCATGGGCAGCACCGAGTAAGGGGTGAGTAGGAATGCCTACACACAGTTGCGGATTCCCAGTTTGGATTGGATTTAAATGAAAGCATATTGCCTTCTGAAACCAGTAGCAAAAGGGGCTATACTCTTGTCCATTCTGGTTTTATCCAGGGTGAGAGGTTTGGGGTTGCAATCAATCATATTAGAAATATATTTGTTGTTTGATATAAACTCTCCTGGCATGGTACAAAAAAAATTAATCCCTTTCAGAGTTGTCATGGGTGTGAAATGTAGCATTTGAGACCAAAACAGTTGTAAATGTGTTTATCTTCCCAAGCTAGAGCAAGGACATGCTGGTCTTGGAACACTTAATTCTTCTCCTGATGGATGGATGGATGGATGGATGGATGGATGGATGGATGGATGGATGGAAAACAAAATGAAACAAGTTTGAACCTGGTTTGATCCAGTGTTCATATTTTCATGACACTTGTGTTTTTAGCTTAATATGTTTCTTGTTTGTTTAGTCAAACATAAAATTTCGGAAAACAAGTAACCCAAAAAATAAGTGTCTTAATTAAAATAATCAACAAAGGCAGCTTTATAGTAATGTTGATTAGTTACTCTCCTAAAATCATGTAAAACAGGATGCTTGTTGATCCAGAGCAGTATTTTTCATTTTAAATGTTGACAAGTATTAATGGCTTCCAGTAGGTGACCTCTTCCACCCATCTGCAATACTTTATCAATTTCTACAACACTGCCTCTGAATCATCTCTTTAACACATTTACTCTCACAGGCAGTTAGTCAAAAAGTGGCCAGGGCAGTTAACAAGTTTGTGTCATCCTTTATCACTGTCACTGTACTGTCAGGCCACAAAGAAATGATAAAAGGCAGGGGTGATACATACGGAAGATGGATTGGGATGATTCTTCAAGGGAGGCCTTGTGCTCTGACAGCAGCAGAAGCTTGTGGGTGAAGAGGGTGGTGAAATTCTTAGAGAAGATTTCAATAAACAGAGATGCAGACGCTGGCCAGGCTCCACTGAAACACAACAATCACGAGAGACCACACACTGCCATCTCCTGATAAGCTAAAGAAGCCTTTCAACAAGTTTCACAACCACTCCTACTTCAAAGAATGCTTTAATAACTTCCCAGTCAGGTGTGACAAAAAACAAGTATTATGTCTTTATTCTGTAATCAAACATGGGACATTCAACAATCATTGATCCGCCTATAAAACCTTTTTGTTTGAGAAAGTGCAAGAGAGTTAATTGTTTTGGAAAATCTTCTCTGCCTTTTCTATGTTCATGATAAACCTTTTTATATTGCAGAGAGAAAATACATCTGATATGAAACATATCTTGAGAAGATGATATAGATCCTTATATAATACACACTAGGATAGGTAATATCCAGACTGTAAAATGGCAAAAAAAAAAAGAAAAAAAAAATGCTTTTAAATAAAAAAAAAAAAAAATGTAATAGGAAAAATAAATTAAAAATGTCATGAAAATACACTGTCGTGTTTCGGTTGGTGGTTAAGGAGTAACAGCATTTTATTCCTTTCAGTATTCATAAACATCAGCAGCTTAAATTCTGAGAGAGGTTTGACATTCACTGCTCCCCCACTTCTGTGATCAGGTGACACACTGTGACTGGTCAAATCTAGGTGGAGTTTTCCCTTTGGAAATATCCCCATCTTCAGGCCGCGCTCCGTTTCCACCAGCTGATAGCGGCTTGTCTCTGTGGCGTCAGTTACTGCTGGAAACATCGGATCACAAAAGAGAAGGAAGAATGAATGATTCGTATTCAGAACGTCAGAGCTCAGCAACACTTCAGAGAGCTTGAAATTAGGGAATGAGTGCTGCTGATAAACCAAACAGCATACACGCACAAACTGTACTTCTTTTCAAGTTTTTTTTGTTTTTTTTTTTTGACAGTCTTACTACTGTACTGAAAATAAAAGACTTGAATGTGTGTCCTTGTAATAGCCCACATGCTGTCTGGCTTGTGAGTCATAGCTGTAAATTTGATTTTTATCAAACTAACGGAAAAAGGTATGTGCATCTGTGCTTTCCATCTGTGTCGTCACGGGGATTTTAGACCTTCACAAAAAGGACATTTTTTTGCAAGTGTGGGGAGGCTTACATCTGAGCTGACACTTACTCAATGTGGCTTCACTTCAGCTCTGATGTAAATGTCTATATAATTGTGGTTATGTTTAATGCAGGAGGGCTCTGCTGAACTCAGAGCTCATCTATCAGTCAATCCAAAAGTGTCCTTACTGCTTCCCTGAAGAGCCTGGAGCATAAAGCACATAAACTCATGACAGATGATGCATTTTAAGTAAGACAGGGATTCTAGTTTCTGTTCATTGGATTGATAAAGCATATTGTATCACATTATCTGAGCTGATATTAAAAACCTTTAAAACCATGTTAATCGGGGGGGCAAAAGGATAAAAAAAACAAACTATGGCTAACAAAAATTTAAGAGAAAAAATAAATGCTTCCAACCACATTTGCTTTGCATAGACTTAATCAATAATCCTGTCTGACAGAGTGATTTCCCACTGGGTTTCTCATTTACTAATTCACACAAACACGCTTGTATTCTGATGAACGCATTGTGGGGCTGAGTGTCTTTCTCAAGGACACTTCCACATATGACAAGGCTACAGATCTCTGCAAACCGTCAGGAAGACAGACTCTATCCACACTAACACATTAATGTTTCCCAACATGTGTAACATTCGCATGGCATCAATATTTACATAACACAGTTATTATAGATATATAAATAACCAACTTTGCTATACATTCTCCACCTTTTTTTGTTTTGACTTACCCACAAATCAGGATATCATTTTTAGTCAACAATGAATAATATAAAAGGTACTGCTGGTGATTCCATTATAATAAAACAAAAACAAAAAAACGTAATAAATTAATAGGCATAGATACACATATAGTCAAGTAATAAATTAGGGACTGTTTACATATATGATAATAAAAAATAAAACTTTTTTTCCTTTATTAATTATACATTACTACTGTCTCATGGAGAATGGTATCAAAAGGCAGTCATGTTTTTATTTATTTATTATTTCTCTTAACAGTGAAGTACATGGGTTGAGGGACAACTTGCCATGCATAGTTGGGTTGCTTAGCAATATCTTGGTATAATAATTTTAACATTGAACCTGTGCTCCTGGTGACTAATTCAAATGAGTCAGGCCTTTAAAATCCTAATAACTTGCAGCCTTTAAAGACAATGAAAGAATAGCGTTTCACAGAGGATCCCATTCGTTCATGTAAATAAAAGCTCAAACAAATGCACCTTTTGAAACCATCTCATTTGCCTGCCAGGCTTGATTTTGAAGCTACAGTCTTGGAAGTGTGTGTCTCCCTGCAGCGTTATGTGGAGCACTGCTTTGCTCGGTGCCAACTATGTTTATACGGACATCACAAATATACCATGAGTTTGCCTCACTCTGCTCTGGCACGTGGCTGAGGGGGTTTTATGATTAAATCCAGACTGTGCTTACCCAACTTGGAGAGGCCAGAAAAATAGATTGCAGTAACACATACTATGCACAAGAGGGAAGTGAAAAAACACACACACACTGCATGTCTCCTTAGCGTTTGCAAAGGCAGACTCATCAGAAGCCTGCTTAACTGCATGTATATGCTGTTTCATGTTCCTCCTCTGATACAGGAACTTTTTCCCAGATGTCACCTTGTTATTAAGTCTGCTTCTAGTTTGCAGTCAGTAATGATGAATTTCACTGTGGCAAGAGGAAAAAGAAAAGCACAGTTCCTCCTTATTTAACCCAAACAGTAAATTATGCCCATTCTGAGTTACAGCTATGATCATCTTGTAATTCTATTTACACCTTTTATTTTGTCACGTCATGGAAGTCAAGTGGTTGTGGGGTATTCCTTTGCCAAAAAAAAACTGAAGCTCCTTCCAAGACTTAGTTCACGCAATGTTATGACTAATTTACGATGAAAAAAAAGCTTATCTTCAGTTAACGGTGCTTTCCACCTTCTGAGTCAACAGACTGAAGTGATTAAAAGAGAAAACGTATGAGGATGAGGATTTTTGGCTCAAATAAAAACCATCATGTTTTAAGAGTTTTTGGGTTGTTTTTTTTTTAAACGGTAACATCCAGCAGCTAATGCTCTTTTTTAAGAGCAGAAGTTCCCCAAATCTTCTTGTAAAAGAATAATCAAATTTGTCATCTGCTTACTGATTATAACCATGTGTAACCTATCAGACTTTGTTGTTTTTTTTCTCAAGCCAAGACAGACACATTTTACAGTGTAGTGAGCACTGGGAAATCATGTGATATCAACAAAGCTGACGCTTCGCCCACCCCCTTTCCTTCCGCACATACACACAATCACACACGCACACTCACACACATCAAACACATTCATCTTCCCTGTAACAGAGAGGAACGCTGCAATTCATTTACTGACTTTGAACCCTGCTCTGCCAGTAAACAGAGCAAACGTCATCAGCCTCGAGTGATGACAGAAATATCAACACTGTAAAAGAAGAGGGAAAAAAAACTTACTATGAGTTTTTCCCCTGCCTGGTCCCTCTCTGACCTCCACTCATTGCAGCAGGGCCTCATGTTTCAGGCCCCCGTGGTGCTGGGGCGGATCAACCGCCCCCCCATCACACCATGCTGGTGTTCTGGAGTCCTCTTATAAGGTTGGCAGGGGTCCTCACGAGCTTGGGCGGCGGGTATGGACCCTTTCCACACCGGCCATTTTGGGGGTACGGTGGCGGTTTTTGAGTTCTTGGGTTGGAGGTGCTGTTCCCTATGATGACTTGGGTTTGTGGGCGGTGCTCTTGGCTGGTGCTGGTACAGTCTCTTGTGCGGTACAGATGAGGTGGGTGGCCGTTCACACTTGGTCTGTCGTGGTTGACGTCTTTATTGAGACTGGTTGGGGTGAAGCAGTTTGTTTTGACAACTGAAGCCATGTGGACAGGGGAGGGCGAGTTAGTCCTGAGGATGATGCGATCTTCGGGAACAGCTTGTGATGCCTGAACTGAAATAGGCTTGTGATTGGCCAGCGGCGCTATTATGAAGTTGCCTGAATGAGTTGATTCATGAACATTTTTGGACGACCCCTGAGCAATGCACGGTGTGTCCTCACTGAGGTCGATACTCGCTGTGAGACGATCGATCTGCTCAACCACCTGAATGATGATAGAAAGGATAAACACTGCGAAACTGCAATACAATATAAGGTACAATCTATAATTTTATCTTCAACTAATCTTAAACATTTTCCTCACCTGGTTTGTGTGTCTTTAACAACTTAAACTTCCAGTAACCTTTATTCATTTTCTAATAAATTTTTTTTTTTTTTTACTAAATCCCCAAGATTATCTTGTCTCTCTGCAGATGGTCCTCATGTCCAGGTTAGGAACCTCTATATTATAAAAAAATATATGTATATAATGTGCTTCAAAGATGTATGCAGGTGCCTGAAGTGACTATGAGCTCAAAAACCTTGAGAAAACACATTATCACTTCGTTGTTGGACCTGTAAGTCTGAAAATATGTAATTCAAGGGTTCAGGTTTTGCAGGGTACTGTGATGTCACATACGCACGTCAGAGTAACATTTCTCTGCATCCTCGTGTTTTTCTTTATTTAGCTTAACAATGTGCGACATTTTGGGTACCTCTGAAGTGGCCAGGACGAAGTTGTGACACCAATTTCAAAAGACGTATACCCCAGAAAAGTGGGCTGTGGAGGAGAGCTAAAATGTTTACTCCACCCACTGAAATCAGCTGAGATGTAAAAACGTGACTGTATTATGTGCTTTAGTTTTTGTACTACTAATTACAGAACTACTCTTAAACTGGATCAACTGTAACTACGACAATGTTTGAACATGGACTTGGACTTAGACTGAATCAATAATACATGTAAAAAAAAAAAAAAAGCTAAACCAATCTAGGTGTTTTGTTTTGTTTTCTTCTGTCCTGAGTCTACCTTCAAGTCTCTTAATTCACAAATCATTTATTTATAACAGTACAAGACATCGCACAGATGCATTCATTTGTGAATCAATGCTTACTTACAGCCTTATGCAAAATGGATGCTCTAAGAGCGAGGAAACATTAAGCCACAGTCTAATTCCGGACTTTGTAATGTGTTGGCCGGAACGCTGCCGGTTGCAGCAGCCCTCTGCAAAAGGTTGGTGCAAACTGTTCTCACTCACCGCTTTAGTAAGTGAGGACAACTGAGTCACAAACAATACCGTCAGCATGCTCTTGCAAGCACGCACTTTCAGATTCACACATTCAGCATTTGGGCTTCGCAGTAATCAATTTACTTTCACAGTAATTCACAGTAACCAAGGGAGAACTGATGAGAAGCCAGGGACATCTGTAGCACACCTCCATGATGAGACAGGTAATGTACACCTCAAGATTAAACAACTTTAATTACAGACCCTCCTACCTCTTTCATCTCAACGTGAACTTGCTTCAAACCCCCCAGCACGTCCTCCAGATCTGTCACCACTTGCCGGATTTGATCCCTCACTGAATCCTGCCTCCTCTTCTGCTTTGTCACCTCCATACCGTGGCGCTGGTGACCATCGTTAGTTGTTGATCTGGAGCTTTCTAAACAGGTGGAGTCGGAGGGAAGGACACAGGACCCCTTCCATCTGTTCTTGTTCAAGTGATTTTGCGGGACCTCAGTGGAGAAGAAGCCTTTGTGAGAGTCACAACTATTAAAACTCTCCTCTGATCCACCCTTCAGTCTGCCCGAGTCCTGATGGCTATCTTTTTGCTCCTCTCCCTCAAAGAACACATGCCTCCCTCCAGAGTGACCATTTGGCATGTGCAACTGATGCGGCTGAAGATTGTGTGGATCCGCCTGATAGTCCTCAGAAGTGCGTCCACAGCCTTCCTCCTCATCCATGGCAATATACCTGACAGTCCTCCTTCGCCTGTACCCCTGACCCTTGACCTGCAGATGAGGGAGAGGGTGTGGTATCCCAGGGTGGAAGGAGTGAACCGTAGTGCCGCTGTGCACCACACAGCCACACTGTTCTCTTACAGATGAATAGTGTCTCACTCCAGGCTCCAGTGGGTAGTTCCATTGGGCAGGGTTCAGTTCACAGGGGCACACTTGGTTCAAGTCATCTGACTGGCTGTAAGAGCCCGGCCCTGCGAACACAGGCCTCCTCTGTGGGCTGAGATGACCGTTCTTCTCAGCTCTGTCCACTATGAAATCTCTGCCTCCTACGTCTTGAACCTGAGGAGCCTGGATATCTCTCCTGCAGTCCTGCAGTGGGTGGTCTGTCTGTCTGGCGGATGCTGGTGGGTACCCAGACCCACGGTGATAGTCGTACAGCTGTTCATAGTGGATGCAGCGCTGGCAGGGGCAAAGGGTGGGAGTTTTGCTGTGCTGGAGAAATCGGTGGTGTCCAGTTGTTTGTGAACCTTCTTTGTACATGTCCAAAGAAATCCAGAGACTTGCGTAGAAAACGCCTTAAAAAACAACTGGTTTCCTCCTCTCCCAGCTTTCTCCAGCCCAGTCATTCACTCGCTGTTTTCCTCATCTGCGTCTTCCCACAAGAAAACTTTTCTTCAGCTCTTTTTTTTTTTTTTACTCTCTAACCAAGCCTTCTCCCTCCCTTTCCTTCCTGTCTGTTGTTCCCCTTTTTCTTCTCCCCTATAGCTCTTAATCTTTGGGTGCGTAATTTCCTCAAACCGTCTTTCTCATACTTTTAACTTTTCCTTAGTCCTTCTTCTCCTCACCCTGTAGCCCTCTCTCCAACATGGGGCCCCTCCACCTCCCTCTCTCTCTCTCTCTGTCTCTCTTTCTACCTCTCCCGCCCGTTGTTCTGTCTCATTTGCTGCTGCAGGCGTCCAGTCTCTCCCTCTCTCTGTCGCTCTGGCAGTGTATTTCCCGTCTCCTCCCCTCCCCTCTCCCGCTCTCTTCTTTTTCTCCACCTCTTACGTCTCTCGCCTCTGGTATATTCTCTCACATACTCGACTGTACCTGGATTTGAGAGCTCCTTCTTTCCCCACCACCAGAAATCCAGTTGCTTTCTGAGGCTCCTCTGGTAAGAGACTCCATGTGGTAGTCTGTTTTCTCAGAGAGTGCGTGAAACATTCTCAGCTCCGGTGCTGAGCTCATTAGCCCAACTAAAGCCTTTGCACTCTGCAATTAAACGCTGCCTGGGATTCCTTAGCCAGAGACTGAACAGAGACTGAGAGGGGAGGGGAAGAGTAACACTGGGAGAGGTGGGGTTTCAAACATACTTAGACAAATGAGTAAACAGCATTCTGAGTTTGGGAGACAGAGGCAATACTTCCGAACAAAGAGAACAATTTTCACTTTCGTCTTCTAGTCTCACCGATTTCTTCTTTTTTTCTGTCAACTTCAGTTACACTCACTCTGTCATGGGAGTTAAAGTGAATTCACACCACCAGTTGAGCAGAACACCGACGGCACGGTAGCTTTGAAGGGAGGTTATGTTCCTCTCATGACAAACGCTCCAAGATGGCAGTGTATCTATCAACATATCCAGGCGTTTACACTTTGACTGACTAACTAGATTTTGAAGTTTCTAAAATTCCAGGGACTCCATTGGATTTATCAAGATAATCACAGACATCAAACATTAAAAGATGCAGTACGAAGCAGACCTGTCAGGCATCACAAGTGCACATCCTGGGTGAGTTTCCCCAAACTTTTCTCGTGTGCAGTCCCCGGAGTCCAACCATCAAACATTGCACTCGGACCATTAGAGCAAACTGCGGTTTCTATTATTTTATCCATCTGGGAAGATCTGGCTCACCATCAGACAGATGTTATTAACCTCCAGGGACAACGATGAGCTATTTGATCTCGATGGGCCCAAACTTCATATTAAAAAGGAAACCTATTGGCTTGGATCGCAGCTTTTATACTGGTGCATTCCTGATGTTTTAGATCTAACTTGTCCTTTATTTTCAACCATTTTACTCCACAGCACTGCCCCACTGGCCTCTTTTTGGGTGTTACATATGATGTCATTCATCAGCACCTTTGGTCATAAAAGGCTAAGAGACCTGGGCTCAGGCATTAAATCAGTTCTTTCCTGGTACTTCTATAAGATTACTCAAATTTGGTGTTGTCATAGCTCCCTGCATCCCTGAGACTCTATAATTATCTGGGTCTGCAGCCACATCAAACTTTTAATAATGCTCAACATAGTTTGCGTGGTTCTCTATGTCAACAAGACGAATATTCATGAATGCAGGATTAAACTTTTAATTTTGAACTTATTATCACTAAGGGATCTGACAGTGCTAAATGTGTGGCACAAACTGAAAAGACAAGAAAGGCAGATGTTCACCAGATGTTCCTAATGTTCCTGAAACGTGATTGTTTTACAAGGACCTTTACACACCACTGGACGTTGTATGGTCAGGCTGGATGTCTGCCTTGTCCTCTCTTAAACTCAGACACTGCCTTATTGTCAACTTGTCTACAAACCTGCATCCTTCCAAAAAGTATTGGGAGTTAATGTTTTCATTCCAATGAATCATCCCATTTACCTCAATGTATCTCAGGTTTTCCAGCTACTGGGTGCATTTATCTCTAATGCCTTTCCTTAGAGGAGCAAGCAAAAGCTGCATAATCATGCTTCAACTGCAAATCACATACATTTTAAGGAGCCATACTTAATAAAGTAAGTAAGCAAAATTTTATCTCTATAGCAACTTTCAAGATAAAAATCACAAAATATGTCACAATAAAACACAGGACAATACATAAAATATAAAAACAAATAAAAACTAAGCAAAAGCACATTTAAACAGATGCGTTTTTAGCTGCTTTTTAAAAGAGATCACAGAGACTACAGCTCTCAGGCTGAGAGGAAGGGAGCCACTGCTGCAAAGGCTCTGTCACCTTTGGTTTTCAGCCGTGTTTGCTTCACAACAAGCAGACCCTGATCACGTGATCTCAGGGACCCGCTGGGGACGTGAGGCTGCAAAAGGTCTCTAATATAAACTGGTGCCCGATCATTTAAAGCTCTATATGTTAAAATCAGAATTTTAAAACACACTCTGTAGTGAAGCTGTGTTTTGTATGTGTGAGTTGATCCCCAACACACACAAACTCTTTCCTGGTTAAAAGCTGCAAGGAATTTTAATAAATTAAGAGTTATACAAATATTTAAATTGGAAACTGACTGCAATGTGTCAATTTCATTTTCCGGTTGTGTCTGTGTGTTTTTTCACTAGATAACCATACTTTGTGCATGAATAAAACAAAGGGAAAAAATTGCATACATTAAAACAGGATGAACAAACTTAGTCTCCTGCATTCTGAAGAGAGTATCAGCTTTTTGTCCACAGTGACCGAGGACAGCCAGTAGCCAGGCAATTGTTTTTAGAGAAAATAACTTGAGCCTTGAAAACAATGGACTGTAAAAAAAGAAAAAAGAAAAAGAATCTACTAAAGATAACAGCAGAGGAAGTGAAGAAGATGAAGAGGATCCATCCTTCCCAGCAGGATGATAGGCAGTCCAGCCAAAACTGTGCAAAAAAAGAAAAAAAACTGCTGCAGTGATTATATCTTCATTCACTGCCTGGTGGACAAAAAAGGAAATAAAAAAGAAAAGAAAAGTCACTGCTTGAGTTGACTAAGCAAATTAATCCTGGAATGATAGTGGTGAACCATCAGCTTCAAGAGAGAAAAGTTTAAAAGCCTTAAAAAGATCATAGTTGGAGATTACTTAAATATTTGGTGATCTCTAACCAAATGAAAACATAATACAACTCACAGCAATGTTTAGTAGTGGAAGAAAGACCATTTATGTTTTAACAGTTCTAGAAAATAAATCAAAGTATTAGGACTAAATAGCTGTGTAGTCTAAAGGAAACAATTTATCGTTCAATTCAAAGGGTCCTGTGGTCTGATGAGTCCAGATTTAGCCGTCTCCAGAGTGATGGATACATCAGGACAGGAGAAACGGTGGTTAAAATGATGCACGCATCATTCCCAGTACCTACATTGGAAATCTTTGCGTTCAGTGTTATGGGGTTTGTTCAGTCTGTCAGGCCTATAGGTTAAACATTATGTGACCAAACTGTTAAGTCAACTGAGCGTGCATGTTTTAAAATCTAAGTTACAGCTTTGCACAAACAGAGGTGCTATTTCTGAGGTGATATGAATCCAGCATGATGTGAAGATGAGGAGCTAAAGATGGGGAAGGTGGATAATTCTACACTACATGCCATAATAGCCTGCAAAGGCTCAGTGAATTATATATTTCAAGACCAAAGAGGTTTGAAATGAAGTAAAGGGTTTGGCTGTTGTTGGATAAGTTATTTGTCAGGAAAATTGGCGACCTGGGATAGACTGCACCAAACCCCAGTGACCCAGAATAGGAAAAACTGGGAATAACTAATGCATGGATGGATGGATGGATGGATGGATGGATGGATGGATGGATGGATGGATGGATGGATGGATGGATGGATGGATGTTCTCTTGAACTCTATTGACTCACCTATTATTGATCATCATTATTGTTTTTATTATTATTATTGTTGTTGTTATTATTACATTATTGGGAAACTCACAGTATTTTTACATTAAAAAGGCATGTTGGAACATTTTTCCATCCTAAATAAAAGCAACAGCAACTGTGTCCAGCCAGAATCAAGAAAATTGATAAGGGAAAACAGTGCAGCATTTCTACCAGTCATCTTAATCCTTGTATTTCTTAGTAGGTGTTCTTCATGCAGATCCTCCTCTTTATATGAACTACAAAAGGAATATAAAAGACTGCAGCTCTCATACAGGCTTAAAATTACTTATAAATGGGCATAGTGTGTGTGGGTTTGTGCGTTTGCGTGTATGTATGTGTGTGTTGTAGGTTTCTAGCCTGTGAAGCACTTGCACCGCGCTGTTTTGTTGTCGTGTCCACCTCCTGCTTCGCTGCACAACCAGAGGGCAAGAGTAAAGGGGGATATAAAAGCCACACTTCACCACTCTGCCACTGTGACGTCTGTCCTCACCATGGTCAACCTGACCTCTTTAGTAAACATGGACGCTCCAGCATGATGCTGCTCAGAATAGTGTGAGGAATGTGTCAGGTGGCGTTGCCTATTGCCTATTTTCTTTATTTGAGCTGGAGACATGAATCTAAGATACTTAATTTTATATTTTGAGCTTAATTGTATTTGTTAATATACATTATTTAATCCATTTTGGAATTGATGCATTGAGAAAAAGAACTGAGTAATTGTTGATGTCTTTGAGAGGGGTATTTATGATTTCTGTCCTTGGCTCTACTATTATGGCGTCTCTGGAGAGAGTGAGTTAGATTCAAAAACAGGAGTCAAGGGCAGGAGCTGTAGACGTGCATTTTGAGAAATTATATCAGGACAAACACACAAACAAGGGAAAATCAAGGTATAATGGAGAGAAGCAAGAAATGTAAAAGATGAGGGAGACAAAATGCCAGGCAACAAAACTAAGATTTTCAGACCGCCGTTTTCAGCTGAAAAGCCCAGCCAACAAAGGCAAAAGTGGCTTTGCTGTCCTGCCAAAAAACACTGTGTTGGAGCAGACAGCTCCATGGAGAGTTAGCAGATCATGAGCCTCCGTGTCAAAAGCGAAGGGGGAGAGAATCAGAATAGAGTACAGGCAGACAGTAGGTCAGCGGCGGCCTTGACTATACCTCAAGTTGTGTAAAAAGCCAGCTCTTTCTTCTGTATTTTTTTAATTATTCATATTTACAAATTGAGCATAAAAAGAGTTTAATAGAGGCGCATGATTCAAAGAAATCTTGAGCTATAAGGTCAAACTGTCTAACAAGTTCAGAAATAATTAAAGTTTTTCTAAGTTAACAGAGAGTGCCAAGTTGGTGTCAAATATCAAAAAATGGCATGTGTCATTCTTAATCATGCAGATTCCTCTCCAGCAGCTGCTAAATGTAGAAAATTATTTGAAGTAAGATACACTATTGCAAACAAGAAAAAATGATCAGAAAACCGGTACTATTGTGTGTTAACTAGTGACTAGCGACACTGATTGAGGTCACATCTGATATCAATGTTCTGTGTCTTTGTGTACGTCCTGTTTTCAAGGAACACAATGGTTAAATTGTTCCAAAGAGGATTATAAAACAATCCCCATTCCTAAGCCAGGAAACCAACTTGCATCATGTTGCCACAAAAACGTTGCATCATGCAATTCATTTCTAAAACACTGACATGGCAGCTGAGAGAAACTGTGCTCTGGTTTTAAGGACACAAAGCAGCAGAACTGCATAAACCACTGATTTCAGCCAATAATTCTGTGTGTAACGTTGGAAAATGATTTATCAGGAGAGAAAATGCATTTGATTCTTTTTCATTAGAATTTAAATGAAATGTATAGCTTTAATACCAAAGAATGAGTTCACATTGTTAGTCAATATTACATCCAACTTATTTTATAAAACGCTGCACTTACAGGGAAGTTGCACATACCATGAATGACCTCAAGGTGCTGTAACTAATTTGTTTTTCTGTGCCAAGCATCAAGGACACCAGAAGGGAGGCATCTGTCCAGAACAGGCCTGAAATCCAAATAACGATAGTAGAAGGTGCTATTGGACAGGATGATAACTGAGGAAGCACATGTTGTCATGAGATGGCTCTCAGAAGAGGTTGCAATGGATGGCAGTGGGGAATAGCAATAAAATGATTCATTTTGCCCTCTTACCATGAAACTGCACTTTCCATGGGGAGGCGAGGCTTAGAACAAGAAAAGCGTCTTTTACCTGACTGAATGGTGGCAAGAGTAATAGTGAGGTAGACATTGAGCACAGCCTGTCACTGCAAATGCAACAGCATGTAACGATCACTCCACACAAGTGTAGCCATGTAAGGCTTTTTTCAAGACGTAAAGACTCAACAAGACTGTCTTGTTGAATTTAAAAAAAAAAAAAGAAAGGAAAAAATATTGTCTTTACAATACTTTCACTCAAGTCACAATGTCTAATGCCAATACAACTTTGATTTGTTATAAAGATTCAGTTTTACAGTTCACATCCAAAACTATCAGTCTTGCATCAGAGTTTGATGCACATGCACCAGATATCATTCACCACATGTCATTTGCAATGACAACCACAAAAAAATATATATTTGTAATACCACATTGAAGTGATAGTGTTGTTTGAGGCAGAATATGGATCAGAATGGAAGAAATAGTAATTATATATGGTAAGACTTAGCCCCAGAGGACAGGGAAGACATTCTCATGTGAAAAGCTCGAAGAAAAGATTGATTTTTGCCACTAAATAAAGCATGCCTGCCAAGAAACTCAACCCCACTCCTGCAGTAACATGCACAACAAAAATGAGAAGTATTAAACTTTGAGGAGTCATGGCAGAAATGTTAAAGATTCATGTAACTGTCTGGAATGTTCTTAAACATACATTGATATAAGCCACTGTTGTCATGAAAAGTTTTTTACTTTTAAAACTATATTTGAAATTCCAGTTCTCGTTGTGGTTATTCACATTCTAGGGACAAGGGACGTCTTTCTCTGCAGACTTTCAGTACTGGGCTCAACAGCTTTCCATGACAACAGTCAGATCAAAAAGCCAAAAAAAAATCAGATATGTCACAAGTCAAACCTTAAAATCAGAAGCGATTATTTGATTTTTGTATTAACAGCCCTGATCAAATTAGATACAAGTCACATGAACTGAAAAAAAACCTGGATACAGGTCTCCTCAGGCAGGTGAACGGATCACTATCAGCTGCGTTTGCACAAGTCAATGATTGACTCAGTGATTTAAGCCAGGTGTGCTAGAGTAGGGAATCATCTAAAACAGTGGTCTTCAACCCTGGTCCTCAGAGGCCCACTGTTCTGCATGTTTTAGATGTCTCCTTGCATCTGTACACCTAATTCAAATTAATGGTTGTCATTAAGGTCTGCACAACTTGACGACACAGTCATTTCTTTCAGGGTGTGCTGGAGCAGGGAAACATCTAAAACATGCAGAACAGTGGGCCTCTGAGTACCAGGGTTGAAGACCACAGATCTGAAACACTGCATAAAAGGGTGCAACACAGTGATTTTTTATGCCAAATAAAATAAATACATGTAAATAATAACTTACTACTGCCTGTGAGGTATTGTTGCACTTTGAATGGGTTTCAATCAGACCCAGATTAATTTTGGAGTCAGTACCTAGAAGCAACTTTCATACAAAGATTAGTCAGTGGCAAAATTTATCGTTTATAAATCCTTAGATCAGCACAGCTTTTTTAGCCACACCAGTAGCATTTTTTTATGAGGTCAGTATCATTTCAGTTGTGCTAAACTAAACTCTAATGAACTTTTCTACCACCAGAATGGCCCTCAGAGGAAACTTATTTGTGATATGGAATGTATGACTTTATAGACTATGTTAGGTAAGTACCTAACTTTGTATTCCCAATCAGGCGCAATACTTTTGATCTATTTCATTAATATGTAATTTATTTCATTTTATTAAAAAAAGTACTACTATTTGTGTTTTTTATTGGAAATAAGTCTAGGGGCATGTGTGTCGGATGTAATTGCCTGGCCTGGGTCATCTCACAGTCTGAGACTCCACATCTAAAAGTAGAGCGCAGTGAGACTGCTTCCAACTCAGCGGTAACATATACTGACCCATATGAGCCCACATCACATTGTTCATTAAACAGAATGACATCAGTGCCTTTGGATATTAGTTTCAGAACTAAAAATTTGAACTGACCACAGCCAAAGTTCATTAACTATATGTATATGAGAGTTTCTTACTGTGGTGGAAGAACAAAGATCTTTTCCTTGTAAAAGTAATATGTGAACTGTTTAATAAAAACAAATACTGAGAATCACAAGGAGATGCTCTTCCCGAAAATTAGTAGTTGATTCAAGTGTTTGTTTGTTTTTTATATTGGTAGCATTTCTGGAGGTTCAAAGATGGGGGTAACTAATGGCTCATCAATAAGTACAGCTTCTGCTGGTTTTCAGACATGCATGTTTTCAGCATTTCCAGTAAATAACTTCCTCTAATCCTTCCTGTCACACTAAACCAGAATCAGACTTCGAAGTGGAAGTGGATAATACAACAAACCGTGACAACATAGTCTACAGCTAGACTTCTCTGCTCAGGGAATACTATGACGTTTACCTGCCATTGTGAAACTTCATGGATTATGCAGTCTTTCAGCTTCTTACTATTTCTGTTTTTCAGCTGTGGTGTAGATCTGGGAAGTGCAGTAAAATGTTTGCACTAAAATGCGCATGCATCCTGGTTGATGGTTCACTTCTAAGCTTCAACATCATCGTCCAGCGTTTTAAAGATCCAGTAGCGTACTGGGCCTTGTTGATAAAAAGGTCCTATGGACGTACATAAAAATCCAAGTACAATCACATTTCCCTTGCTGGCTGAGAAGAAAAAAAAAAACTACATTTCCTGAGCCAGCTTTTATCAAAGTGGGTACTTCTTGCAAAGTGAGTGCTGGGTACCAAGCAAAGTGCTTGGGGTTACTGCAGTATATCTCCTGTTATAAGATGATAACACATCATAATATCACTTTATATGTCATCTCTGCCATTTCTGTTTGAGCTTTGTGTATCTTATCACGTTTTTCTTGAGGTTTTACTTGTTTTGTTGTTTTTTTTTGCTTTGACCTTGTTTGTACTTTCTGTTTTATGTTGAATGTCTATTTCTTGGTTTCTCTAGTAAGAGTATGACTTCCCTTGTGGTTTGTTTGGAGTATTTATTGTCTTATCTTTCCCTTCTTACCAGCTAGTCCTTCTGTTTTTATGCAGTCTGTTTTCCTGTATGTCTCACTACTCAATTGTCAACAGTTGTTATTTGTGGTTTTCTTTGTTTTCCAGTGGAGGCATTTCGCATTTATTTTTGGATTCCTGCCTATGTCGTGTTTTTTGTTATAATAAAGGGCTCTGACAGTACTCCCGCCACATCACACTCCCTTGCATTTAAGTCCTTTATACTCTTTATGACAGTATATAATTTATAAAACATAGAAAAGCTTAATATGGCAGTTTTAACGTATGCAAGCTTGTTTTCATTATCGCTAACATGGCCTGACAGCTGAAGTTAAATCAAAATCATGATGTAAAAGATCATACAAACAGCATGATGTTAAAAGCAGACTGTTGAAATAGTTCCTAAGAATGTTTGCGTTATGTATAATAATTGGTAGCTGTTTTCTCTCTGCTCTTTTAGTTAAAGCAGATTGCTGGCAACAAAACACCAGAAACAATGTACCATTTATTTACTAATTAAGTCTGTCTCTGCATCATGCACAATTATTGTGGGTAGGTATTTTCTGAATCATGCAAAGGGGGAGAGGGGGACCTCATTGCATATTTTCACATACCGATGCAAACTAAATGGTTCTAAAATGATCACACACTTGAAACAATGAATGCCATTGTCTATTATGTATCACCGATTAAGCTTTCTATTGTGTTTTTGTTTTTGTTTGTTTTTTAATCCATATTCAATCAATGAGTCAGCCTGACCAAAATCCACCTGACCGAAAATAATCGAAAAATAATAGTTAATTAATTAATTTAATTAAGAATGAAGAGTGTGGATAAAATCCTTCCAGTTGTCATATGAACAGATAAATAGAGCTGTTTTCAGATGAGATGAGAGAGTTGTGGTAACAAACTGCTCAGGACAGAGTTTAAAAAGCTAATGGGCGACTCATCAAGGCAGCACGTCGATGGACTCAGACTGCAGATGTTTTCTTTGACTGTTTTGTCACTGACAGGTATGATATGTGTCTAGCTGGCTGCAGAGTAGTTATTTTTGTTGTGGAAATTATTGCATTTTTAATACCTTGAACTTTATCATTATAGAATATTGCAAACTCATTATACTTAGATGTTGAAATGAGTTCTATGGGCAGTGAAACTGGAGGGTTTATTAATCTGTTTACTGTAGCAAACAGGATACAAGAGTTGTTACTGCAGTTTTTGATTATTTCAGAAAAATAACCTCCTTGTTCTACACAAAGTCTGGTTGAACAAATATAATCTTTCTTTGTAAATCTCATAATGAACCTGGAGCTTTGACTTGCGCCATTTCCTTTTGGCTCTCCGGCACTCCCATTTCTGTGCCCTGACCGAGTCTTATTTTTTCCATGGCATCTTTTGCCTACTTTAAGCCATTCTAACCTTGATAGGGGCAATGGCTTCCAAAACTTTTAAAACACTCAATGTGTAAGAGTGCAACAAAAAGCAACATCCACATTTGAAGAAACAACTCTCTTTAAAATAAGCACATCCAGAATGTGCCCCCTGCATAGTAAATATTGAGAGACTGATAATCACATACCTTTTGAAAGCACCCTCCCTTTATATATATATATATATATATATATATATATATATATATATATATATATATATATATGACCTCCTGCTATTGCTATTATCATTATCAACTGCTGAACTCATTTGTGCCAAAAGTTTTTGTTTTATTTGTTAATCCAACGTCCTGCACTATACTTCAAAAGTCCACACAGCAGTAAATGTACGTAGGGGGTTAGAGATTGGTCAAAAGTGTGAGAATGAACAAGCATGCTCATTTGTGTCTTTGTGGGGTGGACCCCATCTGACACCTATTATCATCTGAGATAAGCTCCAGCCCCCTGGAACTGTATGCAACAAAATTAGACATAGAGAAAGGATGGAAGGATGGATGGATGCTCAGTGCCAATGCATTCAATAGCTGTTAAGAATTTTCACCCTGAGCAAAATGATTAGATAGATCAAAAGTCAGTGCTGCTGATGTGGATGAAAACATTCACTTTGCACAAAATAACCCTTTGTACAATACTCTATAATGCCCTGAGGGTAGGTTAGACATGTTTCTCTATTTCAGAATCAAAATCATTGCAAACACTGATATAAGGCAATTACATATTTAGCTGACAGAGTACAAAAATGTAAAATTGATCATGTACTGTTTAGGGAATTAGATTCACTATTCAATAAATTCCACAGAGCTACTTTGTTTAGATGCTATTTACTTATTCCCAAGTGCAGATGGGAAACATAATAATTATGCATCCATCCTAGTTTTGAAACATACTAATCAATTTTGAGTGTGTTGCTTATTTTCAGTGCCTCCTGCAATTTTAAGACTTTCACATAAGCCGCTACACCATTCCCCTGACCTTCAAGTTCACAGCCACACCTTTACTCAGTGTACTCTCTGAAGGCTTTTTGTTTTTTGATTGATTGTTCAGATTTTTTTCTCACCACCCGTCAAACATATGTATTTCATAACCTCTGCAAACATGAAAAATATTTGTAATAACACTAAAAGATATAACTGTGGAAAATATATTCTTCCAAAAAAACAAACAGTAAAGCCTCCAGCCCTCTCTTTCGCCCAATTGAGAAGAATAGCAATGCACAAAAAGTGAAGCAGGGGAGAGCAAAATCAAAGCTGTACTCAACTTGACAGCCCCTCACTATCGCTTGTGCTGAATTATGTGTCTGTTTTAATAGGTGCACAGCTTCGGTGGATGTCAAGGAAATCTCGGTGTTGTTTATTGTGACGATAATGGGAAAGGACTGCAGATGGAGAAGGAAAAAAAATCATAATTTTATGTACCGTATAGTTACTGGCTATGAGCATTAATATAAATGTTGGTGACCTCATTTAGAGAAAGTTTTCAGAAGATATCATCCGCTACTCTATGAGCTAGAGCTTCTAATGATCAGTGGAAGTGTTGAGAAGACTTTTATGCTTTGTTAATAGACATTAGAGAAAGATAGGCTGTCCTGGAAGTCCTCACTTGAACCACCGCCAGGAACAGCCAAGCCCAGGAGTTTGGTTTAACACACTATACTAATATAATGTTCAGTCTTGGCTCCCCCTTAGAAACCTCACTTATTTTCTTAAGTGGTGGCATCTTATTTAGTGCCACAGCTCTTAAATAGCATTGTCTGTGGGAGTGTTTGTTTTTTTCTTCTTTTTTGTCTTGTCTCATAAATCACTGTCTAGCAAGATCATATGAGAAAACCTTCAAGCTCAGGTTCATTCCAGTTCATGTCCAGGAGCCGGTACACACATTTATTATAAATGTCCTCATTTGTTTTGACTCAGTTCATAAATATGCATTCAAAAAGTAAATGTATTAAATTAATGATTGTACCTGCGCATACTTGTGCACATGATAGTCCACAATAAGAACAATACTGGCAGACTGGCGGTAGTTCACCTTTTTAAGTTGGAGGACTGAAGGGCAGGCTTCATTTACAGGGGAATCACACTTTCAGCCTTTTAAAGTCTATGCAGGCGTGCTGAAGAAGAAAGTCCAGTTAATAGTTGAGTCTCTGATTCAGGACAAACAACGCAGGGTCCCCAGTGGCCATGGAACCCTGAACCAGCTCTCTACCCTTATTAGGGGGCATAGGAGTTTGCCCAACTGGTCTACATGGGCTTTGTGGACTTGGATAAGGCATTTGACCATGTCCCCTGGGGTATTCTATGTATGGTCCATCGGTACAAGCCATTCTATTTATGAAGAAATGGAGCAACAGTTGCCTCTGCATTGCCAGGAGTAAGTCATAGTTGAACTGCAGTCATCGATTAGGTTTGTAACTTTTTTGGACAGAATTTCTTGGCACAACCGGGAGGGCAAAGAGAGTCCAATTTGGCAGTTTCAGGATTCAATCTCTGCTTTTTTCAAATCATGCGGTCATGCGGTGTCATGTAGCTGTTAACTTCATCTCTCACTGGCACAGTGTAAAGCTGACTGGGAAGCAGCAGGGATGATAATCAGCAAGTCCAGTCATAAGCGCCAAAGATTGCCCCCTCTGGCTTTGGGATGAGGTTCTGGCTCAAGTCCTGGAGTCCCAAAATCTCTGGGTTCTTGTTCAAAGGAATGAAACAGGAGACTGACATGCAGATCAGTGTAGTGTCTGCATCAGTGCAGACTCTGTACCTGTCAAGAGGCAGAGCTCTCTGTTTATCAGTATGATAAGTTATATGAGAGTTATATCAGAGCAGAGTCAGAGCTCTTCAACATCAAGAGGAGCCAGCTGAGGTAGTTTTGGAATCTGGGTAAGATGCCTCCTTGAAGAGGTATTTTGGGCATGTCCAAGAGGGCAGAGGCCAGGCCTGGGAATGCCATGGTACTGCCCCAGATGAGCTGGAGGAGGTTGCTGGAGAGAAGGAGGTTTAGGCCTTTCTGTTTAGGCTGCTGCTCATGTGAACCAAACCTGGATAACCAGAAGTGGATGGATGGATGGATGGATAAAGAGATAAACAAGATGACTGGATTTTTTTGTTTTTACGTTATATGGTGCATCTGTGGAAGTACTAATCAGTGGCAATGTAATAATCCAGTGAAAGTCACAGACAAATTATCATAATCATGTTGGTATTTTTCAGTAAATAGACAAGCTGCATCTTACCGTTAAGATTTCGTTGGATGCTTTACATTAATTCAAAGATACAGAGGGATTGGCAGATGAATTCATTGAATGACTGGTAGAATATTAGTTGAGAACTATTCCTAATCTCTTCTCGGGTTTGAAGACACCTTTTCTTTCTTAAAACATTTGACACACTGCTTTATTTTCTACAATTTTTTGTGTTTTTCAAAACACAAACACTTTATAAAGTAGGGATTAACTGAACGATGAAAACAAATCCTCACAAAGATGCTATTGAACCCTGGAGGAAAATATCTTAAGTCTTTTTTTTTTAATCATCAGCTACTAACTTAAGACTTTCATTCAAGAATACAAAATGTCTTGTGTCTATTTATACCATCAAATTACTGACTATAATTAGCTTGACTGCATTTTCTGTGTGACACCACTTGTACCACAGAGAAAAGCTTTACAGCTGACTTGACAGCTCGGTATGCACAAGTGATTCTGACTCCCACTAACCAGTGGGAGGGTCAAAGGTTGCAGAACCACTTCCACAGATGTTGTTTCCTTTTCTGTGTGTAACTGGATATCTACTTGTACCACAGAAAATCAGAATGTTGGACATGTATTTACAAAATAAATGATTTTGCTTTTACAACTCTGTTGAATTATTCATGTATTCATCCATTTGTTTTGGTAGATAGGCATAAAAGTGAAGTGATTGCTGTGTCTGAGCTGCTGAAGAACATTTACATCGTGATCAATAGATGGCAGTCTCGATCTTTTACCGTTTTTTGCAAGGTCATCTGTTTTTTGGAAAGAAATTTAAAAAAAAACACTGTAGCTCAAAACATTGATTCTGTAATTGATTTATTAATTCTGATATATTTTGTTTAATCCTGTGTCATATAAGATATGCTTCAGATTTTACTTGACATCTGTGTTAACCTAAAAAAGTATTAATTTAGTGGAAATGATATTGCACTGCTGGGTCATGTTGGTTTGCACTGCTTCGACTTTTTTGCCACTAGACCTAGTTTCTTGCATTTTAACTCTCTTTGCTTGGCTGATGAGGGCCTTATTTATCACCACTAGATTTGATTGATGCAACAGCGCCCTCTACAGCACGGTCTCCAAAGTCCTGCAGCACGTCCACCAGCAATCCGACTGACCACGAGCTCCCAGTCGTGCCCTATTACATTACTCACTCCAAGATGCTTGGTGGCTTTACTTGCAGCAACGCATGGAAATCCATCTTCTTCACTTTACCTTAAAAGCTGTGGCCTTTAAAATATGTGGCACACCTTCCTTCACTGTTGTGTCAGACTCTAGGACATTACTGCAAAGATATAAAAAAATCTCTAACCGTCCACATTTAACTTAACTGTGAAACAGGGATAACTTAAGTCTGATATCTTGGTTGATTTGCTCAGAAATTTCTTGTGAATATATCACTAGATATTTTTTTTTTAAACAGACTTGTTCTTTTGTCTTTTCAATTGGCAACTGATAAATAGTCCTTAAAAATTGTTCCAAAGTAGAGACAAAACTTTAAGACAAAAACGAAACCATTTGCCTATTATGTTTTTTTTTGGACAACAATTCATTCTCCATAAGAGGAAAGTGCTGACTGTGACATCAAGATTTATTTTCAATTCCCCTATGAGCATGTAAAATCTAATGTGAAAGGTTTTCTTGAGCCCAAAAGCTTTCTTGCTAAATTAAAGGCATCTTTAAACACTTCTATATATTCATTGTGAACGTAAGATTAACCAAAAGAGTCTTATCCAGCCCAGGAGTAGGCCAACATGGTCTTGGACTGCTGCTGTCCTGCATTGTTTTACACGTTTCCCTGTTTCAACACACCTCATACAAATGGTTCAACAGATTTGTGCAGAGCATGATAACAAGCTGATGATGAACCATAATTTGAATCAGGTGTGTTGATGCAGGAAAAACTTCTAAAACTTTCAGGACAGCGACGCTCAAAAACCCGGATTGCCTACCCCTGATGTAGTCCTAATCCTAATCCTAATCCTAGTCAAAGGCAGTGCGTAACTTTCTTTTGCCTTTTAGTAGCAAAAATAAGCACTTTACGGCTATTCCCTTCTTAGTATGTAATCCAGTTGTCTCTGCGTATAACATTTTTGGTCAATATTGGACTGGAACTTCTATCTTATTCCTCACATTATTAATTAGATTTGCTTTTTTTTTTAAGGTATAGTAAAAGCAGTGCAATAGCATTCCAGTAAATAATCTTCATATCCAGTAGACATTGCACAATTTCAGATAATGATATAAGACTTAGTTGGACATCAATGCAGTCCAAAAAAGACCCCAAAAAAACTGTTTACCCATAAACTCCCCGAACCGTGGCTGTGCATAATGGACGGCCGGGCGTCTTGGAGCCAGCTTAGCCATTAGCCTGGGCTAATGCATGCAGCAATCCCTGCCATGCGCTGTCTATCACTCCAACCCGTATCTAGTTTCACAGGAAAGCCACCTCATTTCTTTGTCCTTGGGGCAACTCTCGTTCCAAAACAATGACCCCTGAGAAACCGACTCACGGAGGAGGTGCTGCTGAGTTTGGAACGGAGGATGTGCTTTTTCTCCATCATAATGTTGGGTGGTGTGGTGGGTAAGTAACAGAGGTTACAGAGTAAAATAAAGAGCCAAATATTGGACTTTTCCATGGATTTTACAAACTGCTTGAACAAGTAGTTACTGCAAACTATGAAGTGCAGAACTCTGTATCATATTTGAGTTTCTTTTTTTAAAATATTAAGAGAATATTGGCTCAATCAGTAGGGTGAAATAGTGGTTGACCCTGTCAGTGTTCTTGGGTTTCACAGCTTTTCCATGTTAAATGGACCGGCGCATTAGGGGCCAGAGAGGAGAGCTGCAGAGTGCTCTTAAAAGGTGAGTGGAGGAAAAACAACCAAAGACAGCCTGCCTATTTTTCTCATCTGCTGCCCGGCTGTGGAGGAACAGTGACATGAACCAAACGTATAGAAGTCCTGCATATCGGGTTGCAGCCATTAAATGAAACAACCATGCTGCTGGAGGGAGGGGGGAACGCACATGGAGGGAACGGTGACGGACACATGGCAGAGGCTAAAAGCCTTCCCTTCCCCTGCTTTGTTACAACCAGACACGATTTACCAGCATGGACTAAAAAATAAAAAAATGTAGCGCACATGTGCAAAACAAAGACTCGGTGCAGTGAGGAATTTCTATTGTGAATAATAAACTGCATCATGATCATTTTAAGTCACTTGTTTAACATCCCAGTAAATTAAAAAAAAATGTTTTTTTAATTCTTTATAAAATGATGAGCTTTGACAAATTACATAAACCAGTGGATTTATTTTTCCTGGTGATTTGTCACAAAACAAAAATGAATAAAAAAAGTTTCAAGACACTTTCACTGACTGCTATGAAACTGTGCTGCAATATTAAACCTCCTTTTGTTTCTAAAGAAAATGCAATAAAAATAATGAGGAAATTGCATTTAAAAAGAATATTTAACAGATACTCATACTTTACATCACTGTAAGTAAATGATTGTCAATATATTTTATATATCCATTGTTGATCCATTTCATTAAGCGTCACCGTCATCGTCACCAGCTTAAAAATCAAATATATTGCTCAGTTGTTTTTGCTTTTTGAAAAACTTGAGAAAAATATTATGTAGGCCATCGCTTTAAGAGGGCGACAATATTTGAATTCTAGTAGCATCTTGCTCTAATTCAGTATCTAAAAACTGACGCATGCTGGGGGATTTGTTCTGAACTGATGGTGCTACCTTTCACGTTCTTCATCTAACTTCTCTGTATTTTGAAGTGGCCACGTTTACTATTTTGAGTCAACTCAACTCAACTCAACTTTATTTATGAAGCACTTTAAACAAAACAAGGTTCACCAAAGTGCTGAGAACTGATACAATTTTTAAACAGAGCATTCATATAGTTTGTTTTTAGGGAAATCATTTGTATTATGATCATTGTTTACTTATTATACCTTTTTTTTTTTTTCAAGTTGATCTCCTAAAGAATAATGATGGTGAACAAATAAAAATATATTAGTTAATTGAAAGCTTGAAGTCCAAAACCTTGCTCGGAGTCCTCAGAACTTTTTGTTTCCGTTTTTGCCTCCTTCTTTCCCAGAAACCCTCATTTCTCTCACTTCCACAATAACGAGGGTGACTCATCACATTGAGGCAAATATGCCAGTGGTGCACGCTACCAGCAGGGTTTGTAAATTCCACACCTGTCCCATCATCCTCCTCTCTCCCTCCGCCTCCTCATTTGTGCCTTCTCTCTTTTCACACATGCTCCACTTCACATTTGTGCACACACACCTCGCAGTGAGAGGCTTCAGAAGAAGGAAGGAGCGCGGTCTTGCTAAAAACATACAACTGCAAGCAGACAAAGGGGCAAAGAGTAACCAAGGCTTTGCAAACGCAGAGGGCCTCTCTCTGTCTCAACGCCGCGCTTTGGTTTTTTTCAGGTAAGTTTAGATTCAGGTTTTTAACAGGTGCTTTCATGACCAACTCAGTGAAGTTAATGTTTTAGTTCATTCTGGTAATGTGTTGAAATCATTTACTTCAGTTATTCTTATTTAGGTTTTTTTTTCTTGATAAATATGTTGCTGTCGAAATACAAAGTGCTCTTGATTGTACTGCTACATCCTTCTCTTCCAGACACTTTTTTCCATAACAACTCCTAAATGCTCTCCTTGGTTCGCCCTTCTTTACGAAACTAGTACCCAGAGCAGAGCAAGTCTGGGGTGGCTGAACAAAATCATGTGTGAAGGTGATAGCAGATGCTTTGTTTTCCTGCTTGTTTAAGCCCAAGATGGATCACTTTTTCTCCACCTGAGAGAAGGAGGAGGCGGGATGACAAAAGCTGCGGCTGCCTTTTCTTCTCCTGAAGCAGGGTGAAAAATGACATAGTGGCATTCATGCTCAGGTAACCTTACTCAGATACTGATACCATTGAAACTAAACTATTGGGTTGTGTTTAGAAGATCTGTGAGAAAGTGAAAAGCATGTCAGTTTAAAGGCACTGATGATAATGATTACTTTCTTTAGAAAGCCATTTGCTGATTTTCTTTATTTTTTTTGTCAGTACTTCTATTCAGTAACATGCTTATTAACTGACAAACCCAGTATAACAGCAGATTAAAGAGACAACACATAATCATGTGATCCTTGCAATCAAATCCTCCAGTTTCAGGAAGCAGAAATAAGTGAATTATAGGGCATCAACACAGAAATAATGCTTCTCCCTGCACAAATTTATTGTAAAGCTCAGCATCGAGGCAGCACAAAAAATGAGAGCAAGTTGTTTTTCCACTGAGGGGTGATGTTATGACACCACTGTTTTGTCAGGGTAATAGTTTATTCTGAAAAATGAGCTCATGTCCTGAGGCTCAGACAAACTATATGAGCACTAACGATGAAGAAAAGACTTCATTCAGCTGGGAAATGGGTGAAAAACATTCATTGTGCAAAGAAAGAAGGCATCTGCATCTAAGGTCTATATAATAACTTTTGGTTTATGATAAATTAACTTTAGCAAATGTTCTGCCAGAGTTTTCTCTCTCATTTGTTTTTCTTAAGCTTAAACACAAATACTGTGTAAAATCTAGTTGTACTCCTAAGTTTATTACTTTGCAAATGTATTAGACTAACTTTCCCATGTGTATTATGTAATCATCAATAATATGGTTCCCATTTTTCTATCTAAATATGTTTCTGATGAAGGACTTGATGAGGCGTATCTGTACAACGACATAATCCTACTTACTTAAAAGACTAAATACCTGCCCCATCACTTCCTTCAAGGAGCAGTTTAAGAGTGTTTCACTCACGATGATGCAACTCACAAGAGCTATTCACTTATTACATTCAAAATTAAACTAACTCTTTGGCCAACCGCTCAGCTTGTGTCACATTAGTGAACGGAGTGATTTATGAGATTCTAACGGTTACGTTTTATGAGATGATTTCAACTCTGCAGCGAGCCGGGACTTCTCATTTGGATAAATCACAGCATGAAAGCAGCAGACCTTAATACAGGACTGCGCGTGATTACATCATCAACCTTATCCATGAATTCTGATTAAAAAAAAAAATTCTCATGAATTGCATAATGAAGTGTTTTTCTTACAGTGACACGTGGTGCTCAGATTTGCTGCTGGAACTGCCTCTCTGAGAGTGCTTTTCTTAAGACGCAGAACTTAGTTCATTAGTGAGCATTGATCCAAATGGGAGTTGTTCACAGTGGCTAAGTTCAGTGTCTGACATGAAAGAATTAGCTCCTGCATACCTGAGAGTCCTGGCTGTCCATAAACCAAGAGCTGTGGGCAGAGGGCTCCGTGGGATAGAAGAACACCTGTACTAATAAAACAAAAAAACGTGGAATGTTGTAAACGCCTTTGCATGTCTAGACAAACTATACTGAAGTCAGCTTCTTCTGATTTATTGTTGCTTTATAAAGTGGAAAAAAAGAAGAAAAAACTTTGTTTTGTCTTGTTTATAAGACATTATCATTTAAATATGCAATAATACTACAAGAGAAAACGTTTTAGTAACTAAAAACGTTATTTTTGTGTCATAACACCACATTCTTTGCAATGCATAACTTTAAAGAAATAACCTCAGCTCGTTAGAATTTGTGCTTTCAATCATTTTGGGGAGCGTGACAGGAGGAATTTGACCAGGTTGTGTACTCGTGTGCCTACTGAACTGGATTCAGTGTATCTTTGCAGAACTGGCTCAGTCCAGCAGGAACAAGTGTGGCACCTAAACAGACGTCCTCAGCACTGAGAAGACCGTCATCAAAGTCATCGAAGCAATCAGAACTAATGCACCAGAAGTAACCCCATATATGTTTACCACTCAACTATGTTGTAAAGTGTGATGATATAAAAAGCATAATACCGTGTTCAGTCCTCTCTGCTTTTGCCCTGATTTGTCCTCGTGTGTGGGTGAATCTGGCCACCTCTGCAGGAAGGCGCGATCAGCAGCAGCTGATTTGTGCAGAGTAACACTTTACATCACACACCCTCTCTTCTCTTCATCCGTCATGCTATAATAAGCTGTCAGTATGTCTGCAGGCATCCTCGCTAAATTGGGATACAACGGCTCAACACCTCTGCAGTCATTATATACCTAAATGGACAGGCCCTGCATTAGCATAAGAACTGATCATCGTAAGACATGCTATCGATTTTTGATAACCTGAGTTGCCAAGGTGCAGTGTGGACAATTACCTCTCACCTTGGATCATCTTCCTGTGGACTCAGTAAAAAAAATCTGCAGATATGCAAAAATAAAGACAGCCTTCTTTAATTGGGGGGGGGGGGGCACAGCATTATGCTGTTGTGCACATCCTTGCGGGACCTGAGCGTGAAAGAGCATTACTGACTTCACTTTTGCTTATTGGTGGTGTAGTTTATACCATTAACTGAAGTTTTGCAGCACCCATGTTCCAGTAATTTATCTTTACATCTAAAAGTCCGCAAAGTCCGATCATATGTTGTCTGCATGAACGCCATGCAGACAGCCATCTGCATTTTGCCTCCCCACTGGAGCCTCACAGGTAAAGTCCAACCTTTATTATTTCACTTGTAAGCTAAATGAAGACACCTCTATGGTGCACAGAGGAACAAACTTTTGCTTTATGTGTTGATTTTCAGTATAATTTATTTCTTCACTATATATGAACTTTGTTTTTTTATGCTGTGTTCATTAGAAAGAAGCTTGGCTTCCACTAATAATGAACGTGTATGTTCATAGTGAGGGGACGTAACATCAACAAGTTGATTACTGACTGTCACATGCAGATTCTCGGGTCCTAATGAGTTGCATTATTTCTAAGACCTTTGCACAAAAAGGATTATTTACAAATACTTTGTCAGAATTTGGTTACACAAGGCTTAAGCAGCTCTACAGGACAAGCTACTTGAATTAACTAATTGTTATTATGCCTTGCACCATACAACTCTTATATGACTATATTTTCATATAAACCCACTGGTTTTACTCTATTTTCCCAGATTGTAATTTAAAATACCATTTGGCATGTTGCTCAAAGACAAATTATTTAATTATACATTTTATACTATACAGTTTATGTATTTATTGTTTAAAATTTGAACACACATTATGTTTCAATAAACAAGAGTACCTTTTTTTGCTTATTGTGAAGAATTGAGAAAGCTTTCTGGATGGAAGGTGAAATGTTTTCAACAGCCAAGAAAAGGAGGTCCAGTTGCCTTGAGTCAAGCCTTTAAGAATTACCACCACCTGGATAACTGAATCTACAGCAGCATAAATAACAACAGAAATTGATATTAAATCAGGTCTCACTTAAAAAAAATCTAATTATAGTATTTTTATTCTCATGCACAGTAACAGAAGTGAACTGTTTCTTCACGAAATACACTTAAAATGTAAAACTCTTATGTAGGCAGAGTGTCAAGATTGTACTCTAAAATGTTTTCCAACTTACATACAGATCCTGTGTGTAGTATTCACTCTTAAAATAGATAATAAAAATGTGAAAACCAAGTTATTTTACCTGCTTGTGTGGAATTAAGTGTTGCTGTTGGTGTTTAGTCAGAATAGTTCAAATCTGCTATTCTGATAAGTAACAAGCCTAATTTATAGTATATAATTTCTGTTTATAACAGTTTGTTGATGAGGCGTGAAATTGCTGTAGTACCTCAACATGCCACAAGGACGCGCAATAACCCCACACCTCACCTGATGCAACAAAGTAGGGCAATTAAACTGTGGTTCAGTCTATTAACGTCTTCTCACTTCGTTGTGTCGCTTCTGGCGGGTTGTTTTGTCGTTTTTACTCGGTTTTAAGTCTCTTTTTGGCTTAAAACGTTTCATTTTCGAGTGAAGGGGAATCCACCCGTTTAGTTTCACATCGTCGACGGGTATGTTGTGTGCGAGTGTGTGTGTGTGTGTGTGCGTGTGTTTGAATGTGTAGAAAAATGTAGGAAGTAACGATAACATAACTTTGGGACCAGGACAACGAGGAGACGTCAATCCTCCTTTTCTTCGGACAAACGGTGATTTATAAGACGTAAAACAGATTTTCGGGTCAAGTCGCTGTGGGCAATTTTGTTCTATTTTGGAAACTCAGGTGAGGAAACTTTTTCTTTTTTTTCTCTTTGTTTTCCTGAAATCGTGGATTTAACTCACGTCAAATAGTGCGGCTCGGCGGTCTTCATTGCCTTTACTCTGTAAGCGGGTTTTCTACCTTTTTTTTTTTCTTTTTAAATAAAAACCAAATGAGCCGCTTTCCTCCAGCGGTGAGTCTTGATTTGACATTTTTCCCTGCTTGACACCTGTTACTGTTAGTCCACCTGAATGGAGAAATGTTCGGGATCGTTTATGTCAGGATAAAGGTAAATGTGGCTGCCATTTTGATACTGTAAGTGGAGGTTAGGCAAGTCTGTTCATGTCTTTTCATGCATTTCTTGTGCATAATTACCCAACTTTAAACTGTGGCTTGGTGTAATTGTGTGTGATATTTACAGTGGACTGTGGGCGTTGAGTTATGCTGAAACCTGCCTATGAATATCAGGATGAGCACTACAGATGGACCTCGGACCCCTGAACAGATTGAAGAGGCCCGTGTTGTTCAGATCTACTACAGATCATCACAGGAAACATCCGCCTACTGTCCGCTGCAGGTCAGCTCCAGGGACACAGCCAAGACTGTCATCAACAACGCCTTGGCCACACTGGACTTGGACCCCAGTCTGATATACAGCTTGCTGGAGGTCAGGGAGACTGGAAAGGAGGTGACACTGCTGAAAGATGAGACCCGGCTTTTTGAAAGAGTTCTTCTGTGGCCCCCAGAGACGCAAAGGTGGCATCCTAAGAGCCACGGATACTACTTGATACTGCAGCAGATGAGCAATACTGGAGCAAAGCATGTAGGAACCACTAAAGAGGTCTATGATGACCTCTGCAACCTCCCCATTGTGACTGAGAAGTATATCCTGGAAACGTTACGACAGCGCTTCTTTGAGCGCAAAATCTACACCTACATCGGCAATATCCTCATTGCCATCAATCCCAATCAGTTCCTGCCTGTTTACTACAACCCCAAGTATGTCAAGATGTATGAGAAACAGCCACTGGGCAAACTGAGCCCCCATATATTTGCAGTAGCCGATGCCTCCTTCCGGGCCATGCTGAGCAGACAGGTTAACCAGTGCATAGTGATATCTGGTGAGAGCGGCTCGGGAAAGACTGAAAGCAGCAGATATCTCATTCACTGCCTGACTGCTCTCAGTCAGAAGATATACTCCAGTGGGCTGGAACGGACTATCCTTGGGGCCGGACCAGTGTTAGAGGTAGGTTGCTATGACATGATGCCAGCCACCTGCTGAAAGCTCTGACATTAAAACCTCTGCTGATGCGTTCTGACATCTGCATGCAGTTATTCTCCTCAGATTAGAACCATTTTAAAAGACTTGGATTAAATTTTAAAAAAAAGAGCGAGAAAAGAAAGACACATTAGTTTGACAAGTCTCAAACTGACAGCTGTAGAGATTAGTTATACAGTATTACAAAAAGCAACGTGTCATAAAGGCTAGAATTATAGAATGTGTCACCTTTAGGTATAGGTATTCTGATATGAATGTTTACATGTGTAAGTAGTTTCTACTATATGATGGTTATAATATGAACTAATACCTAATCTAGAAAACATATGACCTGTTTTGTTTCATGGGAAATAATCGCTGGTAACAGCTGACCTAGACCTTATCACACGACTTGTTGTGAGCAGAACATAATTTATGCAATCCTTTCTTTTGGAGGTATTTTCCAATTTCTCACACATGTACCAGAAACCACAAATAATGCAAATATTTTAAGTTTCTGGGGGATTTTTTTTTTTTTTTTTTTTGCCACTACTCTGCTGGTTTAAAGAAATATAATTTTTCTGATTTGAGAGAAGCTGAACATTGCTTCTGCTGCAGTCTACAGAGGGTAACATGACAGATAAGCAACTTTTCAGGTTGTTGTCAAGGAAGTCAAGATGGCAAAGCCTGACTCATAGTGAAACGAGTTTGTTGATCCACAGATTGATGTGATTAATGATTTTTTTTTTAACCCAGTAACTTCAGTTCACAAGTGTACCCACATTACTTTCATGTCCTTTAGACTCTAATTCAGCAATAGAAAGTTGTGAATTAAAAAAAAAAAAAGTGCCACTCCCTAAATAAACATCACCATACATTGGCAAGGTGCCAAAACACTTTGTCCAAACAAGGAAAAAGGTGGTTAGAGAAAGAAAAAGTTGGTTAATTTACCAATTATCCATTTAAGTGTGCAACATTTTTTATTATTAGAAGGTGAACTTTATTATCAGATATACAGTTGTGTAGAAATTGTGTTTTTTGATATTCCTTTCACATTTGGATATAAATTAAGTAATTTCCTCCATTCAAAAAGCAACAACTATGGAGTTGCATCTGTTAGATGTAACACTTGTCGCACTTGAACACAACACTTTGGCTTTTCTGTTATCTTTGAGTCTGTTGCTGTAACATCAAAGCTGTAGTATGTAAAAGGTTAAAGAGTAACGGGAACAACATCTAGCCCATTTTTCTCCCTACTTTCTGTTTCGCTCATCTGTTGCACAACTCCACGCCGTTAACTGACATGAAACGGGGCCAAATGCTTATTAAGAGAAATGGTTGAATTTCAGGCGGGTCACATAATAATTTATAAGACATGTTGGGCAACATGAAACACTGAGTTTGTGTTTTTGTAAAGAAAAATCCCCCTTTTTTAAGCATCTAAGGCCTGAGAACTTTCTGTTTGGAGCAAGGCTTTGTGGGTTTCACTTTATTTAAATTATTATGGAACAAAACACCCTGTTCTTGCTCTCATAAGAGTTTAATTCATATTGATGTGTGCAGCTCTTGACTTTGCACCATTTAAATGTGTTGCAAAAGCCTTCAAATCTCTGCACCAGTTATTTATCTCTTCATCAACACAGCACCTAACCTGTTCTACGAAGGCTCCTGGCCTACTTTGTTTCAGAAGACACACACCCACACACAAACACAATACTAAAGGGCCAAATGTTCATTTGGCAGTGACTAAATATGGATTTTGTTTATTTCAGAAGACGTTTTGTAGCTTACTTACTGAAATTAACTGCAGCATAAGTATTTTCCTATAAATCTTATTTTGTGCAGGTTTTTGCTCTTTTCCGTTATGATTTAATTGAAGCAAAGACTTGACTTTAAACAGAGGGTGAAAATTATTGGTTGGCTTTTTTGGCTGGGAAGATGAGGAGCATGCTTACTGCAGCAGCAGTAATGAGAATTAGCCTGTTTATTTGGATTAAAAGGCTTCTGCAGTGAAGCAACTTCATTGCGTTGCTATCTTGGGATTTCCTTTCCTGGTGATTCACGGCTTAGCACCAGTTCTTTGTGGGGGTTTTTCCCCGGAAACAGAAAATAACGTAACTCCTATTTTCTTATAACGTTTTCTCATTGTTTTCTCGCTTGCCAGCAGTAGTTTTTGATAGCGATACATTTTCCATCTTCTGACACCGAAAAGAAAAAAAACTGCAGGTGAATCACAATCTTTTCCCATTGAAACTCAGAGTAATGTTTCTTAAAAAAAATTTTCCAGTCACGAAAAGCACACATCCCTTATTAAAACTGATGTGTGCTTGATTAATCGGGGAAGTTTTTACTTTAGTTTTGTGGTGGTGTTCTGGAACCTCCAGAGAGGGAATGTGTAGGGCGTTGTCTTTGGGAATGCCTAAGAGGAAAAAAGCAACAGGAACATGTCAGAACAGGCTCAACCAGGTCTGCTGGCGGACCTACTCACCAGAGTTAAATTGGCGGCTTTTTTTTTTTTTTTTTTTTTTTCTTAAAAAGACTCTTTTGGAGGTTTTTTCTCTCTCTCTCTCTCTCTCTCTCTCCCTCCCCCCCCCTTATCATCCAGCTGATTTTAGTGCAGGGATCATGAGCTATGGATTTTCAGTGGTTCTTATTTCTGATCAGATTTTTACTCGACTTTATGATCTTGTCTTTACAAAAACGTTGGGACATTGTAACATTTTGCTGGGAACAGAGTAGAAATATTTCCAAATTATTAAACCTACATGTGATTTAAAATGGTACAGACATATCAAATGTTGAAATGTTTTTATTTTTAAATTTTACACTTTACACTTATTTGGACCATCTCAAATGTCAAAACGTGGGGACAGGTGAATTTTCACAACTGTTCTGTCGTACTTTTTCCCTTAATTGCACTTGTTTTAGAGAAATGAAAAGACCATCTGCTGTAGTTTTGAAAGTAAAATGGTTTTCCCATTCTTGTTCGCTACATTTAACTTATATGGTCATCCTTATTATGTGAAGAATACAGTTTAGTACTTTTGTACTAAGTAATAAAGAATAGTTGTAACCACATTGTTTAGTATTAATGGTGCTTTCAGATTTGCAAGTCACATAACTGCTATAATTCCAGATGTGCTCCTGGCAAACTGAGCTGACCCTTTTCATCTGCAGCTCAGATAGTTCACTGTTAATAATTTCCCAAGAAGAATTTCATTATTTAATTAATCAGAAACATTTTTCCACTGTGATTCAGTTCACCTTAATTGAGTTTGAACTATAAAAACAATAACATGCTTTGATGAAATACCACAGGGAAACGGTACAAAAACACCATCACGTCATCACTGCTCTGCTGATAGCAGCTGGTTTTAGGAGGGTTTACTGATTACGTTTTACACACTGTTGTTTGTTGGATACATTTCCTTTCCCATTTTTTTTCCCCTTATTTGGTTAGCATCCGCAAAGTTTAGTATCTCACAAGCCTTTTGAAATGTGTTTAATCAAATGATTTTTGCTGTTTATTTATCGATAATGAATTGATCAGATGAAGAAAAGTCTGCAATTTCCAGGCTGGGCAGTGTGACAAGTTCAGAAGATTCAAGGATGGATCTGAGGGGCAATAAGACAGGATGTGCCAGACAAAATTTAACACTTTTCATTATTATGCACTTCTTTTTATTTAGATTAAAGTATTTCTTTTGTCAAGTCTCCCAGTTCACTCTGTCATCTCCAGTATCATGTATCCTATCTCCTGACTTTTGGTGTCTATCTAGTCTTCAGATCTGCCTGAATGCATCATTAGTGTTTTGTAAATGAGGGAGAGTAAATATTTGTCAGTGTATATAAAGTATAAGTCAGAAGGACCTAATGGTCATCATCTCCCTCCGGTGATCCGCCCCGCTCAAATGAGACCTGGGAAAAGCCTGTCTCTGGGGTACTATCTGCCCTTTTTCCAGCACATGCCATTCATTTTTGTTTTGCTGCGTTGAAATCCTTTCCACGAAGGTGAATGTTTAGGAATTTGAAATAAATGCCAAGCATGTTTAAGAAACACCCCACTGTATTTACAAAGGTGTTCTGACAGTTTGGTTCAGCTCACTATCTGCAGAAACACTGCGCTGGCGTGTTAGGACACGACCCTTGCACTGGAATGAAGATCCTGATGGCATATGTTTGGGTGTCTAACGTGACTTCCAACTGAAAAACTTTCTGATAACACAACCTTGTCTCCTTGTTTGCAGCTGCCTCAGTTTGAAAGTATTTAAATCATTGAGCTGTTAAGATTTGCATAGTTCCGTGATATCATGGATTCAAATTCAAAGCACCATAATCTAGCATCTCCATCTAAACACCACCTCATTTCACATCTTTGTGCATTTAATGTAGCTGAAGTTGATAGCATCAAACTGTAACACCAAATTTCAAGGGAGCCACAGCCCACTGGAGAGGTGGGTGAGGAGGATTATAAGATGTCACGTAGGATATTTCACAAGATCTCTGGAAATTGTGTAGTGGGGAAAGACATAATATGTCTTATTAAAGAAAGCTGCATCATCAGATTGAGACTAACAATCTCGATCTTTGTCTTTATGGAGGTTTGCAAATGGAAACTCGCTTTGGATAAAAGCATCACTAAAAAAAAATGTAATGGAAACAAAGGCCTGCCACCCACAATCCTAAAATGACCTGACAGCTTCTTTGTGGTACTAAATGATTGCAGCGCATACTTTTCAGGTGCCAGTGTGTGTTGGGAATGTGCCCACAAATTTGTCTGTTTATTTTAATGGAAACTTGTGTTGCTATATTAAACAGGCCTTTGGCAACGCAAAGACAGCAGAGAATAACAACTCCAGTCGCTTTGGGAAGTTCATCCAGCTTAACTACCTGGAAAGTGGTGTCATCAGAGGGTAAAGCATTATTTTATCTAACAGTCAACAGCTTTTTATGTATAATTCAGTAAATATTAAAATATTCTGCGCTCTAAATTGTTAATCCTATGTTATAAATATTTTCTTTTTGAAACAATTCATCTTGGGTTTTTTTTTCTCCTGTGTCTTTAATGGACTGTGTATACAAAGCTTCGCGGGTTCTGTTGACATTCTCCTTCTGTGTGCCTGTTGCAGGGCAGTTATTGAGAAATTTCTGCTGGAAAAGTGCCGCCTGGTGTCCAGAGATAAGAGTGAGAGGTATAATTAAAATGAGATAAACATCATCCTCAGATCCTTACGGAAAAAACCTTTTAACCTGTATTTAGAATCTTTGCACTTAAGTAAATCTTCCATCATCATTTTGTACAATGTCACCAATTTGTATGTATCCTCAAATATATGGCAGGAAAGCCAATTTAGCACTAATGTAACCACCATCCATATTCTGTCTAACAAAGTTGGTATTAAACTGAAGCACATATTTGCTTTAACGGCACTCTGTGACCTCTGACCTGCAGAAACTTCCATGTGTTTTACTATCTGCTGATGGGTGCGTCCAAAGACGAGCAGCAAGAGTTTCAACTATTGAAGCCGCAGGATTATCTCTACCTCAAGCAGGTACCTTTTGATCCACACATTTACCAGCAGCAGCAGAAGATGGAGAAAGGGAAGGGTCACCTGAAGCCATAATGAGTCATTTGCTTTTTATCAAATGGAAATCAGTTGTAGATTTAATGTAAATGTAATCTTTAAACAAGATCACTTGGGAGGTTTTTTCCACCTTTTTTGTCTCAAAATAAAGAAAGGAAAAGGAAACTGAATAATGCTTAGAGTCGTTCTTTCAGTTCTTGTTTTGGCATCTTAAAAAAAATTCCAACTTCTATAAGATCCTTAGGTTGTTTTGCATGCCTCTAGACTTGTTCCGATACCAATACCAGTATTGGAAAATTAATTTGTGATTTAAAAAAAATAAATATTAAAAATAACACATTGGTATCGGAACTAGATGCCAATTTACAGTATGTCTTCTGAAAAAGCTGGATGCAGTCCAGTGAGTCCTCCAGTTATTGGTTCAATTTGGGCTGAACCAGCTTTGATTTTACATTCTTGACTATGTATAGATAATATAAAATAGCTATACAATCAGTATTTATGCATGCATTTCCTTTACTAATCTTCATATGCGCTCTTTTTCTCTTCATGTATTCTCTGCCCTGCAGGAGGACCTTCATTTAGAAGATGAGGAGAAACTTGGACAGGAGTACAAGAGGCTTCATCAAGCTATGGAGATGGTTGGCTTTTTGGCCTCAACTAAGAAACAGTATGTGGTTTATAATGAGCAACGCAGTTGAAATACCACAGGCTTTTTACAGTACCAACAGTTATTTTAGAAAAACATTACCAGAATAAGTCATTGAGCCCTCACATTAATATTGGCTCACAAAACCGCTTTAACTTAACACTGTCGCATAGTTTCTGCTTTCTGTACTTGTGTCAGTAACATGTCATAGCTTGTCAGGTGAGGAAAGAAATGCAGCAAGTCTTTCAGAGGCGCTTGACAGCCTGAGGACACAGCGTGCACATAAAGGCACCAGCGGCATAGTGTGTGAACTGTTTAGATTGGTGCCTTGAAACCTGTTTAGATTGGTTCCTTCACAAGAACTTTGTATAACCGTGTATAAATGAAACATAAGAGGCTTTAGGTTAAAGACGTATTTTCATATCATATATTAAGATATTTCTTATTTTATAAATGGCTTTTTTGATCAATTCTAAAACTTTGTAGAATATGCAATAAGCTTTATTATATAAAGATTTTTCACAGAAAGGTTGAATGGACACTTAGCTCATTCCAAGCACATTAGATGTACAGACAAATTATTTTTAGGCTTTGTTTAAGCAAATCAGAATAGAGAAATACTGTAGATATA